>JAJKFL010000010.1:2013486-2676484 GCA_021186555.1 Reticulitermes speratus | reverse complement strand
AAAATTCATCACTGAGCATTGTTTTGATCTTGTTGAACGAAACCGCAAATGCTACTCAACAAGCCAACACATTCCTCAACAACCTGAATGTCACGTTCAATACTCCTACAAGAACAGATTATATTTTGCTTCAGACGAAGGTGCTCCTTCCAAATAACACGACATCAACAGACATCGCCCAAAAACCTGAACTTTCATGGACAAAGTCCAAACAATACCACATACTCACCCACTACATCGACACTGCCATGTACCTGCTCATTTTGGCAGTAGGCCTTTTGGGAAATGGCATGCTTCTATTTATATTCATACGTCATCGCAAGCTTAGGACTGCTGCCAACATCTTGATTATCCACCTGGCCATATGCGATATCATCAATCTCAGTATCAACGCACCACTTCACTTCTTTTTCAATTATGACAGTGGGACAAGTGAGCCAGGCATAACTTGCAGGATTGTTCTGGTAATAAGGAAGTTCCTCAGGTGCACTGGAGCTTTGGCCCTCATAACCCTCATCATACAGCGTTTCATCATAATCGCTACAGCTTTCAGCAAATCACCATCAAACCACCGTACCACTTTCAACTTCACCATTATATCTATTATCGCAGTCTGGGTTCTTCCTTTGCCTATTGCAGTGCCAACTATGTACGTGCCAAAATTTTATGAACCAGTATGTTTTCATAAGAAAGACGAAGGTCTTCAATACGTAATTTTCCTCAGTATCGGCCTGTACTGTGTTATAATGCCTTCATTAATGTTTGGGTTCAGCACCCTTATAGCCAGACGTTTGAACCAAAGTGTTAAGAATATGCCTGGTGAAATTCGTCACCAAATGCAAGAAGAGTCAAGGATCAGGACCACACGAATGATGATGGCGCTGGCGGTTGTGTTCGTTATCACGTACTTCCCCTTCTACATGTGGGTGCTTCTGGTACATGGGTTGGGTGTGAAAAGAAATACCCCCATAATGGTTTATGCTCTTCACTTTACTAAGCAAGTGCTCTTTGCCAATGGATGTTTCAACCCAATAGCTATGTTTGTGGTAAGTAGTAAATGCAGGAAGTTGCTTGCCCGTCACGTGACCTTTTCGATCCTTTCGAAACGCGAAAATCACTCACCCAACAGCACATCGTCACATTTCAGAAGTGTGAACCCTTAGAAACGTGGCTGTGAGGGCCTTAAATATTGCAGTGTTAATGGAGAATTTAATGCAGGGCTGAGAACTCGGCACTGTGGAACGGGCGGCGTCACCTATCGCTATGTAGCAACGACGTCGTCCCCTCTTCGCCGAAAGGTTAATTATATATATATATACACATATATATATATATATTGTGTTAATGTAACTGATAAAGATTCATTTCACAATTGTGCAATTTCAGGCTTCCGCCGCGGTGTAAATAAGATCTTCGCACTTCTATGATATTATGCAGCGTAGCTCGGTAGTTATTTTCCGACGATTCGGGACAACTTATTGGTTCCATCTTCAAGGGTTAAGCAGTTGAAGAAGACTACTTGAGCACTTGACCTTTGAAGACGGGACTGACAGTTTGTCCCGAAACTTCGCTACCTACCGATCTACGCCGCGTAACATCCCAGAAGTGCGATGATCTTTGTTTACAATTCATGGAAACGAAGCCAGATTTTGTACTAAAGTTGGTTGGCTGTTTTAAAAACAAGATTTATGATCACCTGTAATAAACAATACTGCTGGTTATTGTAAATGTCAATGCTGTTCATGTCATTCATTCTGTAGTCTGTCTTATGACAGGTCCGCTGCCTCTTCCAAAACGAGTTGCACAGAGTGCGTTCTAGTGCTTCCTCTTTCAATTTCCATTATCCTCGCGTTTCCTTAAGGTCATCCAGTAGCTGCTTACGTCATCTTACTCGTCTTCCCGTCACTTCTATCCTTCCTTCTAACTTTCCTTCAATCACTGTTTCAGAAGGCAGTTCCTACGCAAGATGTGACCAATCCAGTTAGCCTTCCTTCTTTTTATTGTATGTACGATATTCCTCTCCTCCTTCACTCTGTGTAATACTTCTTCATTTCTCACACGATCGGTCCAACTGATCTTCTCCATTCTTCTCCAACACCACATTTCAAAACTTTCCAGGTATTTCTTATCTACTTTCCGAAGTGTCCACGTTTCAGCACCACACAAAGCTATGCTCCAAATGTAGCACTTTACTAGTTTCTTCCTTAAATTTAAGTCCGGTTTGCTGGTGAAAAGATTCTTCTTCTTGTTGAATGCTGCTTTTGATTGGCAATTCTGGATTTAATTTTTCGTGTACACCTTGCATCATTTGTTATCATGCTACTCAAATAGTTAAAATATTCCAGATTATCCGGTTGTTTTCGATCTCATAATCTGTGTTGCTGTGAGACCCTCATTACCTTAGTTTTTTCCATATTCATTTCCATTCCATAGCGTCTTCCAATTTCAATTAGTCTATCAACCATGCCCTGTAGCACCTTTTCTTCCCTAGCCAGTAGCACAAGGTCATCTGCATACTTCACAGTGCGAATTACTTGTCCTCCTATTTTGAAGTCTCCAAACCCTTCAAGAGATTCCTTGGTAAGTTATTCGCTGTATAAGTTGAACAGAATCGGTGACAAACAGCAACCTTGTCTAACTCCTCTTCCAATCTTCACACTCCTCGTCTCCCCTTGGTCCAGTCGTATTTTGACACTCTGTTCCATGTATAATTTGCTGATCAATCTTCTATCGCGCCAGTCTATCCCAGTTCCCTTTAGGATCTGCATTAATTTGGTCCAGTTGACACGGTCAAATGCCTTCTGCCAGTCTATGAAGCAAGCACACAATTCCTCATCTATGACCAAGGTTCGTTCTGATATTATTCTCAGTATCCCAATTGCATTTCTAGTCCCTTTTACTCTTCTAAATCCAAACTGATCTTCTCCAAGCACATCCTCAGTCTTCCTTTCAATCCCTCTTCTAAGTATCCTCGCTACTATCTTTGTTGTATGTGCGATGGTCGCTGAATTTTGTAGCTCTTGGCTTCTTCTTTAAGGCAATAATTGTAACTTCAGTGAAAATCTTGGGCCACTCTCCAGTTTCATATATTCTGTTGATCAGTCGCGATATTAGTCAAAGTAAATTACTAAAAAAATATGTATTTAGCTCTTATAAGTGGCGGTTAGGAAAACTGAAATTGTGGAAGTTGCTTTAAAAAATTACGGGAAAAATTACATAAAATTATATTGGGATATAACTAATTAATTAACTAATCAGTTACCTCCATGCAGCTGAGCCCTTCTTGAAAAGCTAACAGTTTTTCACCCAGTCAAGGAAATCCCCGTATTCTATAAAAACCGGAGGTTCATTGCAGCACTCACAAGAGCCCGCCACCTGTCCATATCCTGAACCAGATCAGTCCACACCATTCCCATCCTACTTCTTGAATATCCATTTTAATATTATCCTCCCATCTAAGCTTACGTCTTCCAAGTATTTTCTCTCCCTCGGTTTTCCCCACCAAATCCCTGTATGCAACTCTGCTCTCCCCCATACGTGCCACATGCCCCGCCCATCTCCTTCTTGATTTGCTCAACCGAATGACATTTGGTGAGGAGTAGAGATCATAAAGTTCCTCGTTATGTAGTCTTCTCTACTCCCCTGTGAACCTCGTTTCCCTTAGACACAAATATCTTCCTCAGCACCACCTTGTCGAACACCCTCAGCCTATGTTCCTCCTTCAATATCAGAGACCAATTTTCACACTCATACAAAATAAAAAGCAAAATTACAGTTATGTATATTTTTAATATTTATATTTTTGGATAGCAAACAAAGACAACAACATGTTTTAGAAGGCAGTTCCTACGCAACATGTGACCAAACCATTTAGTCTGCCTTCTTTTTGTTGTGTGTAAGATATTCCTTTCCTACGTGACTGTACGTAATACTTGGAACAAAATACCGACCTATAAATTAATGAAGACGAAAAAACACGACGTCCTAAAACGGTTCAGGGCGACACTTGATATTCTGGTTTGTATCATGATCAGCTAGTAATTATGCACGTAAGAACAACCACATGTCAGTGTTCACTGATTCCTGCAGACAAATTTATTTGTGGAAAACGACCTACAAAAATAAATTTAAGTAACAACAGACAAAGTGACTAAAAATTAATGTCCAATTTTGAAGGCCACTAAATTTATGTTGCTAAAAACACATGGAAAACTTTTTTTAACTACAAAAGCTGTCTCCCAATTTTCAACTTTTTTTTCCCCGAGTATGTTTAAGTATATAATTTGTCCGCGAGTGGCGTTACCATCGAACGAGCAGGAATATAGTAAGTTAACACATATGAAAACCTGATTTATTTAAACAACCTCGCAGTGTCCAAGTTTTCTCACGTGTGGACAAGACTGCTCAACCTACGATCCTTCCGTGACACAACACACGATTCTCCTGCAGTCAGTTTCATCCCACACTCGCATGTACGTTATGGAATAGCTAGATACGGGGAGATTTCGTTGTGCTAACGAAGTTTTTACATGTGTCTCCTCAAGAGAAAAATACGATTCCTCCAAATCGTAGGGTAATTTATAGCCATACTGTATAAACAGCAGCAGATGTGGTGGAATATAAAAGATTCGTAAGAAGAACATCTTTGAATTCAAACACAATAACCCCTAATATAGCGCCAGCCTCCCTTCTCACGCACGAGAGCCTGTAAACATAGACACCCTGTTATACGCCAGTAAGATTTAACGCCGCCCTCGATATATCGCCACGAATTGCGGCAAACAAACAGTGGCGGTATGTCGGCGTTTGTTGGCATATCTTACATTGTGAGTTGACAAAAGTCATAGCAATGCAGACCAAAAAGAGGAAATTTCAGTTTATGAATAACAAATTTGACCTTTGGTTAATGTAACGTATATTTGAGTGTACTTAAAGGGTACAAAGAACACACACGTAAATACACGTTTGGAACCATAATTACTGCTAGAAAGGACACAGAAATATATAAATATATCCACGCATTAACAAATTAATAGAATATAATGCGAGCTTTGAGGTTCTCTCAGCGGTGTTGCTGAAGATTCAAGTATTCGGGAAGTGACGCTGTCTCAACCGGTAAATATTTACCGACTTTCGAACGATCGTAGTGCCTTAGTGTTCAAGGTCAGGCAGTCAGAGCTTCGACAACTGAACCTTCCTTGCTTCAAAATGTCGGTAACGATTTGCCAATCAACATGGCGTAACAACCGAAAAAAGAACTGACTCTTAAACTGAACCCCAGAAAGCTGAAGTGTCTCAGCTGGTATAGGCTACGGGCTGGATGGTCGAAGGGTGGCTGATCGATTCCCGAGAGGGGCAAATATTTTTTTCCTAGCACAAGTGTTCTATTTGATGGGTACCGAAGGCTTTTCCCCGGGGGTAAAGCGGCCCATGCGTGCAGCTGACCACTCACCTCCATCTAGTGACGAGATTAGGAAAAAATGGAGCTGTACCTCCACTTCCCCATGTACTTTTATGGCTACATAAGCCAGAAGCCTTATTCGCACTACAGTAAAATCAAAACCTACCTCATTCCATGACGTGTCTTTTTATAATTACTTACTTATAATATTGTTTTAATGGATGTTCCTACTTTCCTTTTCATTGACATAATCCTTCCGGTCACCTCTTGTCACTTATAATATATAACACATAGGGCACTATGGCTCTGGGGTCGACTCAGCCTCTAACAGAAATGAGTATCAGAGATATCTCCTGGGGGTAAATGCGACCGGTGTGTAGGGCTGAAGACCTTATAACCTTCATGTGTCGATTGTCTGGACATTCTGGGAGCCTCGACCTCCTGGATCCCTAAGGGTCTGTCCAGGCTTATTATAGGATGGATTTACCCTTTTTCTTACTTTCAGTAACTCATGTCCTTACGAATTACAATTTCTTGCGGGTATTCTAGTGCATTTGTTCAGTAACTTTACAAACAAATCCACTATAATACCAGCTTAATCTAATTCACAAGAATAAGTATGTAGTTGAGAAACATTGCCAAATATTTATGTTGCTACAAGGACATTCGTATTTAACCAATAAATTTGTTTTCTAATCTGTTGACAATATACTACATGTCAGTCATGTGAGCCTCACTATTTCTACATGGGAAGTTTTAAGTCTCCTTGTTGATGGTTAAATAATTAAACGAAACACTCACGAGTGTAAAAACACGCGCTACAGTCCATTCAATAAGTAGGCTCTGCTTGCGTCCGGTTACATAATAAATAGGTAAAGCAATCCCATTACAGGCCTGGACAGACCTTTAGGGTTCCAGGAGGTTGAGGCTCCCAGATTTATAGACAATCGGCACATGAAGGTGATAAGGTTGTCAGCCTTACGCACCGGCCGTATTTACCCCCAAGAAATTATTTCTGATACTCATTTCTGTTAAGAGGCTGAGTCGACCCCAGGCCCATAGTGCGACCGAAAGGAGTATGTCAAGAAAAAATTCCAATGATACCATTAGGAATCGAACCCGCGACCTTCCGGCTTGTAGCGCAATGCCTCAACCAACTACTTGCCACAGACACTATTATACTTCCACCGATAATTCATATCCCATTAACATCCGGAACATAGTTAATGGGTTACTTAGAGGCTAAATTCCCAAAGATACAATTTCTCACACCGCCATTTGAGAACAGAAAAACGTAACTCATTGCTCAAAGGAACAGCGAAACACAATAGCTGGTCAGTACAACAGCAAAGGCACTGCACTCAGACCTGTAAATTGGATCTTAAAGCTAGAGGATGTGACATTGCACAGCGACTGGATGCGTGGCCCTCACAGCAAGAGTACAGAAGTCCGTGTTCATATTCGCAATTTTATCTGGTCCAGTCCGGCACCCTGTCAGATGGACATCGCCAATGACCGTGCAGTGTTGATATCGCAGTCATGTTGAGTAGAGCTGCAGCCTGGCTTCTGGTATGTACAGCTTGTGTCTGCATTATGGCCTTCCTGCTCCTTGCTACTGACCCAGTGTTCAGAACAATGCGATGTCAGCGTACAAACACTGGACAGGTGTACTACAGGCTGGAAACAGTTGCCTTCCAAACGTGTTATTTGGAACCTTATATTATACATACCGTGCATTTCATTAATTAGTTAATAATTACGTACCAACAAATGCACTACACAGTTTTTATGATTTCAGTACCTACATATGTTTCGGCACTTTTCTGCATTCCTCAGGGTTGCACGTCGAAAGTTCACAGTCCTAATGCATCAGACTTTTGGAATTCTGTGTTACCTCTTTGGTGTTGATGTTCATTTAGTTCAAACACTAAACCAATCGCATTATGCCTGCAGGTATAGGTGCAGGTACATAAAACATTTTTCTTACCATTTACATAAAATTTCAACTAATCGAGACATGATTCAATTCAAACTTATTAAACGCGTCTTAATTGTTTATAATGACGTGGTTTATACGACACCCCTTATACACCGTCAAATATGGTTTATACGACACCCCTTATACACCGTCAAATATGGTTTATGCGACACCTCTTATACACCGTCAAATATGGTTTATACGACAACCCTTATACACCGTCAAATATGGTTTATACGACACCTATTTTACACCGTTAAATATGGTTTATACGACACCCCTTAAACACCGTCAAATATGGTTTATACGACACCTCATTTATACCGTCAAATATGGTTTATACGACACCTCATATACACCGTCAAATATGGTTTATACGACACCTCCAATACACGTCAAATATGGTTTATACGACAGCTCTTATACACCGTCAAATATGGTTTATACGACACCTCTAATACACCGTCAAATATGTTTTATACGACACATCTTATACACCGTCAAATATGGTTTATACGACACCTCTTATACACCGTCAAATATGGTTTATACGACACCTCTTATACACCGTCAAATATGGTTTATACGACACCTCTAATACACCGTCAAGTATGGATTATACGACACCTCTTATACACCGTCAAATATGGTTTATACGACACCTCTAATACACCGTCAAATATGGATTATACGACACCTGTTATACATCGTCAAATATGGTTTATACGACACCTCTAATACACCGTCAAATATGGTTTATACGACACCCCTTATACACCGTCAAATATGGCTTATACGACACCTCTTTTACGCCGTTAAATATGGTTTATACGACACCTCTAATACACTGTCAAATATGGTTTAAACGACACATCTTATATACCGTCAAATATGGTTTATACGACACAACTTATACACCGTCAAGTAGACTGTGATTTCAATTCCATCCACCGACATTTTATATTCCGTGAACATAGTCGGTGCACAACCAAGTACGGTCGGTGCACAACCAAGAACTCCATGCAGAAGTCTGTTAAAAAATTAGAGATTTTACCTATCCCATGTCAATATATATTTTCATTAATGAACTTTATTTTAAACAATCAAGAACATTTTCAAACAAATTCATCTACACACAGTACAGACACAGCAATAAGCACCACCTGCACAGACCAAATGCCAACCTATCTTGTTCTCAAAAAAGTACATTCTGTGCCGGTATCAGAATTTTCAACAGACTCCCTCTGAGTCTCGTAAGTCTTAAGAATGAAAAGACAAAATTTAAAGTAGCATTATGAAAATACTTAAATACACACAACTTTTACTCAGTAGATGAAGTTTTTATGTATAAAGATGATTCTTAGTGAGGTATGTAACACGTTTGTAGTGTTTTAGCGTATAGTGTTCAAATGTAAAATTGTGTAGTGTGTATAGCTGTATATTTGTATGTTATGACTTATTGCACATACAGTTGTCACTTCGACAGACTTATGGATCCATGGAATGTATGTATATATGTATGTATGTATGTATGTATGTATCTGGAATATAGTCAATAGGCAAGTTACAATCTGCAGTCCCATAGACACACTCTCACGCCGCCACATAAAAGCAGCAAAATATAATTCATCGCCCCATAACATAGGAAACCCCAGTCTTTGTCGGTAAGACACCAGAGGCGCTGCAATCAAACCTGTAATTTTGATCCTTTGCCAGCAGATGACACAACGCACAGTGATTGGTTGCGTGGAGTTCAGCACAGAACTTCGTGTTTAATTTTACAATTGTTTTTCGTTCAGCGTTGTTGTAAAGTTTGCGGCATCCTGTCAGATGGACATCGCCAATCACCGTGCAGTGTTGAAATCGCAGTCATGTTGAGCAGAGCTGCAGCCTGGCTTCTGGTATGTACAGCTTGTGTCTGCATTATGGCCTTCCTGCGCCTTGCTACTGATCCAGTGTTCAGAACAATGCGATGTCAGCTTGCAAATAATAGTGGACAGGTGTACTACAGGCTGGTAACAGTGGTATTCAATATGATTCAATTCGAAGTTTAAATCCTTTATAAAGACATGGTTTATACGACACCTCTTACATAGTATCAATATTTCTAAATATTTTTGCTGAAACCTGTAAGTACCTTTAAAATTATAGCGGGGTAATTTTTGTTCTCCATACATTTTAATTATAAATTAAATTTAAAATGAATATCACCCAAAACATTTAAATAGTATGCTTACAGGCCTATATTTTGTCTTGACATATTTTTCCTTCAAAGTGACCATAATATGTCACTGCTCGGCTAGAACGATACCCGTTTATAACGACATAAATCATTCAGGCCCTTTTCTGACATCATAACAGAATTCGACTATATTAATAATACTTACATTTTATGTGAGCCTTTTTGAGAATTTCAAGAAACTTTGTCAGTTTAGTTAAAATACGCTGTTGAGTTCTTAATGCATTTAAAATATAACACGAAATATATTACTAGCATATTTCCTCCAATACATAAAACATTAAATTGTTGTGTAGTTTCTTTATAGCTTGTGGTGATTATACTGATGGCATATGTAATATCCTTTTCATGTTTGTTTTTCAGGCCATGTATAAAATATTTTTAAAAGTATTAATCCTCTTAATGTTACTTTCTCCTTCCGTCAGACAGTCTTCTGTTAATCATGGTGTGCGTTATCCCGTTGTATTTTCTGATATGAACGAAAGGAGCTTCTTCACTCAGTCGACACAAATTTATTGATAAACAAATTACTTTTTTTTGATAAATGCCATATGTTTTCTTTCCTTACTACAGCTATAATGAGGTTAGGCTATTATATAAATTACAAGGGATTAAAATTAACCTTATTATACATATCAATACATTGTGGTAGTGAGATCTCACGCCTTACTTCTGTCATGTTTTTTGAAACCAACTGGATACAGTGATATTTGTCTGCCTATACTTTCCTACAACTGGCCTGACGATAGCTTGCATTCAAGGCTATACACGGAAATGAGAAACAAAAATATTTTCTTTTTGCAATGAAGATATATTAGACTGGCGAGTCATTGTATTTTCCTCTTATATATACAGGATATATATAAAATGCTTCGACAAACTTTTAGTGTGTGTTCTTCATATCAAAGAAAAAATCTCATATATACATATGTCCAGAAGTTATTGGATTTTTAGTTTAATTCAAAGATTAAATTCAACAATAATACCTTAACTTTACAATATTGTAAGTAGCACATTTACAACACACGTTCCAAGTGTAATAACTGTTCTGTTATAACCGTTTCTCAAGTCAATATTCACAACAAATTCTCATAATGTCCTCCACCCCAATCAATGCGCTCATGGACACGTCTGCTCATGGACTGTCGCACATTTTCACAAATCGCAGGGCGGTTGCGAATGGTTTGACAGGCATAAAAAATGAACAGGTGAAGTGTCTCTTTATTTTCAGTTGTAGCTCAATACACTAGGGTTCTTAAGTGTCCTCAAAGATAAAAATTGAAAGGACCGAAATCGGGCGACAGTGGGAATGTACCTCGAAAAATAAGTGTTTGCGGACATATATTGGTAAGAATTCTTCTCCCTTGTTTTTGTGTGGGAAACTCCTGAAATTTGTCCAACCATTTTAGATACACCCTGTATACAAAAACACAATGGGGTGTTTCACAAGTCTATATATAAGTACTGCTGCAAATGTAACTTCAAACTTTAAGATGTTTTGCGTTTTATTTATTATGTAGAAAAGACGCTTGTACCGTCGAGGTTGTCTTGCACAACACTGCTAAGTAGGAAAAGTGTCACAAACCGTCTGAAGCCGAAGTACGTCTACCAAACGAATCGGTGATTGAGGAAATGGTAATGCAAACTTATGTTAATAAATTATAATTCAATACTGCTCTCTTTGTAAATGCATTTGTTGCATAACAGCACTGTATGAATTCATTACGCTTAAGACATACAACCAACTTTATTCTGTAATCACCGTGCATCTTTTTCACAGTCACTATTTATATACACCAACTGGATGCAACTCTATTTAAAAAACTGTATAGTTTTTTAAATAGAGTTGCATCCAGTTGGTGTATGTAAATAGTGACATACAACCAAAATATATACAAGTAAACTGTCAATGTATAACTTCTTAACTAAGTATCTGCAATCAACGCAACTTAACACAAATAGTTAAGAACACGTGTTTCGACAATTCATATGTGGACATCATCTGCCCCATGCACAGAAAAAAAATCGAATATATAAAAAATGAATATGATATTATTACTGAAGGAAAATTACACTAATTTCAATGCCATTCAATTCTACAAAACGGAAGTAATGTATTTCAATTTTTCTCTGATGTTTCATATACAAGGATCTGATAATGCCCTGATATGAAAAATCGAAATTTGTCGTTTTAAATATCTACGCAGTAGAGTAGCAAAAAGGTTGTGTTGGCAACAGGCTTGTCGTTGTCATTATACTGCAGTTACATGTATAACACACAACAGGCTTGTCGTTGTCATTATACTGCAGTTACATGTATAACACACAACAGGCTTGTCGTTGTCATTACACTGCAGTTACATGTATAACACACAACAGGCTTCTCGTTGTCATTATACTGTAGTTACATGTATAACATATAACAGGCTTGTCGTTGTCATTGTACTGTAGTTACATGTATAACACACAACAGGCTTGTCGTTGTCATTATACTGTAGTTACATGTATAACACACAACAGGCTTGTCGTTGTCATTATACTGCAGTTACATGTATAACACACAACAGGCTTGTCGTTGTCATTATACTGCAGTTACATGTATAACACACAACAGGCTTGTCGTTGTCATTATACTGTAGTTACATGTATAACACACAACAGACTTGTCGTTGTCATTGTACTGTAGTTACATGTATAACACACAACAGGCTTGTCGTTGTCATTATACTGTAGTTACATGTATAACACACAACAGGCTTGTCGTTGTCATTATACTGCAGTTACATGTATAACACACAACAGGCTTGTCGTTGTCACTGTACTGTAGTTACATGTATAACACACAACAGGCTTGTCGTTGTCATTATACTGTAGTTACATGTATAACACACAACAGGCTTGTCGTTGTCATTGTACTGTAGTTACATGTATAACACACAACAGGCTTGTCGTTGTCATTATACTGTACTTACATGTATAACACACAACAGGCTTGTCGTTGTTCTTATACTGTAGTTACATGAATAACACACAACAGGCTTGTCGTTGTCATTATACTGTACTTACATTAATAACACACAACAGGCTTGTCGTTGTTATTATACTGTAGTTACATGAATAACACACAACAGGCTTGTCGTTGTCATTATACTGCAGTTACATGTATAACACACAACAGGCTTGTCGTTGTCATTATACTGTAGTTACATGTATAACACACAACAGGCTTGTCGTTGTTATTATACTGTAGTTACATGAATAACACACAACAGGCTTGTCGTTGTCATTATACTGCAGTTACATGTATAACACACAACAGGCTTGTCGTTGTCATTATACTGCAGTTACATGTATAACACACAACAGGCTTGTCGTTGTCACTGTACTGTAGTTACATGTATAACACACAACAGGCTTGTCGTTGTCATTATACTGTAGTTACATGTATAACACACAACAGGCTTGTCGTTGTCATTGTACTGTAGTTACATGTATAACACACAACAGGCTTGTCGATTTCATTATACTGTAGTTACATGTATAACACACAACAGGCTTGTCGATTTCAATATACTGTAGTTACATGTATAACACACAACAGGCTTGTCGTTGTCATTATACTGTAGTTACATGTACAACACACAACAGGCTTGTCGTTTTCATTATACTGCAGTTGCATGTATAACACTCAACAGGCTTGTCGTTTTCATTATACTGCAGTTACAAGTATAACACACAACAGGCTTGTCGTTGTCATTACACTGCAGTTACATGTATAACACACAACAGGCTTGTCGTTGTCATTATACTGTAGTTACATGTATAACACACAACAGGCTTGTCGTCGTCATTATACTTTAGTTACATGTATAACACACAACTGGCTTGTCGTTGTCATTGTACTGTAGTTACATGTATAACACACAACAGGCTTGTCGATTTCATTATACTGTAGTTACATGTATTACACACAACAGGCTTGTCGATTTCAATATACTGTAGTTACATGTATAACACACAACAGGCTTGTCGTTGTCATTATACTATAGTTACATGTATAAAACACAACAGGCTTGTCGTTTTCATTATACTGCAGTTACATGTATAACACACAACAGACTTGTCGTTGTCATTACACTGCAGTTACATGTATAACACACAACAGGCTTGTCGTTGTCATTATACTGTAGTTACATGTATAACAAACAACAGGCTTGTCGATTTCATTATACTGTAGTTACATGTATAACACACAACAGGCTTGTCGTTGTCATTATACTGCAGTTACATGTATAACACACAACAGGCTTGTCGTTGTCATTGTACTGTAGTTACATGTATAACACACAACAGGCTTGTCGATTTCATTATACTGTAGTTACATGTATAACACACAACAGGCTTGTCGTTGTCATTATACTGTAGTTACATGTATAACACACAACAGGCTTGTCGATTTCATTATATTGTAGTTACATGTATAACACACAACAGGATTGTCTTTGTCATTATACTGCAGTTACATTTATATCACAAAACAGGATTGTCGTTGTCATTACATTGCAGTTACATGTATAACACACAACAGGCTTGTCGTTGTCATTATACTGCAGTTACATGTATAACACACAACAGGCTTGTCGTTGTTATTATACTGTAGTTCCATGTATAACACACAACAGGCTTGTCGTTGTCATTGTACTGTAGTTACATGTATAACACAACAGGCTTGTCGGTTTCATTATACTGTAGTTACATGTATAACACACAACAGGCTTGTTGTTGTCATTATACTGTAGTTACATGTATAACACACAACAGGATTGTCGTTGTCATTATACTGCAGTTACATGTAAAACACACAACAGGCTTGTCGATTTTATCATACTGTAGTTACATGTATAACACACAACAGGCTTGTCGTTGTCATTATACTGCAGTTACATGTATAACACACAACAGGCTTGTCGTTGTCATTACACTGCAGTTACATGTATAACAAACAACAGGCTTGTCGTTGTTATTATACTGCAGTTACATGTATAACACACAACAGGCTTGTCGATTTCATTATACTGTAGTTACATGTATAACACACAACAGGCTTGTTGTTGTCATTGTACTGTAGTTACATGTATAACACACAACAGGCTTGTCGGTTTCATTATACTGTAGTTACATGTATAACACACAACAGGCTTGTCGTTGTCATTATATTGTACTTACATGTATAACACACAACAGGCTTGTCGTTGTCACTGTACTGTAGTTACATGAATAACACACAACAGGCTTGTCGTTGTCATTATAGTGTACTTACATTAATAACACACAACAGGCTTGTCGTTGTCATTACACTGCAGTTACATGTATAACAAACAACAGGCTTGTCGTTGTTATTATACTGCAGTTACATGTATAACACACAACAGGCTTGTCGATTTCATTATACTGTAGTTACATGAATAACACACAACAGGCTTGTCGTTGTCATTATACTGCAGTTACATGTATAACACACAACACGCTTGTCGTTGTCATTATACTGTAGTTACATGTATAACACACAACAGGCTTGTCGTTGTTATTATACTGTAGTTACATGAATAACACACAACAGGCTTGTCGTTGTCATTAGACTGCAGTTACATGTGTAACACACAACAGGCTTGTCGTTGTCATTATACTGCAGTTACATGTATAACACACAACAGGCTTGTCGTTGTTATTATACTGTAGTTACATGATATAACACACAACAGGCTTGTCGTTGTCATTATACTGCAGTTACATGTATAACACACAACAGGCTTGTCGTTGTCATTATACTGCAGTTACATGTATAACACACAACAGGATTGTCGTTGTCATTATACTGCAGTTACATGTATAACACACAACAGGCTTGTCGTTGTCATTATACTGTAGTTACATGTATAACACACAACAGGCTTGTCGTTGTCATTATACTGCAGTTACATGTATAACACACAACAGGCTTGTCGTTGTCATTATACTGCAGTTACATGTATAACACACAACAGGCTTGTCGTTGTCATTATACTGTAGTTACATGTGTAACACACAACGACACGCAATGTATTAAGTTAATTACTTAATCACCTACATAGCACTGGTAAAACATTTTCAGCTGGTGGTAATATTTAAAGCAATATTTAATATTACCAAACTGTAAAATTATTGGCAAAAGGATAATGTTGACCGGCTTAATCTACATAATTAAGTGATGGCTGACAGAATTTATTCGGACTGATTAACTGTTTAAATGTATCGGTCCTAATTAAACGATAATATAACAATCATACCGCAAATACTGACGTAATTTAAAATACATGAAAGTAACAGAAAACAGTGCCACAAAAATAATAGGAATTTAAAAAATCTTCAAATTAAACAATGAGTGGATATGCGGGTTCCATACTTTATTGCAAATACTTGTGAATGCGCCACTTTGAGTACAGATAATAGGTAGTAATGCTACTAGTAATACTTAGTAATACTAAGATTCTATCAACGTGTGAATAATTCAGTTGGTATACGGACCAGAACACGTGATGGACATCCGAATATTTGTGGTTATATTCCCGGCACGAGCAACAGATTTTCCTCATATGCAAATCGTACAAACCGGCTCTGACACCCATCCAGCCTCTTATCCTGTATATACCGGGTGATCTAAGTTTTCTGCTCTCTGCACTTTCCCATTCGACGTTCCCTTTGACGTCACTCACCCTACATTCTTCCTACATATTCACGTCATGCAAACTGGATTTCATACTATTTCTTTAATTCCTCATACAACTCCAATCTTTATTTCACAACGTCTGTGTTAAGTCTGTCTCCCGGACATACACTTTACGTAAGCTGTATTACCGAGCCGTAATTTTTTTTTTTGTGTCTCGTCGCTTAATTTACGTTTCTAAAGCATGAAATCCATAGACAGAATACAATTTTTCTATGTTTAATTTCCTTGCTATATTTTTCTCACTTGTGTAATTTCCTCATATAAAATCCCTCCCACTTATTTCTTTTTTTCCCCCTATGGCTCAACAGCCCCTTTTCGGTTGCCTAGGCCTCCTCATTATCGAGGCTTCACGATCACACTCAGACCCACCACACTCGGTAGGACTCCTCTGGACGAGTGATCAGCCCGTCGCAGAGACCTCTACCTGACAACACACAACACTCACAAGAGACAGGCATCCATGTACCCGGTGGGATTCGAACCCACAATCCTAGTAAGCGAGCGGCTGCAGACCTACGCCTTAGACCGCACGGCCACTGGGATCGGCCCACTTATTTCTTTAACACGACCAAATGTGCTTCTACTTGGTCTTTCAATCCTTTGCAACAGACGCCCAAACACGCCAAGTCTCTTATTTGTACATACAAAATTCACATTATGTAAATGACATGACACTTCACGAGTTGTTGGTGCATTTGTGCGTCAGAAAACCTGCTTGTAGCAGCCAGGTCCCGTTGCAAATATGTAGGCACACTTCAGACGCAAACAATAATAGCAATAATAATAATAATAATAATAATAGACTGTATTAATGTGCTGTTTCTGTCTTTGACTTCTTGGTTGTTGGCTCAACTCTTTAATTGTCGACAGATTAATTCAGTTACTATTAATATTATTACTATTATTTATTTCTCAATCTATCAAGCTTTTGGGTCTTATTCGTAATATCACTTTTCCATTACCAACTCTTGATAGTTTATTGACCTTACATTTTTCACTTGTTAGACCCAAATTAGAGTACGCATCTGTAGTATGGAATTCAATTACGTCTACTGATCAAAAAAAGCTTGAGCGCATTCAAAAGAAGTTTGTAGCTTTATGTTATAATCGATTCCTTTCCCGAGATAGCAATGGTTATAGTTATGCTAATGCTCTTAAAGTACTTAATTTACATACTTTACATGACAGAAGATATCAACTTGATGCAGTTTTTGTCATTAATGTTTTATTAGGTTCTAAATCCTGTCCATCTACCTTGGACATTATTGGTCTACGAGTTCCCACTCGGAACCTCCGAGACTTTTCTTTGTTTCGTGTTATCTCATATTATAAAAATTGTCCCTCCGGCCGGTGTGTAACTGCGGCAAATTTAATTTGCAATCATATGGATGGTTTTAGAAGGGAATTTGTTACACATAGTCAGATGTGATATTATATTACATTATTTTAAGATGTTCTTATTAATTATCTAAGTAATTTATTGTTTGTTTGTTTATTTGTTTTTGTTGTGTTTGTTTTATTTTGTCTGTTCCCTGTCCCTTGTTATTTGTGTTTGTATGTTGTGCTGTTTGTGTAATTGCCATCCGGCTGTTGATTCGGCACATTAATAAACTAGAATTGAATTGAATTGAATTATTATTATTATTATTAATTCATCGCTGTTTAGCCGGTTTTCAAACCGTACGGACAACTGACCAAGCATTTTTATTCGCTATTCTACTAAAAGCTATCTAACTAAACCGCATGTGTTAAGTACTTCTGCTTTCTGCATTAAAATATATAGAGAAGGGCGAAAAGTATTATTATTATTATTATTATATTCCGTGATAAGTCGGTCCCTGTCACACGATAAGTCGGTCCCTGTCACCACGAAGCGGTCCGTCACCACAAGTCGGTCCCTGTCACCACGATAAGTCGGTCCCTGTCACCACAGTACGGCGCGTCCTCAGGTTGCGCATGGAGAAGTCGGCCCCCACATACAAGGGTAGCTGAAAATATGTTGAATAAACGGTAACGGGCAGCCGACAATGGGTGGTCCAACCAGCGTGGTGGTTGGGCTAGGTGCTAACAACTCCTCACCGTAAAAACGTAAGAATGTTACGAAGCAGTTCACAGAGCCTCAGACTTGTACTGATATTTTGGTACAAAGTAGTGGACTTATTGCTATGGCTCAGGATAGGGACACGTGGCGGGCTTTTTGAATGCGGTCATGAACCTTCAGTTTCCATAAAATGTGGGGAATTTCTTGACTAGCTGACGACCTGTTAGCTTCTAAGGAAGAACTCTGCCCCATGCAGTTATTATAAAAATAATAATTATTATTATTATTACTACTACTATTACAACTACTACTACTACTAATACTACTACTAGTATTGCTTTCAACATGTAAGTTTCTAGCTTTATAAGCCATGTCTTCTTCCTCAGCTGTCACTGCGTGGCAATTTGCAAGTTTTAATGTTTATAAAATCGTCCTTCCTACTTGTAGTACCAACATACATGGAAAAGCCACCTCACTCTAATGCATTGTATTAACGTATGTAGTGTTTATTGCATTCGCCAACACACCTTTTGTTTGTACGCTGTCCGTTGAGACCACAGACGATCACACAGATCTAGACGAAGCACGTGACACTCTGTGCCTTACACACTCCTAAGATGTGCTGGCCTAGTGACAGCGAGGCCACAGCAACAGGAAAGTTCTTAAACTGCAAATGTCTCAAACAGTAACACGTTCCAGTATGACTTTTAGAAACAGAAAATAGGCCTGTATTTCCTCTCGTTGTTTTTCTATAATTACTGAAGCACTCCATTCCTGCAAATGCACAGACAATTGCTCTATAAACATGAATACAAATAATTACAAATATATAAACCTGAGAAGACGTAAAAGGAACATGAAGAAAAATCCGTAAGAAAAAGCTTCACAAATACTATTTTCTACCAAATATAGTTAGGGAGATCAAGTCAGGCAGAATAAACGGGTGGGGTCTGTGGCCAATATGGGGGGGGGGAGGAGAATAGAAATGCATAGAGTGTTTCGGTGGGGAAACCTAAAGGTAAGAGGCCACTTGGAAGACCTAGGCGTAGGTTTAAGATGATATTAAAATGGATCTTACATAATAGGATGGGATGACATGCATTAGATTCCTCTGGCTCAAATTAGGGAAAATTTAGCGGGCTGTTGTGAGGGCGGTAATGAACTTTCAGTTTCCATAAAATGCGGGGAATTACTTGACTGGCTAGAAAACGAAGAGATTTGCAGGATGAGCTCAGCTCCATAGATTTACAATACATACATACATACATACATACATAATACATATATGCACATATACATAGAAACATACATATATACTTACATACATACATACATACACACACACATATACACACAGCTTTGTCTATTGAAGTAAAATTCCAGTATGCACCTATATATACATATACTGAATGTATATAGAATACATACAATATCCAATTTCTAGCAACAATCCCTGCACAAACTTCCAGTATTACAACAAACAGGATTCAGGTCTTTTGAGACGCCATGTTGCTGGTTTCCACCTTCCCAATGTTTCGAAACCACTCACAGCCTTTAACTTCAAGAGTCAAACAGTTCCTGTTGGACCCCCGAAACTCTTCAAGTGTCGGGGGTCCAATGAAATAATTATGATCCTTTAGAAGGTAGAGAAACAACAACCCAGCGACACGGCGTCACATTACAGAACATCGGAATCCTCAACAATACGCTTGTGAAAACCCCAACACTTGCACGTGTTCTGTTGTTCACAGATGACTATGCTGTTGGCGTTGGAGGTGACAGCCACCACTCAGTCTGCACGGAACACCGACGAAGGAATACATCAGGGTCCGCTCCCACAAGAACACGAATTTGCCTCCAATGACACAACCGCTTCAACACACACGTCGCACATGACCACGAAGTTGCACACGGTGGACATAGACCGCCAGCAAAACGTATCTCAGAATTACGTGACAAAATATCATTCAAACAAGGATCCTCCGGACGACGCAGCTCTCACCGCGGCTGACATTCAACGACTTGAACTCCTAGTAACAAACGAAACCGAAGCGTCACGAAATATAACAATTCAAGATTTACTTGACGAAGCAGAAAAGTCCAAATCTCTGCTACTATTATTCCGACCTCTAAACAACTTTACAAAGTACACGGTTCAAAATGAAATGTCAAATAATATGACCAATGTTTTGGTTAAAACAGCCGAAAATTCATCACTGAGCATTGTTTTGATCTTGTTGAACGAAACCGCAAATGCTACTCAACAAGCCAACACACTCCTCAACAACCTGAATGTCACGTTCAATACTCCTACAAGAACAGATCACATTTTGCTTCAGACGAAGGTGCTCCTTCCAAATAACACGGCAAACAACAGACATCGCCCAAAAACCTAAACCTTCATGGAGAAAGTCACAACAATACCACATACTCACCCACTACATCGACACTGCCATGTACCTGCTCATTTTGGCAGTAGGCCTTTTGGGAAATGGCATGCTTCTCTTTATATTCATACGTCATCGCAAGCTTAGGACTGCTGCCAACATCTTGATTATCCACCTGGCCATATGCGATATCATCAATCTCAGTATCAACGCACCACTTCACTTCTATTTCAATTATGACAGTGGGTCACGTGAGTCAGTCATAACTTGCAGGATTGTTCTGGTAATAAGGCAGTTCCTCAGGTGCACTGGAGCTTTGGCCGTCATAACCCTCATATACAGCGTTTCATCATAATCGCTCCAGCTTTCAGCAAATCACCATCAAACCACCGTACGACTTTCAACTTCACCATTATATCTATTATCGCAGTCTGGGTTCTTCCTTTGCCTATTGCAGTGTCAAGTATGTACGTGCCAAAATTTTATGAACCAATATGTTTTTCTAATAAGAAAGACGATGGTCTTGAATACGCAATTATCCTCAACCTCGTCTTGTACTGTGTTATCATGCCCTCATTAATGTTTGGGTTCAGCATCCTTATAGCCAGACGTTTAAACAAAAGTGTTAAGAATATGCCTGGTGAAATTCGTCACCAAATGCAAGAACAGTCAAGGATCAGGAGCGCAAGAATGATGACGGCGCTGGCCGTCGTGTTCGTCATCACATATTTCCCCTTCTACGTTTGGGTGCTTCTGGCACGTTCTGCGTTTGTGAATAAAACACTCCCCCATAATGGTTTATGCTCTTCACTTCGCCAAACAGGTGCTCTTTGCCAACGGATGTTTCAATCCAATAGCTATGTTTGTCGTAAGTAGTACATTCAGGAAGTTACTTACCCGTCACGTGACCTATTCGTCGAAACGGGGGTGAACAGTACAAGATTGTAAACAGCGTTTTGTTTGTCACATCTTTCTTAGACATGCAATTACACATTCACAAAAAAAACGGAGCATCCTCTGCAGATACTTCGTGTAATCAAGCAGAGTAGGGACACAAATTTCTGAAATGTGCTTGCATTGAGGAATCAAGCCCTCTGTTATGTGACGCTTTGTCGTTGTGTGAGTGGCTTACAGACGTTTCGGAGGATCGCAGGGCCTTTATCTTCAATGTTCCAATAGTCTATTGAAGAAAGTTAACATGATCGCTTCGAAACGCCGAAAAACCATTCACCCAACTGCATATCCTCACATTTTAGACGTGTGAACCCTCAGAAATATGGCTGTTATAGCCTTCATCTTTGCTGTGTTTATGCAGAGAGATTTTAATGCAGGGCTGAGAACGGAGCACTGTGGAACGGGCGGCGACATCTGTCGCTATGTAGCAACGATGTCGTCCGCTCTACGCGAAAAGTTCATGATATATATAAATATACTTACATATATTGTGTTATATGTAACTGATAAAGATCAGTTCACATTACTTCGAACCGAAGCCAGATTATGAATTTGTACACTGAAGTACGTTGGATATTGTAAGAGTAAAATTTGTGATCACATGTCAGGAATATCAATGCTGTTCACGTAAATGACTGAAAATGTGTATGTAGCTCTCAGGGGTGGCAGATAGGGAGCTGAAATTTGGTAGTTGCTTTAAATTATGGAGTGCAAATTTATAAAAATTTGGATTGCGACGGCTTGCAGCAGAGTCCTTCTTGACAACCAATAGGTTCTCATCTAGTCAAGAAATTCTCCGCACTGTGTGGAACCCGAAGGCTCATTACCGCATTGACAAGATAATATATACATATACTGTACAAAACATGGTGTTAGCAGTCGCAGCACTTGCAAATATGTACTATACTTCAGAAAACACAGTGTTATCAGTTACCTCAATTTGTGATACGTAAGGGGGGCTCAAACAATAAATATTTATGATTATTATTTTCCATTTCTACGAATATTGATTACAGCGTATTACTCGTACATACAATTTGATAATAATACAATGTAACTTGACTTTTTTCCAATGGCTCGACAGCCCTATATGAGCCTAAGCCGCCACATTTTTCGAGGCTTCACGATCACACTTTTTAGACACATCACACTCGGTAGGACTCCTCTGGACGAGGGACCAGCTCGTCGCAGGAACCTCTACCTGACAACACACAACACTCACAACAGACAGACATCCATGACCTAGGCGGGATTTTTTTTTTTGTATTAATTCCTGGGTTTTCCCCTTTGATCCATTTTGTACTGTTGAAGTCCTGTTTGTCCTGCATGTCACCTTATGTTTCATGCTATCGTCCATACATCAAACACAACACAAACATCCATGCCCCCGGTGGGATTCGAACCCACAATCCCAGTAAACGGGCGGCCGTAGATCCACGCCTTAGACCGCGCGGCCACTGGGATCGGCAATGTAGCTTAATACTTATGCAAATTTATTATAACTAACTAAATAAATACATGCAGTACACTCCTTCTTGAGAACCTAACAGTTCCTCGGCTAGTCAAAAAATTCCCCGCATTTTACGGAACCAGAAAGTTCAATACCATGTTTACAACAGCCCGCTAATTGCCCCTATCCGGAGTCAGATAAACTCCGTCCAGGCTCCCAATGCTGTTTCTTTAATATCCAATTTAAAATTATACTCCCATCTACGCCTAAGTCTTCTAAGTTGTCTCCTTCCCTCAGGTCTCCCGTCAACTTTTGCAACACAGTACTTTAAATTTACCAATTTTCTTCATGGCACATTCTATCACGGGAACCCAGCATTTACACATTATATACTAACATAACTTTATAGCAGCGAGCTTGACCATAACATAGAGCAGAACGTGGCAACTAGGTAGAAGCGACTAACTCTCATTCAAGTGATCGAATTGCAAAGTACAATACAGTACAAGCAGCAGTTCTAATAGAAAGACAGGATTGTTTACAGTGACACACAGCTTTCTATTTCTCCTACTGAATGCTGTACTTTGAAATGCAGACAAATGACAAATTAATAGAAGTACTTCCAAAGCAATGTCAGTGTACAGAGGCCAATACAATAACAGGGGTTTTGCGATGTTTATATACATTTACTTACACACTTTCACGGACAGCCGCTGACCGAGTCAAATGGTAGCGAAAACACAGGAATGATGAAATCAGGGACATTCCTCCTATTGAGAAAAGCGCCAAGGCCGATCATTACTGACGTAGTTCTAACTTCCTTTTCAATTTCAATTTTTAATATTAACAGCTTATCTGAAATATTCACAATATTTACAGATATCTGCTCTAGCAAAAACAGAAGACATGTAATAGTGCAAGATGTTTGCAGACACCTTTTTACATTCTTAACTTTCACGTTTTAATATTTCACTTCTATTTTAATCTGTACAATTTTTTAGTAATACTGTACGTCAATTGACTCTTGTATAATGATGTACATAAGTTTGTCATTTAATGACATACCATACGCTTCTTTTGTCTTTATAATATTATAGCTCCGTGATGATGGCTAAAATGGGTAGCCGAAACATGTAGGACCATAAAAACTAGTTTTGTGCAGTAGTTGGAAATAAAACTAGGGTGTATTATTATACTGTGTCCAATCATTTTTTAATCTGAATTGTTTTAACGCCATTTTTATTCTGACAATTTTATGTGAACATAATGCAATTTCATTTAATAGATTTAGCTTCTCATATGTTTTTGTAATCTGAGATCGCAAATGTATATATGAATGAAGTAAAATAATATAAGGTGATTTACATATCAATTTTACTTTGCTAACTTGTCGGCATGATGACGGCTCCTTGTACACAAACCGACATATTTTGCAGTATAAATTTACACCACATAAAAAGAGCTAGTTGTTACTGACAGCTAACATCCCTTATATCTGTGACCGTAGTATTTACCAAAGATATTTCATATTACGTAAACATCCGGAAGATGGCCAATAGGCAAGTTACAAACTGCAGTCCCATAGACACACTCTCACGCCGCCACATAAAAGCAGAAAAATATAATTCATCGCCCCATAACATAGGAAACCCCAGTCTTTGTCGGTAAGACACCAGAGGCGCTGCAATCAAACCTGTAATTTTGATCCTTTGCCAGCAGATAACACCACGTACAGTGATTGGTTGCGTTGACGTCAGTACAGAAGTTCGTGTTTTTTTTACAATTTTTTTTCGTTCAGCGTTGTTGTAAAGTTTGCGGCATCCTGTCAGATGGACATCGCCAATCACCGTGCAGTGTTGTTATCGCAGTCATGTTGAGCAGAGCTGCAGCCTGGCTTCTGGTACGTACAGCTTGTGTCTGCATTATGGCCTTCCTGCGCCTTGCTACTGACCCAGTGTTCAGAACAATGCGATGTCAGCTTGCAAATAATAGTGGACAGGTGTACTACAGGCTGGTAACAGTGGTATTCAATATCATTCAATTCGAAGTTTAAATCCTTTATCAAGACATGGTTTATACGACACCTCTTACACAGTGTCAATATTTCTAAATATTTTTGCTTAAACCTGTAAGTACATTTAAAATTATAGCGGGGTAATTTTTGTTCTCCATACATTTTAATTATAAATTAAATTTAAAATAAATATCACCCAAAACATTTAAATAGTATGCTTACAGGCCTATATTTTGTCTTGACATATTTTTCCTTCAATGTGACCATAATATGTCACTGCTCGGCTAGAACGATACCCGTTTATAACGACATAAATCATTCAGGCCCTTTTCTGACATCATAACAGAATTCGACTATATTAATAATACTTACATTTTATGTGAGCCTTTTTGAGAATTTCAAGAAACTTTGTCAGTTTAGTTAAAAGACGCTGTTGAGTTTTTAATGCATTTAAAATATAACACGAAATATATTACTAGCATATTTCCTCCAATACATAAAACATTAAATTGTTGTGTAGCTTGTTTATAGCTTGTGGTGATTATACTGATGGCATAAGTAATATCCTTTACATGTTTGTTTTTCAGGCCATGTATAAAATACTTTTAAAAGTACTAATCCTTTTAATGTTACTTTCTTCTTGCGTCAGACAGTCTTCTGTTAATCATGGTGTGCGTTATCCCGTTGTATTTTCTGATATGAACGAAAGGAGCTTCTTCACTCAGTCGACACAAATTTATTCATAAACAAATTACTTTTTGTTGATAAATGCCATATGTTTCCTTTCCTTACTACAGCTATAATGAGGTTAGGCTATTATATAAATTACAAGGGATTAAAATTAACCTTATTATACATATCAATACATTGTGGTAGTGAGATCTCACGCCTTATTTCTGTCATGTTTTTTGAAACCAACTGGATACAGTGATATTTGTCTGCCTATACTTTCCTACAACTGGCCTGACGATAGCTTGCATTCAAGGATATACACGGAATGAGAAACAAAATATTTTGCTTTTGAAATGAAGATATATTAGACTGGCGAGACATTGTATTTACCTCTTATATATACAGGATTTATCTAAAATGCTTCGACAAACTTTTAGTGTGTGTTCTTCATATCAAAGAAAAAATCTCATATACAGGACATACACAAAAGAATGGTGCGGTTTTAATAGTGAACACTATTAAAACCGCACCATTATTTTGTGTGTGCCGTGTATACATATGTCCAGAAGTTATTGGTTTTTTAGTTTAATTCAAATATTAAATTCAACAATAATACCTTAACTTTACAATATTGTAAGTAGCACATTTACAACACACGTTCCCCGTGTAATAACTGTTCTGTTATAACCGTTTCTCAAGACAAAATTCACAACAAATTCTCAAAATGTCCTCCACCTCAATCAATGCGCTCATGGACACGTCTGATCATGGACTGTCGCACACTTTCAAAGATCGCAGGTCGGTTGCGAATGGTTTGACAGGCATAAAAAATGAACTGGTGAAGTGTCTCTTTATTTTCAGTTGTAGCTGAATACACTAGGGTTCTTAAGTGTCCTCAAAGTTAAAAATTGAAAGGACCGAAATCGGGCGACAGTGGGGAATGTACCTCGAAAAATAAGTGCTTGCGGACATATATTGGTAAGAATTCTTTCCCCTTGTTTTTGTGTGGGAAACTCCTGAAATTTGTCCAACCATTTTAGATACACCCTGTATACAAAAACACAATGGGGTGTTTCACAAGTCTATATATAAGTACTGCTGCAAATGTAACTTCAAACTTTAAGATGTTTTGCGTTTTATTTATTATGTAGAAGAGACGCTTGTACCGTCGAGGTTGTCTTGCACAATACTGCTAAGTAGGAAAAGTGTCACAAACCGTTTGAAGCCAAAGTACGTCTACCAAACAAATCGGTGATTGAGGAAATGGTAATGCAAAATTATTTTAATAAATTATAATCACATACTGCTCTCTTTGTAAAAGCATTTGTTGTATAACTGCACTGTATGAATTCATTACGCTTAAGACATACAACCAAAATACATAAAAGTAACTGACAATATATACCTTCTTAACTAAGTATCTGCAATCAACGCAACTTAACACAAATAGTTAAGAACACTGTGTTCGACATTTCATATGTGGACATCGTCTGCCCCATGCACAGAAAAAAAATCGAATATATAAAAAATGAATATGATATTATTACTGAAGGAAAATTACACTAATTTCAATGCCATTCAATTCTACAAAACGTAAGTAATGTAAGTATTTCAATTTTTCTCTGATGTTTCATATACAAGGATCTGATAATGCCCTGATATGAAAAATCGAAATTTGTCGTTTTAAATATCTACGCAGTAGAGTAGCAAGAAGGTTGTGTTGGCAACAGGCTTGTCGTTGTCATTATACTGCAGTTACATGTATAACACACAACAGGCTTGTCGTTGTCATTATACTGTAATTACATGTATAACACACAACAGGCTTGTCGTTGTCATTGTACAATAGTTACATGTATAACACAAAACAGGCTTGTCGTTGTCATTATACTGTAGCTACATGTATAACACACAACAGGATTGTCGTTGTCTTTGTACTGTAGTTACATGTATAACACACAACACGCTTGTCGTTGTCATTGTACTGTAGTTACATGTATAACACACAACAGGCTTGTCGTTGTCATTGTACAATAGTTACATGTATAACACACAAACAGGCTTGTCGTTGTCATTATACTGTAGCTACATGTATAACACACAACAGGATTGTCGTTGTCTTTGTACTGTAGTTACATGTATAACACACAACACGCTTGTCGTTGTCATTGTACTGTAGTTACATGTATAACACACAACAGGCTTGTCGTTGTCATTATACTGTATTTACATGTATAACACACAACAGGCTTGTCGTTGTCATTATACTGTAGCTACAAGTATAACACACAACAGGATTGTCGTTGTCTTTGTACTGTAGTTACATGTATAACACACAACACGCTTGTCGTTGTCATTGTACTGCAGTTACATGTATAACACACAACAGGCTTGTCGTTGTCATTATACTGTATTTACATGTATAACACACAACAGGCTTGTCGTTGTCATTATACTGTAGTTACATGTATAACAAACAACAGGCTTGTCGATTTCATTATACTGTAGTTACATGTATAACACACAACAGGCTTGTCGATTTCATTATACTGTAGTTACATGTATAACACACAACAGGCTTGTCGTTATCATTATACTGTAATTACATGTATAACACACAACAGGCTTGTCGTTGTCATTGTACAATAGTTACATGTATAACACACAACAGGCTTGTCGTTGTCATTATACTGTATTTACATGTATAACACACAACAGGCTTGTCGTTGCCATTATACTGCAGGTATATGTATAACACACAACAGGCTTGTCGTTTTCATTATACTGTAGTTACATGTATAACACACAACAGGCTTGTCGATTTCATTATATTGTAGTTACATGTATAACACACAACAGGCTTGTCGTTGTCATTATAGTGCAGGTACATGTAAAACACTCAACAGACTTGTCGATTTCATTATGCTGTAGTTACATGTAAAACACACAACAGGCTTGTCGTTGTCATTATACTGCAGTTACATGTATAACACACAACAGGCTTGTCGTTGTCATTATACTGCAGTTACATGTATAACACACAACAGGCTTGTCGTTGTCATTATACTGCAGTTACATGTATAACACACAACAGGCTTGTCGTTGTCATTATACTGCAGTTACATGTATAACACACAACAGGCTTGTCGTTGTCATTATACTGCAGTTACACGTAAAACACACAACAGGCTTGTCGTTGTCATTATACTGCAGTTACATGTATAACACACAACAGGCTTGTCGTTGTCATTATACTGCAGTTACATGTATAACACACAACAGGCTTGTCGTTGTCATTATACTGCAGTTACATGTATAACACACAACAGGCTTGTCGTTGTCATTATACTGCAGTTACATGTATAACACACAACAGGCTTGTCGTTGTCATTATACTGCAGTTACACGTAAAACACACAACAGGCTTGTCGTTGTCATTATACTGCAGTTACATGTATAACACACAACAGGCTTGTCGTTGTCATTATACTGCAGTTACATGTATAACACACAACAGGCTTGTCGTTGTCATTATACTGTAGTTACATGTACAACACACAACGCCACGCAATGTATTAAGTTAATTACTTAATCACCTAAATAGCACTGGTAAAACATTTTCAGCTGGCGGTAATATTTAAAGCAATGTTTAATATTACCAAACTGTAAAATTATTGGCAAAAGGTAAATGTTGCCCGGCTTAATCTACATAATTAAGTGATGGCTGACAGGATTTAATCGGACTGATTAACTGTTTAAATGTAACGGTCCTAATTAAACGATAATGTAACAATCATATCGCAAATACTGACGTAATTTAAAATACATGAAAGTAACAGAAAACAGAGCCACAAAAATAATAGGAATTTAAAAAATCTTCAAATGAAACAATGAGTGGATATGCGGGTTCCATACTTTATTGCAAATATTTTGTGAATGCGCCACTTTGAGTACAGATAATTGGTAGTAATGCTACTGTACAGGATACTGAGATTCTATCGACGTGTGAATAATTCAATTGGTATACGGACCAGAACATGTGATGGACATCCGAATATTTGTGGTTATATTCCCGGCACGAGCAACAGATTTTTGTGAATGCTTTTGTGAATGCGGTCATGAACCTTCGGGTTCCATAAAATGTGGGGAATTTCTTGACTAACTGACGACATGTTAGCTTCTAAGGAAGAACTCTGCCCCATGGAGTTATTATAAAAATAATTATTATTATTATTATTATTATTACTACTATTACAACTACTACTAATACTACTACCAGTAGTATTGCTTTCAACATGTAAGTTTCTAGCTTTATAAGCCATGTCTTCTTCCTCAGCTATCACTGTGTGGCAATTTGCAAATGTTAATGTTTATAAAATCGTCCTTCCTACTTGTAGTACCAACATATAAGGAAAAGCCACCTCACTCTAATGCATTGTATTAACTATGTAGTGTTTATTGCATTCGCCAACACACCGTCTGTTTGTACGCTGTCCGTTGAGACCACAGACGATTACTCAGATCTAGACGAAACACGTGACACTCTGTGCCTTACACACTCCTATGATGTGCTGGCCTAGTGACAGCGAGGCCACAGCAACAGGAAAGTTCTTAAACTGCTACTATCTCAAACAGTAACACGTTCCAGTATGACTTTTAGAAACAGAAAATAGGCCTGTATTTTCTCTCGTTGTTTTTTTATAATTACTGAAGCACTCCATTACTGCAAATGCACAGACAATTGCTCTATAAACATGAATACAAATAATTACAAATATATAAACCTGAGAAGACGTAAAAGGAACATGAAGAAAAATCCGTAAGAAAAAGCTTCACAAATACTATTTTCTACCAAATATAATTAGGGAGATTAAGTCAGGCAGAATAAACGGGTGGGGTCTGTGGCCAATATGGGAGGGGGGGGGGAGAATAGAAATGCATAGAGTGTTTCGGTGGGGAAACTTAAAGGTAAGAGGCCACTTGGAAGACCTAGGCGTAGGTTTAAGATTATATTAAAATGGATCTTACATAAATAGGATGGGATGACATGCATTAGATTCCTCTGGCTCAAATTAGGGACAATTAGCGGGCTCTTGTGAGTGCGGTAATGAACTTTCAGTTTCCATAAAATGCGGGGAATTACTTGACTGGCTAGAAAACGAAGAGATTTACAGGATGAGCTCAGCTCCATAGATTTACATACATACATACATATATGCACATATGCATAGAAACATACATACATACATACATACATACATACGTACATACATACATACACACACACATACACACGCTTTGTCTATTGAAGTAAAATTCCAGTATGCACCTATATATACATATACTGAATGTATATAGAATACATACAATATCCAATTTCTAGCAACAATCCCTGCACAAACTTCCAGTATTACAACAAACAGGGTTCAGGTCTTTTGAGACGCCATGTTGCTGGTTTCCACCTTCCCAATGTTTCGAAACCACGCACAGCCTTTAACTTCAAGCGTCAAACAGTTCCTGTTGGACCCCCGGGGGGTCCAATGAAATAATTATGATCCTTTAGAAGGTAGAGAAACAACAACCCAGCGACACGGCGTCACATTACAGAACATCGGAATCCTCGACAACACAGTTGTGAAAACCCCAACACTTGCACTTGTTCTGTTGTTCACAGATGACTGTGCTGTTGGCGTTGGCGGTGACAGCCACCACTCAGTCTGCACGGAACACCGACGAAGAGATACGTCAGGGTCCGCAGACCCAAGAAGAACACGAACTTGCCTCCAATGCCACAACCGCTTCAACAGACACTTCGCAAATGACCACGAAGTTACACACGGTGGACACAGACCGCCAGCAAAACGTATCTCAGAATTACGTGACATATATCATTGAACACAAGGATCCTCCGGACGACGCAGCTCTCACCGCGGCTGTCATTCAACGACTTGAACTCCTAGCAGCAAACGAAACCGAAGCGTCACGAAATATAACAATTCAAGATTTACTTGGCGAAGCAGAAAAGTCCAAATCTCTGCTACTATTATTCCGAACTCTAAACAACTTTACAAAGTACACGGTTCAAAATGAAATGTCAAATAATATGACCAATGTTTTGGTTAAAACAGCCGAAAATTCGTCACTGAGCATTGTTTTGATCTTGTTGAACGAAACCGCAAATGCTACTCAACAAGCCAACACAATCCTCAACAACCTGAATGTCACGTTCAATACTCCTACAAGAAAAGATCACATTTTGCTTCAGACGAAGGTGCTCCTTCCAAATAACACGACATCAACAGACATCGCCCAAAAACCTGAACTTTCATGGAGAAAGTCAAAACAATACCACATACTCAACCACTACATCGACATTGTCATGTACCTGCTCATTTTGGCAGTAGGCCTTTTGGGAAATGGCATGCTTCTATTTATATTCATACGTCATCGCAAGCTTAGGACTGCTGCCAACATCTTGATTATCCACCTGGCCATATGCGATATCATCAATCTCAGTATCAACGCACCAATTCACTTCTATTTCAATTATGACAGTGGGACAATTGAGCCAGGCATAACTTGCAGGATTGTTCTGGTAATAAGGAAGTTCCTCAGGTGCACTGGAGCTTTGGCCGTCATAACCCTCATCATACAGCGTTTCATCATAATCGCTACAGCTTTCAGCAAATCACCATCAAACCACCGTACCACTTTCAACTTCACCATTATATCTATTATCGCAGTCTGGGTTCTTCCTTTGCCTATTGCAGTGCCAACTATGTACGAGCCAAAATTTTATGAACCAATATGTTTTCATAATAAGAAAGACGAAGGTCTTCAATACGTAATGGTCCTCCATATCGGCTTGTACTGTGTTATCATGCCCTCATTAATGTTTGGGTTCAGCACCCTTATAGCCAGACGTTTGAACAAAAGTGTTAAGAATATGCCTGGTGAAATTCGTCACCAAATGCAAGAAGAGTCAAGGATCAGGACCGCACGAATGATGATGGCGCTGGCGGTCGTGTTCGTTATCACGTACTTCCCCTTCTACATGTGGGTGCTTCTGGCACATGGGTTGGGTGTGAACAGAAATACCCCCATCATGGTTTATGCTTATCACTTTACTCAGCAAGTGCTCTTTGCCAATGGATGTTTCAACCCAATAGCTATGTTTGTGGTAAGTAGTACATTCAGGAAGTTGCTTGCCCGTCACGTGACGTTTCCGATCCTTTCGAAACGCGAAAATCACTCACCCAACGGCACATCGTCACATTTCAGAAGTGTGAACCCTTAGAAACATGGCTGTGAGGGCTTTAAATATTGCAGTGTTAATGGAGAATTTAATGCAGGGCTGAGAACTGGGCACTGTGGAACGGGCGGCGTCACCTATCGCTATGTAGCAAAGACGTCGTCCCCTCTTGGCCGAAAGGTTCATTATATATATATATACACACATATAAATATTGTGTTAATGTAACTGATAAAGATTCATTTCACAATTGTGCAATTTCAGGCTTCCGCCGCGGTGTAAATAAGATCTTCGCACTTCTATGATATTACGCAGCGTAGCTCGGTAGTTATTTCCGACGATTCGGAACAACTTATTGGTTCCATCTTCAAGGGTTAAGCAGTTGAAGAAGACTACTTGGGTACTTGACCTTTGAAGACGGGACTGATAGTTTGTCCCGAAACTTCGCTACCTACCGATCTACGCCGCGTAACATCCCAGAAGAGCGATGATTTTTGTTTACAATTCATGGAAACGAAGCCAGATTTTATAATAAAGTCGGTTGGCTGTTTTAAAAACAAGATTTATGATCACCTGTAATAAACAATACTGCTGGTTATTGTAAATGTCAATGCTGTTCATGTCATTCATTCTGTCCTTCACTCTGTGTAATACTTCTTCATTTCTCACACGATCGGTCCAACTGATCTTCTCCATTCTTCTCCAACACCACATTTCAAAACTTTCCAGGTATTTCTTATCTACTTTCCGAAGTGTCCACGTTTCAGCACCATACAAAGCTATGCGCCAAATGTAGCACTTTACTAGTTTCTTCCTTACATTTAAGTCCAGTTTGCTGGTGAAAAGATTCTTCTTCTTGTTGAATGCTGCTTTTGCATTGGCAATTCTGGATTTAATTCCACGTGTACACCTTGCATCATTTGTTATCATGCTACTCAAATAGTTAAAATATTCCAGATTATCTTGTTGTTTTCGATCTCATAATCTGTGTTGCCGTGAGACCCTCATTACCTTAGTTTTTTCCATATTCATTTCCATTCCATAGCGTCTTCCAATTTCAATTAGTCTATCAATCATGCCCTGTAGCACCTTTTTTTCCCTAGCCAGTAGCACAAGGTCATCTGCATACTTCACAGTGCGAATTACTTGTCCTCCTATCTTGAAGTCTCCAAACCCTTCAAGAGATTCCTTGGTAAGTTATTCGCTTTATATGTTGAACAGAATCGGCGACAAACAGCAAACTTGTCTAACTCATCTCCCAATCTTCACACTCCTCGTCTCCCCTTGGTCCAGTCGTATTTTGACACTCTGTTCCATGTACAATTTGCTGATCAATCTTCTTTCGCGCCAGTCTATCCCAATTCCTTTAGGATCTGCATTAATTTGGTCCAGTTGACACGGTCAAATGCCTTCTGCCAGTCTATGAAGCAAGCACACAATTCCTCATCTATGACCAAGTTTCGTTCTGATATTATTCTCAGCATCCCAATTGCATTTCTAGTCCCTTTTACTCTTCTAAATCCAAACTGATCTTCTCCAAGCACATCCTCAGTCTTCCTTTCAATCCCTCTTCTAAGTATCCTCGCCACTATCTTTGTTGTATGTGCGATGGTCGCTGAATTTTGTAGCTCTTGGCTTCTTCTTTAAGGCAATAATTGTAACTTCAGTGAAAATCTTGGGCCACTCTCCAGTTTCATATATTCTGTTGATCAGTCGCGATATTAGTCAAAGTAAATTACTAAAAAAATGTGTATTTAGCTCTTATAAGTGGCGGTTAGGAAAACTGAAATGTGGAAGTTGCTTTAAAAAATCACGGGAAAAATTACATAAAATTATATTGGGATATAACTAATTAATTAACTAACCAGTTACCTCCATGCAGCTGAGCCCTTCTTGAAAAGCTAACAGTTTCTAAGCTAGTCAAGGAAATCCCCGTATTCTATAAAAACCGGAGGTTCATTACAGCACTCACAAGAGCCCGCCACCTGTCCCTATCCTGAACCAGATCAGTCCAGACCATTCCCATCCTACTTCTTGAATATCCATTTTAATATTATCCTCCCATCTAAGCTTACGTCTTCCAAGTATTTTCTCTCCCTCGGTTTTCCCCACCAAATCCCTGTATGCAACTCTGCTCTCCCCCATACGTGCCACATGCCCGCCCATCTCCTTCTTGATTTGCTAAACCGAATGATATTTGGTGAGGATTAGAAATCATAAAGTTCCTCGTTATGTAGTCTTCTCTACTCCCCTGTGAACCTCGTTTCCCTTAGACACAAATATCTTCCTCAGCACCACCTTGTCGAACACCCTCAGCCTATGTTCCTCCTTCAATATCAGAGACCAAGTTTCACACTCATACAAAATAAAAAGCAAAATTACAGTTATGTATATTTTTAATATTTATATTTTTTTATAGCAAACAAAGACAACAACATGTTTTAGAAGGCAGTTCCTACGCAACATGTGACCAAACCATTTAGTCTGCCTTCTTTTTGTTGTGTGTAAGATATTCCTTTCCTCCGTGACTGTACGTAATACTTGGAACAAAATACCGACCTATAAATTAATGAAGACGAAAAAACACGACGTCCTAAAACGGTTCAGGGCGACACTTGATATTCTGGTTTGTATCATGAGCAGCTAGTAATTATGCACGTAAGAAAAACCACATGTCAGTGTTCACTGATTCCTGCAGACAAATTTATTTGTGGAAAACGACCTTCAAAAATAAATTTAAGTAACAACAGACAAAGTGACTAAAAATTAATGTCCAATTTTAAAGGCCTCTAAATTTATGTTGCTAAAAACACATGGCAATGTCCGATTTTGAGGGCCACTAAATTTATGTTGCTAAAAACACATGAAAAACTTTTTTTAACTACAAAAGCTGTCTCCCAATTTTCAACTTTTTCTCCTGTGTATGTTTAAGTATATAATTTGTCCGCGAGTGGCGTTACCATCGAACGAGCAGGAATATAGTGAGTTAACACATATGAAAACCTGATTTATTTAAACAACCTCGCAGTCTCCAAGTTTTCTCACGTGTGGACAAGACTGCTCAACCTACGATCCTTCCGTGACACAAGACACGATTCTCCTGCAGTCAGTTTCATCCCACACTCGCATGTACGTTATGGAATAGCTAGATACGGAGAGATTTCGTTGTGCTAACGAAGTTTTTACATGTGTCTCCTCAAGAGAAAAGTACGATTCCTCCAAATCGTAGGGTAATTTATAGCCATACTGTATACGTTTACAGCAGCAGATGTGGTGGAATATAAAAGATTCGTAAGAAGAACATCTTTGAATTCAAACACAATAACCCCTAATATAGCGCCAGCCTCCCTTCTCACCCACGAAAGCCTGTAAACATAGACACCCTGTTATACGCCAGTAAGATTTAAAAGCCGCCCTCGATATATCGCCACGAATTGCGGCAAACAAACAGTGGCGGTATGTCGGCGTTTGTTGGCATATCTTACATTGTGAGTTGACAAACGTCATAGCAATGCAGACCAAAAAGAGGAAATTTCAATGTAGGAATAACAAATTTGACCGTTGGTTAATGTAACGTATATTTGTGTGTACTTAGAGGGTACAAAGAACACACACGTACATACACGTTTGGAACCATAATTACTGCTAGAAAGGACACAGAAATATATAAATATATCTACGCATTAACAAATATATAGAATATAATGCGAGCTCTCAGGTTCTCTCAGCGGTGTTGATGAAGATTCAAGTATTCTGGGAAGTGACGCTGTCTCAACCGGTAAATATTTACCGACTTTTGACGATCGTAGTGCCTTAGTGTTCAGGGTCAGGCAGTCAAAGCTTCGACAACTGAACCTTCCTTGCTTCAAAATGTCGGTAACGATTTGCCAATCGACATGGCGTAACAACCGAAAAAAGAACTGACTCAAACTGAACCCCAGAAAGCTGAAGTGTCTCAGCTGGTATAGGCTACGGGCTGGATGGTCGAGGGGTGGCTGCTCGATTCCCGAGAGGGGCAAATATTTTTTTCCTAGCACAAGAGTTCTATTTGATGGGTACCGAAGGCTTTTCCCCGGGGGTAAAGCGGCCCATGCGTGCAGCTGACCACTCACCTCCATCTAGTGACGAGATTAGGAAAAAATGGAGCTGTACCTCCACTTCCCCATGTACTTTTATGGCTACATAAGCCAGAAGCCTTATTCCCACTACAGTAAAATCAAAACCTACCTCATTCCATGACGTGTCTTTTTATAATTACTTACTTATAATGTTGTTTTAATGGATGTTCCTACCTTCCTTTTCATTGACATAATCCTTCCGGTCACCTCTTGTCACTTATAATATACAACACATAGGGCACTATGACTCTGGGGTCGACTCAGCCTCTAACAGAAATGAGTATCAGAGATATCTCCTGGGGGTAAATGCGACCGGTGTGTAGGGCTGACGACCTTAAAACCTTCATGTGTCGATTGTCTGGACATTCTGGGAGCCTCGACCTCCTGGATCCCTAAGGGTCTGTCCAGGCTTATTATAGGATGGATTTACCCTTTTTCTTACTTTCAGTAACTCATGTCCTTACGAATTACAATTTCTTGCGGGTATTCTAGTGAATTTGTTCAGTAACTTTAAAAACAAATCCACTATAATACCAGTATAATCTAATTCACAAGAATAAGTATGTAGTTGAGAAACATTGCCAAATATTTATGTTGCTACACGGACATTCGTATTTAACCAATAAATTTGTTTTCTAATCTGTTGACAATATACTACATGTCAGTCATGTGAGCCTCACTATTTCTACATGGGAATTTTGAAGTCTCCTTGATGATGGTTAAATAATTAAACGAAACACTCACGAGTGTAAAAACACGCGCTACAGTCCATTCAATAAGTAGGCTCTGCTTGCGTCCGGTTACATAGTAAATAGGTAAAGCAATCCCATTACAGGCCTGGACAGACCTTTAGGGTTCCAGGAGGTTGAGGCTCACAGATTTATAGACAATCGACACATGAAGGTGATAAGGTTGTCAGCCTTACGCGCCGGCCGCCTTTACCCCCAAGGAAATATTCCTGATACTCATTTCTGTTAAGAGGCTGAGTTGACCCCAGGCCCATAGTGCGACCGGAAGGAGTATGTCAAGAAAAAATTCCAATGATACCATTGGGAATCGAACCCGCGACCTTCCGGCTTGTAGAGCAATGCCTCAACCAACTACTTGCCACAGACACTATTATACGTCTACCGATAATTCATATTCCATTAACATCCGGAACATAGTTAATGGGTTACTTAGAGGCTAAATTCCCAAAGACACAATTTCTCACACCGCCATTTGAGAACAGAAAAACGTAACTCATTGCTCAAAGGAACAGCGAAACACAATAGCTGGACAGTACAACAGCAAAGGCACTGCATTCAGACCTGTAAATTGGATCTTAAAGCTAGAGGATGTGACATTGCACAGCGATTGGATGCGTGGCCCTCACAGCAAGAGTACAGAAGTCCGTGTTCATATTCGCAATTTTATCTGGTCCAGTCCGGCACCCTGTCAGATGGACATCGCCAATGACCGTGCAGTGTTGATATCGCAGTCATGTTGAGTAGAGCTGCAGCCTGGCTTCTGGTATGTACAACTTGTGTCTGCATTATGGCCTTCCTGCGCCTTGCTACTGACCCAGTGTTCAGAACAATGCGATGTCAGCGTACAAACACTGGACAGGTGTACTACAGGCTGGAAACAGTTGCCTTCCAAACGTGTTATTTGGAACCTTATATTATACATACCGTGCATTTCATTAATTAGTTAATAATTACGTACCAACAAATGCACTACACAGTTTTTATGATTTCAGTACCTACATATGTTTCGGCACTTTTCTGCCATCCTCAGGGTTTGCCGTCGAAAGTTCACAGTCCTAATGCATCAGGTTTTTTGGAATTCTGTGTTATCTCTTTGGTGTTGATGTTCATTTAGTTCAAACACTAAACCAATCGCATTATGCCTGCAGGTATAGGTGCAGGTACATAAAACATTTTTCTTACCATTTACATAAAATTTTACCTAATCGAGACATGATTCAATTCAAACTTATTAAACGCGTGTTAATCGTTTATAATGACGTGGTTTATACGACACCCCTTATACACTGTCAAATATGGTTTATACGACAACTCTTATACACCGTCAAATATGGTTTATACGACACCCCTTATACACTGTCAAATATGGTTTATACGACACCTCTTATACACCGTCAAATATGGTTTATACGACACCTCTTATACACCGTCAAGTATGGTTTATACGACACCTCTTTTACACCGTCAAATATGGTTTATACGACACCTCTTATACACCGTCAAATATGGTTTATAGACGCCTTTTATACACCGTCAAATATGGTTTACACGACACCTCTTATACACCGTCAAATATGGTTTATACGACACCTCTTATACACCGTCAAATATGGTTTATACGACACCTCTTATACACCGTCAAATATGGTTTATACGACACCTCTTATACACCGTCAAGTAGATTGTGATTTCAATTCCATCCACCGACATTTCATACTCCGTGAACATGGTCGGTGCACAACCACGTACGGTCGGTGCACAACCAAGTACGGTCGGTGCACAACCAAGTACGGTCGGTGCACAACCAAGTACGGTCGGTGCACAACCAAATACGGTCGGTGCACAACCAAGTACGGTCAGTGCACAACCAAGAACGGTCGGTGCACAACCAAGATCTCCATGCAGAAGTCTGTTTAAAAAATTAAAGAGATTTTACCTATTCCATGTCAATATATATTTTCATTAATTAACTTTATTTTAAACAATCAAGAACATTTTCAAACAAATCCATCTACACACAGTACAGACACAGCAATAAGCACCACCTGCACAGACCAAATGCCAACCTATCTTTCAAAAAAGTACATTCTGTGCAGGTATCAGAATTTTCAACAGACTCCCTCTGAGTCTCGAAAGTCTTAAGAATGAAAAGACAAAATTTAAAGTAGCATTAAGAAAATACTTAAATACACACAACTTTTACTCAGTAGATGAAGTTTTGTATGTATAAAGACGGTTCATAGTGAGGTATGTAACACGTTTATAGTGTTTTAGTGTACAGTGTTCAAATGTAAAATTGTGTAGTCTGTATAGCTGTATATTTGTATATTATGACTTATTGCACATCGAGTTGTCACTTCGACAGACTAATAGATCCATGGAATGTATGTATGTATGTATGTATGTATGTATCTGGAATATAGTCAATAGGCAAGTTACAAACTGCAGTCCCATAGACACACTCTCACGCCGCCACATAAAAGCAACAAAATATAATTCATCGCCCCATAACATAGGAAACCCCAGTCTTTGTCGGTATTACACCAGAGGCGCTGCAATCAAACCTGTAATTTTGATCCTTTGCCAGCAGATAAACAACGTACAGTGATTGGTTGCGTGGAGGTCAGCACAGAACTTCGTGTTTAATTTTACAATTTTTTTTTCGTTCAGCGTTGTTGTAAAGTTTGCGGCAACCTGTCAGATGGACATCGCCAGTCACCGTGCAGTGTTGATATCGCTGTCATGTTGAGCAGAGCTGCAGCCTGGCTTCTGGTATGTACAGCTTGTGTCTGCATTATGGCCTTCCTGCGCCTTGCTACTGACCCAGTGTTCAGAACAATGCGATGTCAGCTTGCAAATAATAATGGACAGGTGTACTACAGGCTGGTAACAGTGGTATTCAATATGATTCAATTCGAAGTTTAAATCCTTTATGAAGACATGGTTTATACGACACCTCTTACATAGTGTCAATATTTCTAAATATTCTTGCTTATACCTGTATGTACATTTAAAATTATAGCGGGGTAATTTTTGTACTCCATACATTTTAATTATAAATTAAATTTAAAATAAATATCACCCAAAACATTTAAATAGTATGCTTACAGGCCTATATTTTGTCTTGACATATTTTTCCTTCAATGTGACCATAATATGTCACTGCTCGGCTACAACGATACCCGTTTATAACGACATAAATCATTCAGGCCCTTTTCTGACATCATAACAGAATTCGACTATATTAATAATACTTACATTTTATGTGAGCCTTTTTGAGAATTTCAAGAAACTTGGTCAGTTTAGTTAAAAGACGCTGTTGAGTTCTTAATGCATTTAAAATATAACACGAAATATATCCTAGCATATTTCCTCCAATACATAAAACATTAAATTGTTGTGTAGATTGTTTATAGCTTGTGGTGATTATACTGATGGCAGATGAAATATCCTTTACATGTTTGTTTTTGAGGCCATGTATAAAATATTTTTAAAAGTACTAATCCTTTTAATGTTACTTTCTCCTTCCGTCAGACAGTCTTCTGTTAATCATGGTGTGCGTTATCCCGTTGTATTTTCTGATATGAACGAAAGAAACTTTTTCACTCAGTCGACACAAATTTATTCATAAACAAATTATTTTTGTTGATAATTGCCATATGTTTCCTTTCCTTACTACAGCTATAATGAGGTTAGGCCATTATATAAATTACAAGGGATTAAAATTAACCTTATTATACATATCAATACATTGTGGTAGTGAGATCTCACGCCTTACTTCTGTCATGGTTTTTGAAACCAACTGGATACAGTGATATTTGTCTGCCTATACTTTCCTACAACTGGCCTGACGATAGCTTGCATTCAAGGCTATACACGGAAATGAGAAACAAAAATATTTTGTTTTTGCAATGAAGATATATTAGACTGGCGAGTCATTGTATTTACCTCTTATATATACAGGATGTATCTAAAATGCTTCGACAAACTTTTAGTGTGTGTTCTTCATATCAAAGAAAAAATCTCATATATACATATGTCCAGAAGTTATTGGTTTTTTAGTTTAATACAAATATTAAATTCAACAATAATACCTTAAATTTACAATATTGTAAGTAGCACATTTACAACACACGTTCCAAGTGTAATAACTGTTCTGTTATAACCGTTTCTCAAGTCAATATTCACAATGAATTCTCATAATGTCCTCCACCCCAATCAATGCGCTCATGGACACGTCTGCTCATGGACTGTCGCACACTTTCAAAGATCGCACGGCGGTTGCGAATGGTTTGACAGGCACAAAAAATGAACTGGTGAAGTGTCTCTTTATTTTCAGTTGTAGCTCAATACACTAGGGTTCTTAAGTGTCCTCAAAGATAAAAATTGAAAGGACCGAAATCGGGCGACAGTGGGGAATGTAACCTCGAAAAATAAATGTTTGCGGACATATATTGGTAAGAATTCTTTCCCCTTGTTTTGGTGTGGGAAACTCCTGAAATTTGTCCAACCATTTTAGATACACCCTGTATACAAAAACACAATGGGGTGTTTCACAAGTCTATATATAAGTACTGCTGCAAATGTAACTTCAAACTTTAAGATGTTTTGCGTTTTATTTATTATGTAGAAGAGACGCTTGTACCGTCGAGGTTGTCTTGCACAATACTGCTAAGTAGGGAAAGTGTCACAAACCGTTTGAAGCCAAAGTAATTCTACCAAACAAATCGGTGATTGAGGAAATGGTAATGCAAAATTATTTTAATAAATTATAATCACATACTGCTCTCTTTGTAAAAGCATTTGTTGTATAACTGCACTGTATGAATTCATTACGCTTAAGACATACAACCAAAATATATACAAGTAAACTGACAATGTATACCTTCTTAACTAAGTATCTGCAATCAACGCAACTTAACACAAATAGTTAAGAACATGTGTTTCGACAATTCATATGTGGACATCGTCTGTCCCATGCACAGAAAAAAAATCGAATATATAAAAAATGAATATGATATTATTACTGAAGGAAAATTACACTAATTTCAATGCCATTCAATTCTACAAAACGGAAGTAATGTAAGTATTTCAATTTTTCTCTGATGTTTCATATACAAGGATCTGATAATGCCCTGATATGAAAAATCGAAATTTGTCGTTTTAAATATCTACGCAGTAGAGTAGCAAAAAGGTTGTGTTGCCAACAGGCTTGTCGTTGTCATTATACTGCAGTTACATGTATAACACACAACAGGCTTGTCGTTGTCATTATACTGCAGTTACATGTATAACACACAACAGGCTTGTCGTTGTCATTATACTGTAGTTACATGTATAACACACAACAGGCTTGTCGTTGTCATTGTACTGTAGTTACATGTATAACACACAACAGGCTTGTCGATTTCATTATACTGTAGTTACATGTATAACACACAACACGCTTGTCGTTGTCATTGTACTGTAGTTATATGTATAACACACAACAGGCTTGTCGTTGTCATTATACTGTAGTTACATGTATAACACACAAACAGGCTTGTCGATTTCATTATACCGTAGTTACATGTATAACACACAACAGGCTTGTCGATTTCATTATACTGTAGTTACATGTATAACACACAACAGGCTTGTCGTTGTCATTATACTGTAGTTACATGTATAACACACAACAGGATTGTCGATTTCATTATACTGTAGTTACATGTATAACACACAACAGGCTTGTCGATTTCATTATACTGTAGTTACATGTATAACACACAACAGGCTTTTCGATTTCAATATACTGTAGTTACATGTATAACACACAAAAGGCTTGTCGTTGTCATTACACTGTACTTAAATGTATAACACACAACAGGCTTGTCGATTTCATTATACTGTAGTTACATGTATAACACACAACAGGCTTGTCGATTTCATTATACTGTAGTTACATGTATAACACGTAACAGGCTTGTCGATTTCATTATACTGTAGTTACATGTATAACACACAACAGGCTTGTCGTTGTCATTATACTGTAGTTACATGTATAACACACAACAGGCTTGTCGTTGTCATTATATTGTAGTTACATGTGTAACACACAACAGGCTTGTCGATTTCATTATACTGTAGTTACATGTATAACACACAACAGGCTTTTCGTTGTCATTATATTGTAGTTACATGAATAACACACAACAGGCTTGTCGATTTCATTATATTGTAGTTACATGTATAACACACAACAGGCTTGTCGATTTTATTATACTATAGTTACATGTATAACACACAACAGGCTTTTCGTTGTCATTATATTGTAGTTACATGAATAACACACAACAGCTTGTCGATTTCATTATATTGTAGTTACATGTATAACATACAACAGGCTTGTCAATTTCTATTATACTGTAGTTACATGTATAACACACAACAGGCTTGTCGATTCCATTATACTGTAGTTACATGTACAACACACAACAGGCTTGTCGATTTCATTATACTGTAGTTACATGTATAACACACAACAGGCTTTTCGTTGTCATTATATTGTAGTTACATGAATAACACACAACAGGCTTGTCGATTTAATTATATTGTAGTTACATGTATAACACAAACAGGCTTGTCAATTTCATTATACTGTGTTACTGTATAACACACAACAGGCTTGTCGATTCCATTATACTGTAGTTACATGTACTAACACACAACAGGCTTGTCGTCATTATACTGTAGTTACATGTATAACACACACAACAGGCTTGTCGTTGTCATTATACTGTAGTTACATGTATAACACACAACAGGCTTGTCGATATCATTATACTGTAGTTACATGTATAACACACAACAGGCTTGTCGATTTCATTATATTGTAGTTACATGTATAACACACAACAGGCTTGTCGATTTCATTATACTGTAGTTACATGTAAACACACAAAAGGATTGTCGTTGTCATTACACTGTACTAAATGTATAACACACAACAGACTTGTCGATTTCATTATACTGTAGTTACTTGTATAACACACAACAGGCTTGTCGATTTCATTATACTGTAGTTACATGTATAACAACAACAGCTTGTCGATTTCATTTACTGTAGTTACATGTATAACACACAACAGGCTTGTCGATTTCATTATACTGTAGTTACATGTATAACACACAACAGGCTTGTCGTTGTCATTATACTGTAGTTACATGTATAACTATCAACAGGCTTGTCGTTGTCATTATACTGTAGTTACATGTGTAACACACAACAGGCTTGTCGATTTCATTATACTGTAGTTACATGTATAACACACAACAGGCTTGTCGTTGTCATTATACTGTAGTTACATGTATAACACACAACAGGCTTGTCGATTTCATTATATTGTAGTTACATGTATAACACACAACAGGCTTGTCAATTTCATTATACTGTAGTTACATGTATAACACACAACAGGCTTGTCGATTTCATTATACTGTAGTTACATGTATAACACACAACAGGCTTGTCGTTGTCATTATACTGTAGTTACAAGTATAACACACAACAGGCTTGTCGTTGTCATTATACTGTAGTTACATGTTATAACACACAACAGGCTTGTCGATTTCATTAAACTGTAGTTGCATGTATAACAAAACAACAGGCTTGTCGATTTCATTATACTGTAGTTACATGTATAACAAACAACAGGCTTGTCGTTTCATTATACTGTAGTTACATGTATAACACACAACAGGCTTGTCGTTGTCATTATACTGTAGTTACATGTATAACACACAACAGGCTTGTCGATTTCATTATACTGTAGTTACATGTATAACACACAACAGGCTTGTCGATTTCATTATACTGTAGTTACATGTATAACACACAACAGGCTTGTCGATTTATTATACTTAGTTACATGTATAACACACAACAGGCTTGTCGTTTTCATTATACTGCTGTTACATGTTTTAACACACAACAGGCTTGTCGTTGTCATTATACTGTAATTACATGTATAACACACAACAGGCTTTGTCGTTGTCATTATAATGTAGTTACATGTATAACACACAACAGGCTTGTCGATTTCATTATACTGTAGTTACATGTATAACACACAACAGGCTTGTCGATTTTATTATACTATAGTTACATGTATAACACACAACAGGCTTGTCGTTTCATTATACTGTAGTTACATGTATAACACACAACAGGCTTGTCGATTTCATTATACTTGTAGTTACATGTATTAACATCACAACAGGCTTGTACATTTCATTATAACTGTAGTTTACATGTATAACACACAACAGGCTTGTCGATTTCATTATACTGTAGTTACATGTATAACACACAACAGGCTTGTCGATTTCATTATACTGTAGTTACATGTATAACACACAACAGGCTTGTCGTTGTCATTATATGTAGTTACATGTATAACACACAACAGGCTTGTCGATTTCATTATACTGTAGTTACATGTATAACACACAACAGGCTTGTCGATTTCATTATACTGTAGTTACATGTATAACACACAACAGGCTTGTCGATTTCATTATACTGCTGTTACATGTATAACACACAACAGGCTTGTCGTTGTCATTATACTGTAGTTACATGTATAACACACAACAGGCTTGTCGATTTCATTATACTGTAGTTACATGTATAACACACAACAGGCTTGTCGATTTTATTATACTATAGTTACATGTATAACACACAACAGGCTTGTCGTTTTCATTATACTGCTGTTACATGTATAACACACAACAGGCTTGTCGTTGTCATTATACTGCAGTTACATGTATAACACACAACAGGCTTGTCGTTGTCATTATACTGCAGTTACATGTATAACACACAACAGGCTTGTCGTTGTCATTATACTGCAGTTACATGTACAACACACAACAGGCTTGTCGTTGTCATTATACTGCAGTTACATATATAACACACAACAGGCTTGTCGTTGTCATTATACTGCAGTTACATGTATAACACACAACAGGCTTGTCGTTGTCATTATACTGCAGTTACATGTATAACACACAACAGGCTTGTCGTTGTCATTATACTGCAGTTACATGTATAACACACAACAGGCTTGTCGTTGTCATTATACTGTAGTTACATGTACAACACACAACGCCACGCAATGTATTAAGTTAATTACTTAATCACCTAAATAGCACTGGTAAAACATTTTCAGATGGTGGTAATATTTAAAGCAATATTTAATATTACCAAACTGTAACATTATTGGCAAAAGGTAAATGTTGCCCGGCTTAATCTACATAATTAAGTGATGGCTGACAGAATTTAATCGGACTGATTAACTGTTTAAATGTAACGGTCCTAATTAAACGATAATATAACAATCATATCGCAAATACTGACGTAATTTAAAATACATGAAAGTAACAGAAAACAGAGCCACAAAAATAATAGGAATTTAAAAAATCTTCAAATTAAACAATGAGTGGATATGCGGGTTCCATACTTTATTGCAAATATTTTGTGAATGCGCCACTTTGAGTACAGATAATTGGTAGTAATGCTACTGTACAGGATACTGAGATTCTATCGACGTGTGAATAATTCAGTTGGTATACGGACCAGAACAAGTGATGGACATCCGAATATTTGTGGTTATATTCCCGGCACGAACATCAGATTTTTCTCATATGCAAATCGTACAAACCGGCTCTGACACCCATCCAGCCTCTTATCCTGTATATACCGGGTAATCTAAGTTTTCTGCTCTCTGCATTTTCCCATTCGACGTTCCCTTTGACGTCACTTCTTCCTACATATTCACGTCATGCAAACTGGATTTCATACTTTTTCTTTAATTCCTCATACAACTCCAATCTTTATTTCACAACGTCTGTGTTAAGTCTGTCTCCCCGACATACACTTTACGTAAGGTGTATTACCGAGCCGTAATTTATTTTTGTGTCTCGTCGCTTACTTTACGTTTCTAAAGCATGAAATCCATAGACAGAACACAATTTTTCTATATTTAATTTCTTTCCTATATTTTCCTCACTTGTGTAAATTCCTCACATAAAATCTCTCCCACTTATTTTTTTCCCCCATGGCTCGACAGCCCCTTTTCAGGTGCCACGGCCTCTTCATTATCGAGGCTTCACGATCACACTCAGACACGCCACACTCGGTAGGACTCCTCTGGACGAGTGATCAGCCCGACGCACAGACCTCTACCTGACAACACAACACTCACAAGAGACAGACATCCATGTCTCCGGTGGGATTTTTATTTCTTTTTGCCTGTCCGGGGTTTTCCCCCTTTTATCCATTTTTGCACTGTTTAAATCCTTTCGTCCTTCATGTCACTTTACGTTCCATACTACTGTCCTTATACAACAAACACAACACAAACATCCATGCCCCCGGCGGGATTTTGTTTTTGCCTTTCCGGGGTTTTCCCCCTTTGATCCATTTTTGCACTGTTTAAATCCTTTCGTCCTTCATGTAACTTTATGTTCCATACTACCGTCCTTACAACAAACACAACACAGACATCCATGCCCTAGGCGGGATTCGAACCCACGATCCTAGTAAGCGAGCGGCCGCAGACCCACGCCTTAGACCGCGCGGCCACTGGGATCGGCAATCTAGTTTCTTTAACAGGACCAAATGTGCTTCTACTTGGTCTTTAAATCCTTTGCAACAGACGCCCAAACACGCCCAGTCTCTTATTTGTACATACAAAATTCACATTATGTAAATGATATGACACTTCACGAGTTGTTGGTGCATTTGTGCGTCAGAAAACCTGCTTGTAGCAGCCAGGTACCGTTGCAAATATGTAGGCACACTTCAGACGCAAACGATAATAGCAATAATAATAATAATAATAATAAACTGTATTGATGTGCTGTTTCTGTCTTAGACTTCTTGGTTGTTGGCTCAACTCTTTAATTGTCGACAGATTAATTCAATTACTATTATATTATTATTACTATTATTAATTCATCGCTGTTTAGCCGGTTTTCAAACCGTACGGACAACTGACCAAGCATTTTTATTCGCTATTCTACTAAAAGCTATCTAACTAAACCGCATGTGTTAAGTACTTCTGCTTTCTGCATTAAAATATATAGAGAAGGGCGAAAAGTATTATTATTATTATTATTATATTCCGTGATAAGTCGGTCCCTGTCACCACGATAAGTCGGTCCCTGTCACCACGATAAGTCGGTCCCTGTCACCACGATAAGTCGGTCCCTTCACAACGATAAGTCGGTCCCTGTCACCACGATAAGTCGGTCCCTGTCACCACGATAAGTCGGTCCCTGTCACCACGATAAGTCGGTCCCTGTCACCACGATAAGTCGGTCCCTGTCACCACGATAATTCGGTCCCTGTCACCACGATAAGTCGGTCCCTGTCACCACGATAATTCGGTCCCTGTCACCACGATAAGTCGGTCCCTGTCACCACGATAAGTCGGTCCCTGTCACCACGATAAGTCGGTCCCTGTCACCACGATAAGTCGGTCCCTGTCACCACAGCATGGCGCGTCCTCAGGTTGCGCATGGAGAAGTCGGCCCCCAGATATGGAGGGTAGCTGAAAATATGTTGAATAAACGGTCACGGGCAGCCGATAATGGGTGGTCCAACCAGCGTGGTGGTTGGGCTAGGTGCTAACAACTCCTCACCGTAAAAACGTAAGAATGTTACGAAGCAGTTCACAGAAACTCAGACTTGTACTGATATTTTGGTACAAAGTAGTGGAATTATTGCTATGGCTCAGGATAGGGACACGTAGCGAGCTTTTGTGAATGCGGTCATGAACCTTCGGGTTCCATAAAATGTGGGGAATTTCTTGACTAGCTGACGACATGTTAGCTTCTAAGGAAGAACTCTGCCCCATGCAGTTATTATAAAAATAATAATTGTTATTATTATTACTACTACTATCACAACTACTACTACTACTACCAGTAGTATTGCTGTCAACATGTAAGTTTCTAGCTTTATAAGCCATGTCTTCTTCCTCAGCTATCACTGTGTGGCAATTTGCAAATTTTAATGTTTATAAAATCGTCCTTCCTACTTGTAGTACCAACATATAAGGAAAAGCCACCTCACTCTAATGCATTGTATTAACTATGTAGTGTTTATTGCACTCGCCAACACACCGTCTGTTTGTACGCTGTCCGTTGAGACCACAGACGATCACACAGATCTAGACGAAACACGTGACACTCTGTGCCTTACACACTCCTATGATGTGCTGGCCTAGTGACAGCGAGGCCACAGCAACAGGAAAGTCCTTAAACTGCAAATATCTCAAACAGTAACACGTTCCAATATGAATTTTAGAAACAGAAAATAGGCCTGTATTTTCTCTCGTTGTTTTTCTATAATTACTGAAGCACTCCATTACTGCAAATGCACAGACAATTGCTCTATAAACATTAATACACATAAGTACAAATATATAAACCTGAGAAGACGTAAAAGGAACATGAAGAAAAATCCGTAAGAAAAAGCTTCACAAATACTATTTTCTACCAAATATAATTAGGGAGATCAAGTCAGGCAGAATAAACGGGTGGGGTCTGTGGCCAATATGGGGGGGGGGGAGAATAGAAATGCATAGAGTGTTTCGGTGGGGAAACCTAAAGGTAAGAGGCCACTTGGAAGACCTAGGCGTAGGTTTAAGATTATATTAAAATGGATCTTACATAAATAGGATGTGATGACATGCATTAGATTCCTCTGGCTCAAATTAGGGACAATTAGCGGGCTGTTGTGAGTGCGGTAATGAACTTTCAGTTTCCATAAAATGCGGGAAATTACTTGACTGGCTAGAAAACGAAGAGATTTACAGGATGAGCTCAGCTCCATAGATTTACAATACATACATACATACATACATACATATATGCACATATACATAGAAACATACATACATACATACATACATACATACATATATACATACATACGTACATACACACACACATAAACACGCTTTGTCTATTGAAGTAAAATTCCAGTATGCACCTATATATACATATACTGAATGTATATCGAATACATACAATATCCAATTTCTAGCAACAATCTCTGCACAAACTTCCAGTATTACGACAAACAGGATTCAGGTCTTTTGAGACGCCATGTTGCTGGTTTCCACCTTCCCAATGTTTCGAAACCACGCACTGCCTTTAACTTCAAGGGTCAAACAGTTCCTGTTGGACCCCCGAAACTCTTCAAGTGTCGGGGGTCCAATGAAATAATTATGATCCTTTAATAGGTAGAGAAACTACAACCCAGCGACACGGCGTCACATTACAGAACATCGGAATCCTCAACAACACAGTTGTGAAAACCCCAACACTTGCACGTGTTCTGTTGTTCACAATGACTGTGCTGTTGGCGTTGGGGGTGACAGCCACCACTCAGTCTGCACGGAACACCGACGAAGGAATACATCAGGGTCCGCAGACACAAGAAGAACACGAATTTGCCTCCAATGCCACAGCCGCTTCAACAGACACGTCGCACATGACCACGAAGTTACACACGGCGGACACAGACCGCCAGCAAAACGTATCCCAGAATTACTTGACATATATCATTGAAAACAAGGATCCTCCGGACGACGCAGCTCTCACCGCGGCTGTCATTCAACGACTTGAACTCCTAGTAGCAAACGAAACCGAAGCGTCACGAAATATAACAATTCAAGATTTACTTGACGAAGCAGAAAAGTCCAAATCTGTGCTACCATTATTCCGAACCCTAAACAACTTTACAAAGTACACGGTTCAAAATGAAATGTCAAATAATATGACCAATGTTTTGGTTAAAACAGCCGAAAATTCATCACTGAGCATTGTTTTGATCTTGTTGAACGAAACCGCAAATGCTACTCAACAAGCCAACACATTCCTCAACAACCTGAATGTCACGTTCAATACTCCTACAAGAACAGATCACATTTTGCTTCAGACGAAGGTGCTCCTTCCAAATAACACAACATCAACAGACATCGCCCAAAAACCTGAACTTTCATGGAGAAGGTCAAAACAATACCACATACTCACCCACTACATCGACACTGCCATGTACCTGCTCATTTTGGCAGTAGGCCTTTTGGGAAATGGCATGCTTCTATTTATATTAATACGTCATCGCAAGCTTAGGACTGCTGCCAACATCTTCATTATCCACCTGGCCATATGCGATATCATCAATCTCAGTATCAACGCACCACTTCACTTCTATTTCAATTATGACAGTGGGTCACGTGAGTCAGTCATAACTTGCAGGATTGTTCTGGTAATAAGGCAGTTCCTCAGGTGCACTGGAGCTTTGGCCGTCATAACCCTCATCATACAGCGTTTCATCATAATCGCTACAGCTTTCAGCAAATCACCATCAAACCACCGTACGACTTTCAACTTCACCATTCTATCTATTATCGCAGTCTGGGTTCTTCCTTTGCCTATTGCATTGCCAAGTATGTACGTGCCAACATTTTATGAACCAATATGTTTTTATAATAAGAAAGACGATGGTCTGCAATACGTAATTATCCTCAACCTCGTCTTGTACTGTGTTATCATGCCCTCATTAATGTTTGGGTTCAGCACACTTATAGCCAGATGTTTGAACCAAAGTGTTAAGAATATGCCTGGTGAAATTCGTCACCAAATGCAAGAAGAGTCAAGGATCAGGACCGCACGAATGATGATGGCCCTGGCTGTCGTGTTCGTTGTCACGTACTTCCCCTTCCACGTGTGGGTGCTTCTGGCACATGGGTTGGGTGTGAACAGAAATACCCCCATAATGGTTTATGCTCTTCACTTTACTAAGCAAGTGCTCTTTGCCAATGGATGTTTCAACCCAATAGCTATGTTTGTGGTAAGTAGTACATTCAGGAAGTTGCTTACCCGTCACGTGACCTATTCGTCTGAGAAGGGGGTGTACAGTACAAGATTGTAAACAGCGAGTTGCTTGTCACATCATTCTTACACATATAATTACACAGTTACACGAAAAAAGAAGCACCCTCTACATATGCTTCGTGTAATCAAGTAGAGTAGGGACACAAATTTCTGAAATGTGTTTGCATTGAGGAATCAAGCCTTGTGTGTCGTTGGGTGAGTGGTTATGGACGTTTCCAAGGATCGCAACACTTTACCTTCAACGTTCCAACAGTCTGTTGACGGAAGTTATAACGATCCTTTCGAAACGCGAAAATCACTCACCCAACAGCACATCGTCACATTTCAGAAGTGTGAACCCTTAGAAACATGGCTGTGAGGGCCTTAAATATTGCAGTGTTAATGGAGAATTTAATGCAGGGCTGAGAACTGGGCACTGTGGAACGGGCGGCGTCACCTATCGCTATGTAGCAACGACGTCGTCCCCTCTACGCCGAAAGGTTCATTATATATATATATATATATATATATATATATATACACATATATATATTGTGTTAATGTAACTGATAAAGATTCATTTCACAATTGTGCAATTTCAGGCTTCCGCCGCGGTGTAAATAAGATCTTCGCACTTCTATGATATTACGCAGCGTAGATCGGTAGTTATTTTCCGACGATTCGGGACAACTTATTGGTTCCATCTTCAAGGGTTAAGCAGTTGAAGAAGACTACTTGAGCACTTGACCTTTGAAGACGGGACTGACAGTTTGTCCCGAAACTTCGCTACCTACCGATCTACGCCGCGTAACATCCCAGAAGAGCGATGATTTTTGTTTACAATTCATGGAAACGAAGCCAGATTTTATACTAAAGTCGGTTGGCTGTTTTAAGAACAAGATTTATGATCACCTGTAATAAACAATACTGCTGGTTATTGTAAATGTCAATGCTGTTCATGTCATTCATTCTGTAGTCTGTCTTACGACAGGTCCGTTGCCTCTTCCAAAACGAGTTCCACAGAGTGCGATCTAGTGCTTCCTCTTTCAATTTCCATTATCCTCTCGTTTCCTTAAGGTCATCCAGTAGCTGCTTACGTCATCTTCCCCGTCTTCCCGTCACTTCTATCCTTCCTTCTAACTTTCCTTCAATCACTGTTTCAGAAGGCAGTTCCTACGCAAGATGTGACCAATCCAGTTAGCCTTCCTTCTTTTTATTGTATGTACGACATTTTTCTCCTCCTTCACTCTGTGTAATACTTCATTTCTCACACGATCGGTCCAACTGATCTTCTCCATTCTTCTCCAGCACCATATTTCAAAACTTTCCAGGTATTTCTTATCTACTTTCCGAAGTGTCCACGTTTCAGCACCATACAAAGCTATGCTCCAAATGTAGCACTTTACTAGATCCTTCCTTAAATTTAAGTCCAGTTTGCTGGTGAAAAGATTCTTCTTCTTGTTGAATGCTGCTTTTGCATTGGCAATTCTGGATTTAATTTCACGTGTACATCTTGCATCATTTGTTATCATGCTACTCAAATAGTTAAAATATTCCAGATTATCCGGTTGTTTTCGATCTCATAATATGTGTTGCCGTGAGACCCTCATTACCTTAGTTTCTTTCCATATTCATTTCCATTCCATAGCGTCTTCCAATTTCAATTAGTCTATCAATCATGCCCTGTAGCACCTTTTCTTCCCTAGCCAGTAGCACAAGTTCATCTGCATACTTCACAGTGCGAATTACTTGTCCTCCTATTTTGAAGTCTCCAAACCCTTCAAGAGATTCCTTGGTAAGTTATTCGCTGTATAAGTTGAACAGAATCGGCGACAAACAGCAAACTTGTCTAACTCCTCTTCCAATCTTCACACTCCTCGTCTCCCCTTGGTCCAGTCGTATTTTGACACTCTGTTCCATGTACAATTTGCTGATCAATCTTCTTTCGCGCCAGTCTATCCCAATTCCCTTTAGGATCTGCATTAATTTGGTCCAGTTGACACGGTCAAATGCCTTCTGCCAGTCTATGAAGCAAGCACACAATTCCTCATCTATGACCAAGGTTCGTTCTGATATTATTCTCAGCATCCCAATTGCATCTCTAGTCCCTTTTACTCTTCTAAATCCAAACTGATCTTCTCCAAGCACATCCTCAGTCTTCCTTTCAATCCCTCTTCTAAGTATCCTCGTTACTATCTTTGTTGTATGTGCGATGGTCGCTGAATTTTGTATCTCTTGGCTTCTTCTTTAAGGCAATAATTGTAACTTCAGTGAAATTCTTGGGCCACTCTCCAGTTTCATATATTCTATTGATCAGTCGCGATATTTGTCAAAGTAAATTACTAAAATATATGTATTTAGCTCTTATAAGTGGCGGTTAGGAAAACTAAAATTTGGAAGTTGCTTTAAAAAATTACGGGAAAAATTACATAAAATTATATTGGGATATAACTAATTAATTAACTAACCAGTTACCTCCATGCAGCTGAGTCCTTCTTCAAAAGCTAACAGTTTCTCAGCTAGTCAAGGAAATCCCCGTATTCTATGAAAACCGGAGGTTCATTACAGCACTCACAAGAGCCCGCCACCTGTCCCTATCCTGAACCAGATCGGTCCAGAACATTACCATCCTACTTCTTGAATATCCATTTTAATATTATCCTACCATCTAAGCTTACGTCTTCCAAGCATCTTCTCTCCCTCGGTTTTCCCCACCAAATCCCTGTATGCAACTCTGCTCTCCCCCATACGTGCCACATGCCCCGCCCATCTCCTTCTTGATTTGCTAAACCGAATAATACTTGGTGAGGAGGAGAAATCATAAAGTTCCTCGTTATGTAGTCTTCTCTACTCCCCTGTGAACCTCGTTTCCCTTAGACACAAATATCTTCCTCAGCACCACCTTGTCGAACACCCTCAGCCTATGTTCCTCCTTCAATATCAGAGACCAAGTTTCACACTCATACAAAATAAAAAGCAAAATTACAGTTATGTATATTTTTAATATTTATATTTTTTATAGCAAACAAAGACAATAACATGTTGTACAAGGCAGTTCCTACGCAACATGTGACCAAACCATTTAGTCTGCCTTCTTTTTGTTGTGTGTAAGATATTCCTTTCCTCCGTGACTGTACGTAATACTTGGAACAAAATACCGACCTATAAATTAATGAAGACGAAAAAACACGACGTCCTAAAACGGTTCAGGGCGACACTTGATATTCTGGTTTGTATCATGATCAGCTAGTAATTATGCACGTAAGAAAAACCACATGTCAGTGTTCACTGATTCCTGCAGACAAATTTATTTGTGGAAAACGACCTTCAAAAATAAATTTAAGTAACAACAGACAAAGTGACTAAAAATTAATGTCCAATTTTAAAGGCCTCTAAATTTATGTTGCTAAAAACACATGGAAAACTTTTTTTTACTACAAAAGCTGTCTCCCAATCTTCAACTTTTTCTCCTGTGTATGTTTAAGTATTTAATTTGTCCGCGAGTGGCGTTACCATCGAACGAGCAGGAATATAGTAAGTTAACACATATGAAAACCTAATTTATTTAAACAACCTCGCAGTCTCCAAGTTTTCTCACGTGTGGACAAGACTGCTCAATCTACGATCCTTCCGTGACACAACACACGATTCTCCTGCAGTCAGTTTCATCCCACACTCGCATGTACGTTATGGAATAGCTAGATACGGGGAGATTTCGTTGTGCTAACGAAGTTTTTACATGTGTCTCCTCAAGAGAAAAGTACGATTCCTCCACATCGTAGGGTAATTTATAGCCATACTGTATATACAGCAGCAGATGTGGTGGAATATAAAAGATTCGTAAAAAGAACATCTTTGAATTAAAAAACAATAACCCCTAATATAGCGCCAGCCTCCCTTCTCACGCACGAGAGCCTGTAAACACAGACACCCTGTTATACGCCAGTAAGATTTAACGGCGCCCTCGATATATCGCCACGAATTGCGGCAAACAAACAGTGGCGGAATGTCGGCGTTTGTTGGCATATCTTACATTGTGAGTTGACAAAAGTCATAGCAATGCAGACCAAAAAGAGGAAATTTCAGTTTATGAATAACAAATTTGACCTTTGGTTAATGTAACGTATATTTGTGTGTACTTAAAGGGTACAAAGAACACACACGTAAATACACGTTTGGAACCATAATTACTGCTAGAAAGGACACAGAAATATATAAATATATCCACGCATTAACAAATATATAGAATATAATGCGAGCTCTGAGGTTCTCTCAGCGGTGTTGCTGAAGATTCAAGTATTTTGGGAAGTGACGCTGTCTCAACCGGTAAATATTTACCGACTTTTGACGATCGTAGTGCCTTAGTGTTCAAGGTCAGGCAGTCAGAGCTTCGACAACTGAACCTTCCTTGCTTCAAAATGTCGGTAACGATTTGCCAATCGACATGGCGTAATAACCGAAAAAAGAACTGACTCTTAAACTGAACCCCAGAAAGCTGAAGTGTCTCAGCTGGTATAGGCTACGGGCTGGATGGTCGAGGGGTGGCTGCTCGATTCCCGAGAGGGGCAAATATTTTTTTCCTAGCACAAGAGTTCTATTTGATGGGTACCGAAGGCTTTTCCCCGGGGGCAAAGCGGCCCATGCGTGCAGCTGACCCCTCACCTCCATCTAGTGACGAGATTAGGAAAAAATGGAGCTGTACCTCCACTTCTCCATGTACTTTTATGGCTTGCACAGGGACTTCAACTTTACTGAATCAAAATGATAAGCCAAAAATCACTTTTTTTGTTTGTTTGCTTGTTTTTCTTGCCTGTCTCTCTTCTGTAACTATCCTTCCTTCATTTCCCATTTTTTCCTTCCTTTCAGCCTTCTTCCTTTGTCTACACGAAGCCCTTCAACAGATTTTAAACATGAAATTGGGACAGACGGATGAGTAATGCAGCATCTTTGGCAGACACATCAGCTTTCACGAGCATGCCAGTCAAGAGAAATTCAGTTTCAATATTCGTATAATGTCTCACACATAGCCTTTCCTGGTGAGCATACGACAAGGCCAAATGATATTCTGGGTTATTACATTACTGCATTCTGCTGTCAGGTAAATCTAGGATACGTAGTGGATGCCAGATTATGTTCACGGCGCATTCTACAGTTTTGGAACAGACGACGTACAATGCAGGGACGCCTCTCTATTTCTCGGTTGGTAAATTTGGCTAGTGAGTGTCTGTCCTGCATTTCAGAAAGTGTCTTATTTAACGACGCTTTTCATTTCTAAGTTTATATAATGCCAGCGACACATGAATGAGTATGGAGCATTGGTGGAATGATACTAAAACGGGAAAAACTAAATACTGGGAGAAAAACATTATACAGCGTCGGTGGTAGATGAATGAATGAGTATGGAGCATTGGTGGAATGATACTGACTGGGTAAAATGGAAGTACTGGGAGAAAAACATTATACAGCGTCGGTGGTAGATCAATGAATGAGTGTGGAGCATTGGTGGAATGATACTGACAGGGGAAAACTGAAGTACTGGGAGAAAAACATTACACAGCGTTGATGGTAGATGAATGAATGGGTATGGAGCATAGGTGGCATGATAGTGACAGGGGAAAACTGAAGTACTGGGAGAAAAAAATTATATAGCGTCGGTGGTAGATGAATGAATGAGTATGGAGCATTGGTGGAATGATACTGACAGGGAAAAACTGAAGTACTGGGAGAAAAACATTACACAGCGTCGGTGGTAGATGAATGAATGAGTATGGAGCATTGGTGGAATGATACTGACAGGGGAAAACTGAAGTACTGGGAGAAAAACATTATACAGCGTCGGTGGTAGATGAATGAATGAGTATGGAGCATTGGTGGAATGATACTGACAGGGGAAAACTAAAGTACTGGGAGAAAAACATTATACACGTACAGCGTCGGTGGTAGATGAATGAATGAGTATGGAGCATTGGTGGAATGATACTGACAGGGGAAAACTGAATTACTGGGAGAAAAACATTATACAGCGTCGGTGGTATATCATTGAATGAGAGTGGAGCATTGGTGGAATGATACTGACAGGGGAAAACTGAAGTACTGGGAGAAAAACATTATACAGCGTCGGTGGTAGATCAATGAATGAGTATGGAGCATAGGTGGCATGATAGTGACAGGGGAAAACTGAAGTACTGGGAGAAAAAAATTATATAGCGTCGGTGGTAGATGAATGAATGAGTATGGAGCATTGGTGGAATGATACTGACAGGGGAAAACTGAAGTACTGGGAGAAAAACATTACACAGCGTTGATGGTAGATGAATGAATGGGTATGGAGCATTGGTTAAATGATACTGACATGCAAAAATTGAAATACTGGGAGAAAAGAAATATATAGCGTCGGTGATAGATGAGTATGGAGCATTGGTGGAAAGATACTGACAGGGAAAACGGAAGTACTGGGAGAAAAACATTTTACAGCGTCGGTGGTAGATGACTGAATGAGTATGGAGAATTGGTGGAATGATACTGACAGGGAAAACTGAAGTACTGGGAGAAAAACATTATACAGCGTCGGTGGTAGATGAATGAATGAGGATGGAGAATTTGTGGAATGATACTGACAGGGGAAAACTGAAGTACTGGGAGAAAAACATTATACAGCGTCGGTGGTAGATGAATGAATGAGTATGGAGCATTGGTGGAATGATACTGGCAGGGGAATACTGATGTACTGGGAGAAAAACATTATACAGCGTCGGTGGTAAATGGATGAATGAGTATGGAGCATTGGTGCAATGATACTGACAGGGGAAAACTGAATTACTGGGAGAAAAACATTACACAGCGTCGGTGGTAGATGAATGAACGAGTATGTAGCATTGGTGGAAAGATACTGACAGGGGAAAACTGAAGTACTGGGAGAAAAAAATTATACAGCGTCGGTGGTAGATGAATGAACGAGTATGGAGCATTAGTGGAATGATACTGACAGGGGTAAACTGAATTATTGGGAGAAAAATATTATACAGCGTCGGTGGTAGATGAATGAATGATTATGGGGCAATGGTGGAATGATACTGACAGGGGAAAACTGAAGTACTGGGAGAAAAAAATTATACAGCGTCGGTGGTAGATGAATGAACGGGTATGGAGCATTAGTGGAATGATACTGACAGGGGAAAACTGAATTATTGGGAGAAAAATATTATACAGCGTCGGTGGTAGATGAATGAATGATTATGGGGCAATGGTGGAATGATACTGACAGGGGAAAACTGAAGTACTGGGAGAAAAAAAACTATACGGCGTCGGTGGTAGATGAATGAACGAGTATGGAGCATTGGTGGAATGATACTGACAGGGAAAAACTGAATTACTGGGAGAAAAATATTATACAGCGTCGATGGTAGATGAATGAACGAGTATGGAGCATTGGTGGAATGATAGTGACACAATCATACCAAAGTACTTGGGATGAAACCTGTCCTGCTGCCACTTTTTCCACCACATATACCACATTAATTGGCCTGGAAAAGATCCATGGCCTCCGCGGTGAGAGGCCGGTGAAGAAGCGCGTGAACCACGGCGCCGCCAACTGTCTGTTAGACCATCGTGTATAACAAGCTGCGTAAGAACCTTCACAACTCAAGGATATGTACATATTCATACACGATTTCCGCGGGTTTGTCCAGTCTTTTTCTTATCTATTATTTTGAAGTGTGTCGTAACTTATTCACGTATGCGTGTCATTACATGGATAGAGAATTGCACAACTTAAAACCTTCAGTGACTTGACTGTGTTCCCGGATTAAGGAAAAGTATGCTTCAGCTAAACGTTCTGGCGGAAATGTCAGTAAAATCGTGCAGCACTTCAATACAGGCACATAATCACAGACTTCCAGTCATATAGACTTCTGTCGAAAATGTGAGGGACGATTTAAGTGGCAAATCATCACCACCCTCATCATCTCTTCTCCTTCTCCTCCTTCTCCTTATCCCCCCTGCCTCCTTTATCCCCTTCCTCCTTGATTTCTTTCTTCCTTCCTTCCATACTTCCTTTGTGCTTTTCCAAACGAAGCACAACTTCCCCTTTCAAGAACAATAACTGTCTCATTTAATAAGACAGTCTACCCTTTCTCAAAATTGAATGCAACTGTATGTAATACATGTCTAACACAGCACAAAGGGCGTGATCTCATGTCCTTTGGTAAAACAACTACAGACACAAATACAGAATGACAGTTTCCCAAATTCTTTGCTTCCTTGCAGTGTGGCTCTTTCCAATGCTCTTTGCTTTATCTTCTGGTTTATCAAGGATTTCTATAACTCTCGTTGGTCTCTTGGTGAAGAACACGTTGTTCATAGCCGGGATTAGACGGCGCGTGGCTCGGCTCGTTTTACGTCATCACTAACGTCACTGACAAAGAATCGTATTCAAACGCGCCGTGTAATCGGCCTGGCGCGGAGTGTGATTGGTGGAGCGAGGCTCGTGCAATCGCCTCAGAAGCGGTTTTCTCACGATCCTCAAAGAGACTCGGCGCGGGCAGCTGTTGCGGTTACACGGCGCTTGCAGTCTAAGCGCCAAGCCAGTCTCGTCCAACCTGTATACACTTAGGTCTGGTCTTTGTTTTCTGCTGTCGGGGTGCGCGAAGAGTGAAATTTTGTCCCACAATTGGTATTGGCTAGAATGGAGTGGTCAAACGAGGACATTTTTAAGTTCATAGAACAACACGACTTATTCCACAAGCCGAGCCGAACCTACCCGAGCAAGGCCGCTGGTCCGCCATTTGCCGAGCTGCGCCGCGTCGTGTAGCCAGATTGTCTTTTCTGTTCCGATCTGTTGGCCGAGCAAGTGACGTCACGTCACTGGACGAGCCACGCGCCGTCTAATCCCGGCTTTATAACAGTCCCGTTATATTTCGTCTTTCTGCCAACTGCTATACTAGCCTCCAGCATACTGACAGCCATTCCTCTGACAAACACACAGTGTCAGAAACACTTGAGGGACAGAAGTGTGGAGTGGTAAAGGTGCTAGCTGCCGTGTTTCTTTCAGTTACTTCCCTACTTATTCACTGGCTACAGGTTAAGGAAAGAACTCCAAACATGTTTTACCTCACCTGTCTAAACACTTCATGTTTGCTAAAAGATGTTTCAACCAAACTGCTTTGTTCATTGTGAGTGGGACCTTCAAGAAACTGCACGTTAAGTCGTGTGTGTTGTTGACCAGAGAAAACGAAAGAATTGCGTCACAGAACGGAAATCGAGTTAAAGTATGTGTCTGGGCGCGTGTGTGAATACTGTTCGAAGACAGGGTGACAATTTGGCATGTAATTTCATTCTTTTTCCTACATTGCGTCAGAGGGTCACGGTACGAAGAATTTTCATAGAACTTTGTATGACTTCGTGCAGTTGGAGATTTTATGATCTGCGAATTTAAAATTACCTATAACAATTATACCAATAGGATGGACATTCGAACGTCTCAGTTAGCACAGACAAAGTCATTTAACCCTTTAAAGTCCAGTGGTTACTATATGTACCACCATGTTTAACATTCACAAATTCTACGTTCTGCCCACACAGTGTATTTATGTGTTTTGTGTGGATCTCAGAACAAACAGCGATTATTTCACTGTACAGCATTAACTGACTGGTTTGTATAACTGAGACGGAGTGTGTTTACTGCGCGGTACGGACTGTATTTATGTGTTTTGTGTGGATCTCAGAACAAACAGCGATTATTTCACTGTACAGCATTAACTGACTGGTTTGTATAATTGAGACGGAGTGTGTTTACTGCGCGGTACGGACTGTATTTATGTGTTTTGTGTGGATCTCAGAACAAACAGTGATTATTTCACTGTACAACATTAACTGACTGGTTTGTAAATTGAGACGGAGTGTGTTTACTGCGCGGTACGGACTGTATTTATGTGTTTTGTGTGGATCTCAGAACAAACAGTGATTATTTCACTGTACAACATTAACTGACTGGTTTGTATAATTGAGACGGAGTGTGTTTACTGCGCGGTACGGACTGTATTTATGTGTTTTGTGTGGATCTCAGAACAAACAGTGATTATTTCACTGTACAACATTAACTGACTGGTTTGTATAACTGAGACGGAGTGTGTTTACTGCGCGGTACGGACTGTATTTATGTGTTTTGTGTGGATCTCAGAACAAACAGTGATTATTTCACTGTACAACATTAACTGACTGGTTTGTATAACTGAGACGGAGTGTGTTTACTGCGCGGTACGGACTGAATCTTTATATATAATTGAGGTAAACCTTAGTCTTTAAAGTTTTATAGAGTTATAGATTACTGAAATTGTGTAAGGCAATGAATGATTCTTAAAAGCATAAACAACTTTTGTCGAGGCAGTTTTTTGTCCAATGTAAGAGAACCACCAAGTCAACCTTGAGAAACCTACAGACAAATTTCCTATTGATGTACCTTAACAAATATCACGAGTTATGGTTTCCAATAAAATTGAACACGCTGACCATTGACGATGGGATGGACACGGTGTCCCGAAACGTCTTTAAACTATCCACTGACGCTCCGCAAATCCCCAAAAGTCGAAGACTTAAACATAACTTCTGGTTGTATGCCTTTTGACACATGTAATGTGATTTACTTTGCACAACTATATTTTGGGTCTACATTATAAAATTACGACCAAATATATACCCACAATAACACGCTTTCCAAACGTGTCATATATTTGAAGCCCTGTAATGCTGCGACGTGCGTATTATCATTCTCCAGGACAAAAAATAAGAGAGACAAATACGTTGAAAATAAGCCCCTATGACGTCCATTTACGTGCATCCACATTTACATAGCAAAGGTGTGCAAACTTTTTAATGGTTGCACAACGCTTCGAAACTTGCGAGCGAATCTTTGCTTTCCTCTCCAATGACGCAACGCAAATAGATGACATGGCTGATTTATTTCGGGTTCATGTCACAACAGTGGGGTGTGTTGCACATGTGGGGCAATGTAAAGCTGTTGATTTCAGGCTTCCGCCGCGATGTCTTCGCTGTTCTGCGGTATTACGCGGCGTCGTGTGGTAACTGTTTACCGACGTTTCGGGACAACGTATCGGTCCCATCCTCACGGGTCAAGAGTCCGAGTACGTCGGTAAACAATTACCACACGACGCAGCGTAATACCCCAGAAGACCGCACATTTAAATGAAAAACTGATTCAAAGGTTTGGTCAGAAAATGTCAACAGGATCGCTTCGTGAGACCTGGAGGATCTGGAGACAAGGATCAAGGCGGGAAAATACTGTCTGCAGTCGTAAGACCAACGAAAGGTCTGAGACAGGGCTGCTGTTTGTCACCAACGTTGTTTGACATATATGTTAAAGATATACTGAAGGAATGGCAGAACAAATGTAGTGGAATGTGTCTCAACATCAATGAAACATTTCTTCACAATTTACTATTCGCAGATGACCAAATTTTTATAGCAGCCGACGAATATGATATAGAATACATGATGCGAAAAATTTCTGAAACTTATGAGAGAGTCGGTCTGAAAGTGAACTTTTTTTTTAAATGGTTCGACAGCCCCTTGGGGGGCCTAGGCCGCCTCATTATCGAGGCTTCACGATCACACTCGGTAGGATTCCTCTGGACGAGGGACCAGCCCGTCGCAGAGATCTCTACCTGACAACACACAAAACTCACAACAGACAGACATCCATGCCCCCGGTGCGATTCGAACCCAGAATCCCAGCAAGCGAACGGCCGCAGACCCACGCCTTAGACCGCGCGGCCACTGCGATCGGCGAATGTGAACTTCGCCAAAACAAAATATCTAGTTTTGGGGGATCGACAGAACAACTTGGCAATTAAATGGTCAGGTCATCGAGGTTTGCGACGATTACAAATACTTAGGAGTTACTATTTCAGGTGAAGGATCCAGTAAAAAGGAATTATCGAACAGGACAGGTGAAGCTAAGCAAGCAATAAATAAATTAAATTCCATTCTATGGGTAAACAACATCAAGAAACAGACTAAGAAAAGAATATACGAGACAGTAGTAGAAAGCATATTACTATACGGATCGGAGGTTTGGGGAATAACGAAGAGGGACTAACAAAGGCTGGAAGCTGTAGAAACAGACTTTATGAGAAGAAGCTGTAGGGCATCAAGACTGCAAAGGATCACCAATGAAGAAATAAAGAGAAGAATTAATAGGGAAAAAAAACGTGGTAGAAAAATGGAAGATCGACGATGGAAGTGGTGCGGACATGTTAGAAGAATGGGAGATAATCGCTGGCCAAATAAGACAATTCAGTAAGTTTTCACTACTTTTACGAATCTCTGAACAACTACGGAGATCCCGGGATTCAACTCCGACGCTTGAGGCGATCAGAACAGTTGGTAACAGGAACAACTACAGTACCAGGATGTATGCTGTAGATGATGTAACTAATCAATGTTCATTTAAAAAAAAAAAAGACACTTCAGTGGCATCAGCCTGTAGACGAAAAAGAGGTAGACCCCCAGAAGATTGGACGAAGCAAGTCGAAAAGGACGTGTACAGAAGGGGTCTAGAAGATGACCAATGGTAAAATAGAGAGGTTTGGAGAAGAGGATGCGAGAGACGGCCGAGAGAGCTGTAATACACACGAAAAAAAAAACAGGTGTTAATTGTAGTTGCTTACATATTTTGTTGTACCAAATTGCTGCATTAGCCTTGTGTAATATAACCTTGAGGTTTCTATACTGATGGAGCTCTTTTTGCCTATTTGGCATTGATAAACTTCATATCGTTCATACCGTGTATTTTCATTAGATCACACATTTCTCAAACCAACAAATGTACATTTTGTTGGTTTAAGAAACGTGTGATCAGATAAAAATGCACGGTATGAATGACATAAAGTACGCTAATAGCTTGTGTGCTTGTAGGGCCAAAACTGATTCACGTATGAGTAGGCTCACTGTCAGGTGAAATGAGTTCTGTTCACCTTCCAGTACAACCACTGTATTCGTGTAGTGTTGTTACACTGCGCCTGATATGTGTCCAACTGTTCACCTTCCAGTACAACCACTGTATTCGTGTAGTGTTGTTACACTGCGCCTGATATGTGTCCAACTGTTCACCTTCCAGTACAACCACTGTATTCGTGTAGTGTTGTTACACTGCGCCTGATATGTGTCCAACTGTTCACCTTCCAGTACAACCACTGTATTCGTGTAGTGTTGTTACACTGTGCCTGATATGTGTCCAACTGTTCACCTTCCAGTACAACCACTGTATTCGTGTAGTGTTGTTACACTGCGCCTGATATGTGTCCAACTGTTCACCTTCCAGTACAACCACTGTATTCGTGTAGTGTTGTTACACTGCGCCTGATATGTGTCCAACTGTTCACCTTCCAGTACAACCACTGTATTCGTGTAGTGTTGTTACACTGTGCCTGATATGTGTCCAACTGTTCACCTTCCAGTACAACCACTGTATTCATGTAGTGTTGTTACACTGTGCCTGATATGTGTCCAACTGTTCACCTTCAAGTACAACCACTGTATTCGTGTAGTGTTGTTACACTGTGCCTGATATGTGTCCAACTGTTCACCTTCCAGTACAACCACTGTATTCGTGTAGTGTTGTTACACTGTGCCTGATATGTGTCCAACTGTTCACCTTCCAGTACAACCACTGTATTCGTGTAGTGTTGTTACACTGTGCCTGATATGTGTCCAACTGTTCACCTTCCAGTACAACCACTGTATTCGTGTAGTGTTGTTACACTGTGCCTAATATGTGTCCAACTGTTCACCTTCAAGTACAACCACTGTATTCGTGTAGTGTTGTTACACTGTGCCTGATATGTGTCCAACTGTTCACCTTCCAGTACAACCACTGTATTCGTGTAGTGTTGTTACACTGTGCCTGATATGTGTCCAACTGTTCACCTTCCAGTACAACCACTGTATTCGTGTAGTGTTGTTACACTGTGCCTGATATGTGTCCAACTGTTCACCTTCCAGTACAACCACTGTATTCGTGTAGTGTTGTTACACTGCGCCTGATATGTGTCCAACTGTTCACCTTCCAGTACAACCACTGTATTCGTGTAGTGTTGTTACACTGTGCCTGATATGTGTCCAACTGTTCACCTTCCAGTACAACCACTGTATTCGTGTAGTGTTGTTACACTGTGCCTGATATGTGTCCAACTGTTCACCTTCCAGTACAACCACTGTATTCGTGTAGTGTTGTTACACTGTGCCTGATATGTGTCCAACTGTTCTCGTCATCATCAGAAGCCTCTATAGGTTCCTACTGAGACATCTTTATAGGTTGAACGACAACATAAAGTAAACAACCGTTGTTTTATATTGCTTTTGATACATTATAAAGTCGCGGAATGTATCAGTACGTCTCCTGGACTGCAATGATTAAACGTTGTGTTGCGAATCGATCATAGTTTTGTAATGATCCCGCCATATATTAGTGTCAAATACCATTTGTCAGCGAGTACAAAACTCCACAGTCAGGGACTTGGGTACAATGTTCACACTGAACGTTCTTACGGCACTCCAGCACAGTTCGTTTTGCTTTAAACACGTTCAATAACTTCACCAGTACATTTGTATTACTTCCTTCTTAGTCTGACCTCTTGCTGTCTACTCATGTACGTGTAGAGGGTTATTATTGCACCTGATCACACTAGGTTCGACTCCTCTGGACGACGGATCGGCCCAAGGGCGCACCCAAGAGGGAGGGTCTGCTGGGCTACAGCCCCCACCAAACTCCCCCCCCCCCAAAACCGAAATTTAAAAAAAAACACAGATTTTGTTCATATGACATCAAAAATTTTACGTGATTTACCTTTCAGCCGAAATCAGCCATTGAAATCAGCAGATGACTAGTACATTAGGATTTTGAAAAAATAAATTAATAAAATTAAAAAGAGACAAGAACATATGACACTGTGATTGAGTCATGGAACATGTAGTTAAATTTGTATGTATATAAATGCAGTTGCAAACAGTGTTACACGGGTATGTTACACTTACAACATGATTTTTATAACACAATTTTTAAAATCGAACATAAATTATATATAGCCTCAGGGTCAGTCCCCCCCCCCCTTCCTCCCAGCGAAAAATTCTGGGTGCGCACTTGTATTGGCCGGTTGCAGACGTGGCATTACTTATGGTGCAAATATTCTTTCGAAAAATACCGGCGCTCACTTGAGCGTCCCGTGACGTCAGAGTGACCGTTGGTATGAACAGGTGCATTCAAATACAGGCAACGAGTCATCTTGCCTGACCGTGAGTTGACCGTGAGCTGACCGTGACCGGACCGTGAGCTGACTTTGAGCTGACCGTGAGCGTGTCCATAGTGTCGAACAGGATCAGGGCGGTCGGCAAGACTACACAGATCACAAGACAGGGCTGTTGTTTACGGATATCCGGGTCGGTCTGTCTTCGTGCCACAAGAATAAACATATGTCGAACTGTTTTTGAAGCACAGAAAGTAAAATGAAACCAATCCGACATGTGAATCACTGTCTGCGTGTATAATCCAATTGTGAATATTAAATTATCATATACGGCCCGGACACGGACTGTTGATCTGTATACAGAGGCTATGTAAACATCAGAACACATTAAGAATAGCGGCTGATCCCCTATACACAAATTACATGAGAAAAAGTGATTTGTGTACATAGCAAAACATGTAATTACTTTTCCAAACTGGTTCTGTAAACAAAGTGTACAGGTGCATACTTCTTATCATTAAGAATGCTCCGTAAATGTGGGATAATACGGCAATCAGTGGTCACATTTGCAGTTTGAAACTGGGCATCCACTCCTAACACCATTCGCCTTGTTAACGTTTTGTATCTAACGCAATGTTGGTAAAACTGAACACAGTATGTGAAAAAAATCACGTGTTGTCATAATTTGGTTTATGATTTCACACTTAGATGACACCTGTATTACGAATTAGGCCATCTGATCTGTTCCCAGGAACTATGACCCTTGAAACGTCGGGAATTATTCATCCAAAGAAATAACTTCACATCTCAGCAACACGGAGGCGAAAAACTAAACTCTCGCAAAGGCGTGTTCTCTAGTAGGCCTACATGCGTGCCTCTGCAGCGCCAAAAACGGAAGTTTTCAGTGCCTGAACATCCCAAGTGTACTTAACAGTCACAGTTCTATCACTACAAAATATTGCCAACAAAACTAAATTGTCAAAACAACATGGTTTTGGGTCTGATACACTTAGATGCCCCACCAGAAGCAAGATCTCCTACAGAAAATGGATAGTTTTATAGTCTCCAAGAATTCACAAATGTAAAATCACGTAACACATGCAATATGCAGTGGCGGACTGGCCAGGGTGTCAGCTTGCCCGATGGCAAGTGGGCCCCCTTAAACATTAGACAATATGTTAAAAATGTTAATGACCTTTTAGTACATTGAAAATATAATAGAAGTTCCAATATTATTACTGTATGCAACTAACATTTAAGTTGTATTACTATTTTAATAAAAATTTTTATAAAATCCACCATTTATTTAAAATTGAAAAAAATAATTTAAAAATTCAATTATAACAATCTGTATTTACATTTAGTATCTACTGTATACTGCCAGTAATATGTACAATATATGTACACTGTAATTACATAAAAATATACATTTATTTCGCAAAAATTTTAATTTTACCTTTTTTCCACTTATGTATTTTTTTTAAATTTTATTTATTTCTTATAAAAATTAAATTATAGCCTTATAGTTGTGGGTGGGCCCCCTTTGTCTCCTGGCAACCAATATTTTTAGACCCAGTCCGCCCCTGCCCAATATGTATGTATCAAAACGGTAACGTGTTCCGTAAATTCATACCTGCATGTATGGCGTCTAACGAGCTGAACAGCTGAGAGCAGCCATACTGCCAACATCGGCAACAGATGTAACGCACACAACGTTGGCGAACATGTTAGAAAAGGCAGTGTGAAATATCGCAGAGATATTTTCAAATTTAATTCCAGTGTATCAACTCCAAACGAAAGGTCTGTCCCACATGCCGATCACATCACTTGGTCGTACACTATTTTCTCGGTATCTTTTTGTTGACTATGTTCCGTAACCGATGTTCTAGAAAGAGTTGGCTAATAGCACGTAAAAGTATGTGCCCCAAACGCACAGATCATCTAGTACGTGACACTTTCCTATCGGGTACTAGATCGTAATCGATTATCGTCGCACTGCAGGTTTGTGAAGTACTATTTCGAGATACGCCTACGGAATAAGATGGAAGCATGCCACTTTCAAAAATCCCGTGATAGTCAATTGTAGGTGTTTGTAGCTTAAACAAATATAATACTTTGTACTTCACAATGGGGCGCAATCTACTACTTCATCCTTTAATTTCTTGTGAAACTGCTCTGGTAATATTCTGGTGTTAGTGTCACAGCGAGGGATGAGAATCAGAAGACGCTGCTTGTCCCAGCTGGTGTCAGTACACGTGTGACAACATATCAACCATACTAACAGAACACTGAAATGTTGACGATGACAGCTAATGTAATAATGCACAATAATACCTGAAATTATTCATTAATAAAATAGTTCTCGGAATGGTACTTACAGGTTTTCTCCGTAGCACATGTTTACACAGCTGAGTTCGTTGTGAGGTTATAGTAGTTCTGTCATCGACACACAGAGTGTAGTTCGGTTGCCGTGATTTACTACGTAAAACAATGTTAAGCCTGAAATGCAGTATAAATGAACAAGACAGCAAATGGTGTAATCCGTGACGTACTACACAGACTTGACCAAGATGTTCTTTACTTGAAAAAATGTCAGTCGGTTTCACGGTAAAGATGTATATGTGATTTCATTTGCGCCACACAGTAAAGTATGGATTTCACTGCACCGATTTTCACAAAATCACAGATCCTCAACAGCATTACATACAGATCTCTTGTACCAGATTTCACCCAAATAGGACAATACATATTGAAGCATTAGGACAATACATGTTTCCACATGTAAAAATTAATTTGCGCCCGTTAGTAAAGTGTTATGCTGTACATCCCTTACACCCCTATTCCGGATATGGTCACCTAGCTGATGAAACAAAAAGTGATGTCAGCCTCATTACTCATGCTGAGTGAGAAGTTTAAGCGGAAAGGAGGATAAGTTCATACGTAAGCGACCGCTTCCTGTGTGAGGTGTCCCTCAAAGACTAGCGTCTTACTCATCTCACGTAAGATGAGATCACTGTTTTCGAAAAGGAACTGAAAGGTGACCAATAGAATTAAAGATTACGGGCGTTGGCGACGGAAACCAGAGGTATATAAAACACTGTACAATTCAGTGTAAATGAAGGAGTCGGCTGGGAACAACCAATAGCGAATCATTTGTAGATTCTGTACTAGAAGAACCTTTGGGCGATTTTGTCATGCTTGTCTTCGGTCTTCTGATTGGTGAGTGCTGCATTGCTCGAAGTCTGAACACTGCCTGCAGGGTATAAAGTTTATCCAGAGTTATAAAGAATTATAAAGGGTTATAAAGTGTATTAGAATTGTAAAGAAAAGTAGTTAGAATAACTACAAGCTTTGTATTAACTTCACGCTACCAATATTTTATTATTATTAACTGTTATTTTGTTTTTTTTTGCTTTTAATATTTTAAATATAACTTTTAATATTTTTACAAACGGATTGTCATTTAAAATAAGCTCGGCCAAACAGATTCCTTCCCACCTCTCTACTGGCCTGTCTGAGGGCACAACAAACTGGTGTCTAGCGGTTGGGATGTGAATCTTCGGTCTGAAGATTCGACCCTTGTTTTGAATAATTAAAAGTGTTTTTCAAAAAATTGTTGCATCAGATTCAGCCAGACGGGAGGTGTTAGGTTAGGCATAGTACGTTCCCAGAGCCGCAGATTTTTTGGTTTTGTATTGTAAAATATTGGACAGACATATTTTACAAGTGTAAGAAGTGTGTGAACTTTGGATATGAATTGTTTGTGTGGTGGTGAATCAAAAGCAGTATTTGTGAAAAAATTCACAGTTTTGTTAGTGCATGTAGTGGCTGCTGCACCCCCTTCAGCATTACGTAATTCGTCTGCGTTTGCAATACAATTAGTCCAAGATTTCTTTAGGAAATATACTAAGTTTGATCCTGAGAGAGTGTTAGAGCTGAGCAACAGATTTCAAAGGTTGGAGGTAGATTCTCGTTTAGAAATCGGATTTGAAGGGAAACCTAAGGGATTTGTAGTACCTTCATACAAAGTATATAACCACAGATCACACGACGGTCTTGTAATTTTTGAACTAGAAACAAGAGTAGTAAGTAGGTACATTCGTCCTGACGAAGAGTATAACGATTTCGAAATTGAAAGAACAGACTTTCTGAAATTTTGCTTCGAAGACGTAGACACAGGCGATAGTTCCTCGTCACGATCTCTCGAACGTGGTCCTACGCGCAGGATTTCCTACGCAACTCAACCAGCTGTTGAAAACCACTATCAGGTACCGCGAAGTACAGGAAAGAAGCAAGATAACAATTGTGAATAAGTAAAATTAGAATAACATGATGACAGATCCGGTTATTCAAGATCTGAAGGCCGAGATTCAGAGGCTGAAAATAGAAGTAGCGAGTACACCTAGGTCATCACCCATACCTGCTATAAAAGATGTAACTCTTGTAACAGGAATAAAGGACTGGACCGGGGATAGTAAAGGGCGATCTGTGCATGAATTCTTTTCACAGATTGACACTTATGCAAAAGTAAGTAATTGGTCCGAGGAAGAAAAATCTTTAATAGCGAAGGCAAAATTACAAGGCATTGCGTTACAATACGTACAAGGTCGTGATAATTTGGCGAGCGATACATGTACATACACTGTATTACGAGAACAATTAACGGAACGATTTCGAGAAAAACTACCGGCTCAGTATCACTATACGAGATTACAGGATGCCACACAAGACAAAGGGGAAAGTGTGGAAGAATTTGCTGACAGGTGCAGGAAACTGTGCCAAAAGACAGTTCGCACTGTGAGTGACGAAGTCACTCAGAAAATTATAAATGAGGAGGCGGAACGCAGGTTAGTTGCCGCTTATATAAATGGGCTAGGAGGCATGGTAGGGCAACAAGTCAGATTTAGAATGCCAAATACTTTAGACGAAGCCGTGCAGGTAGCAATAACCATTAGTAATGCAGAACGGACAAAGACCCCGGATACCAAGAGGGTATTCAGTGCAAGAAGGGAGGGTACTTCCCAATCAGGTGCTTGCTTTAATTGCGGAAAAAGAGGACACTACGCAAGGGATTGTAGGATGGGCAAAAGAGATGGGTTTTTCGGTGTGGGCAATGGTCGCGCCAAAAATATGGCGGGTGGCCGGCGACAAGGTGCGCCCGGTCATGTGTCGAGGAATTCCTCCACGCCAATGCAACCCAATGGGAAAACTATTCGTTGCTATCATTGCAAAAAGCTGGGTCATCGCAGGGACCAGTGTCCCCTGCTGGCAAATAATACTCCGGGAAATCCACCCCCAAACACCAGTGGGTCGGCGATGAGATCCCAGAAGTCGACCCCAATGTCACAGGCGAGCCATTAGAACCAAGTGGGTTAGTAGGAGCTTCAGGATACGGACTACTCTTGGAGGTAGAGGTGGACGGACAACCCCACCTATTTTTAATTGACTCAGGTGCGAGTCTGAGCCTCGTAAAGCCAGGAGTTAGTCGCGCTGAGGTCCTACCTACCAACGTGGCCGCACGAGGGATCACCGGAACCAAACTACAAAGTATAGGTACCCAGTTCATGGAGATCAGATTAGGAGATCGTGTATACCGACACGAATTTTTAGTAACTCCCTTGGATGTAGAGTTCAGTGGTGTCTTTGGAATGGACCTCTTGAGATTAATGGAGGCTAAGTTGGACCTTTGCTCAAGTGGCCTAATCGTCGGGCGGAGGCGCTATGAATTGACAGGGCTAGATTGCCAAGACCGCGATGTCTCGCAGGTCACCGACATGATACCCGTTGTTAGTATTGGGCGGGGATTGACGGGAATGATCACCCCGGAAGTACCCGCAAGGAATGGACTAACGGCAGGGAAATACATAGGTGCGGGAAAACCCGAGAACCTGGTTCGCGGGGAATCGAACCCCGACAGTCCTGCCAATCATAGTCGGACTTATAACACTTGCAGCATAATGGCGTCAGCGCTGGCCATACTCCCTCCAAGGTCTCGAGCGGTTGTAATGGGTCGCATGGTGAGGAGCATAAGTGGTAAACTGCCTAGTGAAATTATAGTTGAACCTGCGCAGGTGGGCAATCCAGGAATACATATAGCCCGGGTAGTAAGTGATGTATTCGTTAAGGAAGGATTGCGGTTCATAAAGGTGAAGGACCTACCTGAAAGGGAGGAGGTCGAAAGTGGTGAGGTAAACCACGTTGTTGATACCCCTGGGATCAGGGAAGAGGCAGAAGGTATCCCCAGTTCACGCCGTTCTCAGGAACGAGGAGAGGGCATGATGTCCTGTTATTGTATCCTTGAGGTGATCAATACCAGTATTGACACCGTGGAAATCGGTAAGAATGTCAAGTTAGGGGATGGGGAACCCCTAGAGTCTTGGGAAGACTCGGTTGCGGAATCTCATGTTTATGGAAACATGAAAGTGGCCTCAGGCAAGGGCGGGGCCAGGGTCAGGGACGACCCGGAAAACTCACATGCAGAATTGACCCGTGCTATAGAGCACAAGTTAGGGCATCTGGAAAACACGGAGCGTGACGTGTTGATGCCAGTCATGCGTGAGTATCATGACTTGTTTAAATATGATCGTTCTGGCATGCTACCTTGCACGAGTAAGGGCTTCCATGAAATAAAGACAGGAGACGCGCTCCCTATAAAGAAAAATCCATATAAAGTACCGTTTGCTTTGAGAGATGAAATGCGCCGACAGTTGGACGACATGTTGCAAAGAGGCGTCATTACCCCTGCTTCTTCGGAGTGGGCTGCACCCGTAATTTTGGTCAAGAAAAAGTCTTTGGATGGTACTCCTAAATATCGGTTTTGTACAGACTTCAGAGGTTTGAATGCTGTTACGCAAATTCCCGTGTACCCAATTCCTGATATAAAGGGTAATTTATCACTTATGGCTGGAAGTAAATATTTTACACTTTTGGATATTGAATCTGCTTACTGGCACATTCCTATCCATCCGGATCATAAAGATAAAACGGGCTTCATTACACCTTTCGGGAGTTTTAGGTATGAAAGGTTAGCCTATGGTTTGGCTGGAGCGCCAAGCACTTTTCAGAAAATTATGGACAATACATTAATGGGGTTGAAAGACATTTATGCACTCGTCTATTTAGACGATATTTTGATTTTCTCCGATACGATCCATGAGCATGCCAAAAGAGTGGAAATGGTATTTGAAAGAATACGAGAGGCAAATTTCAAATTAAATTTAGGGAAGTGTACATTCGCTGCTCGCGAGGTGGCTTATTTGGGTCACGTCGTGAGTGCGTCTGGAGTCACCCCTGATATGAATAAGGTCAAAGCAATTAGAAATTTTCCGTTGCCTCGTAACGTCCGAGACGTACGAGCATTTTTAGGTTTAGCGGGATACTACCGAACCTTTATTAAAGATTTTGCTGCCTTAAGCAAACCCTTGACCATATTAATGAGGAAAGATACTAAATTTCAGTGGTCAGAACCCCAACAAAATTCTTTTGACGCTTTAAAGGAAGCTTTAACGTCAGAATCTGTGTTAGCACATCCGGAATTTGATAAGCCATTCATTCTAAGCTGCGATGCGTCCAATTACGCAATTTCAGCTATTTTGAGCCAGGAATTTGAAGGAAAAGAAAAGCCATTAAGTTTTGCAAGTAGGGTACTGAACCAACATGAAATTAATTATAGTGTGACGGAAAAAGAATTGTTGGCCGTCATATTCGGAGTACGAATACACAGATGCTTTCTGTATGGCAGGAAGTTCAAAATTATTACCGATCATGCAGCATTGAAGTGGTTGATTACTGTGAAGAACCACCAATGCGCAAGACTGAACAGGTGGGTGTTGAAGTTAACGGAGTATGATTTCGAGATCTTACACAAACCTGGTAAGAAGCATGTTAATGCGGACGTCCTGTCGCGTCATGTCGCCGCTGTCGTGCCACAACCGGAAGGTACAGATACGGAGGGGGAAGAGGAAGCAGAAATTTCCTTATCTAAGAATTCTATTGCCATGGCCCAAGACAAAGATGAATACTGCCAGCAAATTCTAAAAGCTCTTAATCAGGGGGAGCGATTACCGTTTTTAGTGGATAATGATCAAGTCCTATATTATGGAAACGGGGAAGACGATTCAGGGAATTTAAGAATAGTAGTTCCAGTAGCGCTAAGGAATCAAGTAATTCGACAATACCATAACCCAGTATTCGCGGGTCATCAAGGATCTAAGCGTACACAAAATCATCTCAAAATGAAGTACTTTTGGCCAACATTGGGAAAGGACGTGGAAGAATATATTCAAAAATGTGATTCGTGTGCGAAAATGAAGGGAGGTAGAACTCCTCTAGCTCCTTTAGGGGAACTACCTGAAACAACGGAGCCGATGCAAATGACGAGCATCGACATTTGTGGGCCGTACCCCGTGTCTAGTAGACAAAATAGGTACCTGCTCACCTTTATTGATCATTTTTCACGATATCCGGAAGCTATTCCTATTCCGAGTCAGGACACGGAAACTGTCGCTAGAGCACTTGTTACGCAGGTGTTCACGCGACATGGTTGTCCTCAGACACTCTCATCCGATAGAGGAACTAATTTTATGTCCTCTATGTTCCAGGAGATTTGTAAGTTATTACAGATTAAAAGAATTAATTCCACATCCTTTAACCCAAAGATGCAAGGGAAGGTTGAAAAATTTCATGCAGGGTTAAATCAAACAATGAGTCATTATGTGAATAAATATGGGAATAACTGGGATGATTTCGTGGACTATGCTCTGATGGTACAACGTGCGACGCCGCACACTGTAACTAAATTTAGTCCATTCTATTTGCTGCATGGACGAGAAATGCGTTTGCCAGTCATAGACGATCTGACTGCGCGTATAAGCGATGAGACGAATAATTCCAGCGCAGGAAATACGGTTGAAGTTCATACTCGTACACTCGCAGAGAGACTGAAAGAGGCGTACGAGGTGGTTAGAACACATAACAAAATTGGTCGTGAGAAACAAAAACTACAGTATGACAAAAAGACTAAATTGGTAACTTTTAATGTAGGAGATTATGTTTACATTAAACAAATGGCCATTGGACCTGGTAAAAGTAAAAAGTTTCGCGATAGATGGCGCGGACCTTATAGGATACTTCAGAGACTCTCGGATTGGAATTACCAGATACAGATAAAACCTGGTAAAGATGTTGTAGTAAATGTAAATAGGATGAAAAAGTGTTTCAATCCTCCTCAGAACACGAGAGTTCGCAAAAGAGTAGTACCAGAACCAAAACCAAGGTATTTAAAGACAGAGACAGAGACTACAGACGACATCACGGAATTGCCGTGTATATTAGGAAAACCTATAGTAGTACCAGTTCCTCCAGAACTTCCTCGGGAAGACAGGGATACCGAAAATGAAGACGTAGATGAACCGGACGAGATGAATGACACTACTGACGATCCTACGTGGATACCAAGACGTACAGCTAGGGAAAACGATATTGTGACAGAACATGACAGTACGACTAGATATAATCTGAGAAGTACTAACAGACGTAATCCGGAAATAGAAGTTATCCCGGAACAACCGGAAGTAGAGTCAGACAAACTAAATACGTCTCAAAGTGAAACTACTTTAGAAGAACAATCTACTGACAGCAATCAAGGACCTTCTTACCCCTACTCATTAAGAAAATTACCTGGTAGGAGAAACCATGATAACTAGTTAAAATTAATTTCACATTTTGGATATTACAGGTTTCGTCGCGGGACAGACGGAGATCCCCGACTTAAACAAAGGACTAGTTTACTTGTACCAACAAGATTTATTAGTGACGGGAAACTTTTGGAACATAATTGTAAATTTGGATCTTCAGTGGTACAGATCCAAGATTGACATGATAAATACATTTGTTAGACAAATAGACTTTTACAAAACACATTCAAGTTTGTTTGGGAAAAACGACCACGTAAATTGGCGAGAAGTTACATATGTTTACTCTGTTTTGAATCAATTGAGTTTAGAATTAAATGATTTAGAAAAACTTCTTCCTACTACGAGAAGGAAGAGAGGACTGTTAGACTTGGGAGGTCAAGCGTTGAAATTCTTATTTGGGACAGCTACTAATTCAGAATTACAAACATTGCACTTAGCGGTTGAGGAAATAAAGAACAAGCAAACTGCATTGGTACATTCTGTAGAAAATCAAGTGACCTACATGAAAGAGTTTGATGAAGACGTAAGACAAAACACAAAAGACGTATTGACTTTGGCCAGAACTTTAAGATCTCTTGTATATGACGTAATGAAACTAAACATCACATTAACTCACGTGGAACAGGAATATTCAACCCGTATTCAAGAATTGATGAATGTAAGTCAGGTTGTAAGAGAACTAGAGTTTTTCTGCTTACAATTGGAACAGGAATTTATGAAAATTCAGCAGGGACTAGATGTAACATCCACAGGAAAGTTATCCGCTGCATTGTTACCACCCCACAACTTGTCGCAAATTTTGCAGCAAGTAGCTTTGAAATTGCCAAATGATGTTTCACTTTTGGCAGGAACTAATTTAGAGGATATGTTCATTTACTATGAGGTATCAAAAGTTCACGCATACACTACAGCCTCAGAGATTAGGGTAATAATACGGATACCTCTGCGAGGATCCGAAAGGGTTATGAATTTGTATAAGACAGTACCTTTACCAGTGTATGAACCTACCTTGAAAAGGTATATGCAAATTACCCCAGATACAGTCTATATGGCAGTGACTGAGAGCAGGCAGTACTATTCCTTATTGACATCGGCAGATTTCCAAAATTGTCAACAAGGCATGTTTACCATTTGTGATTCGGAGTTTCCGTTGTATCACAAGGCTACTCCTTCTTGTTCAGGAGCACTTTATTTCGGTAAACATGACCTGGCACATGAACACTGTGAAAAGGTCATTCTTAGAGAAGATTTTAAGCCAGTGTGGATACACCAGAAAGGTATCCCCAATTTTTGGATTTATAGTCTGCCGGCGCCAATCAAGGTTACAAAAACTTGTAAGTTAAAAGGTGTAACTAAAAGTATTGATGTAGATCTTGAGGGTACAGGAATCCTGTATGAAGAAGAGAATTGCCAAGTATTTTCCGAGGACTTCCTTCTGTTATCAACCGCCAGCGGTCAAACCAATTTCACGCTTACAAGAGGACAGGTGGTCGTGCCGGAATTACCTGAACTTCTGACGCCAGATGAAGCGAAGGTGGTAGTAGATCACCACGGCGAGGCAGATGGGACACTTCGGGCTCTCGACACCCTTGTGGGTCGGAGTTTGACTGCGAGAAGGCAACATGAGATAAGTCTGCGAGAACTATTGGAATATGTCCAAAAAGATCAAGGCACTAGGCGTTACAACAACTGGATGATAGTCGGGATTATCTTTATCCTAATCCTGATTATATCCTATCTTACCTCCAGATACTGGCTACGACCTCTTTTAGAGTTCGCATCCCGATTTCCGTGGCGCCGACCTAAACAATTATCAGCGCAGCCACAGCCTAAACGCCGGACTCGTATTTTATCTGGAATTTACGAGGAAAGGACATCAGATAACAACGATGCAGAAATTGCCTTGCTCAACAATCCCATAAGCCACACTACAACAGCGTCAGACAAAATGCAACACAATCCGCCGGAGGAACCCAGTAACCGGGACCTGCCAGGCGTTGTTCCAGTGACACCGTCTATGAGTGTACAGTTTTCACAACCGGGGAAAATCCAAATGTAACCACGACACCTGCTGAGGAACCAAGAGTTGCCGAAGGACAACAATGACTTCGGGCTGGGAAAGCGTTCAACGGACTGGGTTGATGGAAGTAGGAAGGTCTTCTGGCAATGGCGGATGCAGGCTTCCTGACTACCTCAGATTTCAATATGTAACGTAACCAATATGAATTTATATGTTTAAATGTAGCAATGTTTCACTTAGAATGCAAATTGATGTTTAATTGTACTTAGTTGTAAGAAGAATGACATTGTACATACCTAATTCAATAATATTTAGCACACACATGTAACTGCAAGTTCAGTGTCAGACATACTGATGCAATGGCAGGAGCAAGCAGTCGTGAGAACGGAAATGGTATATCAGCATATTCCGGAAGCCGGAATAAGATTAGGGCATTATCAAATGTTTCGGACCCTAACAAGCTGCAACTGGTTTCCTAATACCACGCATAAGGTAGCCGAAAATTAACTTACCAATTACAAAATTTAATGAACGCTCCTTGGATGAAAATTGCGATCTAAGGACCCCTAATTTTCATTTTGGGTGGGGGATATTTGTTATGCTGTACATCCCTTACACCCCTATTCCGGATATGGTCACCTAGCTGATGAAACAAAAAGTGATGTCAGCCTCATTACTCATGCTGAGTGAGAAGTTTAAGCGGAAAGGAGGATAAGTTCATACGTAAGCGACCGCTTCCTGTGTGAGGTGTCCCTCAAAGACTAGCGTCTTACTCATCTCACGTAAGATGAGATCACTGTTTTCGAAAAGGAACTGAAAGGTGACCAATAGAATTAAAGATTACGGGCGTTGGCGACGGAAACCAGAGGTATATAAAACACTGTACAATTCAGTGTAAATGAAGGAGTCGGCTGGGAACAACCAATAGCGAATCATTTGTAGATTCTGTACTAGAAGAACCTTTGGGCGATTTTGTCATGCTTGTCTTCGGTCTTCTGATTGGTGAGTGCTGCATTGCTCGAAGTCTGAACACTGCCTGCAGGGTATAAAGTTTATCCAGAGTTATAAAGAATTATAAAGGGTTATAAAGTGTATTAGAATTGTAAAGAAAAGTAGTTAGAATAACTACAAGCTTTGTATTAACTTCACGCTACCAATATTTTATTATTATTAACTGTTATTTGTTTTTTTTTGCTTTTAATATTTTAAATATAACTTTTAATATTTTTACAAACGGATTGTCATTTAAAATAAGCTCGGCCAAACAGATTCCTTCCCACCTCTCTACTGGCCTGTCTGAGGGCACAACAAAAGTATGACTGTTTCTGTTTTCACGAAACTCACAATTCTTCAATAGCATTCTGCGTGTATCTCCTATGCCAAATTTCACACAAATCTCAAGAGAATGGAAAGTGTAGGTAAAAATTCCTTTATGTCCTTAAGTAAAGCATGACTGCCACTGAGCCAGTTTTCATGAAACCGAAGCTTGCTTGACAACTTTTTGTAAATGTGTATAAGGACTTTCATGAAAATACAACAGTTTAGTTGCTTATGTCAGGTCACCAACAGATGGACTGACCTGGTCTCCACATAAGGCCTTCTCTTTTTTTATTTGTAAGGGACGCCTAAAATAAACTGAATTGAGAAAATAATGTTAAGTTACTTTCTGCTATCCCTTCACTTGACATCTTGTACACCATTTCTATCTCTGTGTGGTTTGCATAGGATATCCGACAGAGATATACGTGTGCAGTGTACACCTATTCCGTCTGTCGACTACTTGTTGAACTGTGTGGACAACACAAAAAGTTCTGATAAAATATTATGTTTATTGCATTACGTGTAACAGTGTCATGATAGCTGAAAACAGGAAGCACAGTGTAAAGAAGATAGAAAATGTCCACAAAACAAAGAACTTCTGGTGCATTCACGTAACTACAGCAAACAATGAACACTGGTAACATAAGTAACCATAGTAGTAATGGTAACCATAGGAACATCTGTAGCTTTGAGTACCAAGGTAACCATGCTAACCATAAAATCAGTGGTAGTGTTAGTAAGCAACTGCTTGAACATTGAGGATGGGACCTGTGGTGGTTTTGAAACCGCCAGCGTTTTATTTAAATTTCTTTGCTCAAGTATACAGGGTCTCGATATGAATATATATAGTTTGTTAGTTTGCCATTTGCTTGCTGCTGTTGCGGGAAACGGCGAGGTTGCTGCGGTGTGTGTACCGTGCTCTCCTTCATCTGTGAGTCGGGAAGTGAGAGGTTGTTGCTGCAATTGGAAGGCGGCGAGGTGTACAGTGTTCTCCTTCCTTGTTGTGTCGGGACGACGGTGTGTCGATGATATCCCGAGAGATGGCTCGCTGTTGCCGTGCGTAGGCTACACGTCAGTAAAGCGAGTGATGAGTAATGACCGCTGGTTGCCGGCAGAGAAGTCGACCGCGAGGTGGGCGAGTGGAGCTGTCCCACCGGCCGAATCTGTCGCTTGTTGTGTGACGATGTGCGTCCGTGGAGCGAGTCATGTCGGTTGGAACCAACCAAAGTGCTAAGGGCGGAGACTTGCGCCGAGCACAAGTCGACGTCCCTTGGTCTGTTTAGCCATTCCTGCGTTTTACCGCATTGCTGGACTCGATAACAGACTTTATTCTGAGCTGAGGATTTTGCTTACGCTAACGATTTTAAGGTCTCGATTAAGTCGGGACCTGGCACACCGAAAGCTACAGCTCTAAGAGCGTATAGTATTTCTAAGTGGGGGGAATACTTTGGTTGGATGGCTCCCTGGGATTTGAACCCAGAGTGGCATTTCCAAAACTAATTTCGCGAAGGATCTAAAACCTACACACGAGTAATTTAGCCCTACCGGGGGGGGGGGGGGGGGGGGAGTGCGGGCCGTGCCCCGACTTTTTGTTATACCCTGGCATTCACCTTACAACTGAGGAAAATCACGGAAAACCTCAGTCGGGGTATTCGAAAGGCGCCTAGTTTTAGGTGCTAGGCACGATTCAGTGTCGGTTTGGCCACTAAGGGCCTCGACATATTTACTGACCTGTCCCCGTAGCTTGTGCTAGGCGACTTGGGTCAGCCCTCGGTCAGCGTAAGTATCTGCCGAGTTGCTGGACTAAGGGGTTCCCCACACCAGCTAACTTAGAGTCGAAGCTCTCGGTTAGAACTGTGATGTGTTCAGCAAAGAAAGGAACTCCCAAATCCTCGTGAATGTGCACGTTACTCATGTACCAAGGTGCACCAGTAGCAATGCGAAGACACTTGGATTGAATAACCTGCAGCTTTCTGAGGTGGGTGCAGGCAGCAGACCTCCAAATGGGGCACGTATAGTCCATCATGGGCCGTATGAGCTGCTTATACAGCAGAACTCCGTTCCTGATGGACAGACCGCTACTCCTGTGAAGGAGAGAGCTAAGCAGACCCAGTCGTTGGGCAGCTTTCTTCTTGACCTGGACGATGTGAGGCGACCAGGTCATCCGTGTATCAAGGATCACTCCCAGATAACGGGCTGTGTCTACCCATTGGATTGGCTCCCCTAGGAACTGCACCGGTCGAGGCTTGGAGGACCTTCATCCCGCCTTCGCAAAGAGCATAGCATTGCTCTTGGAGACATTGATGGCGATCCTCCACGCCTTCAACCACCTCTCTAGATCACTGAGGTATGCTTCTAGGTAGCTAACAAGCAGCGCCGGGCTGCGGAACGTGGCAATGATTGCCGTGTCATCCGCGTACAATGCCAGCTCGACGTGGCGGAAAGGGACCGGCATGTCATTGACATACAGACTGAACAAGACAGGAGAGATTAGTCCCCCCTGTGCTATCATGTCGGTTGGTACAATTGGGCCGATATTTATACCGGCCAGCGCCGGGCTGATGTGCCGTGATTGGCTGTTTGACGTAGGCGGGTCCTTCCCAGCGCGGGGCTGCCCTCTTGTTGAGATGAGGGCCGTTTAGCATGTAGCTTGATACAGTGGTGGGAGAGTATCCCACAGACCAATAGGCTGTCCCAAGATGTTGGTAATCAACTACTCATGTAACATCCCAGAAGATCAAAGGCCTCAACTACACCATGGCAGAAGCCTGAAACTTCCCTGTTATTTTTTATTTCAATCAAACTTGAATTTGCTTAGCAGATTTTAATAAAACCCCCAATATAAATATCACCAAAATTCATCTAGTGGAAGCCAAGACAGACAGACAGACAGACAGACAGACATGACAAATCTAATAGTCGCTTTTGCAACTGTTTTGCAAACACGCCTAAAACACTTGACCTTTACTATTTTAGCCAACATAGAGGAAAAAACTACTAAAAAGTGTCTGGTGATTTTAAAGTTCACTATAAAGCACAAAATCAGACTCTGAATAAACTGAGACCCAGGTCATTTCCTACTGCCATTCACATTCTGTCAAAAAATGGTTTTCTTGAGCTTCTAGGTCTGCTAGTCATGCTTACCACAATTTTCGATTGACAGTGATTGATTTTCTCCTACAGTCTCAATTACATGACCAGGGACAGAAACCTGAAACACTTCAGTGCATAATTTACAGTACAGAAAACTCCACAGTTTCATCTAAGAACCTTATGGAAATGAACACTTCTCATTCATTCTGTAGTCAGTCTTACGACAGGTCCGTAGCCTCTTCATTCTGTAGTCTGTGTTACGACATGTCCGTAGCCTCTTACAAAGCGAGTTATCCACACAGTGCGATCTAGTGCTTCCTCTTTCAATTTCTGTTATCTTCTCTTTTCCTTAAGGTCATCCAGTAGCTGTTTACATCTCCTTCCTCGTCTTCCCGTTATTTCTATCCTTCCTTCTAACTTTCCTTCAATCACGTGTTTTATTGTATGTACGATATTCCTCTCCTCCTTGACTCTGTGTAATACTTCTTCATTTCACACACGATTGGTCCAGCTGATCTTCTCCATTCTTCTCCAGCACCACATTTCAAAACTTTCCAGATACTTCTGATCTACTTTCCGAAGTGTCCACATTTCAGCACCACACAAAGCTATGCTCCAAATGTAGCACTTTGCTAGTTTCTTCCTTAAATTTAAGTCCAGTTTGCTGGTGAAAAGAGTCTTGAACATTTCTATGTTATTCACATTCAAGGATATTTTGAAGACATGGGTTAATGAAATAATGGAAACAATTGCTTATTATAACACACTACTTTTAGTACAGTTTATTTATTTTGTACACATTACAAATGTATTGGATCATTACCAGGGGCATCCAGCTTCAGAAGGGGGGGGGGGCAATATTGTAAGGATGAAAGCAACTTGGAGTCACGCCATAAATGAACAGACAAAATTTATTCCTTTCTTGGCTGAGATGCCCTTGGCAGTGGCAGTATCATCACAATCTCTGCTCCGTACACTATTACACAGATATTATCAAAAAGCACAGTCTGGGTAACCTGTTGAAAAGAAATGTCTCTACTTTGTGTATGAATATAAATCACTGAACTATCTACATGTTTTGCTAAGAGCTCTTCTCAGGGGAACACATCAAGGAAGGTACCCTTAGAAATCTTACCTGCCTACATAATTCTCAGTTATTTACACTCAAATATAAGGTTCCATTTATTTATATATATGTATAGGAATTAATAAATATGGTCACATTCAAAGTTTTCTCGTCAGAAACTAGTACCATTAAAAAAATGGCACCACATGTTTGTGTGCCAATATAATAAATGATTGTATATATATATATACTGATGGATGACATTTTACAAGTAGGTGTTTACATAAACACAATAGTGTCCATTCAAAGAAAGAAAAAAAAAACAACACAATATGCACAACACGATGAGTTTTGTTTCCAAATATGGATACAGTAGCACAAAAATTGCAGGAGTCAACTTAATGTAAGCATTTAGACACGACATCTACTACGAATTATAGGCGCTAAGGTAGGCCCGGGTTTTTTCTTTGAGGAAATCCTGCCATTTTATGTACAAATGTCTGCCTCCTATCTTCTGAAGGAGTGATGAGTCACTCCATCCACTTATTCTCACAGGTTTTTATTAAACTCAAGGCCCCTCCCATCTCTCTCTCTCTTTACCCAGATTGCAACTGAGTTGCAAATTCATGTGGGGTTAGAAAATAAATGTATGCTATTCTCGATGGTCATGGATCTGCACTACGTTAATTATCATAAACGGAAAGTGTGCCAGTGTGTTACGGAGCTCCTTCTGTCCAGTTTACACATTATTATGCAACTATGAACCTAATATGTTTTACAATACTTATGTTGACACATTATTTATGGGCTCTTACACACACACACACACACACACACACACATTCACACGTTTCCCTGGATCACTGTTGCCATCTTCTGTTATATTTTAGAACTATCTAGTAGTTAGGCTGTGAGCAGAAGCTCTATAGATGTGTAAGGTGCATGCTCTGTCTTCCTATCATCCTACACTGTAAGTCAGTGCAAGTGATACTGTTCTTTTGGGCTGAAAATGCTCATGGATGTGATCCCCAGATGATATTCAGACAGAGCATCACATCTAGTCACCAGTGTGTACAGCACAAAACTTAGAGAAAATGTACTTTCATCAGTACAAAATCCAGAAATTCAAAACAAGTGTTTCATTCCCTTCATTACAGGCATCCTGTTCCATGAAATGCTATGCATTTAAACTAGTGTTCCATATACACAACTCTTCTATCGCTGTATCAATCTTACAGGGACAATATGTTTCATCTGATTACCAAAAGTCCATCATAAGGTTATACATGCACATGACGAAATAAAAAACTGGGCAATCACTGATTCCTCCAATACTGTATTTCTGTACATGAATGTAAAGCCTGGTGATGGCCTCATGGTATTCGGAGAATCATGTCAACCATGTACGAATAATACAGCAATAAAGGGCTAAGTACATGAAAAAGTGATTGCAATATATGTTGCAATATATATTGTTCTGTTATATCACAAAGCAGCAACCAGTAGCTTTATTAAGCTTTTAACTGCTGATGTAGTGTTATGAAATGTAGCCGTATGTACAAAATACTATTTGGTTATAAAAAAGTCTTACACAGTTAAGTATCATTAGCATGATTCCTTAGGAACAAGAAAAAAAAATTACAGGTTGATGTGCTACCAAAAATGTATCTCAGTTTCCACAGTATGTTTCGTTTGCTTTACAGCATTGTGTATCAATACATACACACATAACACCACGCATTTCAGTACAGCCATACCGTCATCAGGCATGCAAATGTAGTTACTACCTGTCATTGAGGCGTTAAATCATGTTCAGTTTAAAGCTACACCTATGTTTAAAGATAAAAATTATTTTAACATAAACATGATTCAACATAGCAATGAAAAAGTATGGTAGTAACTACACTCACATACCTCATAATGGTACAGATGTACTGACATATGCGTATATTGGTACTGAACATTGTAAAGTGACTCAAACACATACTGCAAATGGAATTATATGAACAACATGATAAACAAATTTTTGGTTCTTAAATACGTATTTAGTTGTACAACTAAGACAAGACCATAAGGGTAAATACAATCTTATGAAGGTGTAACTATGTTAATAAACACACTAATGATACTTCACTAGATTTATACATATTAATGAAACACTGGTCATATTATTTAAAGTGGCTAAATACTAGAGCTCGTATTAAGTACTGTCCTCTGATGAAGAGAAGGTGATTGGTGCAAAGAACTGCTCCACATTGACCATTCTACTGTTCATTTACAAACACTCTGAACTTCAGTGTACCAACAACAACAGTAAGATTTTTCTGAAAACATTTCTTGAAGTTCTAGCCTTCCGTCCATTTGAGGATAGGCGACAGTTTACACTCTAGTTAAGACAGTCCTTAAAAGAAAGGTTCACGTCCATTAATTTCTGTGAATGATCAATACTGATAAATAATTCCAAATAATTCCTTGACACATGAACTGAGGTTGTAGCACGTGACTGTGTCATACACTGCGTGGAACAGCACAAAGTACGCTTGACCTTTGCGATATCACAGAGTGTACTTGGAACTGCCCAAATTATTGCTGCTTTCTGCAGTTGATTAGATTCGACTTCAAGTACACAGCCTTTTGCTGTGAAGATTGTGTACAACTGATACTTCAAGAAAATAAAACATAAACTTCTGTCTTCCTTTGGTAATATTTTCGGTGACATTAGTTCATAATCTGGTAACAGCATATTAAAAACACAAGTATTTGTATGAGAATTCAAGTCTTCTGGGTTATGATGCTCTGTCATCAGGTAAGTGATTACTAATTTCTCACCTTCAGGTTCTGCAGGCCAGAAAGAGTTCATCTGGGATTGCTTGACTGTGAAGGTGGAGGCATTGCAATCGTTCAAAATGTCAGGAACAGCTCACCCAATAACACAACGTCACATCCTCAGCTTCACACCTCACAAGTATTTGTATGTTTTATTGGACCAAATGCTTTTACCATGTCCAAGAAACATAAGTAATAATTCCTACTACGTTTAGGATCCCTTAAAGAAATTAATTCAGATAACTGTTTTAGTGAATTTATATATATATATATATATAAGTAATTATTCGTGTAGCGAACATGAAGGCATGAACAGTTGTGTACTGGGGTAAACACTGCACTTAACTAACATAGCATTGAAAAGGTTAAAGATGGTCAGATAAATATAGGCACAGAAAATGGGGAGTTGTAGAGAAAATAAATGGAAATGAAGCACTGAACCATTGATGCTGAGGTTTGAAAATTAAATAATTTAATATTATTTTACTTTCCACAGAATCCTTGAATTCACATACATTTGTTGTACTGCAGTTTATAAAGGAAGCTGATTTGAAGCCTAACTGAGGTATTTTGAGACAGAAGAAGCTTCTTACGGAACACAATTTCACGGAAACAGGAGAAACAAGCAGATACACAGAGACCATGAAATTATAATAAATAGTGCACTCAAGATTGAAATATTTACAAAATAAAACATGCCAATCTTAAAGAAGCAGGTGCTGTAGCCATCAGAGTCCACGGCTGCCTTCGGCACATGTGGCTGTGAGGCGTTGCCATCGAGTTGTACAGGTGGGAGAGCAACGTGTTGCGGCGTATTATAATAGGAGGGGCCTGACTGTCAGTAGCACTTCTTGGTACATGCGCACTTGCGCACTATGTCGACATCTTTGGTGTACCGTGTACCATCATTGCAGATGAGGCGTACCTTGCGGCGTTTGGTTTTACGCGCGCGGCAGCAACTTGACCCACAACTGCCTTCACATCGAGCTTGCTTCACCGGTTTACGTGAGCGGCAACCATTCTCTGCATAGTACTCTCTTGTCTGCTCCTTATGGCAAGTTGGGCCTGTAATAAGAAGTAAATGTCGCAACCATCATTCATGCCAGGCAACATTTTCTTGTCTACTGTCCTTGAGTGACCAGAATACCTTTTACCTTGACAGCGTGGGTAGGGTCTCTTACCTCCAGGCTAACCTTTCGGAGAAAATATACAGGTCCCATTGTAAATATAAGTCTCTGTCACTGCATCTATCACTTTCCATTGGTCTCATTTCTTAGGTGCTTGGTTTAAAACAAACCTAAGTAGATTCAATGTTTAAAAAGACCAACACAATGCACTTCACTATCACTTTAATATGTATTAATTAATAGTTATAATAATAATTACACATTACTTTACACGACATACTTACTAAATGTCCAAATGTCCACTTCAGTGTACAAAACCAAGAATCAAAACAACCAGAGGTACGGGATAACAAAGTGATCCAGACTGCCACATTTTATCATTTGAACACAAAAGTAGACGAATTTTAAGGATTTTATACAATATTTCTTATGTTTTAAATTCTGATTTTATAGTGAATGTAAATAACATGCAAGACATTGCACAATAACAAAACCTGTATTAACTTTGGATGTGATATAACATAGTTTTGAACCCCCTGAGGATGGTTTTATGTAAAATGAAACATAAAAAAAGGGGTTAATTAATACATATTAAAGTGATAGTGAAGTGCATTGTGTTGGTCTTTTTAAATATTGAATCGTAAAAATGCACGGTGCGACTAATATAAAATAAACCTAAGTAGAATTTATGCACTGTGCTAACCAGATAGAACACAATAGAAAATAAGAATAATAACTCTCACGCACAAAACACGATTGTACTTCAGCCCAAAGTGTTTTTAACTGAAATGTATCAGTTACTGGTCATAAACACCTAATGGTCTGATTCCCTGTGCATCACTACTACCAAGGTGAAAGCTCTTCTTGTAGCTGCACCATCTGGCCACTCGGCAGCACTATGCACTGTCCATTTGTACTCTTTAAACTAATAGAACATTCAATCTCATAAAATTTGTTAACATTTTCAGGGTTTCTTGTGATGATTAAACTTGGAGATGGTAATAGTAAGTTCACACAAAATTAGTCTTGGTCAGAATTATCACAGCAATCCTACAGACAGTCCCTTTAGGCACCACTAAAATTTTACAATTTAAGTCCTGGATAAATCCTGGAAATCCTGTAAATAAGTTACATGACGGAGACACACAGATAACTCCCAATACAAAAAAATCCCCACCTTAGTAGTCAATGAAGAGGATTATCATACAAGGGTCTGGGCATGGTCATTCATAACATAAAGAGTAACAGCACAAAGCAAACAACACAGAACAATACAGAATGCATACAGGCTCTTCACAAACTCAATTAGGCATATTTCTACTGCTACAAAAAATAAATTATTAATTTGTGTGTACATCAAATGCAGTAATAGAATCCAACTCTCCAACAATCAGGCGTCAAAGTACAAAATACGAACTATGTCTTAGTAATGGCCTCTTGGCTGCTGCATTCAGAATAGTGTAGGTCGTACTGATTGGTAGACAGTCATAAATTCACCCGAACTAATGAGCAGCTCTATACAAATGTAAACAAGTGGCACCAGCAATCCCATGTTCCCAGCAAATACATAACTAAAGTCTTCTGGGATGTGACACTGAGAAGTTCGCCACACTTCGAAGGATCATTATGCCTTCATCCTCGAGGGTCAAGTCTTGGACTACTTGAGCCATGAAAACGAAGTTACTATAATCCTTCAAAACATCAAGAATGACACACCTAATGACACACTGTCACATTCCAGAGCACGTACGTCTTCAGTGACACCACTGTGAGAACCTCAAAACTCATATTCAGCCAGTCTACATTCATAACACCTGGAATTCCTTCTTGTGCAAACTGTAATCCACTCATAGCAAATACCAAGTTTCACTCAATGACTGCACAAGCACATTCAACCACAGCCTTCAGCCAATGCATAAAATCAGCATTCCAGTACACGATGTGTGAGAAAGAGAAAATGTGATACTTCAGCCTTTATTTCCACTTATTTCACTGGTTGACTGATTGCTACTTATTAATGGACTGTAGTACCTTCATCTTCAGGATCAAGTGGTCCAAGCTTGACCCTTAAAGATAAGGGCACCACAATGTTCGAAACACTTGTACAATGACAAAGCATCACATGCTGGAAGACCTAAATCCTCAGTAACACCAATGTGAGAACCTTAAATTTCATTACTTTGGTGAAACTTTGAAGCATACACCAATAAACTAACAAATTTTTTACCTTGTTCACAGAAGCGTCCCCCCCAACCAGGTCGACAGCGACATGAGTAATCCCCTGGCTTGGAGTGAGCCACGCATTTGCTGCCTCGTCGACACTGATTGTTTGCACAGTTGTCTTGTTCCACTGCATGTGCTGCTGCCACGACTGCTGTTAGCCCTCCCTCATCTTCTTCCATCTTCTCCTCCTCCTCCTCCTCCTCTTCTTCATCTTGCAAGAGCGAACAGCCTGGGGTCACCTTCTGCTGCCGTGCTGCATTCATAAAGTCCACTGGTTTGTGGTTCACCCACGCCTCCTTCAGGCAACCTGCACCACATTACTGATCTCAAAAATATTTTCACTGTCGCACAAGAAATCTCATTACTTAGAAGCATCTAGCAGTGTTGAGGATTCAGGGATATTATGCTCTGTTGCTGGGCTAGTGGACCCCTCAAACCATGAAAATAAAGCCATTATATTCCTTTTAAACATCACAAAAAACTAATTCCATGACATTGTATGTCATCCCAGAAGACCTGAATACTCAACTTTAAACTAACTTTGAAGATAATTAAGTTGAGGAAACCAAAATTCATATTATAATGAAGTTCAGTTATCAAGTCAGGATAGACCATGACTGAGATCTTTTGACCTTCATGTAGGCACTGGTAGGTCCCTAGAATAGAGGGACTAACTTTTCACATTCCTTTCTAACAGTGAATGAATATGGGAGGTAGTTGTTCCAGCTGAAATGACTAAGCACATGATTTATATCTGAAATGAAAAAGCAGTTACTTTACTCTTTAAAAGACAATGACAAGAACAGATGTGACAATATATTTCTTACTAAGCACACTCACCTGTGAACTTCAAAATTTTTAATATTTACATAGGGATTCACATATTTATACTAACATGTTAAGACACACATTTTAGGACAAAAATTTGACAGACACCTTAAAATCTTATTTAAGAACAATTTTCAAATGTGAGCAACTCCAAAGGCTACATGATTTCCATCTTCAGAAATACCTATAATTGTAAAGAATGAAACTTTTGAACTCAAAATACTGATCATCCTTGCATCATGTACAAACTATTATAAGAATGATTAATAACATATATGAGATTCAGTTTAGAAAAGAAGGAAGCTGATGTACACGCACCATTACAGGTCTCATTATATATCAGTTACATTTTATTGTTACTGTAAATTTAGTACAGTAAATTAAATGTATTAAATGTTGTATCTATTTGCTCATTTGCCACTTGCCTTTACACCTGGCTAATTTCCATTACTCTGTTACAGGCACTAACTACATTCTGAATGATTCTCTTTTCATAAAATCGTTGTTGTCTACTTGCATCTGATTGCCATTTATGACTGGTGAAGGAAATGAAAGACAGACCTAACATATCAGAAACATTTCCAACAAGAATGTGATTTACACACTGTAGTATACCACTTCTTAATATTAAAGTGACCTATATTTTCGTGTTGAGTACCTACTTCAAAAAGAAAGTCATAGTTCTGTAGTCTGGACTGTAAACATAGAATTTATTTATCAAGTGGCTCATTTGTAAAAAAGGTTGGAGACTGCTGTTCTAACCAAGAGACTGTTGAACAATTGACTTCTACTTTCCATTAACATACCATTGAAACTGGTGATGTTACGGAGGTGCCACCGGCTGAGCGCTGCATAACCAACCTCCGGGGGAATGCCCCCGATGAAAAGGGGAGTTGTGAGGTGCAGAAAATCCCGTGCTCCGTCATTAATAATGCTACGTGCACGACCACGATCTATCCGCAGCGTAAAATTCTTCTTAATTGCAATTAGCTCCACCAAGTGATACTTTCCATCACTGACCATCTCAAAACTGTGAAAGAAAGTTACAGAAGCTCTCATTACTTCATTGCATTATATTACGAATCTTCTTCGGCTTCAAAATTTTGATTGAAATTAGCCTTATCTCTAATGATACACCCTGGATTTCAACACTTCCAATATAAAAACACATTACTGAAATCAATCACAAGCCATGGGCAGTACTGATGAGAGGGGAGAGAAGCCGGTACAAATTACTGGGGCCCAGCACCCAACTATGTTGCATATTAGTCTTTCTCAGTAGTATCATTATTTGTCAATTGTGCAAATTAACCCTTTCAGACCACAGCCACATCATTCTGCATCTGAGTTAATCTTTCTGATTTAGTATAAAGATTTTTAGCCCGTCCACCCTTGCTGAGGGGCCTAAAAATTTTTCCATTGAGTCCTGAAGCTGCTGTTGGCGGCCCTAGCGACGGGCCTCTGCACACCAATGGTGAAGGTGCATTTTAGGATATCATGAACTTAAAACCCCTGCATCCTGTACAGTAGTAGGAACTCTAACATCAGTGTTATTGAAGGGTTAATGAATAAAATACATAGAAGGCATCTGCACTCTTCCGGGATATTACGCGGTGTCGTGTGGTAATTGTTTACCGATGTTTTAGAAAAACGTATAGGTCCCATTCATAGAATAATTTTTAATAACATAGAAAATACATGCCTGTACATGGTTGATACAGGATAGTTGCCAACATAATAGCTGACACGGATTCGGCCGCTGAACAGTTCGACAGCCAAGTGTTCTGACTGTCCATCATACAGCAGCACTCCATTCTCCTGTTCTGTTGCAAACACCATGGTCACGTTAGCTGACGGCTTGGTCCTCAATGGCTCCAGTTCCACAAAAGAGGTATTGTGAACAAAGCTGAGACTCGTCAAGTACTCGCATCTCTTTCCTGGACAATAACATGTGACATAATAATAATAATAATCAATAATGAAGAGGAGGAGGATGAGGGGAATTTATGGCAGTCATGCTGGTCATGATCTTCATGGTCACCATGACCATCATGGTTTTGGTGATGACAATGACAGTAACACAATAACAAAAACAAAAAGAACAACATAAAATTCTTAAAATTACATGTAATTTGAGTGTTTACATGAGGCAAAAGAAGAATTGAAGCAATTTTTTAAGAAGAAGGCATACCCTGGTTGAAAAATCTGTATATGACGATGACAATGATGATGACGATGTGATGATGATGATGATGATGATGACGACCAATACACACCTGAGTAGCCTGATGCACATTTACAGATGTAATCATTGGAGCCCATTGGTTGGAAGCAAATGCCATTCTTGCAGTCATGTTGTTGGCATGGTGATGTCTGAGGATACAGCATGGCCACCATGGGAGCATTCTCGCAGAACTTTCCTGTGAAGTCACCTGAACACTTACACGTGTAGTCATTCACTCCGTCCACACACGTAGCCTCATTCTGCAATCAAAACGTGTTTAGATGTTTCTTCATGTAAGAACATGGCTTGCTGGAGGTGGTAGGTTAGAAGCCAAATGCTTTATCAACAGAAATAACAATATAAGATAAAGGTAACAAATTATGCAGATACTCATTTCATTTCAATAAACAATTTTTAAATTAAATTTCATTTACTACAATCTGTTTGATATAAGCCTTCTGACCTGGCACATGTTGTTCTGGCAGTCATCTATGTTGATAGTACAGTTCTCTCCAGAATACCCCACCACACACTCACATGTGTAATGCGTAAAGTGGTCCACGCAGCGAGCCCCATTCCGACATGGATTGTACTCCTTGGTACAGAAAGGAATCTTGGTCTCGCAATATTCGCCTGCAATAAACACATCACCGTCACTTGTAATGAAGGTAGAATATTTAGTGGGCATGACGTATTTTTTTATCATATTGGGAGGGCTGTTTCAAGACTAAATCCATCTAAATTGTATACAAAAACGTCACTTCCTAACCAGAGAGAAAACATTCCATTTCCATTTTAAACACAAACTAGTTAGTGTTGTTTAGTCACATAGTCAGTACTCAATGTCAACATCATATGAAACATATAAATACAGTGTGTGGCAACATGCAGATTACCTAATGTTACACACAGGGGTACAAATGCTTATCATTTTTTACTTTAAATGGTTAAGAAGTAGAGAAGAATTGAATATGAAACTAGGACATCAACCCTTCAATAATGCTGGGGTTTAAAATCCAACTACTACCCCTGATGGACTTTTCAATTTTTAGTACTCCAAAGTGCATTCACAACCACACAGTGCTCTGAGATTGGCATTGGAGGATTAGACAAGCTGTGGAGGCTGTGGAAAGAAAGAAAGAAAGAAAGAAAGAAAGAAAGAAAGAGAAAGAAGCAGGGAAAGAAAGAAACAAAAAACAAAGAAACAAAAACAAAATGAGAAAAAAGAAAAAAGTTGGCAATATTAAGAACAGGACAGCAGAAACATGTGTTAGATATAGACAGACGCACATTTTCTTTCAATACTACATAATATGAGATACTGATAGTGTCATTAAATAATCCACAAATACATAATACACACACAAGCATACACACAGTGTCCTTTTTATCATGCCCCTGAGCAGAGCAGTTGTCACAGAATGTCCTAGTGCATGCAGGCTTTCTATGCACTTAAGCTGCCATGCTTAAGGACATAATCAAACAGCCACTCCGTAGAATTTCTTTAACAGCAGAAATAACAAAAATACACATTTGCAGAAACCAAGAACTATGTTGAAAAACCAAGTGTGGGAAAATACACAAATATATCAAGGAAATAGCGGACACAGACATAATGGGACGAGAGAAAAGAAGAGAGAAGGCTTTGTCATAAAACGGTAAACTCTGGTAGGAAAACTAATGAATGATAACGATTGACTTACCCATGAAACCTGGAGTACAACGACATTCGTACGCTTGCACCAGATCAACACACGTGGCATTGTTTTCGCACTTGTTGTTGTTGCAGTCATCAACATTGGTCTCACATCTGTCGCCCGTGTAGCCCGCAGGACAGTGACAGCTGGGGGCACATGACAGTGAGTGGTAACATTATTGGATTTAACTTGTGTGTCAACAGGAAGAAAGTGAATTGTTGTACTTGTGTTCCAATGTTTGTTTAGAAATATACATGTTCAGTAGCTTTACATCCGTTTCTTTAAATTGTTTTGGAATGCAAAGTGTTTGTATCATTAATCCTTCTACTGTTAGCCTCCAAAGAATTAACATGCCACCATATAGACCAGGGGTGACCAAACCGCGGCTCGCGAGCCACATGCGGCTCTTAGACATATAATGTGCGGCTCGCGGAAATATGTTGGCTGAGCTCCTTTTTTGCATTACAATTCATATAAAAGGTAAACAAAAAATTTTCAAGCTTTATAATTATTTACCGGGTATAAACTGAGAGTCCACTGGATTAAAACGTAAGTTTAATGTTCATGGTGAGTAAATATATTTAAGAAAATTTTTGTAACAAAATGTGCATGTAACAATAAAAACATGTGTGTAATATTTGTTCATGTCTTGCGGCTCTCAAACATCTGAAGTTTATCGTATGTGGCTCTTACGTTAAGCAAGTTTGGCCACCCCTGATATAGACACTCCCTGGTTTACGTGAAGGTTCCGTGCCACAAACCTTTGTTACATCTACTCTCATGTACACCAGAATTCAAACCACTACCCACCAAACCTACATTTACATAATTTTACTTTCTTTATGTAGTATAGGTGAATGTATGTACTGTTAATCCCATGATTGTGTACAGAGATACTAATCAAAATGTAACCGTGTCAAAGCCAAAATAATCGTCAGTAAAGCAAGTAGGTCAGTGGAAAAAGTCACTCTGAGCACAGATATTAAACCATAGTTTGTGTAAAGCAATCTTTGAGTTCAGACACAAACAATTTTTTAAAAATATCCCAAACAATGACAGTTTATGTTCCGAGTGTAATATGATATTCACACACCTTGAATTTTTTTATATCTGGTTTATGGAAAGTATACATGGCATGGAGTTTACGTAATTCACCTTACTTACCCAGGGGGTGACTCCATGTTTGTCTGTGTGCATAGTGCTTATTTTACAGAAAGAAGGGTGGTGGTTTTCAGTCATGACAGTCGGGAGGAATACAGTAACTTTTTTGATGATTCAAGCCTTCTGGGATGTAACACTGTGTCACTGGGCAAGTAGTTTCTAACAGTTAGAAGGATCGTGGTGCTTTTAAAACACTGGGAACTACTCACCCAACAGCACAGTGCCACATCCCAGAAGACCCGAATCTTCAGCAACACTGCTGTGAGAACCCAAAATCTCGAAATACTTATTAGATTTTTCAACAAAATATATCTCACTCATTCCATAAATAACGAAAAATAAGGAACTTAAACATTGAAGTGTAATGTTTATCCTCATTTCAACAACAGTAACTCCCTTGCGCTTATTAATATAAAATAATTTTTATCATCGAAAATTTAGGGGCAGCATACTTTTTCATACTGCCACACAAGAATGAACCCTGAAAATGTGTGTGTATGTGTCAGCATATGTATGCATCATTAAACAAGTACAGTAAAACCCCGATTTAATGTTCCCGCATTTAGTGAAATCCCGGATTTAGTGATGATTTTTTCATGTCCCGACAATAGCTCCATATAAACAATGTAAACCTCCATTTAATGAAAACCTTGATTTAGTGAAATATATTCTAATCCCCCAGCAATTCATTAAATAGGTGTTTTACTGTATATCCTTCTTGAAAAGTTACTAGTTCCTCAGCTAGCCATAAAATTCTATGCATTTCATGGAACCCAAAATTTCATTACCATGATTGCCTGCCTCTAGTCTCTGTCCTGAGCCAGATGAATCCACTCTATGCCCTTCCATCCTTTTCATTTAAGACCTTTTTTAATATTATCCTTCCATCTATGACTAGGTTTTCCAAGTGGTCCCTTTCCTTCACATTTCCATACAAAGACACTGTATGCATTTCTCGTCTTCGCCACATGTCCTGCCTATGTCACTCTCCTTGCTTTGATCAACATATCCTTGCAAGACTGAAGAAAAGCTGATAGTTTCATGAACATACAACTTACTTACCTAAATCTACCCTCTTCAAGCACCTTGCATGTCGCTGCATTACGACAGGGATTTCCGTAACAAGCGTCTATCTTATACTGACAGTGTTGGCCATGATATCCGTCCAAACAGTTACACACATACTGACGTTCAGGCAGTGATTCACACTCACCACCATTGGCACAAGGAAATGTAAAGCAGGCATCACACTTGGCCATGACCTCATAACTTACACGACCTGAAACACAGCACAAACTCTACAGCATACCGTACAGAGCAACAACAAATGTAATTAAAAATTTCAATGACAGAAAAAAATCATTTGAACCCCTCTACTGCAGTAATCAAATGTATTCATTTTCATACAAGAAGCTCTCTCTAGCTATGGTCATCAGACTCCATCTAAACTTTATGATCTTAGTGTATGACTTATGTTTACTCCACATAACTCTAGGAACAACTTTTCAATGCAGTGATTGTTTGTATCTGTCCCTGAATTCAAGTTCTATTTACAACCTTGATCTCTAACCTACCTAAGCACCCATGGGCCGGGACAGCGTAGTCGGTATAGCGACTCGCTACGGGCTGGACGGTCCGGGGATCGAATCCCGGTGGGGGTGAGATTTTCTGCACCCATCCAAACCGGCCCTGGGGCCCACCCAGCCTCCTATACAATGAGTACCAGGTCTCTTTTCCGGGGACAAAGCGGAGTTGACCACCCACCCTCATCTAGTGCCAGGGTTAAAGAAAGAGTAGAGCTAATCTCTACTCCCCATCTGGGCCTTCACGGCCCGTTCTAGGGAGAACCTAAGCACCCTAACCGGTCAGTGAATTAGGTGTTTATTTACACCTAGTATGCTAAAGTAAATGATCACCACAATGTAAGCTTCACCCTACTCTAAATTTTCTCATAAGATCCTGTCATTTGTTGGGAATACCAGATTTTGGCCATACTGATATACAGAAATAACCACTTGTATTTAAGTTAATGTAAGACGCAAATATCTAACACATGTTGCTCATATTCCACTACTCACCTTGCAAAATGTCTGGTAGTGCTCAAGACAGGATTACATAAGTATTGTGACCAGTTTTTTTTAGGGAAGTAAAGTGTAAGAAGATATGATGCAGTAAGGTAGGAAAGACAAAGATTCTGTACAGAATTTTAGTGTGGTAACCCCTTAAAAATGGTCACGTTAAGAAGATAAAGAAGGGAATGGGAGGACAAGTTTGAGATGGATTAAAGGGAAGTGTATGTTGTGGACGGGAGATAAATCAGACTAAATCAAGGCTGTGTCCAGTGGCAGTCCTTGCTGAATATTTAGGTTCTACTATCAGACTCTTAGGTCAGTTCCTTCATTTGTGAAAGGGTTGCATACATCATATAGAAGTGTACTGAAAATGCAAGCAGAACTGTCTGATAAGCAGGCCCTGTTGTAAACTTACCTGTACACTCGAAGGCAGCTGAAGGAGTTGTAAGCAGCAACTTGTCTCTCATCGAGTGCGGCTCAACACACCGAGCAATCCCCGGCTCCACATAATCTTGCTTCACCCATTCGGCCAACCAACGAAGTGAACAGTCACAGAGGAACGGGTTTGCTCCAAGAGCTCTAACAAGTATTGAAATCGAAAGGAATGAAAACTAATTTACTCTTCCAAATTAACAGAATAAAGTAAAATAAAAGTTCATTTATAAAATAAACTCTATTACAAAAAGAGATTTTAAGAATGACTTAAAATAATGTTGCTTAAACTGCTTCAGGTTGTAAAGCGGAAAACTTTAAAAAAATTAAATATATAATTCACAGGTGAAATTATGTTGATACTTTTCACTAGTACTGATTCACAGATTGTTTTAAATTTGAGGATTGTGTACGTTAAATTTGCCAGCAATAACCTCAAATTTTTGCACTAATATTATTTTTTGTAACTTTTAATACTTTAAAAATATTTTATAAAAATCTGTAGGTGAAGTTCAGGAAAGAGTTCCATGGGGAATTTAAAATGACTGGCTCCAATGGTGACCTAATTAGTGCCATTAAACAGAAAGTTTGCTATGTATGTGTACATATAATGATTCTTAATTACTGCCCTACAGAAAGATTCATACTTCGTGAAGATTACTACAACACAAAATTAATTGGTGTTAATACTGATGTCACATTGGGAGTGTTTATGAATGTCATGTTGGTGATACTGGTAGCATAAAATTAAGAAGTATAACGATAGGGTGATCTGTAGGGGTATTTAGCATCAAGTGGTTCAAACTTATTAGAGAGGATAAGCACATGCACATCATACCATATGGAATAAGGAAAGCTATCTGAAAGAGACAATATACTTACAGGTGTGTGATGGACTTCAGATCTTTAAACGCTCCCTCCGGAATCACTGAAATGTCATTTCCATGAAGGGAGCTGCAACAGAAATGAGAAAGTTCACGTTTAATTAAAAAAAAAAAAAGTAAAGTTGTCCCTGTGCATGCAAGGCATACAGGAGGAGCAGAGGTTTATCTCCAGTCATTCCTATCCTTAGCACTAGCTCAGGTTGAGTGGTCAGCTTAACACCCTGGTCATTTTACCCCTAGGAAAGAACCTCCAGTTCCCACTGAATGGAAGGCTGGGTGGCCTCAGAGCTGGTCTGGACTTTTGGAGATAAAAAAGTCTGTTTCCCACGCTCGAAATAAAATATCAGATCACCAACCAGTAAACTAGTCTCTTCACCAACCGTGCTATCCCAGCTCACAGTTTATGTATAATACAAAATAAACATGACAAGCACTGTTAAACCAATCCTTTCTGTTTTCTATTGTGTCTCTCTGACTGAGAATTCAACCTGCATTATCACACAGGCAGCAAGAGAGTGACATTGAATCCTGACAGAGGTAAGAAGCCTTTCCACATGACACAAACCAATGTACCTTTTTTTCTGTGGTGCAACAGCCCAACTCAGGCTTAGGCTGCCTCTTTTTGAGGTTTCTAGATCACACAGAATTAAATAATTGCACCTGGTAGGACTCCTCTGAAGGAGTGATCAGCTTGTCGCAGAGGCCACTACCTACACAACACACAACTAACACGAGAGACGAACATCCATGCTCTCAGTGAGATTCCCGCAATCCCGGCAATCAAGCTGTTGCAGGCCTACGTCTTAGACTGCATGTCCACCAGTATCAGCTGTCTCATATTAACTTTTGTACAAAACACCTGCTCTTTCTCTCCAAATACCTACTGAAAAACTGTCTGTGTATTATATTGACAGACACTCAAGTCTGTTCAGAGTGGTATAATGCAATGCTACACCACTTAAATCAACTGCGTCCCGATGCCACTACAGCAATTAATTTAAACAGTTTTCTTAATTCATACATATAACAGAATATCAGCACCATGCACATATTAGTTGTGAATATCCTTTGATTAACCTCCAACATGTTCTGATTAGTTAATTATTTATTCCAACAAATGCACTATTAGTGTTTTCTTGTCCCTACATGTGTTTCGGCACTTACAGTGCCATCTTCAGGGGTGTCGTCGAGAGTTCATAATCTTCATAATCTTCAATGTGTTATATCTGATTTGATTTGAATTTGATGCATTGAAGATTACGAAGATTATGAACTCTCAACAACACACCTGAAGACGGCACTGTAAGTGCCGAAACTTATGTAGGGACAAGAAAACACTAAAATAGTGTAGTGCATTTGTTGGAATAAATAATTAATTAATTACTGAAATGCACGGTACAGATGATATAAATGTTCTGATTAATACGGATCATCATCAGTGAGACATCTAGGGATCAAAGTGGTACCGTCTAGACTCACATGGCTTTGCAACTTAAGTAATACATAGTCAAAAATTGCATCTTACAACAAACGTGGGTATACTAAGCAGCATAAAATTTCTGTATTGTATGTAAAATGTGTAACTGTATTACTTCCAGTACAAAGTCATGACAGTGTTGGCAATACCACTTGTTGATCCATACTGCTCCCTGATAATGATGTGTACTGATCGAAACATGCTGGAGCTTAATTAAAATGTATTTAAAAATAATGTGTGAACTGTGATGTTATTCTTTTATATGTAATACACAAGCTACATGGTGATGTAACAAATCAACGTTCTTACATGACGTTTAAACATATCAAGCATCAAATTAACCTTTAATTTTAATGTGTTCTTCTGTATTGCATAGGACAAAGAGTTAAATGGATTAACGGAGAATTAGTGGAGGAGATGAGAGGGATACAGACAGTACAAGGGAGCAACAGAAGGTACACACGTTTCAGAAGTCGTGCACACGTTACATGTGAGTGTGTACTTACATGACGCGAAGAGACTCCAGGCCAGCCAAAGCATCACGTTGGATGCACTGCAGCTTGTTATAACTGATGATCCTGTAGAGAAAAAGGATCTGTGAAGCGTGGAATTCCACAATACTGCAGACAGCAAAATAGTGTGTGGAACATTTTCAATAAGTATGGTTACCCAGGTCATAAAAATCAAATGAGAAGTCATTTCAGCTTTAAAAGTACTCATCATACAGATGCATAAGTGCAGACATAACATAGGGTCATCATTTTGACAACTAATGTTTATAGCTTGTCACCACGTTTATTGTGTTAATGTAGACCACACACCCAACTGCTCACTCATGCAGTGGAGCAGCAGCAGGAAGTAAAAAATAATAAATCTCAAATAAAATAAGGACCCTGTACACAGTTATCTAACAGAAAAAGGATAGTTAGTTAACACAATGGGACTAGCCAAGAGGTTCCTGGCAGTCATTTTAAATATATACTCACAGAGATGACAGTTTGGTGAGGTTCACAAATGAGAAGTTGGACAGTACTGATATCTGATTGTTGCTCAGGTCACTGGAACACAGAGAGAGAGAGACAGCATACAAAGTAACCGCACAATGTGGATCAGCATCTGTTTGGTGCTCAAGTTTTCACACAATTGACGAGTAACTGGTATTTCATAATGATGTTCAATATTATGTGTTATCTGAGATAATGTTGCATTACACAATGAGGCCGAAACAGGATTCTGGCTCAAATATGATATTCACTGGAATATAACATGACACTGCCTGTAAGATAAACACCTTCACAGTCTTTAATTTTCAGGAAATACCGACACAGAACATCTTTAACACCTGCCATTTCAGATAATGAATGAGGGAAAAATTCTTGTGTTTCATTTAGGCACATGTGTTGTTATAATGAAGGGATTATAAATTTTGACTTCCTTTCAAATAGCAGATGGATACAAGCACAGAAATTATACATGGGCATTTTAGGCAGAAAAAGATTGTGTTACTTCATTTCTTTTTACATCTCTTCAAGGAAAAAGACATTTTTTGAAAAACAGAGGTCTAATAGGAATGAAACAGTCTGTAAAAGAACAGTACTTACAGCTTGGTAAGTGATTTCAGATGACTAAGTCGGTCAGCATGAATCATCTGTATTTCATTCACATCGAGGTACCTGCAAATGTAAAAAGAACTGTGTTAGATGGTGATAAAACATTACTACCACAAACAAACACATGAGTTGAACAGAACACAGTATAGCCACATGTTTTGGATCTACCTGAATTGCAGATAAAGATAAAGGTAAAGGTTGCCCCTGTGCATGCCATGAAGGATATGGAAGAGTGGAGGTATAGCTCCATTCATTCCTAACCTTGGCACTAAGTGAGGTAAGTGGCCAGCTTCACTCTACAGCCGCTTTACCTCCAAGAACAGAAGCCCTGGTACCCACTGCATAGGAGCCTGGGTGGGCACCAGAGAGAGTCTGAATGCCTTGGAGAAGAGAAAACCACGATTTGACAGCTGTCCAGTCCATAGCCTAGTCACTATACTGACTGAGCTATCCTGGCTCTGTATTACTGGTATTTTGTCAACTGCTTACTCTAGCAAACAGCTGACTGCCACACATACCACAACAAATGTCACACAAACATATGATCCACTCTGGATCAAACACACAATAAATGTTTGCATATGCAGATAAAATTTGTTACAATACGTCAAGAGTAGCAGAATTATTTAGGTTCTATCCGACAAATGTACGGAACGAATAACATAAAAAAAATAGCAGAACTGTAAATAAATTTTGTTTTATAGTGATGTGAAGACAATATAATGTATATATATTACTTTAATGTATAACCAATTATATAGACCATCACTCTACAGATTGAACCTAGCTGAGACATGCTATATATACAAACATTACTAATGTAATTTGTACATTTTAGCTGGTGTTTATAGAGTGCTTGGTATATCAGTTCCCTGAGGTTGGTAATATGGCACCAAAACATGTCAGAGGATTTATAAAAGCTATACGATTGCATATGTTGTGTGTACATTTGTTGGTTTAATAATAAAAAATATAAGCTGGATTAAAATGCATGGAAAAAACAATTTCAAAAGTGTTTCTTTAGTTTCGTGACTTCTTTTTTCAATCATGTTACCAAAAAGGACAACTGAAATTCCTTCTTCTCTGCACCACTGCATGTTGGACGCACCTAACCTCACATTCCACAGGTAGTGTTACACTCATATGCACTATCACTGACTCACAGCTCCTAAAAGTTCCTCAACTGCTCACAATCACTCACACAAACGCACTTTTTTCTGTCAATCAGGAATTTATACACAATACTTACAGCTCTGATGTTTCTGGGGGAATGCCACGTGGGATCTCCTGAAGTCGTACCCTGCTACAGCGCACCACTGTGCCAGTACATGTACACTTAGCGGGACAGTAGTCATTGCCAAGGCAACCTTGGTCACTGTCACCTGTTAACAAATAATACCAACCAAATGCTGCTGACTGGCTTAAAGCTTCATCACAAAATGCTGCTGACTTGCTTAATACTTCATCACCAAATGCTGCTAACCAGTTTAATGCTTCATCACCAAATGTCACTTCTAACAAACTCTTAAGTTTCAATAGTAATTTTTTCCTATTTGTAACAAAATTTCACAAACATGTACCCTTAATTTTTAGAAAGTTGCCATGCACACTTTCTATGAACCAAATAATTGTCTGCACTTAACAACAAAACATGTTACAAATGAAAGGAGAGTAGCAACAGGACAGTCATACTCTGCAAAATGCAACAACCTACCAGCTTCTAGCAATTTATCAATGGAAAGTTTGAAGGATGTAAACCCATTGTACAGTCCATTCATTTTCTTAATAACACCATATAGACAGGCACATTGAGAATGTAAGGAGAAATATGTTTATACATTCGATGTAATAAGTATAGACATCTTAAACTGATTACTTTTATCACATTGTACATCAAGTTCTACATATAACTGAATGCCATCACAGAACATCAAATTAGTTTTGAATGCTTTTTAATTAATTTAATTAATTTTAATTAATTTAATGTTTCAATCAATAGAGATCATCACTGGGGAGACTTTCACAACCCAACAAATGGTATTGCTATGGCCTACACAGTGAGATTTCAGTAGTACATGATCATTTAACTAACTCCACTGAGCAGAGTCCTTCATGAGAAGCTAACAGTTCCTCAGCCACTCAAGAAAGTCCTTGCATTTTATGGAATGCGAAGGTACACATCAGCCTGCTACTTATCCTTATCCTGAACCAGATCAATCTTGTCCAAGACCACCTATTTTATCTCTTTAAGATCCATTTTAATATTATCTTCCCATCTACACTTAGGTCTTCCCAGTGACCTCTTTCCCTAAGATTTTCCCACTAAACCCTGTATACATCTCATCTCTCCCCCATTCAAACACAAAAAGCGACAAAAGAGGTACACATATTTAATATAACATATAAACTACAGAAATGATTTATGGACCATATTTTAAGATGATTTATTCTGTATTTTTTAACCTCTGCCTATTTATTTATTTATAATTTACATGAAGGAGAATAAGTAAAGGTTACTAAAAATTATATATACTGTGATGGTATTCTTTTGTACGTAAAGCACAGATATTTTTATGAAATAGCATCTAGATGCACACATCTGAAATTATACTGAATATTGGTTAAAACATTGGCAGTGGTAAAATAGTGTAATGATACACAGACATACAGTGACAGAGAAAGGAAGCACTGCCACAGCAGAAATTAGAACATTTGAGATTCTTAGTTCAATATACACAATACATAGAATTAACTAAAAATCAATAACTAGCCTACAGTTACATTTCTACATACAAGATGAAATGGGAAGACCACACAGATAAAACAGTTGAAGATAAATGGCTGAATAAGCATTGAATTTTCAATTGACAGGGCGAAGAGTTAAGAAAAAAAACATGTAAATACAGATGAAAGCAATCTGAGATCTGTAAAGGCATAAAGTTCCTAATCTGTGAAGAAAAACGAACATAGTCTTTTTGTAACATACTGGTGCATTTGAACTCATGATGTCGCAGCTCATGAATCGGTATATCCCTTACTCGAGGAGGGGCGTGGCATCGTGGACTGCCCCCACTCAGACCACGCTTCTGCACCCATTCAGAAAACCAGGCCACGTGACAATTACAGATGAAGGGATTTGACAGGAGATTTCTGAAAGGGAAAATCAGTTATTCACTCTACACACAAAACTGTAAGAAGTGTTAAAGAATGGGTAATATATATACCCAGTGGTTAAGGAGGTAATTTCCTTCAATATGGTGATTCAATTCACAAATTACACACCAACAAAATGCACTATATTTTCACTTTTTATTCCTTAACCCCTACATATGTTTCAGCCTTTATAAGGCCATCTTCAGGGGGCTTGTAAAAAGATGGCCTTGTAAAGGCTGAAACATATGTAAGGGTTAAAGAATGAAAAGTGAAAATATAGTGCATTTTGTTGGTGTGTAATTTGTGAGTTGTTAAAAAATGCACGGTGAAGATAATATAAAATGGTGATGCAATATTTGAGGTTTTCAGAGCAGAGTTTTGTAAGATTCAAGTCTTGTGAGATGTGATTCTGTGTCGTTGGGCAAGTGGTTCCCGACACTTTGAAGGACTATGGCCCTTCATCTTCAATGGTCAACGGTCATATTCGACTGCTTCACTCTTGAAGATGAAGTCATCAAAATCCTTGAAAATGTCATGCATCACCAACCCAAAGAACACAGTGTCACATCCCAGAAGATACCATCAAGACATGTAATATTTCAGAGGCTCATTATGAGATTTAGGCATATGGAAAGAGTTACTGCTCTACAGGTATGTGTTAGATACAGCCAGATAAATGCTCTACAGAACATTACATACCTTACACACAAGACACAAAGACTAACCCCATGATAATACCAGAAACATTCAGAACCAGGCACCTATTAGTGTATAAGACAGTGTACTTGGAAAGCACTCTCCATGACATAAAACTGCTTTCCTAGCCACTATAATGCTCAATAAGACAAACCAACTCTTGTCTCTTCAAAAACATTCTTCTCCTGTTTGTTACTCTTTAGCGTATGTAAGACAATTCGTCATTACTTGTCACTAGTCATGTGCCTGTCTTGTGACAGGTTTTCATAATATTCACATACTATTCCACATTCTCCTTCTTTAAACATTTATTTATTCATAGAGTAAACCAAACATTAATTTAATCTATAAGTGTAGCAACATCTGATTCTGCTATCTTTTATTACATGCTCGATGCTCAACTCTTTCATCAGCCTCAGCTTATATCTCACAGAGCACAGTCTCTCTCAACTTCCATCATAAACATGGCAGTCTGGGCCTGATGTCAGTGATACCCACGGCAACCAGGGTGTGACTCAATCACTCGCTCAATCACACAAAGGGCATTATAGGAAGTAGATAGCTGACTTTGAGATTTGAGGTTCTCTCAGCAGTGTTACTGAAAATTGAAGTGTTCTGGGATGTTATGCTGACAGTTGACATGGCACAGCCCAGGAGACTGACTCGTCAATACCTGCCACATCAAGTGTCTGTGGACCAGCAGCTACCAGTTTCTAATCACAAATAAACAATCTTCAAATCTTCATAAGTGTCAATGTTGAAACTAGTTCTTATCCTCTTAATAGCTAGTGTCAGAGAAATCTATCTGTAATTACTGACAATTCCAATCTTCTAGTAATGTCCATGTCACTCCTTATTTTAATCTCTATTTTTCTTTCAGTTTTAACAGCCTTTTATTTATATTTTCATGACAGCAATTTAAGAAAAGAGACATATGGTGGCATAAAGGGTCCTTATTTTATATGACAACTATTGTTTGTCACTTCCCACTGCTACCCTGCCACACGCGTGCACATACGTGTATGTTTGTGTGTGTATGTGTGGTCAGCTGAGTGGGCTACATTAATACAATAAATGAGCCAACAGGAAGTGGCAAATAATAGTTGTCAGATAAAATAATGACCCTATATTATGTATGCCTTGGTTATCACATGGTATTCTGAACAAAAAAATTTCAGTTTCAAAGGAACATCACTGATGTGTATTTGAATTTTCTACCATCATAACTGAGTGTACAAACGCAACATTTCAAAAGCAAACTGCATTCATCTTCAGGTGAACCCTGAAGATGAAAGCAGTTTGCTTTTGAAGCGTTGTGTTTGTACACTCAGTGACGATGGAAAAAGTTGAAATACACATCAGTGATATTTCACATGTTACACCAATGTCAAAGAATTATAGCTTTTCAAAGGAGCTGAATCACTGAATTTTTACAGGGTGATACTGTGAGTGTTTTCTTTTGTGTACCAGGCGGTACTGTACTTACAGTGACAGTAAAGATGTCAGAAAATCAAAAGATCCTGGCATCACGCAGCTTATCTGGTTGTCATACAAAGCACTGCAACATAATCACAGCATAAACAACTCTTATATACCTAAAAATGAAGTGCACTTGCTACATGACAGTTAGACCTCTAACTTTAGAGGGGGGGGGGGCACATGTTCAGCTGCAATAGAAAATTGACGTAGATTACTGGTCATGGTTCACAAAATCAACAGCACGCAGGCCAACAGACGATTTTAAAATTTAAGTCAGGCCACAAAAATTTTTTAGCAACAAAGAGGGTAAGTATTGTCATCAAAATTAAATGCACTGTTAAGCATACTTAACACTTTAATAACAAAATTTTAAGTACGTGGACCCTGGCTCAAGGTAAATTGAAATAGTGGCACGTGCTGCACTGCCTGCAGTTTTGCAAAGTGGTCTGAGTGAAGTACTGATGTGAGTTGTCAGATAAAATGTCCCTGCAGCAAGCATAGTTAGCCATATCTACTGTTATAGGCTGTTAATACTAATTAAATAAAAAGTAAAGACGTGCATAATCAATGAAATTCTTCTTGAAGCAACAACAAAAATCCTTCACAAATGACCTACTGATTCTATGCACAGCACACTCCCTAAGGAGCTAATAGTTGGTCAGCTAGTCACAAAATTCCCCAAATTTTATGGAACATAAAGGTACATTAATGTGTTTAAAAGATCCTGTCATATCCTGAGCCATATAAGTCCAGTCCATTATCTACCATCCTATTCCTTTCAGATTCATTTTCATATTACACATCTATCTACTCATAGATCTTCTAGCTGGTTTATTTTTTTCAGGTTCTCCTACCAAAACCCTGAAAGAATTTCTCTTCTCTTCCACGAGTTCAACGTGCTCATCCCATTTCACCCACCTTCATTTGTTCATCCTAATGATATTTTGCAGTTTCTCCTTATTCAATTTTTCACAGCGTTCTGTTTCTTCCTTCTGTCTGGGTCCAAAACTTCTCGTCAGCACCTTAGTTTATAGACTTCCCTTAGCGTGAGAAACAATATTTCTCATCCATAAAAAACAACAGGCAGAATTACTGTTTTGTAGATTTGAAATTTTCTTTTCTCCGAATCATCCAGACTGGCTCTGGGGCCCACCCAGCCTATTCAATGTGTACCGGGTTTCTTTTCCAGTAGTACAGTGGCCAAAGCGTGATGTTGACCACTCACTTCCATCTAGCACTGAGGTTAAGAATGAGTGGAGCTATACTTCCACTCACCATATGCCTCCACAGCATGTACAGGGACAACTTTACCTTTGTAAAGTTGAATATTTATATATTTGGATATCAGATGGGTAGACAAAAAATTTTGAACTGAAGAGCACAAAGAATTTCCTCAATTTAATTTGCCGTTAATTTTCATGTGAGAACAATTTCGATTTATTTAGTGTCATTCCCAAATATTTGAAGTTTGAAACATTTTCAAATGATTTAACAGCTGTCTTTTACGTTTTAATTTTTTTCCTGTACTCTTTTTTACAAGGTATGAACATATAGTTTTCTCTGCGTTTACTTGTAGACAATCATTCTTCACAGCAACTGGTAGAGTTTCTTCGTTTTTCTTTAGCTACCTTTTTGTTTTTCTCCAATAAATTACCGTTAATAGAACTAAACAATAGCTGATGTTTCAAATTCAGTTTCAATCCCATTCCTTCACAACACAATAAATGGGTTTCATGACAATTAATGGTTCACATTTCCTAAGACTTTCTTACATGTCATCTACACTGCTATTAAATCTCCCTCTGCTGCTATTATCAGAATTTAGTGTACTCCTTACACTACTAAGTACAATTCACTTCCCATTCCTGCAGGCAAAACCCTACCAGAAATTAACAGGAATGTACACACCAACTAAATTAAAAAATTAAGTAACATATTAATGATAAGTCAACCTTCATTCTTGCTCGTATTGTGGTTCAAATAAATATCCATTTTACATCACATTTCTTTGTAATCAAACAATAAAAGGGTAAGTCATCAGCAATGAGACATGCCTCCTTAGAAATGTAATTGTGGGACGTCTATCAAAGCAGACAAGTGTTATTATATAACACAAGTCAGTGGATATGTCTAATGTAAATCTGACACATTCTTATTCTATGGTTTCACGTTAACACTTACAGTGTCTTCAGGTTTGTCAAACCAACAAACATCTTGTTATGAACATTTTTAATCTTGTTTTCTGACAGCAACCTGAAATCAAATATAATAATTCATTGCCAGTTATTTTTACATCTGTTGTGTACACAGTACTACCAAATGTGTGCACAGGAAGCTCTAAATGTTACTCTGATTACTTCTACAAAAGGAAGGGTGATGTAGATAAAGACTAGGAGACGACAATTGATCAAGAAAGGAAAAGATATGACGCATGGACATTTGGCAAAATCTGAAAGTATAAGAAAAAATTGGTAAAACAACAGATACATTGTTATGCACATGTGTTACGTAGTACAATTGCACAGCAATATTCATTGCGGTGCATCAAAATTAAGATATCAGATAAATAACCATTGCAAAGACCAAGGTTTTAAATTGAAAGACAAAGTGAAGGATGCTGCAAAAGAAAAACTGTGCAAAGAATGAGAAGACATGCAAGAGCAGTGTAAATATAAATTTATCATCGTCATCATCATCACCATCATTATCATCATCATCATCATCATCATCATCATCATCATTATTATTATTATTATACCAACACAAGCAATCATTACATACAGTTCAGTAAGAAGTGCTGCTCCCTCAAAGGCATTCTCTTCTATCCCTGTAAGTCTATTTCTTCTCAGGTCCAGTTTCTGCAGGTTCAGCAGTCTACCAAACAAGCCGTCCGACTTTATGACACCAATTTCATTGTCATTCAGCAAACTGAAGCAGAAACAGAAGGCACAACCATTTCATCTCCACTGCAGCCAGCTCTCCTCAACACAACATCATTATAGTATCATATCGAGGCATGTTTCATGACAATAGACAAGTATTTATGGCTGTCTGTCTATCTATCACAATAATTCCGCTCTCCATAAATTAATTTTGATAAAATTTGGTATTAATAATTATTCCATTCTTGTTCATCTATCCCTTTGATTATTTCACACATTCAGCTGTTTACTTTGCAGTATTCTGGGTTATGACACTGTGTGTATTGTGCATGTTGTGTTACAACACTGTATACTTTGTACATTGAGTGTTATAACACTGTATACTTTGTACATTGAGTGTTATAACACTGTGTCCATTGTGCATGAAGTGTTATAGCACTGTGTACATTGTGCATGTAGTGTTATAACACTGTGTCCATTGTGCATGTAGTGTTATAACAGTGTCCATCGTGCATGTAGTGTTATAACACTGTGTCTATTCTGCATGTAGTGTTACAACACTGTATACTTTGTACATTGAGTGTTATAACACTGTGTCCATTGTGCATGAAGTGTTATAGCACTGTGTACATTGTGCATGTAGTGTTATAACACTGTGTCTATTCTGCATGTAGTGTTACAACACTGTATACTTTGTACATTGAGTGTTATAACACTGTGCCCATTGTGCATGAAGTGTTATAGCACTGTGTACATTGTGCATGTAGTGTTATAACACTGTGTGTATTGTGCATGTTGTGTTACAACACTGTATACTTTGTACATTGAGTGTTATAACACTGTGTCCATTGTGCATGAAGTGTTATAGCACTGTGTCCATTGTGCATGTAGTGTTATAACACTGGACATTGTGCATGTAGTGTTATAACACTGTGTCTATTCTGCATGTAGTGTTACAACACTGTATACTTTGTACATTGAGTGTTATAACAGTGTCCATTGTGCATGAAGTGTTATAGCACTGTGTACATTGTGCATGTAGTGTTATAACACTGTGTGTATTGTGCATGTTGTGTTACAACACTGTATACTTTGTACATTGAGTGTTATAACACTGTGTCCATTGTGCATGAAGTGTTATAGCACTGTGTCCATTGTGCATGTAGTGTTATAACAGTGTCCATCGTGCATGTAGTGTTATAACACTGTGTATATTGTGCATGTAGTGTTATAACACTGGACATTGTGAATGTAGTGTTATAACACTGTGTATGTTGTGCATGTAGTGTCATAATACTGTGTACATTGTGTATGTAGTGTTATAACACTGTGCTCATTGTGCATGTAGTGTCATAACACTGTGCACAATGTGCATGTAGTGTTATAACACTGTGCATTATGCATGTAGTGTCATAACACTGTTTACACTGTGCATGTAGTGTTATAACACTGTGTACATTGTGCATGTAGTGTTACAACACTGTACATTATGCATGTAGTGTCAAATTTCCATTTGTATTGTGTGTACTAGTGTAAGGACTACTGCCACCGGGTGAAAACCCAATTGCAGTAAATAATAATAATAATAACAACATAACACTGTGTACATTGTGCATGTAGTGTTATAACACTGTACATTATGCATGTAGTGTCATAACACTGTGTACATTGTGCATGTAGTGTTATAAACAAGAAGATCAAAATCAAAACCTTCACCACTACATAAGCCTTCAATCCCATATCTAACATTTCTGTTGCACATCCAGCTTGAACACACTTCACACAAGCCTTGATCAGTCTTCATGTCGATTTTCACCCATTCATTTTACTCATCCATCCATCCAGTGTGACATGTGCAGCTAAAATGATTCACATTTCAAGCAGAACTCACAGCTCTGTAGTGTACTTTGGGATGTCCTTTGGGATTTGTTTCAGTCCTCGAGCTGAGCAGTCCACCAAAGTCCCTTCACAAGAACAGTCACTGGGGCATGCATTGTCAACAAGACATTCACCAGCCTGACGCGTTCGGAACTCCTCGACACCTGCAACCAAAACACAATGGCTCCATGATACATCATAAGATGTACCTTACTATTGACACAAAACAATTTCCATTACTACAGCAAAACTTGGGTATACAGAAATCCTCAAGGAGCCTGAAGAGAAGGCTTTTCTTCAACACACTTCCTTCTAGATACAGTAAGTTCCATAATTACAGGATTTCAATCTACACAGATCCTTAGGCACATGGATACACGAATAAATTTATTTTATTTAAACACCACAGACACATAAACTTCTACAGACGTACAGAGTTTATATGTTATAATACATTATATTATAATATGTTATGATACAAATTTATTCTGCATAAACTGAGTGTTTTTTGTGACAGCACACAACATTGTTGTATACTGGCACCTTCACTGAGGGTCAGCATTAGATAATTACTACAAATTCAGAACTTGGGGGGGGAAAACATACATCATACCTGTTGTTTATATTCAAAAAATAAAAATACAATTTGAAACAAAATATCAATAAGACCTAAATTTTTATTTTTTAATATGAAGAGGCATTTTCAGCTTTACCTGTTGTGAAGCAGTGATTATTGGCAGTTTTTTTTTACGAAAGAAGGGACATTTTGTGTCTGCATTGATCCTTATATTTTCCTTAAGTTTTCATTACGTTTTTTCAGCTTTAAAAGAAATAAACATATATGTTTATGTACTCATCACCAAATATTATTTGGGTGATCAAATCAAGAAGAATGAGGTGGGTAGGGCATGTAGCATGTATGGGTGAGGGGAGAGGTGCATACAGGATTTTGGTGGGGAGACCTGAGGGATGGAGACCACTTGGAAGACCCAGGCATAGATGGGAGGATAATATTAAAATGGATCTTCAAGAAGTGGGATGGAGGTGGGGGGGCATGGACTGGATTGGTATGGCTGAGGATAGGGACAGGTGGTGGGCTGTTGTGAATGCGGTAATGAACCTTCGGGTTCCATAAAACGTGGGGAATTTCTTGACTAGCTGACGACCTGCTAGCTTCTCAAGAAGGACTGTGCTACATGGAGTTAAGTTAAGTTAAACATATATGTTAAAAATACATCACATGTAAGTATTGGCTTACAAGATTTGCAAATTACAAAGAAACATTTCGAACGCATTAACTGTTTTAAGTCAGCCACCCCCATGTAGCACCGAGGTTAAAGAAAGAGTATAGATATACCTCTACTTCCCCTCTGGGCCTTCATGGCCTGTTCTAGGGTAAACTCTACTTTTAGGAAGTTTTTGTTTCTTATATAAATGTTGTTTCTGATCTCCGAGAAAAATTACCCAGCATCAAGCATTAGTAAGTACAATTTTTAGTGTTTATTAAGATTAAGTTGGTGTAATTTTTGTTGATTAAATATTTTACTGTTTCTATGTGTGAATGATTTGCATGGATAAGACAAATTAATGCATATTTCAAGTTTGTACAGTTCATTTAATGGTTATTCTATGCCAGTCTAAAATTCAGTAAGTTCACCTCTCCTCAGTCCTACTTGACTTGTTATGTTCAGTCCAAAGGCACATACCCAGTTTTCTTGGTGTACGCGCTACACACCTTGACCAGTTAGCTATGATTTCTATGCTCAGTAGCATCACTCTGGCCTTACCTCACCATACCAAGAAAGTTGCTTACCCTTACATTCGAATGTCTCGCTCTCAAGGGATTCAATTCGTCGCCGCTGCATTCGCTTTGGGGTGTCACATCTTGCTCCTGATGTCTCGATTGGTTTGTGATGCAGGTACTCCGCCAGCCAACGCAAATTGCAGTCACAGATAAACGGATTTCGGGCTAAATGCCTGGAACATGGGGACCACAATAAGTACTGGGAAGAACTTAACACGTCCACTTTCTTGTGTCTAGGACCTGGGTTAGCTCAGTCAGTGTAGTGACCAGGCTATGGGCAACATTTCTGGAAGGGGCATGATATTTTATTTTTGTCTAAAATATCTAGACAGGTTCTGGGGCATAACTAACATTTCAATGGGTAAAAGGAATCCCACTACAGGCCTGGACATGCCCTTAGGGTTCCAGGAGGTTGTCAGCCCTACGCACCGGCCGTCTTTACCCCCCAGGAAATATTCCTGGTACTCAATTCTGTTAGGGGTTGAGTCGACTCCAGGGCCATAGTGCGACCGAAAGGATTATGTCAGTGAAAAATTCCAGTGACACCATCGGGAATCAAACCCGCGACGTTCCGGCTTGTAGCGCAGTGCCTCAACCAACTGCGCCACCGCGTACCCCCCATTTCAATGGGTACCGGGGTTCTTTTTCTGTGGGGTTTAAAACGGCTCACTTCCGTCCAGTGCCAAGGTTAAGAATGAGTGGAGCTATCATCCACTCCCCCTGTATGCCTTCATGGCACTGACAAGGACAACTTTACTTTTCATTTTTCACCATCTTCTATGCGCTTCCAAGTAAGTTAATAAAGGCGCAAGATAACATTCATATGAGCTTGTTACACTTATGTTTGTAAATGTCGGTTTGTTCCATTCCTTTAGAGACGCCTGCTAACTGGACCACTGCCTTGTTCAGTACAACTGACAGTTCGATTAGCATTACAAAATTACATGTCGCGTAAAATATTTACACCTTCTTATACGATGACAACTAAACAACCAGCAAACGTACATTAAAATTATTAGCAATTAAAGCAATGGTTTTTATCCAAGACGAAACATGAAGTCCACTTCAGAAGTTCGCACGTCTATCATTTTGTTACTGAATGTAAAATATTTAAAAATTACGGCGCTGTAAGAGGCTCAACAGTAATAATTTTCCTACAAATTTTGATAAGCATTGTTTAGACCTTTCAAATTCTCAAATGAGGACCACATACACATACACACCCATTTTAAAGGGCAGAAAGCAGTCAGACAGTTACAAATAATTCTGGAGCTAACGCCGTGCCGCTAGGCAACTTCTCCGACATATGTCTATTGCGGGTATCTGCCAAAACTATTGTAGGCGCAATGGCACTCCATGCCGTTGGACAACGGAAACTTACCAGCCAGTGAGGAGTTTTGCAAATTTCGCCCAACGGTTAAGGATAACCACACAGGGTATGACTCAGTTCTCCTACAATGTGTACTGGGTTCGAGATCCCTCATCGCAAATTACATTTCAGATATAATTAAATCACTTTTTCGTACCAGATGAATACACACGGTAGTGAAGACAGAGTTACTGTCACCACGAAACCAGCTGAGCTATCGCCACCAAAGCTTCTCGCAAGTGACGGAGGCGTTGGTGCTCGTAGAAAAGTAATGTTGTCTCTGTGCACGCCATTAATGTATATAAAGGAGTGGAGATATGGCTCCACTTATTCTTAACATCGGTACTGCATAGATGTGAGTGTTCAGATTCACGCCCCACCCGCTTTACCCCGAGGGGAAGCAACTGAATGGACAGGTTTCCAATATGCGCACCTAGCATTATCGTGCTTGGCCCATGTATCACGTGTCCTTAGCGCACGTGCAAGAAGTAGACGCGTGAAGGGTGGGGAGATTACCTCCACCGTCCGTCTGTCCGTATAGAAATGTTAAGTAAACGAATCTCAATTAAATGTGGTAACTTGGGAGGGGGGGCAACAGCAAAAGTTATAAGGAACTTAAATTTTGGTATATTTATGGGCTTTATTATACCTCAAACGTACATAAACTGTAAAGAAACTGCTCACTGTCTTCTAAATACATAACAGTAAAGGGTATTATGACACAGTGCAGAACTACGTATCTTATCGTTGTCAACATTTAACAACATAAATGGAATATTAACCCTTTAAAGCCCAGTGGTTACTATATGTACCACCACGTTTAACATTCACAAATCCTACGATCTGCCCACACAGTGTATTTATGTGTTCTGTGTGGATCTCAGAACAAACAGCGATTATTTCACTGTACAGCATTAACTGACTGGTTTGTATAACTGAGACGGAGTGTGTTTACTGCGCGGTACGGACTGTATTTATGTGTTTTGTGTGGATCTCAGAACAAACAGCGATTATTTCACTGTACAACATTAACTGACTGGTTTGTATAACTGAGACGGAGTGTGTTTACTGCGCGGTACGGACTGTATTTATGTGTTTTGTGTGGATCTCAGAACAAACAGCGATTATTTCACTGTACAGCATTAACTGACTGGTTTGTATAACTGAGACGGAGTGTGTTTACTGCGCGGTACGGACTGTATTTATGTGTTTTGTGTGGATCTCAGAACAAACAGCGATTATTTCACTGTACAACATTAACTGACTGGTTTGTATAACCGAGACGGAGTGTGTTTACTGCGCGGTACGGACTGTATTTATGTGTTTTGTGTGGATCTCAGAACAAACAGCGATTATTTCACTGTACAGCATTAACTGACTGGTTTGTATAACTGAGACCGAGTGTGTTTACTGCGCGGTACGGACTGTATTTATGTGTTTTGTGTGGATCTCAGAACAAACAGCGATTATTTCACTGTACAGCATTAACTGACTGGTTTGTATAACTGAGACGGAGTGTGTTTACTGCGCGGTACGGACTGTATTTATGTGTTTTGTGTGGATCTCAGAACAAACAGCGATTATTTCACTGTACAACATTAACTGACTGGTTTGTATAACCGAGACGGAGTGTGTTTACTGCGCGGTACGGACTGTATTTATGTGTTTTGTGTGGATCTCAGAACAAACAGCGATTATTTCACTGTACAGCATTAACTGACTGGTTTGTATAACTGAGACCGAGTGTGTTTACTGCGCGGTACGGACTGTATTTATGTGTTTTGTGTGGATCTCAGAACAAACAGCGATTATTTCACTGTACAGCATTAACTGACTGGTTTGTATAACTGAGACCGAGTGTGTTTACTGCGCGGTACGGACTGTATTTATGTGTTTTGTGTGGATCTCAGAACAAACAGCGATTATTTCACTGTACAACATTAACTGACTGGTTTGTATAACCGAGACGGAGTGTGTTTACTGCGCGGTACGGACTGTATTTATGTGTTTTGTGTGGATCTCAGAACAAACAGCGATTATTTCACTGTACAGCATTAACTGACTGGTTTGTATAACTGAGACCGAGTGTGTTTACTGCGCGGTACGGACTGTATTTATGTGTTTTGTGTGGATCTCAGAACAAACAGCGATTATTTCACTGTACAGCATTAACTGACTGGTTTGTATAACTGAGACCGAGTGTGTTTACTGCGCGGTACGGACTGTATTTATGTGTTTTGTGTGGATCTCAGAACAAACAGCGATTATTTCACTGTACAGCATTAACTGACTGGTTTGTATAACCGAGACGGAGTGTGTTTACTGCGCGGTACGGACTGTATTTATGTGTTTTGTGTGGATCTCAGAACAAACAGCGATTATTTCACTGTACAACATTAACTGACTGGTTTGTATAACCGAGACGGAGTGTGTTTACTGCGCGGTACGGACTGTATTTATGTGTTTTGTGTGGATCTCAGAACAAACAGCGATTATTTCACTGTACAGCATTAACTGACTGGTTTGTATAACTGAGACGGAGTGTGTTTACTGCGCGGTACGGACTGTATTTATGTGTTTTGTGTGGATCTCAGAACAAACAGCGATTATTTCACTGTACAGCATTAACTGACTGGTTTGTATAACTGAGACGGAGTGTGTTTACTGCGCGGTACGGACTGTATTTTATGTGTTTTGTGTGGATCTCAGAACAAACAGCGATTATTTCACTGTACAGCATTAACTGACTGGTTTGTATAACTGAGACGGAGTGTGTTTACTGCGCGGTACGGACTGTATTTATGTGTTTTGTGTGGATCTCAGAACAAACAGCGATTATTTCACTGTACAACATTAACTGACTGGTTTGTATAACCGAGACGGAGTGTGTTTACTGCGCGGTACGGACTGTATTTATGTGTTTTGTGTGGATCTCAGAACAAACAGCGATTATTTCACTGTACAGCATTAACTGACTGGTTTGTATAACTGAGACCGAGTGTGTTTACTGCGCGGTACGGACTGTATTTATGTGTTTTGTGTGGATCTCAGAACAAACAGCGATTATTTCACTGTACAACATTAACTGACTGGTTTGTATAACCGAGACGGAGTGTGTTTACTGCGCGGTACGGACTGTATTTATGTGTTTTGTGTGGATCTCAGAACAAACAGCGATTATTTCACTGTACAACATTAACTGACTGGTTTGTATAACTGAGACGGAGTGTGTTTACTGCGCGGTACGGACTGTATTTATGTGTTTTGTGTGGATCTCAGAACAAACAGCGATTATTTCACTGTACAACATTAACTGACTGGTTTGTATAACTGAGACGGAGTGTGTTTACTGCGCGGTACGGACTGTATTTATGTGTTTTGTGTGGATCTCAGAACAAACAGCGATTATTTCACTGTACAGCATTAACTGACTGGTTTGTATATCTGAGACGGAGTGTGTTTACTGCACGGTACGGACTGTATTTATGTGTTTTGTGTGGATCTCAGAACAAACAGCGATTATTTCACTGTACAACATTAACTGACTGGTTTGTATAACTGAGACGGAGTGTGTTTACTGCGCGGTACGGACTGGGTCTTTAAATATAATTTAGGATAATCCTAGTGTTTAAATTGTTATGATTAAGTGCAATGTGGTTTCATTGGTGCCATTATATTTGCAACAACAAGAGCCTAAAATAGTAATCAAAATACAATTGAACCCGTTTATAACGACAATGGTTTATGCGGCACCTCGCCTATATCGTCAGAAATTCCGTGGTACCAATTAATTCCTCACTGTTAAACGTAACATTATACTACTCGGTTATAACACTCGCTTATAACGACACAAAATATTCAGTCCCTCTCGTGACGTTATAACCGAGTTCGACTGTATTTGAAAAATACGTACAAATCCATTAGTATGAGCCTTCACGCTCTTCTGTAATATGGAAAATCATACTGATTGTGAGGAAGTAGATAAGAGAGAAATGAGGAAGGAAAAAAACAGAAAAAGAAGTAAGAAAATAAAAAAATGTGCGATGATGAAATTCTCCTGACGTAGGCTTATTCCATGACTCCTGATTCATGTGGAGTTTTGAGAATAAATGGTAAAATTCTGGCCACTACGTTTGCTGATCTCAAGGGCCCACTTATCAGTTCTTACAGTTCTGCACCCAATTACTGCATTTGTATGCTATCACCTCCTGAGTAGTTTGTCCCAAGCACCCATAATTACTTTTTGGTTAGTAAAGGAATTCAAACTTCGAAAGCAAAGCCAGCTGGTCATGACAGAGCTCCTGGAGGGTATTTTGAAGAAACTTGCAGGCTACAGTGCTGCTACCTTCAGGAGCGGCCAAACTATGAGAATATTACGCCACTTTTCACAAGTATCAGGCAAAGTTAACCCTCTAAAGCCCAGTGGTTGCACCAAGGTTAACATTCATAAATTCTACGTTCTGCCCACACAGTGTATTTATGTGTTTTGTGTGGATCTGAGAACAAACAGCGATTATTTCCCTATACAGCATTAACTGACTGGTTTGTATAACTGAGATGGAGTGTGTTTACTGCGCGGTACGGACTGTATTTATGTGTTTTGTGTGGATCTCAGAACAAACAGCGATTATTTCACTGTACAGCATTAACTGACTGGTTTGTATAACTGAGACCGAGTGTGTTTACTGCGCGGTACGGACTGTATTTATGTGTTTTGTGTGGATCTCAGAACAAACAGCGATTATTTCACTGTACAGCATTAACTGACTGGTTTGTATAACTGAGACCGAGTGTGTTTACTGCGCGGTACGGACTGTATTTATGTGTTTTGTGTGGATCTCAGAACAAACAGCGATTATTTCACTGTACAACATTAACTGACTGGTTTGTATAACTGAGACGGAGTGTGTTTACTGCGCGGTACGGACTGTATTTATGTGTTTTGTGTGGATCTCAGAACAAACAGCGATTATTTCACTGTACAACATTAACTGACTGGTTTGTATAACTGAGACGGAGTGTGTTTACTGCTCGGTACGGTCTGTATTTATGTGTTTTGTGTGGATCTCAGAACAAACAGCGACTATTTCACTGTACAGCATTAACTGACTGGTTTGTATAACTGAGACGGAGTGTGTTTACTGCGCGGTACGGTCTGTATTTATGTGTTTTGTGTGGATCTCAGAACAAACAGCGATTATTTCACTGTACAGCATTAACTGACTGGTTTGTATAACTGAGACGGAGTGTGTTTACTGCGCGGTACGGTCTGTATTTATGTGTTTTGTGTGGATCTCAGAACAAACAGCGACTATTTCACTATACAGCATTAACTGATTGGTTTGTATAACCGAGATGGAGTGTGTTTACTGTGCGGTACGAGCCGAATCTTTATATATAATTCAGGTTAATGTCAGCCTTTAAGGCGTTGAGGTAATTTCTATAATGCATTACAACAAGCTTCCTACGTTTCGTGTAACTTCCATGTAGCAGAAAACAGTTATATTCTCCTGGATTTTGCCTCACCTATCAGACAACAGTAAATTTTAGGACATTACCATTCGATTTACAGCTAAAGATCAGACTCCATTTGTGGTTACTTCGCACACATAAGCTAAACATTATGCACTTATGTCTCGCCAGTTTATAGGACGTGTAAGAACTGCGCAACTACTAGCAGACACCTCGCCTGGCCGGCCTGACCAAGTAACTGGCTGGCTGCGTGAAAGAAACGCCATACACCCGCAAGAGATGAGCCCGCGAAATGATGACAGATGATTGTAGTGATGACGGTGAGGATGACAACAAAACACAACAGCAGCCACGGCAAAAAGACTCACACTTTAAGAATTCATCCACTTCTAAAGTTTCGTACAGTACTAGACTACCTTGTGGAGGACAACAGATTCGAATTCCAGCGCGACAAAGATAATTTGTCTTCTGCAAATCATCCAGACCGATTCTGGGACCCCACCAAGTCTCCTATACAATAAGTACCAGAGATTTTCCTTCGGGGTAAAGTAGCCGGGGCCTGAAGCTAAACACTACCCCCCGTGTAATTCCAAGGTTAAGAATGGGTGGAGCTATACTTCTACTCCCGCAATATGCCTTCATAATGTGCAAATTATATGTATCTTTACCTTTCCACTTCTATATGGGTGTGACGTTGGTGTTACATTTAGTAACAAATGATGTGACCTCTGACCTCCAACCACGTTTTAATAAAACTTCCTTTTTCTCTGTTTGCCTTCGAAAGACAAGTAAAGAAATGGTTTGAGGTCTTTTTAAAATTTCATGAAGTCAATAACAAGTTCTAACCTGCCTTCAACAGTTTTGTCATTAAACAGGCGAAGTTCCAGCTTCAGTCTCCAGCTACCTGTGTTCACACAAAGCAAACTGCTGTGCCAGAGATTAGACATACGAACACTCTTTCCGGGTATGACCCTGACACCACCAAACGTACTGGGATGTCACAGACGAACTCTAGCGAGGAACATCCGTGACAGTTCAACTCTAAGAGTAGCTAATTGTCTTATCTGTTCAGCCATTTATAACTCAATTTTTTAAATTTAATTACAAGAATAGTTTCCTTATAACGAGAAAATATAGACACATTTGTCTTGTACCAAATTTCCTTCTTTTCCTGGCGCATCGCCTGCGAACCTAATTCGTCGGTTCCAGCTACTAACTTCCAGAATACAGTTGCCCAATAAATTTGTAACTCTCGTTTTTCCCCTTTTGTCGACTGCGCCAAAAACTCAGGGTAACAACAACATACGGCGATTACTGGATTTTCTATCATACTGGGGCTGAGTAGTTTACAAATTGTATCTTGGTAACTAGAGACGCAGGAACGGGCACTCTGACGAAAACGAGGCGTCCGATATCTTGCGTTTGACTCGGCTGAGAAATATTAATTTTATTAGAGCATAAATCACTAACTTATGCTGCTGCCACAAAGAAATTAATTCAGCAAATCATAATCGAAATGTATGGACAATCGGATAAGGTGTAATTTTGTTACAAAGTTTAGCAATATAATGTTTGGTACTAATATTATGAAGAAATAGAGACATGAGAATTTCATTATTGATTAAAATTTAAAACAAATTGCCAACTTTCAGTACCAATCTTCGTGTATTTTATACGGAAGTCCTTTTATTTAGCATCAAATAATTTTCACTGGAATAACCCTGTAACGACAAGGGGAAGGGGGGAAGAGCACCACTTGTTAGAAGGTTCCCAGGCTTCACCCGCTCATCCTTATGGTAGGAGTAATATGAAAACGAAAATGCACGAAGACGACGTTAGAATGGTGACAATCTCGGCTTGAAATAAGGGCCGTGGAATTTTTATTTCTCATTAATGCCAAAGCGCATAATTTAAAGACAAAGATTAACCTGACTTATATTTAAAGATCCAGTCCGTACCGCGCAGTCAACACACTCCGTCTCAGTTATACAAACCAGTCAGTTAATGCTGTACAGTGAAATAATCGCTGTTTGTTCTGAGATCCACACAAAACACATAAATACAGTCCGTACCGCGCAGTAAACACACTCCGTCTCAGTTATACAAACCAGTCAGTTAATGCTGTACAGTGAAATAATCGCTGTTTGTTCTGAGATCCACACAAAACACATAAATACAGTCCGTACCGCGCAGTAAACACACTCGGTCTCAGTTATACAAACCAGTCAGTTAATGCTGTACAGTGAAATAATCGCTGTTTGTTCTGAGATCCACACAAAACACATAAATACAGTCCGTACCGCGCAGTAAACACACTCGGTCTCAGTTATACAAACCAGTCAGTTAATGCTGTACAGTGAAATAATCGCTGTTTGTTCTGAGATCCACACAAAACACATAAATACAGTCCGTACCCGCGCAGTAAACACACTCGGTCTCAGTTATACAAACCAGTCAGTTAATGCTGTACAGTGAAATAATCGCTGTTTGTTCTGAGATCCACACAAAACACATAAATACAGTCCGTACCGCGCAGTAAACACACTCGGTCTCAGTTATACAAACCAGTCAGTTAATGCTGTACAGTGAAATAATCGCTGTTTGTTCTGAGATCCACACAAAACACATAAATACAGTCCGTACCGCGCAGTAAACACACTCCGTCTCAGTTATACAAACCAGTCAGTTAATGCTGTACAGTGAAATAATCGCTGTTTGTTCTGAGATCCACACAAAACACATAAATACAGTCCGTACCGCGCAGTAAACACACTCCGTCTCGGTTATACAAACCAGTCAGTTAATGTTGTACAGTGAAATAATCGCTGTTTGTTCTGAGATCCACACAAAACACATAAATACAGTCCGTACCGCGCAGTAAACACACTCCGTCTCGGTTATACAAACCAGTCAGTTAATGTTGTACAGTGAAATAATCGCTGTTTGTTCTGAGATCCACACAAAACACATAAATACAGTCCGTACCGCGCAGTAAACACACTCCGTCTCAGTTATACAAACCAGTCAGTTAATGCTGTACAGTGAAATAATCGCTGTTTGTTCTGAGATCCACACAAAACACATAAATACAGTCCGTACCGCGCAGTAAACACACTACGTCTCAGTTATACAAACCAGTCAGTTAATGTTGTACAGTGAAATAATCGCTGTTTGTTCTGAGATCCACACAAAACACATAAATACAGTCCGTACCGCGCAGTAAACACACTCCGTCTCAGTTATACAAACCAGTCAGTTAATGCTGTACAGTGAAATAATCGCTGTTTGTTCTGAGATCCACACTAAACACATAAATACACTGTGTTGGCAGAACGTAGAATTTGTGAATGTTAAACATGGTGGTACATATAGTAACCACTGGGCTATAAAATGTTAATCCCATTCAACTCAATGGCAAAGTTGTGAAAAAATATCGCTATATGAAAACCATATTTGTCTTGAGTATAAATGAGAAAATAAAGTTAATTTAACTGTGTGTAGGTACAGCAACAGAGCAATGGGTCACTGACGTCGATAAAAAGCCACAGATAATCAGTTTGTGGTGTCAGGAGAGGTCAGCAGATTTTACATTAAAAGACATTCACAAATACGAAACATGTGCAAAACACGTACATAAGATGGAAAGTGATACTCGACGCAAGGTATGCATGCTGCGATGGAATGCACATATATTAATATCACGTCTTTCATGCCTGTGTGATTCAACTGCCAATTGTTTGGAGATACGAATTAATTTACTGGATATCTTACGCATTACCCACCGAGTGCTGACACCTAGCGGCATAAAGGAACGTTACAAATTCGCTAACACACAGTAACACAAACAATTTCTGCTACGAAAGCCGGACAACACTACAAATGTTACAGACACAAACGACATTTCTTGACACAAACCATAATTATACAGCCAAACGGACTGCCAAACAAAAATCACACTCATCAGACAAACGTTGGTGTCTGTTACAAACAGGCCTATGACCTCTCCATTAAGCGCTACTTTTATAAACAAACAACTAGCCTGCAAATTAAAAACTCCATTTAACTGGGTATTATATGATTATTGGGGAGCTCAAATTAAGGATGAGATGGACAGGGTATGTAGCACGTATGGGGAAGAACAACAACGCATACAGGGTTTTGCTAGGGAAACTTGAGGGAAAGAAACCACGTGGAAGAACTAGGCGTAGAAGGGAGGATAATATTAAAATGTATATTGAGGAAATAGAATGAGAGGGTGTAGATTAGCTCAGGACAGGAAGTAGTGATGAAGTGTTGTGAAGAACACGGTAATAGACCTTCTGGTTCCATAAAAGTACGACATTTCTGGACACAGAAGACGCTGAAGAAGGACTCCATGCAGTTCGTTTACTAGCACTTAGCTACAAGCCGGAAGGTCGCGGGTTCGATTCCCGATGATGTCATTGACATAATCCTTTCGGTCGCAATATGGCCCTAGGGTCGACTCAGACTCTAACAGAAATGAGTACCAGAAATATTTCCTGGGGGTAAAGGCGGCCGAAGCGTAGGGCTGACAACCTTACCACCTTCATGTGGCGATTATCTGGAAATCTGGGAGCCTCAACCTCCTGGAACCTTAAGGACCTGTCCAGGCCTGTAATGGGATAAAATAAAAAATAAAAAAAGTGACGTCAACAGGAAGCAAGGTGCTCAGTGGATACTCACAATGTCTGGATGCTCTTCAAGGAGCTGAACGTTCCGTTGACAAGCGACTTGATGCGGTTGTCATACAGCGACCTGCAACAGACGGACAGACGAGCGTGATGACCGGACGTGTAACATTACCTTCTGCTTACATATAATACACCTGTGTGAGTGAGTGAGTGAGTGAGTGAGTCACATCATTTTATCATTTCTCGTCAGCGCTGAAGCAAAATGTTGGCGGCCACAAATTTAAAGACGATCGCGAAGTGCAAACAGTTGTGACACGATGGCTGATAACACAGGACACTGACTGATATCAACAGGGAATAGAAAAGCTCGTCACACGGTATGATAAATGTAGAGTTGTGGTGAGGACTACGTGGAAATGCAGTGGGACAGCAGAACAGTTAACTGTGCTCTGTTCTTAGTAGCATCGAAAATAAAGAACCCAGAATATAAGATACGCTGCGTAAACTTACTTTCTAACCTACCCCGTATACTCGGCAGTAGACACAATAGACTGATCAGAATCATAATTACATGTTTTATAAAACAAAGGCGTAATAAATGAAAAAAATACACTAAAGAGAGGCATGATTTTTCTCGAAGATTTTCAACTAAAAATTTCTAACTATAAAATACATCCTCATTTCAAGTATCGTTTTCATTCTGTACATTACATCTGTTTCTTGATACATTTCGATTTGATGTTTATGTAAAGCAAAGTCAAACCGGACGCAATAAACCAAAATGAAACTCCCTCACTCCCCCTTTACCCGTCGGTTAGCAACACGAGTCCTCTGCACAGCTGAAGTGAACGTCGCAGTTAAAATAAAAAATCCCTGCCCCGGCCGGGATCAGAACCCAGGCCCTTCATAACATCCCCCATTAACACCACAGAATGAACTATGTGATAATGTGAGGACCGGTAGTTTTCAAATTGTGGTCTGCGAGACTGGTCAGGAGTTCAGCGACGTCATTTTGGGCTTTCCTATTATAAGGTACAAGAAAAAATATTTTATTGATTATGTTTAATATTTTCAAAACCCATTTATCTGGAACAGCGGGGCAACCAAGGGGGGCTGCCGGGCAGCAGCATGCACCTAAACCCCCCAAAACCGAAATTTAAAAAACACAGATTTTGTAGATATTATGATATAAATTTTTACATGATTTTTACCCTTCAGCCGAAATCAGACACTGAAATCGGCTGATGACTAGTACATTAGAATTTTGAAAAATTAATACAATTAAAAAACAAGAAGATAGGTCACTGTCACTGTCACGGAACATGTAATTATAGTCGTATGTATATAAATACAGTTGCAGAGAGTGTTATGTTGTACTTACAAAATGATTTTTGTAACATAATTTTTAGAATCAAACATAAATTATATAAAGCCTCAGGGTAACCCCCCCCCCCCTTCCCCAATGAAAAATTCTGGGTGCGCACCTGATCCGGAATAACGTTATAACACAGTGTAAGCTCTGACAAATAGAAACATAGAGACTTTGCCTTCAGGTGTTTGCTGATATTACAAGTAGTTATGTTGCCACTACTGCTAGAAACACAGACACTTTGCCTTCAGGTGTTTGCTGATATTACAAGTAGTTATGTTGCCACTACTGCTAGAAACACAGACACTTTGCCTTCAGATGTTTGCTGATATTACAAGTAGTTATGTTGCCACTACTGCTAGAAACACAAACACTTTGCCTTCAGGTGTTTGCTGATATTACAAGTAGTTATGTTGCCACTACTGCTAGAAACACAGACACTTTGCCTTCAGATGTTTGCTGATATTACAAGTAGTTATGTTGCCACTACTGCTAGAAACACAGAGACTTTGCCTTCAGGTGTTTGCTGATATTACAAGTAGTTATGTTGCCACTACTGCTAGAAACACAGAGACTTTGCCTTCAGGTGTTTGCTGATATTACAAGTAGTTATGTTGCCACTACTGCTAGAAACACAGAGACTTTGCCTTCAGGTGTTTGCTGATATTACAAGTAGTTATGTTGCCACTACTGCTAGAAACACAGAGACTTTGCCTTCAGGTGTTTGCTGATATTACAAGTAGTTATGTTGCCACTACTGCTAGAAACACAGAGACTTTGCCTTCAGGTGTTTGCTGACATTAAGACTAGTTTTGTGACCATTACTGCTAGGAAAATCACAGTTTTTGTAATAAATTCTTATATTGACTAAGAAGTTATTTACATTTCAAGTAAGTTTCTTGTTTCTTACTTTCCAACTTCAATACTTACCGTAAGTTGCGCCCCAGGATTCCGCAAATTGATATAATTTTGCTGAGAGAATCCGCAAAATCGGTGACATTTTGTAAGGGGCACGGAGTACCAGAAATTTTGATACTGGTCTAAAACAAAATGTCCAAAGTTCGTCGGAAAAAAAATACAAACACGAGGTTGTTTTGAAAAACACAGGAAGCAAACGGACGGACAGGAAGCCGCTGCATCCCCGCTGTGCGTTCATTATGTTCAAATAGCTCACAGAAATGATAGCATGCAAGTGGCTACGGTAAATCAATCGGTAACTGCGGTACAGTAATTACCGACCGTATTCATTTCGGTTCTGCTATTTCAACTGTTTTAGATTCGCATCAGGTTATGTTGTTCATAAGTGGCGCTACTGCGGTGAATGTGCCTCAGGCGACATTTTGAAACAACGGACAGCATTCAGCATGGCTAATTAAGTGCTAATTGTGGGTAATTAACCGTTCTCTGCACGGAACTTGGATAAAACGAAAAAACGTTAGAGCTCTAATTAAAAAGATCCTTTCTTTAGAACGCAATCCTTCGTACATGTGTCAGGAGAGGGTTCGGGCGGCATGGTTTAGAATGGGGATTTGGAAATTGAGGGGGTCAGGGGGCAGAGTGGCGGGGAGAGAATTTTTCTATGTTGTGAATGTCATTCAGGCCGATCCCAGTGGTCGCGCTGTCTAAGGCGTGGGTCTACGGCCGCTCGCTTACTGGGATTGTGGGTTCGAATCCCGCCGAGGTCATGGATGTCTGTCTGTTGTGAGTGTTGTGTGTTGTCAGGTAGACGTCTCTGCGTCGGGCTGATCACTCATCCAGAGGAGTCCTACCGAGTGTGGTGTGTCTAAAGTGTGATCGTGAAGCCTCGACAAATGAGGCGGCCTAGGCCCCCAAGGGGCTGTCGAGCCATTGAAAAAAAAATGTCATTCAGATGCTTTTAAATATGTACGGAAACAGATGGGTAGAAGGGGTAGTTTGTGAAAATTAGGTGGATTAGCATAAATGAGGAGGTAGCATATACAAAAATTACAGCGTACAACCAACATAACAGAACTAAGAAATTAAGGAAAATTTTTTGCATACCGTCAGATGTAAATGGGGGAATCAATTGGCAAAAAATATCGCGGAATTTCTTGAAAAACTTCCGTCCTACAAAAATTACACAAATGATGTAATATTAGTATATCTTTAAGCATATATCAATTTTCGTTTCACCTCGCTTTAAAGAATACTTAACGAAATATTAGGAAAACTACTTTGTAAACCTAACCCTTATACAAGTGGCGGTTCCAACGAAATGACATGAAACGCAACTAAATTCTGTCGATTAAATATACCGGGTGTCGCAAATTCCTTTGACCGTCGACGTTTAACATGTCTCGAGTGTGAAGTGACTTCTGCGCCACCCGGTATATGTACTACTCTCCTCACCATATTTTTGCCATTCCACTAATTGTTCTGTAACTGAAACGTTTTATACTGCAATAGGCTTTGTCTACAATTAAGAGAACAGACTAATTAACATTCAACTGTTACCCAAAAATCAAAATTAAAATAACACTTGTATGAGGTTTTACGTTCCGAAGGCCTTATAACAAAAATTGAAGCAGTATATTCCTCCGAAACGTCGGTACCAAACAGACTACATGGCGTCACAATCAAGACGACCAGACTGACATACTTCTAACGTCTAAATTCTTGCACAGTAATCACAGAACTGTTCACCGACAAACGTGACGTCGTGCTATACAATATGGCACAGAGCGACTGTACACGTGGTCCGGCATTCACGCTGTCACGTGGCCAGCAAGTTCGGTTTCAACTTACAGTAGGTTCAGGTTGTGGAGGTCCTTGAAGGTGCCCTTGCGGACGCAGGAGATTTCGTTGGCATTCAGCAGTCTGAAAAGATAGCGCACAACAGTCACGTTGAACAGCAAACAAATACTTAGGCTGGCATTTATAAATCGTTCAATGTGACAGCACACTAAGACAGAGTTCAGAGGACCAAAATAATGTTCTTAAAAATATGGAACATAAGCAGGTATGTACGTACAAATGTAACGTGTTTCTTTGTATGTATTTATTTATTTATATGTACGTATGAATCAATTAATCAATCTATCTATGCATGCATCTACCTACCTCTCTATCCATCTGTCAACCCACCTACCCTGTACCTACGTACCTACCTCTCTATCCATCTGTCAACCCACCTACCCTGTACCTACCTAACTACCTCTCTATCCATCAGTCAACCCACCTACCCTTGTACTACCTAACTACATCTCTATCCATCAGTCAACCCACCTATCTACCTACCTACCTCTCTATCCATCAGTCAACCCATCTACCTACCTACCTCTCTATCCATCAGTCAACCCACCTACCTACCTACCTACCTACCTACCTCTCTATCCATCAGTCAACCCACCTACCCCTGTACCTACGTACCTACCTCTCTATCCATCAGTCAACCCACCTACCCCTGTACCTACCTACCTACCTCTCTATCCATCAGTAAACCCACCTACCCCTGTACCTACCTAACTACATCTCTATCCATCAGTCAACCCACCTACCTACCTACCTCTCTATCCATCAGTCAACCTACCTACCTACCTACCTACCTACCTCTCTATCCATCAGTCAACCCACCTATCTACCTACCTACCTCTCTATCCATCAGTCAACCCACCTACCTACCTACCTACCTCTCTATCCATCAGTCAACCCACCTACCCCTGTACCTACCTACCTACCTCTCTATCCACCAGTAAACCCACCTACCCTGTACCTACCTAACTACCTCTCCATCCATCAGTCAACCCACCTACCCTTGTACCTACCTAACTACATCTCTATCCATCAGTCAACCCACCTATCTACCTACCTACCTCTCTATCCATCAGTCAACCCACCTACCTACCTACCTACCTACCTCTCTATCCATCAGTCAACCCACCTACCCCTGTACCTACCTACCTACCTCTCTATCCATCAGTCAACCCACCTACCCCTGTACCTACCTACCTCTATCTGTCAACCCACCTACCCCTGTACCTACGTACCTACCTCTCTATCCATCAGTCAACCCACCTACCTACCTACCGACCTACCTACCTACCTCCTCACGCACTAGCCCTGTGGCCACAAAGTGACCTGCGGTAAAAGATCTGCAAAAAATGTGCAAATTCTATCCCAGTCTTTTATTTCTGCCGAATGTAAAAAAATAATAAAATGGCAGCTGTACCAAGTCTGTAAGTACAAAATGTAAGTTCAGAAGGAAAAACAAGCAAATATCGTAAGGCCAAAGTGAAGAAGACAGGTACAGTCTGCGGTCTGTACTTACAGCAGTTGAAGCGACGACAGGCCGTGGAAAATTCCTACCGGAAGGTCCTTTATTTTGTTCCCGTACAGTATCCTGCAACACACAACAGCAGCATCCTGTAAGGACACTCGTGCACACAGCAACAGCTCCTGGCAGGTACAGCCGACGATCAAGAAGGAAAGATGCATTTAGCATAACCCTGTATCTCCCAATCGAGTTCTTTCGAATTTCGTACAGCAAGCTGCCTTTACACTTATTGTTCAGTGCTTCATTCTGATATCACAACTCTACTCTGCCAAGCTATGCACAAAAACAAACTGCCCACATGCGTCTCATTATTCGCCACATCCAAAATGTTCAATAATATCTAGCAAGCTACATGTTACCGGCGTCCAAATTCTGTGGCATAAACCGAATATCTGAACGAGGCCCTTTCCAACAGATCATCACGAAAAACATGGACTTCAGTTGCATGTAGGCAGGCAGAATGAGGGAACTGTTCTATTTAACGACACTGCAGATTGCTTATATTTAATGACCTCAATGGCGGCCGAAAGGAATATAATTATGTAGCATTGGTGGAATGATACTGACAGGGGAAAACTGAAGTACTGGGAGAAAAACTTTATACAGCGTCGGTGGTAGTTGAATGAATGAGTATGGAGCATTGGTGGAATGATACTGACAGGGGAAAACTGAAGTACTGGGAGAAAAACATTATACAGCGTCAGTGATAGTTGAATGAATGAGTATGGAGCATTGGTGGAATGATACTGACAGGGGAAAACTGAAGTACTGGGAGAAAAACTTTATACAGCGTCGGTGGTAGTTGAATGAATGAGTATGGAGCATTGGTGGAATGATACTGACAGGGGAAAACTGAAGTACTGGGAGAAAAACATTATACAGCGTCAGTGATAGTTGAATGAATGAGTATGGAGCATTGGTGGAATGATACTGACAGGGAAAAACTGAAGTACTGGGAGAAAAACATTATACAGCGTCGGTGGTAGTTGAACGAATGAGTATGGAGCATTGGTGGAATGATACTGACAGGGGAGAACTGAAGTACTGGGAGAAAAACTTTATACAGCGTCGGTGGTAGTTGAACGAATGAGTATGGAGCATTGGTGGAATGATACTGACAGGGGAGAACTGAAGTACTGGGAGAAAAACTTTATACAGCGTCGGTGGTAGTTGAACGAATGAGTATGGAGCATTGGTGGAATGATACTGACAGGGGAAAACTGAAGTACTGGGAGAAAAACTTTATACAGCGTCGGTGGTAGTTGAATGAATGAGTATGGAGCATTGGTGGAATGATACTGACAGGGGAAAACTGAAGTACTGGGAGAAAAACATTATACAGCGTCAGTGATAGTTGAATGAATGAGTATGGAGCATTGGTGGAATGATACTGACAGGGGAAAACTGAAGTACTGGGAGAAAAACATTATACAGCGTCGGTGGTAGTTGAACGAATGAGTATGGAGCATTGGTGGAATGATACTGACAGGGGAGAACTGAAGTACTGGGAGAAAAACTTTATACAGCGTCGGTGGTAGTTGAACGAATGAGTATGGAGCATTGGTGGAATGATACTGACAGGGGAAAACTGAAGTACTGGGAGAAAAACTTTATACAGCGTCGGTGGTAGTTGAATGAATGAGTATGGAGCATTGGCGGAATGATACTGACAAGAGAAAACTGAAGTACTGGGAGAAAAACTTTATACAGCGTCGGTGGTAGTTGAATGAATGAGTATGGAGCATTGGTGGAATGATACTGACAGGGGAAAACTGAAGTACTGGGAGAAAAACAATATACAGCGTTGGTGGTAGATGAATGAATGAGTATGGAGCATTGGTGGAATGATACTGACAGGGGAAAACTGAAGTACTCGGAGAAAAACATTATACAGCGTTGGTGGTAGATAGATGAATGAATGAATGAGTATGGAGCAATAGTGGAATGATACTGACAGGGGAAAACTGAAGTACTCGGAGAAAAACATTATAAAGCGTTGGTGGTAGATGAATGAATGAGTATGTAGCATTGGTGGAATGATACTGACAGGGGAAAACTGAAGTACTGGGAGAAAAACATTATACAGCGTTGGTGGTAGATGAACGAATGAGTATGGAGCAATGGTGGAATGATACTGACAGGGGAAAACTGAAGTACTGGGAGAAAAACTTTATACAGCGTCGGTGGTAGTTGAATGAATGAGTATGGAGCATTGGCGGAATGATACTGACAAGAGAAAACTGAAGTACTGGGAGAAAAACATTATACAGCGTTGGTGGTAGTTGAATGAATGAATATGTAGCATTGGTGGAATGATGCTGACGGGAAAACAGAAGTACTGGGGAAAAAAACCTCTCTAATTGCCACTGTGTCAATTAAAAAATCTCGCATAGATTGGCCTGGTATGGAACCCGGGCCTCTGCTCCGATAGGCGGGCAACCAACCGCCTCAATTATGGCATGTAAGTTACGTTACTGGCCAATCCCCAATATGACATATGTCGGTGTTTCTCCACCAGCGTGCCGAAACATGAGGCGTTCGTCTATTAGTCTACTCCAGGAAAGTGCGTAATGACAGGCATACTCGACAGCAGGCCACAGTATCATCTCTCCACATCCCTGCCAATTCGATTACATAAACTGAACAGCCAAGCCCTTAAAAATAAAGTTTAACTTGTAACATGTTTAAAAACCCAATCCGTACCGCGCAGTAAACACAGAAATTCTAGGTCATAAAAGTCAGTATATCAATGTTGTGAGGATATGTAATGGAAATCCGTGGGGCCCATAGTGAACTATGGCATCCTCTCTACAGTATAGATCTTCCACCCATTGATTTCCAGGACTTTGGGCCCCCTTAAGCACCTGATTTGCAAGAAATTTGTATCAGACGCCGACGTGAAGCAAGCTGTCACCTGGCTACAGACATTTGATATCGGTGGGACAAATGCTTATATGTCTATGGTGACTACATTGGAGTCTGGTGTGTACCATCTGCTACAACGTGCAATGAATACCTCAAAGTCAGAATAAAGTTCTCCTTATCAAAGTGTGTGTTACCATATTATTTGATACTCCTCTGCGTATCCCTTGGCAATCTGTATAAAATTTCTCGAGATTGGGGAATGGTCTTCCAAATTTATAACCACAGAGAAACGTCAGTAAGATTCTTGACACATATCAGTGTCATGAGTCTTAATTAGCCAATATTAAGATGTACAAGCCAAGAGAAAAGGCATGATAGACTGTCTGTGATTGGTGTAAATCTCACCACGTGACAGCCCTTCCTACCGCTCAACTTGCAACTTAAATTCGTCTGCATATCTGCAGAAGCGTCTCGTGCAAGAACCTGCACTGGACTTTAAGCCCATCAGTATTCAGCAGCCGAAATACATTTTGAAAGAAGCACCCTTCTGTTTGCTGTATGCATTTTAAACACAGCAAAGTGCAGTGCACTTTGTGCTGCAAATAAGTTCCAAACTGGGGCAGCAATTTTGCTAATGGACTACACAAGCGAGGGCGACGTGCAGAGATAAAGACAAAATGGCAGAGTGTTAAAGAGGGAAATCACTGTGCTACAAAGGAGGGAGGTTTCTACAAAGGAAACAATCAGGTTGGATATACAAGAGTACAGTCAGATAAACTTAAAACGTAACTGTATCAAACGGAAACTTGAATATGCTGAAATATGTTTCAGGTTTCGAACAAAAATATTTCTAAGATCCGAAAAATCGCTAAACCGGAAGTGGATAGTGAAATAAACTGCACAAAAACAGGAAATTTTAAACGATATCGGCATCAATACTTAATTTTGTTACACACTGTAGTTACAGGAATTTACCTGAAGGAACTGAGATCCCAACAAAAATTTTGGACGTGGGAAAATTTAAATCTATGGGGTGTCCCAGAAACCCGTCTGTTATTAATAGACTAAACTTACAAAAAACGCGGCTAAAACAGAGACAATTAAGAAGTGCATCTCAACCGCGCTTTTCTATCGCACGCTGTTGTAACATTTCTCAGTTCTACTCTATTTAATTGATAATATCGAATCTTTAAAATCCGGATCGCCATAAGAAAATCATTAGTCAAGATAGACAAAACACAGTCGAACTCGGTTATAACGTCAGGGAAGAGCCTGAATAATTTGTGCCGTTATAAACGAGTGCCGTTATGACCGAGGAGTATGATGTAATGGTTAACAGTGACGAATTAATTCGTACCACAGAATATCTGACTCTACACGCTATAGGCGAGGTGTCATATAAACCGATATCGTTATAACCGGGTTCGACTGTACGTGATTTCTTGCGTTGTGTAAATCGTACTCGACATGGGGATATTCAACGATGTACATGTCAAACTAATATATATCTGTGAAGTGTATTGTACAGCACCGTGTTAAGGTTAGGAACGGTAGATCTTGCCAGAAACAAACATAACAGCAAACGAGGCATGCAAAATGGCGAAGAACATCCACGTGGAGTACACGCAGCCGGTGTCGCCGCCTACATAACGCCTGGCAACAGAAATGTGGAGCGATAAAGAACAAAACCAGTGCGAGTACCAAGCGATTAACAAGCTGCTGTCAGGGGGAGCGGCTCCTCCCACGTCAGCTCCTACAGCGTCTGTCTAGGATTCTCTTCACGTTCCGCTACAAGTGGGTGCGCCTTACCGAAACATCCAGCACTGTTTCCCCCAAACTGTGGTCCGCAGATCGGCATTGGTCCGGTAACTAACGTTATCTCTGTGGAAATCATGAAGGCGTATGTAAGAATGAAGGTGTCGCTCCACTCATACTTAACTTTGACACTAGATAGAGGTCTGTGGTCAGTTTCACGCCTTAGCCGTCTGACGCACATGAAAAGGGCCGCCGGTAACCGTTGAATAGGTGGCTGGGTGAGACCCTAGAAACGATTTGGACGTTTCGGAGAAGAAATAAATTCCTTGGTCCTGATGTGGCACATTCGCCCGTAGCATAGTCACTATACTGACTGAGCTATCCGTCAAGTACGAATAAAATTATAGTAACATTTTATACCACGCGTTGGTTTCAAAGTAAGACTATTACTATAATTAATACAATAGTATTAATTGTTGTTCTTGACTTACAGGCCATGTGTTTTGGGGAAGGTTGTTTGTGGATAAACAGACAGCCGGAAAGCACAAAATTAAATTGACTTTCTACACACTTTTTCCGAAACCCACTAAACACGGGATTCGCATTATTTTGATATGAAATTGTGGAATCAAATTCTATGAAATTAGATCATTTCCAGTGTTTGCGTTTTGTGTTAGCGGCAATGAATACCAGAATGAATATTACTTACAGTGACCTAAGAGACTTCAGTCCAAAGAAGGCGTCGGATGCGATCTTTGTGATTCTGTTCTTGCTCAGGTCTCTGCAACAAGAAATATCTTATTAACTTTACAATATACACCCTGTACCTTTGTACTGATCTTGTTAACTTTACAGTATACACCCTGTACCTTTATACTGATCTTGTTAACTTTACAATAAACACCCTGTGCATTTGTAGTGATCTTGTTAACTTTACAATACACACCCTGTACCTTTGTAGTGATCTTGTTAACTTTACAATACACACCCTGTACCTTTGTAGTGATCTTGTTAACTTTACAATACACACCCTGTACCTTTGCAGTGATCTTGTTAACTTTACAATACACACCCTGTACCTTTGTAGTGATCTTGTTAACTTTACAATACACACCCTGTACCTTTGTAGTGATCTTGTTAACTTTACAATACACACCCTGTACCTTTGTAGTGATCTTGTTAACTTTACAATACACGCCCTTTACCTTTGTAGTGATCTTGTTAACTTTACAATACACACCCTGTACCTTTGTAGTGATCATGTTAACTTTACAATACATACCCTGTACCTTTGTAGTGATCTTGTTAACTTTACAATACACACCCTGTACCTTTGTAGTGATCTTGTTAACTTTACAATACACACCCTGTACCTTTGTAGTGATCTTGGTAACTTTGCAATACACACCCTGTACCTTTGTAGTGATCTTGTTAACTTTACAATACACACCCTGTACCTTTGTAGTGATATTGTTAACTTTACAATACACACCCTGTACCTTTGTAGTGATCTTGTTAACTTTACAATACACGCCCTGTACCTTTGTAGTGATCTTGTTAACTTTACAATACACGCCCTGTACCTTTGTAGTGATCTTGTTAACTTTACAATACACACCCTGTACCTTTGTAGTGATCTTGTTAACTTTACAATACACACCCTGTACCTTTGTAGTGATCTTGTTAACTTTACAATACACACACTGTACCTTTGTAGTGATCTTGTTAACTTTACAATACACACCCTGTACCTTTGTAGTGATCATGTTAACTTTACAATACACACCTGTACCTTTGTAGTGATCTTGCTAACTTTACAATACACACCCTGTACCTTTGCAGTGATCTTGTTAACTTTACAATACACACCCTGTACCTTTGTAGTGATCTTGTTAACTTTACAATACACACCCTGTACCTTTGTAGTGATCATGTTAACTTTACAATACACGCCCTGTACCTTTGTAGTGATCTTGTTAACTTTACAATACACACTCTGTACCTCTGTAGTGATCTTGTATTAACTACTTTAACAATTACAAAACGCCCTGTACCTTTGTAGTGATCTTGTTAACTTTACAATACACGCCCTGTACCTTTGTAGTGATCATATCACAAACCAAGTCCCAAAACTGCTATATTTCCCTCCCTGATGTTAATCCCACACAAATATGTCTTCATCGCATATTTTACTTTGTTTGTGAGTAACGACCTCAAGGGTCAATCAGTGGCGGCTGGTTGGTGAAGACTCCACTGCTTGATTACATGATCATCACTCAGATGATCAAGAAATTCCCCACTCTTAATGAGATATGAATGTTCATTGTCGTGTTCACAAAATCCCGTCAATTTAGAGGTCTTCCATAAATATCATAACATAAATTCTGAGGATGTTTAATATGAACACTAATACAGGATGAGGCAACAGAATGTGATGATTTTCAGACAGCTGTTTTGACGAATCGGGTTGAATATAAGAAACAAAGACATCACAGAGTATCAGCAGTAAAATGCCATTTAAATGCTTTTTGTTTTTTTTAAATATCTCCTTCTAGTAAGTGGTCTTTCTGGCACGCAGTACAATCCTGTAGTTGTGATCGGCAATTAACCGTAACTTCGCAGCAGACATTTATCAGTGTCTCTCATTTCGACCCTGACGTGCCCTTTCGTCCCTTAAAGTGATGATATTCAGAACTGAACTGTAACTGACGTACTGCAAGTTGTGTGTCTTTGTGCAGTTACCGTCAACTTCCAGTCACAATTACAGGAATGTACTGCATGCCAGGGAGACCAATTAAGACACGTAATTCTTAAGAAGTACAAGGCGAATACTAAATGGCATTTTATAGCCAATAATACGTAACTTTTTGTGTTTTTTTATATTCAACCCCTCCACCCCCCACTGGCTCGACAGCCCCTAGGGGGCCTAGGCCTCCTCATTATCGAGGCTTCGCGATCAAACTCAGACACATCACACTCAGACACATCACACTCGGTAGGACTCCTCTGGACGAGTGATCAGCCCGACGCAGGGACCTCTACCTGACAACACACAACACTCACAAGAGACAGACATCCATGCCGTCGGTGGGATTCGAACCCGCAATCCCAACAAACGAACGGCCGCAGACCCACGCCTTAGACCGCGCGGCCACTGGGATCGGCTTTATTCGACGCAATTCATCAAAACAGCGATCTGAAAATCGCCAAACTGTATTGTTACACCGTATATAACCAGTAAAACCCACAGAACCAATTAAGTAATTGGTTATATGGACACAATAGAAGTGTAGGTTTTACCAGCCACCACTAGAGGACCCGTTTAAAGCAACGTTACAAATAAAGCAAAGTGCTTCGTGTTTTGAACCTCCAAAATTCTTCATACGTAAATACCAGGTTGTCAGCACATCTGTAACCATACATCACACGTCACTTGGTCTCCTCCTAAGTGAAATGTACTGCACGAAACAGTCTGACGCGATAATATCGGGTTACGAGGCTGCATAATCCGAAGGGGTGAATACTCAATAAATTATAAGCGTGCTGGCTATCCTTTGCTTAGTGGCAAACCCCTTCGCTGGAGTTGTATTACCCTCATCTCCACGAATTCCCTTGGAGACTGAGGCTGAAAATTACTTCGGCAGGCCTGTCACCTCGAATTACCGCCGCAACAGGACAATAGATGAAGCTGTGATGTCATCAGTTCGCATGACTGAACTCTCTCCTGAAGAAGGGTTTCCTATCAATTTCAAGATATGGAAGCAAAAAATAGTCACACGTTCGTTATGTTTGAGGCTAAGTACTGGCAAACCTACTTGAATGAAACGGACAGCGGTAAACAATATGTCACGGATAAACAAAGGTAAATTTATCACACCTGCTACATGTTTCGGCCAGGCTGGGCCATCATCAGGCGGAATATGTAAAACACAAAATAAAAGTAACTCAAATTTTGCATTAAAAATGTATTGCCTTAAATTTTTTGGAATCATCATCCCGATACACAATCACTATTTCAATCTTTACAGAATAAACATAACACAATCACATGCTCCTTTCTTATTATCCTACTACATATTTCGGCCGCGTACGCTGGCCGTCATCAGGTAGAAACTCACAAATCATAAGAGAAAAGTAATTTTATAATTTTAATTTTAACTCTAAAGCGGGGGCATCCACCTGAATGAATACTATTCTTTCATGATTTTGTGAGTTTCTACCTGATGATGGCCAGCGTACGCGGCCGAAACATGTAGTAGGATAATAAAAAAACAGCATGAAGATTGTGTTGTGTTTATTCTGTAAGCACTGCAATATTGATTTATTGCCTTAAGTCAGCCCATCCATTACACAGTGTGACTGTACGTAAATATGTCGTCACTACCAACTAAATGCGCATTTTGTAAAAAAAAAACCAATATAGGTTTCTTTAAAATCGTCTATAAGGCCCCTACATATGTTTCGGTTTTCAAAAAATCATCATCAGGGGGTCACAGAATTGTACTTTTCAAAATACGTCCATGTGTTCCTCTATCAGCACACGTAATGCAATTCACCACTTTCACTGCTGCTATTTACGGTATCACTTGTGAGCACCGTATGTTGAAATAATAAAACTGAAATGGACAATATATTTGTCCAAATATATTGTCCATTTCAGTTTTATTATCTTAACATACGGTGCTCACAAGTGATACCGTAAATAGCAGCAGTGAAAGTGGTGAATTACATTGCGTGTGCTGATAGAGGAACACATGGACGGATTTTGAAAAGTACAATTCTGTGACCCCCTGATCATGGTTTTTTGAAAACCGAAACATATGTAGGGGCCTTATAGACGATTTTAAAGAAACCTATATTGGTTTTTTTTTTAAAAATGTGCATTTAGTTGGTATAGAGACATTGGTTAGTGAGAATGCACGGTGAACCCAGAATAACATTTGTACGTAAATATGTCGTCCTTATATTCCCAACTGTAAAATTTATCCTTTTTCTTCTTTTACCACCACATTTAGAAGCCACGTTTACCGATTTTATTCACCTTTTACGCAAAATTTATTACAAAAACGCACTTTTGACACCAAAATGTTACGAGCTGTTAGGTCAGTCGGCGCCTTTAGACAGTCTATTAAATACATATTCCTTGAGGCTTTACTGTAAATACAAACACGACGCTTAATACTCACATTTTGTTCAACCTTTTATAAGCAACGAACGCCTTGGGAGGGACCTCCGTTATAGCGTTCTGCTCCAGCCGCCTGGAAACGGAATACATGAACATTATCTCTGACATAATAATTAGCTGTCGACATCAAAAACTTGTTGCTAAGCAACGCACATTACAATTAAACAGACAACTCAATATTTTGTGTGTTGTGTGTGTTTACATTTGATGTCCGTCTGTTGCGCAATGCTGTAGTAATCAATACAGACGAAACGCAGGGTAAAAAAAAACTAAAAAAAAAATTTTGTGGAAGGGTGAAAAGGATGTCTTTAAAACGTATAATTATGGGTCATCTTTCCTGCGTTGAATGAAGCAACCACCAGCTTTAACAAGCAAAGGTAAACGGTAATTCAACAATCGCTATGTTAACGATGCTGTTTGGAAACGTCAAACATTACAGAAAGATAAAGAGAGAAGTTCAGTTTGTATTAACATCAATTATACGAAAAGGACGTTTTCAAACGCATCTAATTTCCAATCTGTGAAGAGAAACTGATTGTATTTGCATTTAAATGTGAGTTGAGTTTTAAAGAAACTATCTTTTTCTCAGCGCCTTAAAACGGTACCAACTTCACGGCGAGATAGTTAAAAACAACTTTATGACTCCCGACAATGGCTCTGAAATGTCACAACAAAGGGGACTTGTCACGGTGCTACGTTAACAAGGAAACATCAGTCATTTAGGTTACGGGAGGGGCTTGAGAACAAAAGGTGAATTGTTTAGGGAACTTCCTGCGTCTGGGGCCTTCTTGATGCTTGTTTGCTTTGAAAGGTCGGTGGGCAAAAAGAAGTCCGCCTTACGTTTACATTTCTGGGTTAATCCGAGGGTGCAGACAGCAAAATGTGGGTAAGAAGTGACTTGGATTGGAAGGAAACTGTGGAATTGGAAGTGAAGAGCAGAATAATGCTTGTGCTGGTGCTTTTATGGTTAGTGGAAACTGTTTAACACGGAAATGGGTGTAAAGGGAATATGATGCCCTCGGAAAACAGTGTGAAAGAAAGAAGGAAAGAAGAAAGAAATAAGGAACAAGAAAGAAGAAAGAAATAAGAAAACAAGAAAGACAAAGGAAAAAATGAACGAAAGAAAAAGGAAAGGAGAAAGAAATAAGAAAAAACAAAGAAAAAAAAAAGAAAGACAAAGGAAAAAATGAACGAAAGAAAAAGGAAAGAAGTAAAAAAAGAAACAAGAAAGACAAAGGAAAAGATGAACGAAAGAAACAGGAAAGAAGAAAGAAATGAGAAAAAAAAGACAAAGGAAAAAATGAAAGAAAAAAAAAGGAAAGAAGAAAGAAAGAATAAAAAATCAATAAGAAAGGCAAAGGAAAAATGAACGAAAGAAACATGAAAGAAGAAAGAAATGAGAAAAAAGAAAGAGAAAGGAAAAAATAAACGAAAGAAAAAGGAAAGAAGAAATAAAAAAGAAAGACAAAGGAAAAAATGAACGAAAGAAAGAAAGGAAAGGAGAAAGAAATAAGAAAAAGAAAGAAGAAAGAAAAACGAAAAAATAAAGGAAAGAAAGAGAAAGGAAAGAAGAAAGAAGGCAGAAAGAAACAAAAAGAAGAAAGGACGAAGGAAAAAAGAAACAAAGAAAGAAGGAAGAAGGGCCCCAGGGGAAACAGAAAATCTCTTGCACTTACAGTAAAAGGAAATATTAAATGTACAAGGGGCTCCAAAACAAGACGTACTTCTGCCAAAGTAAATGTGTAATTAATTGTTTGTTCTGCGGGACGACAAGGTGTCCATATACTATGATAAATGACTGCAGTGACCAGCTTGCTGGCTGGCTGTACACTGTACATAGCTGCAGTCGGCACGGCGTGGTCGCCTCGGAACGGCCAGGCAGCGTTATACCTGTTTGAAAACATTGACTCTCTTGGGAATACATTCATGGCGTCAGTGCTTGTGGTGTTTTTAAACGGATAAGAAAAGCTTGGTGGTCAGTGCGCAGTTCCTCCCCTCTTACCACCTTGCCTGTTAACCACCGTTCAAACAACTAGGAAGTACAGTAGGCTCTCCATTTAACGGACTAATTAGGGGAAGGGGTGTCCGCTATTGCCGAAAGTCCGTTAAATCGAATGTATTTTAAAAACATATATTAATAACGAACTTACAATGTACAGGGTGTTTTAAATTTTATTATAATGTATAAGTATGAATAAAATATGATTATAATGTACATTCAGTAATTTATACACGTCACTAAAACGTCTGTTAAAAATATAAAAATAAATTTACGACAGAAACCAAAATTTATTTTAATTAAACACGTCAAATATTTTGTCAGTTAAATCCGAAGTCCGTTAAATCGAGGGCCTACTGTAATGTGGTCTATGAGCTTTATATAAACACGCTGCTACTCACAGGTCTCTGCATGCCTCTGGGAAGTGGTCTGGCACCTTGGCTACAGCTTTCCCCTGGCAGTCGACGATGCCTTCCGAACAACGGCAGGGGTGCGGGCACTGCGGTTCGTTCACACACTCGACATTCGGTCGCTCCACCAGACCTGGTGACACGCACCACAACACTTCGTAAGGTAAAGACAGTTTCGTACAAGGTCACCCCCATGACGTTCCGATACAGGCACTAAGGGGAGGCGGAGGTAGAGCTCCAACCCATTCGCAAACTCCACGCCCCGGCCGCTTTACCACCGGGAAAGACACCCGGTCTGGACGGATGCGGAAAATCTCACCCCCACCGGAAATCGATTCTCGGACCGACCAGCCCGTAGCAAATCGCTATACCGACTGAGCTATCGCTGACGTCAAAGCAAGTTTCGTAGAAGACAGACTTAATTTCAGATTGTGAAAGACCAAACTTAAAGCAATGACTTCCCTAGAAAAGAATCACAGGCAGCAATGAACACTAAAAGAAATGAAAAAACATCCAAATTTAATTAATTAGGGTTTAATAAGGTTATATCTCATTGCCGGATTAAGGTGTAGATATTAACATTTACAGCCCAGTGGTTACTATATAGTTACCCCAACTAAGTGTTTTTAAACAATTCACAAATTCTATCGTTTCTAGCCGCCACGATGTATTTATGTGTTTTGTGTGGATCTCAGAACAAACAGCGATTATTTCCTTACACATTAACTGACTGGTTTGTATAACTGAGACGGAGTGTGTTTACTGCGCGGTACGGACTGTATTTATGTGTTTTGTGTGGATCTCAGAACAAAGAGCGATTATTTCACTGTACAGCATTAACTGTGTTTTGTATAACTGAGATGGAGTGTGTTTACTGCGCGTACGGACTGTATTTATGTGTTTTGTGTGGATCTCAGAACAAACAGCGATTATTTCACTGTACAACATTAACTGACTGTTTGTATAACTGAGACGGAGTGTGTTTACTGCGCGGTACGAGCTGTATTTATGTGTTTTGTGTGGATCTCAGAACAAACAGCGATTATTTCACTGTACAACATTAACTGACTGTTTTGTATAACTGAGACGGAGTGTGTTTACTGCGCGGTACGAGCTGAATGTTTAAAATGCAGCTCAGTTTAATTTCTGTCTGTAACGGGTTAAGTTTAACACATTTCTCAGGATATGTCAGAAAATGGAACACTGGAAGAAAAGTCAGTAAAAAGTGCATAAAATATTTTGTTATACGTCCGGTGTGTACTGCGTCATTACAAAGTGCAATACTTTCGCTTCGCCGAAGAGACCGATCGTTAAAAGTTCACACATCGACATGCTTGAACAGTTTGTCATCCCACGGAACACAGCCAAGCGGTTCGTCAGAACACCGTGCTCTCCTGAATGCCGCATTCACTGATGGCCTCCAAGACTAGCCACACTTGAAGTATCCTGATTTCTTTGTATGGAAGTTCGTAAAGGACAATGTGTAGTGTTACCGCCCCCTAGACATTGAAAACCTTAAGGCAAATATCGCCGTGGTTGTTACACAAGCCGCACTGAGGATGCTGAATGAAACTTTGGAAGAACTGGCCTCCCGGGGTTTGTCGTGTCCGCGTAGGGCTCCAAATCTCCCATCTTTGTTGACTAATGTAAAGCTACGAAAATTAACAGTTCAAGTTTCACAAAGTTTGACTTCTGTCCCTAAGCAAAAGGATCACCCTGTAGAACTTAACATGAGCACAGTGCGTGATCTTTTGGTACGGGGACAACATTACATATTCGATTGTTACTTCTTTAAACTTCGTGCAAAAAGCTATGAACTGAGAGGTGTATCGATATTAATCGACGTTCATATTCGCAAAAATCGATATTTCTGGTGATAATTTAAGTCGATATCTCTGCCATCGGTGCGAAATTATATTTGTGGCACAAATAAAAATCGAATGGAATGATGTCGATACAAATCGATTTTTCGAATCGACTGACAGAAATCGACTGATGTGTTTGTGAGCCTGTATCTAAAGATGGGACATGAAAAGTCTCACTACCGATAGTGCTATAATTTTCATGTTCAGCTGCCAGCCTCTCGAGACTGACCAGTTCCCTCTTACTGTGTGTTCCTCTGTCTACCCTAGATGCGAGCAGCTGCTTGGTCCGTAGGATGTCTCAGATCCTACGTGAAAAAATCGAATCAAATTTAAAACACATGAACATCTCGGTAATAAAGTCAAGCATATGCTATCATCGCAGTGGCCAGGTGCCAGTAAAGGCTCTTACCCGAGCACTTAAAGTCGTTGTCAGGCAGATCCGCCACGTTCTGTCCCTTCAGCAGGATCGGAGCGAAGCACCTCGTGTGCTGCCCCACACGGGGCATGCTCCTGAGCCAGCGCGCCAGCCAGGCCAAGTGACAATCACAGATCAGTTTGTTGTCGGACAGACGGACAGTGCGCAGTCTGTACATGTTGTCGAACATGTCCTTGGCGAGCGACGTCAGGCTGTTGTTGTTCAGTGTCCTGGAAACAACACGAAATATGTGTTTGGTAAGGCTAATAACGTGTTTCGTAAGGCTCTGAAATATGGGTTTTGTAAGGTTCTACAACTTGTTTGTAAGGCTATAAAATACGGGTTTTGTAAGGCTCTACAACATGTTTCGTAAGGCTCTGAAATATGGGTTCGTTTAAGGCTCTGAAATATGGGTTTTGTAAGGCTCTACAACATGTTTCTAAGGCTCTGAAAAATGGGTTTTGTAAGGCTCTCACAACATGTTTCGTAAGGCTCTGAAATATGGGTTTTGTAAGGCTCCACAACATGTTTCGTAAGGCTCTGAAATATGGGTATTGTAAGGCTCCACATGTTTCGTAAGGCTCTGAATATGGGTTTTGTAACGCTCTACATGTTTCGTAAGGCTCTGAAATATGGGTTTTGTAAGGTTCTACATGTTTCGTAAGGCTCTAAATATGGGTTTTGTAAGGCTCCACAACATGTTTCGTAAGGCTCTGAAATATGTGTTTTGCAAGGCTCCACAACATGTTTCGTAAGGCTCTAAAATATGGGTTTTTAAGGTTATACTGTTTCGTAAGGCTCTGAAATATGGGTTTTGTAAGGCTCTACAACATGTTTCGTAAGGCTCTGAAATATGGGTTTTGTAAGGCTCCACAACATGTTTCGTAATGCTCTGAAATATGGGTTTTGTAAGACTCCACAACATGTTTCGTAAGGCTCTGAAATATGGGTTTTGTAAGGCTCCACAAAATGTTTCGTAAGGCTCTGAAATATGGGTTTTTAAGGCTCCACAACATGTTTCGTAAGGCTCTGAAATATGGGTTTTGTAAGGCTCCACAATATGTTTCGTAAGGTTCTGAAATATGGGTTTTGTAAGGCTCCACAACATGTTTCGTAAGGCTCTGAAATATGGGTTTTGTAAGGCTCTACAACATGTTTCGTAAGGCTATGAAATATGGGTCTTGTAAGGCACTACAACATGTTTCGTAAGGCTCTGAAATATGGGTTTTGCAAGGCTCCACAACATGTTTCGTAAGGCTCTGAAATATGGGTTCTGTAAGGCTCCACAATATGTTTCGTAAGGTTCTGAAATATGGGTTTTATAAGGCTCCACAACATGTTTCATAAGGCTCTGAAATATTGGTTTTGTAAGGCTCTACAACATGTTTCGTAAGGCTATGAAATATGGGTATTGTAAGGCTCCACAACATGTTTCATAAGGCTCTGAAATATTGGTTTTGTAAGGCTCTACAACATGTTTCGTACGGCTATGAAATATGGGTTTTGTAAGGCACTACATGTTTCGTAAGGCTATGAAATATGGGTATTGTAAGGCTCCACAACATGTTTCATAAGGCTCTGAAATATTGGTTTTGTAAGGCTCTACAACATGTTTCGTAAGGCTATGAAATATGGGTTTTGTAAGGCACTACAACATGTTTCATAAGGTTCTGAAATATTGGTTTTGTAAGGCTCCACAACATGTTTCATAAGGCTCTGAAATATTGGTTTTGTAAGGCTCTACAACATGTTTCGTAAGGCTATGAAATATGGGTTTTGTAAGGCACTACAACATGTTTCGTAAGGCTATGAAATATGGGTTTTCTAAGGCTCTAAAACGTGTTTCGTAATACTCTACAATACGAGTTTTGTAAGGCTCTGCAACATGTTTCGTAAGGCTCTACAATACGAGTTTTGTAAGGCTCTGCAACACGGTTCGCTAACGCATATATATATATATCCGGCATCTAAGAATTCTTCTGCTAATATTTTTGAAGAACGTTGTGCATTATAATGGGGCACACAAGGAAACCTGAAAAGCTGAGATGGCCGCAAATACAGTAACACTTATTAATGGCTATGTGATAAGGTAAATAAGCCCCTGTGTCTTATTGTCTGTGTGCATGACATGAAGGAAAACAGCGGGAATGATAGAAATTTGCACGCTTTATAATCATGGCACTAGACGTAGATGCGTGATTAGCTTCAAGCTCTGACCGACTTTTGTATGAGAAAACAAGCGGTCACCGATGGACGGTATGGTACGCAGCGCCCCTAAACCGTCCCAAATATGGCAGCGAAATTAAACTTCCTGCAAATATTGAGACTCTAAACTGAGTCACCCATAGCGCAGCCGGTCGTTTTAATGAGTTACCTCGGCGACAGTAGAAGACAGTCACCTCGAAGTCAGTGAGACCGCCCTTTACAAATATTTGTATGCCTGAACGACAAGACAAAAACACAATGGTCACACAAACCACAGAATTTACGATTTCTGCCTTGCATTTGGAAAGTATTAATAAAATAAACGTAACTCTCCTAGTGTACAAATGTTGCCTACTTGGTACAATTTCCTCCGGGGTTATCTTTTTTAATTTTACAATAAAAACATTGGTGTAGCGGGAAATAAGATAAAGTTCTATAGCCATAAATTTGAAAATTTATCGCTCCAGGATTTCGTGTCACCAGTACGGTAATTTCATGGTCTGGTGGAAAGTTAACTTCCCCATAAATATTTCAGTTCTTGGCAACAAGAAGATACAGAGCAAGGGACCCTTGCTGCAGTGCGGGCTGACATGCAATCAGGGTGAAACAAGGCTGAAGCTGTGAGCGCGGTCCAGGACACCCTGTATAATTCTGTAACATCCGGCGACGGTATATCACACTTGTAATCATTTATTTTACAGGATTTCTATATCGTAACTTTTCATTCGTTCTGAGATCTTCACTCTTCTGGGATGTTACGCAGCGTATGGTAGTTAGTTACCGACGTTTCGGGAAAACCTATCGTTCCCTTGGAGATGGGACCGATAGGTTTTCCCGACACGTCCGCAACTAACTACCATACACTGCGTAACATCTCGAAAGAACGAAGATCTCACATCGCGGCGGAAGCCTGAAACCAATCCATTATTTCTTTTTATTATTTTGTTGTGTTTTAACACGCGATGATGCACGAAGTCCTTGAAATATCAGATGATTCCAGACGTTCATTTTGAGAAGCTCTTTAATCTGTTGAGGTTAAGTTTGAAAGAGGTAGCATATGACGCTTCTAAACTATGAAATGGCGGGAACACTGTACCGACATTGGCCGGAGGCACTCAACAATGACCACAAGAAGCTTTTACACGTCTTGGAACTTCATTTCCGTTTGAGTGCTTGCTAAACATGGCTCCACCTCGCAACATTCAACATACAGTAAAGTTAACTTTGTGCCCTGTAGCAATTATACGTATCTCATGCTACCGTATTAAGAAACCCGACACTTCGCCGTATATGGGTGTGAAACTTGGTCACTTACATTAAGGGAAGAACAGAGGCTGGTGGTGTTCGAGAATATGATGTTGCGGAAGGCGTCTGGGGCTAAAAGTGTGAAACTAACAGGAGAATGGAGAAGAATTCACAATGGAGAGCTGCGTCATTTGTACTATTCACCAAACATGATTACAGTGATCAAACCGAGGAGGATTGGATGGATGGGGAATGTGGCACGCATGGTGAGAAGATAAATGCGTACGGGGTTTTTTTTGCAGAGAACATGACGACTTCGAAGACCTAGACAATGATGGAAAAAGAATCATATTTCAAATGGTCTTAGAGAAATAGGGTGGCAAGGTGTGGGCTGGATTTATCTGAATCAGGACAGGGACAAGTGGTGAGCTGTTGTGAACACGGTAATGAACTTTCGGGTTACATACAATGCGGGGAATTTCGTGACTATCTGAGCTTTAACTAGCAGGTTCGTAGAAAGATCGTCAATTCGAATATCACCGCTCCACAGTACTGCCATGTGCTTCAAGCAACTCTCCTTTCTTACTGTATAACGAAATAAGTTCTGCCCGTTAACTCTCTGAGGCCGCGCGGTCTAAGGCGTGGGTCTGCGGCCGTTCGCTTGCTAAGATTGCGTGTTCGAATCCCGCCGGGGTTATGGACGTCTGTCTCTTGTAAGTATTTGTGTTGTCAGGTAGAGGTCTCTGCGTCGGGCTGATCACTCGTCCAGAGGAGTCCTACCGAGTGTGGTGTGTCTGAGTGTGATCGTGAAGCCTCGGTAATGAGGACTAGGCCCACAAGGGGCTGTTGCGCCATGAAAAAAAATTAACCCTCTGAACTGTAGGCTAACTGCTACTTACGCAGCAGTAGAACTGATTATTCTTAAGTAACACTCTCCATCATAGTACGTGATTAATATCTGTAGCACGACTCTATCATCATCTCATCATCATCATCATCATCATCATCTATGCATTTCCAGACCACCAGATTTACGTCTGCATCTCTCTTAACCTGTCCTATACAAACCCCACAGTGTTATTTGTACAGTATAAAGCCTCTCGTCATACTAAACCACTCTTACACAGACAGACATCTTCCAAAATCCGTTACACCTGATACTCTATTCTATTATAAATTACATAAATCAATTCCCCTTATAAAAAAAGAACATTTCTGTTACATTTTTCAATGTTCCTAAAGGATTCACCCATTTTTATGGAACATATCAGGGACTCCTTAAACTTACATATTCGGGAAGGCGTGGCTTTGGATTGGATTATCGTGAAACAGAATTCCGATGCGTGCAGTAGCCCAGAAGTTCAAACTTTTCTTAAGATTATCTATCACAACGACGGAATGGTGGGTGGGGTAGACGGAAAGAGGGAGAGGAGGAGAAGGGAAAGAATTTTTCAACTTACTGGATCTGGAAGGAGGAAAATGATGAGAGATAGATAGTTCTGTCGGACTGAGTGTGCTTGTTCGTACTTTGTCTAAGGACTCCAGACGGCGGGCGGTGATGGTGTAGAGGAACCACTGATATAACTTATTGCCATGATATGTCTGATACACGACGAGGCATACAGCAGACAAATACAGCGAGGCTTCCCTGCCTGGAAAATGTTGCCAAGGATTAATTAATTATTTATTCCAACAAATGCACTACACTATTTTAGTGTTTTCTTGTCCCTACATATGTTTCGGCACTCCTTGTGCCATCCTCAGGGGTGTCGTCGAGAGTTTCACAATCTTCAATATATCCAATTCACCTTCACAACATATAATTCACTATCACTGAATATCACTGATCTTCTTGTTCATGGTGGTTAGCTTATCTTCTTTGGTGTTTTATTAAAATTGAATAATTTAAACTGTACAAATAAAGATATAACCAGACAGTACACAATACACCATATGACGGTTAGCAACACAGCAAAAGGACACGATCAAATGTGATCGCACAACTAATATACACAGCGAGTTGTCAAATAGAATCTTAATAACTTTCAGTATTTTATACTACGACTGTCTTCATTTATAAATTTTTAATTGTTCAATTTTAATAAAACACCAAAGAAGATAAGCTAACCACCATGAACAAGAAGATAAGTGATATTCAGTGATTTTTTCCCCCCAATGGCTCGACAGCCCCTTGGGGGCCTAGGCCGCCTCATTTTTCGAGGCTTCACGATCACACACTTTTGACACACCACACTCGGTAGGACTCCTCTGGACGAGTGACCAGCCCGTCGCAGAGACCTCTACCTGACAACACACAACACTCACAACAGACAGACATACATGCCTCCGGCGGATTTTTTTTTTTTTTTTTTTTGGGTCCGGATTTCCCTTTGATCCATTTTGTACTGTTTAAATCCTTCGTCTTCATGTCACTTTACGTTCCATGCTACGTCCTTACAACAACACAACACAAACATCCATGCCCCCGGTGGGATTCAAACCCACAATCCCAGCAAGCGAGCGGCCGCAGACCCACACCTTAGACCGCACGGCCACTGGGATCGGCGATATTCAGTGATAGTGAATTATATGTTGTGAAAGTGAATTGGATGCATTGAAGATTGCGAACTCTCGACGACACACCTGAGGATGGCACAAGGAGTGCCGAAACATATGTAGGGGCAAGAAAACACTAAAATAGTGTAGTGCGTTTGTTGGAATAAATAATTAATTATTAAAATGCACGATATATATAACATAAAGTTTGTTACCAAGGAGTTTATACATCCCTAATCCACCTATTGTACACAGATAATCAGCCGTAACTAGCTCGCTTCTTGCGTATTGCAGGACTGTAAATAAACAGACATAACGGGAAGGAACAAATAAAGGATATAACATGAAGGAAGGGAATCTGTAAATAAAATAAGCCCTTACTCAAATAAAACGCATAATGTTACAGACACAGCAGCCAACTGCATGGCCTAATTAATTAAACAGCGTACAGATATAATTAGCCTGTGGCGAAACGCAAAGCGATACGCACACCCACATGAATGCATACGTAAGTGATTACAGCTCCACTCATGCTAATCTCGATACTAACGGAATGCTAGCTTCACTCCCTGGGCCGCTTTAACCCCCAAAAGACTACGTGACTCCAGAATCGTCCGGAGCATTGGAGGAGACAATATCTGTTTCTATGCCGGGATTCGAATGCGATTCCTCGGTCTCCTACCAGTAGCGTAGTCACTAACAAACTGAGCTATACCGCTCCCATCATATCAGATCACAAAATTAACAGTATTAAACTTTCGGTACTTAATACTGTTTACACAACCAAATGCACTATTTATTAAAGAACACTAAAATTCTTTAAAATATAGATAAAAACCCTACATATGTTTCGGTTATCGATAAGCATCTTCAGGGGTGTCACAATATGTGTACGGTTATTAAACAATCAGTGTGACACCCCTGAAGATGCTATCGATAAGCCGAAACATATGTAGGGTTTTGATATATATTTAAAGAATTTTAAATGTCTTTAATAATAAGTGTATTGGTTGGTGTAAAACAGTATTAATGTTCAAAAATGCACGTTGATATTAAAATAAGTTTCCGGTACTTGTTTTAAGTGACGTCTGTCGCTCGCCATCTGCAATGACTTATTTTTTCCCCCAAATTCCAAGACTCCATCAATAGGAGTTAGGCACATCTTAGTAGGCAGTGTTATATAACATATGTAGTTGATAGAGAGCCGTTCCATAACGCAGGATGAGTTATTGACTGATGACGTTTACAGATGCGTCATTAGGGTACAGCAGCTCGGCGTCTAAACCCGAGATAACCAGGCCAGAGCCTGTAGGACAAAGAAGGCCAAGGGGAAATACCCTTGAGAGACATGTTACTGATAGAGGAGGTTGAATATGGAAGCTGTCAACAGATATATAAGGTAAAGTTCACCCTACAACATGTCGTGAGGCCCAGAGGGGGGATTAGAAGTATAGCTCTACTCTTTCTTTAACCTCGGCGCTAGATGGGGAGGTAAAATCCAGGCCCCAGCCGCTTTACCCCCGGGAATGACCCGGTACCCATTGTATAGGAGACTGTGTGGACCCCGGGAACGGTCTGGACAAGTGCGGAAAATCTCGTCCACGCCAGGATTCGATCCCCGGACCGTTCAGCTCGTAGCGAGTCGCTATACCGACTGAGCTATCCCGGCCCATGTTGTCAACAGATATGTGCCATTTCTTTTAACTATAACAGAAGCACTGTTCCATTGACACTTTTGAACTGAGCAGTTAGAACTACCTTATACTGTAGTATAGGGTCTTTATTTTATACGACAAACATTTTGTCACTTCCTGTCGGCCCGTTTATCGTATTAATGTAGCGCTAAAAGAGCGGCGAGGTAGCGGCAGGATGTGACAACAGATATTTGTCAGATAAAATAAAGTGCTCTGTATGAGAGTTTAGGAATCTACTCACAGAACCTCAAGGTCCTTCAGACTCTGGACTGCTGTCCCGTCGACACACTTCAGTTTGTTGTTGTCGAGCTGCCTGCAAAAAGACAGACATACAGACGTCACATCGAACGAAACACAAATACAATCAGAATTCACAAATAACAATAAAAATCTCCCTTTAAATACTTCAGTGTGTCTGGTGATGCTGGTAACATAAGCTGCATATTCTTAGAGACGGACTACGAAAAATGATCTCAAGATAAAACATTAAAAAACAAGAAATATACAGGGTGTTTCATAAGTCCATCCGGAATTTAGAGGCTTGGCCGTGCAGTAGCAAACCCACATATAAGAGATAAAAGCATGCCAACGGATAGAGGAAATGTAAACGTTTTTTCGTGACAGATGCGATGGCGTAGTTACCCGTTTATCTGCTAGGAGGCAGTGGTGTGCAAACATGGCGTTTTCAGGTGAACAGAAAGCTTTTTGTGTCCTGCCCTTACTCCCGACCTTACTCCATGTGACTTTTTCCTGTGGGGTTACGTTAAAGATCGTGTTTACGTGCCTCCTTTACCAAGAGATTTACCGGAGCTTCGGCTAAGAATTATGGATGCAGTTGCTACCATCGACGTTCACATGTTGGAACGTGTGTGGCAGGAGCTAGATTACAGGATTGACGTCTGTCGAGTCACCAAAGGGGGACATATTGAACATTTGTAAGGTAGGTTCAAAACTTGGATATGTACTCTTTTCACTGACATGCTCTCATCCCCCGTGTGTCATTTGGCTCCTGAGCTACAAACCTCCGAAATCCCGGAGGGATTTATGAAACATCCTGTCATATTTTGATCTCATTATTCTGAATGATTCTTGGAAGACATACGCGTAGATGGGAGGATAATATTAAAATGGATCTTCAAGAAGTGGGATGGGGAGGCATGGACTGGATTGATATGGCTCAGGATGGGACAGGTGGCGGGCTGTTGTGAGTGCGGTAATGGACCTTCGCGTTCCATAAAATGCGGGAAATTTCGTGACTAGCTGAGGAACTGTTAGCTTCTCAGCAAGGGCTCTGCTCCATGGAGTTAGTAAATTCTGAATGCTTGTATTCACTAACATTCTTCTAGGGTCAGTGACCACAAAAATTGGCATCACAGTGATGTCACATTTTAATAAATTACTTTGTGAATTGTTTAATAGACTTTTATTAAATGGTTGTAACTTATATTTATGTTTCAATACGGTTAAGTACGGCAAACGTAAAGCTCTTCCTGTTCATGCCATGAAGTCACATGTGGGAATAGAGGTATACCTCCACGCATTCTTAAGCTCGTAAATGGTGAGATTCACGCCCCGCCCACTTCATCCCCCGGGAAAAGACCCCGCATTGAGTAGGAAGCTAAGGCTGGCCCCAGAGCCGGTCTGGAGTGACTGGAGAAAATAGTATCTGGCTTCTCCAGGGAACGTAACCACGACATCTCGGTTTTACAGACCGTAGCCTTAAATCTACTACGCTATACCGGACGTGAGAAATAAAGACTTAAACAGACTTAAACAGATTTAAACAGATTTAAACAGATTTAAACAGGCTTAAAGACTTAAACAGACTTAAGCAGATTTAAACAGACTTACACAGACTTAAAGACATAAACAGACTTAAACATACTTATAGACTTAAAGACTTAAATACTTAAACAGACTTAAAGAAACTTAAACAGATTTAAACGGACTTAAACAAATTTAAACAGACTTATAGAGACTTAAACAGATTTAAACAGAATTAAACAGACTTAAACAAACCTAAACAGACTTAAAGACTTAAACAGACTTAAAGACTTAGGCAGACTTAAAATGACTTAAACAGACGAACAGATCTGAACAGACTTAAAGAGACTTAAAGACTTAAGCAGACTTAAACAGACTTAAAGAGACTAAACAGACATAAACAGACTTAGACTTAAAGACTTAAAGAGATTTAAAGGCTTAAACAGACTTAAAAAGACTTAAACAGACTTAAACAGATTTAAACAGACTTAAAGAAAATTAAACAGACTTAAAAACTTAAACATACTTAAAGATTTAAACAGACTTAAAGACTTCAACAGACTTAAAAAGACTTAAACAGATTTAAACAGACTTAAAGTGACTTAAACAGACTTAAAGACTTAAACAGACTTCAAAAGATTTAAACAGACTTAAACAGACACCATGGACGATGTGTACAATTAATATTGTACATGGAGTGCCTGGCAAAAACACGAAGAAAAATAAACAGAGAAAGGAAAAATTCAGTATGCTAGGAACAATTGGTTAAGTAGTGATTTTTATTTCAAAAACTTCTTTCAATTCCTCTGCTGGCTTCCCGTCTGCAGGAAGCAAACGTTGCTTTGCATCATCCAATATTGCTGCAACTTAATCAACGAAAAAAAAAAAAAAACTTCCGTTGCTTTCAAATTGGGGGTGGGATTCAAAGGAAGTTAGTTGAAGCAAGGGGTAAATTATACCGCTCCACCCTTCCAGCCCCCCCCCTACTTTATATCTTTCACTGCACAGCGCAAAGAAAGAAAGGGGAGACAAAATCTGAATTGAAATGAGTAATATATTCTTATAAAGCATCTGCTAACTGTGGAAGCCTTTTCTTTATCGTTCTGAATTGTCACATTTTTAATTCACGCACTATAAAGTAACCAGGCTATTATCACGAATTTAAACAGCCGGAAAAATGTCACTGCTGTCGAAAATTCCAGACGTCGTAGTCGTCGTCATCGTCATCATCATCACGAACTGTTAAGATTTAGGTCCATTAATATCTGTTCCTCTTCATCTTGAAGACCCTCTTTGTCTTTCCATCTTTATTTGGTCTAGCCAGATGATGGCGTCCACTTAAAGGTCTCCAACCATTTTATGATAAATGGCCACACCCGTTATTGTGGGCTTGTTCGCTGGTCGCATGTGGAAAATTAACAGTAAGTGGTGTAACTAACCGCCTGAATTATTGTGTAATGTTTATAGTATATACATAACGTACAAATGTGGCCGGGGCTCGCATAATACAACCTGGCCGGCCGAGGGCTGGATAGACAGTGGTATTCAACATGGGGTACGCGTAACCCCAGGGGGTAAGCGAAGACATCTTAGGGGGTAGGTAAAATTAAAAAAATAATAAGTATATTATTTCATGATAAACACTGAATAATCAGGGCCAGGTTTAGGGTTAGCCACAAGAGACCCGGACGTAAGGACATGCGATTTGGGAGCTCCATTCTCTCTCTCTCTCTCCTTTATGCGATTCTTATCTGGGCGGCTAGTTTCATTTTATTCCACACATGCATATAATTTTGCTTTGCTAAAATACCTTTGATCCTTTATTAATTTTTATATGATAGGCAATAATATATTTGTTATTTAATAGCTTGATTCTCCTTTTTTCATTTAATACATTATTTTGGATGTAATTTATTTAACTTATTTTATATGTAGATTATAGACTATGTATAACTTGAATTATGCACCAACAACTTTGGGGGTACAAAGTTTAAGAGAAATTATATGTGGGGGTACGCGAACAAAAAAGGTTGCATACCATTGGCATAGATGATCGTGGAGAGCCAGTAGTGGGAGACGACCTTCTTCCAGTTTTGCCTCTCCAGACATAATTGAATCAGAGTGTCGTAACCCTGAACACTTACGTCGGTGTTGCGAACAACCGAATGAACCACAATTCATTGCCCTGAATCTGCGGATGTGAAACTGCATCATTGAAGGCGACGGTAAAGTTATCCCTGTCCACGCCATGAAGGCATATAAGAGGAGTGGAGGTATAACCCCACTCATTCTTAATCGGCTTGGTAGGCCACAGAGACTGTCTGGACAATTTCGAGGGAAAAAAAATACTTCTTTTTCCTACCGGATACCAAACCCCGGATCGCCCAGTCCGTACCATGGTCACTGTACCCTATCATGAATCTTCATTTGTATCACTACAGCTTTATAACGTGGACATTATACACTGACTTTTAAGGTAAAGGTAAAGTTATGTGCTCTTAATTAAGCAGCAAAACATGAAGACGTATGAAGAACTGGAGGTATAGCTCCATACATTTCTAAATTTAAATGTGATTGAACTTACAGAATAGAGAACACTGTGCTGCAGAAACAATACACATATCGATGCAAACGCTACTGAGAATTATTTTTTCCCCGAAGTTTCTCATCTGTAGATTAACCATTATTTATGGATAACTACCTACCCTGATAGGAATGTTCGTGAGCCTGCTTTGGGTTGCGACCTACAGGCCCATAAACAATGACCTAAAGTACCCAATGTTAATATTATATGGTCAGGTTTCTACTTACAAGTTTTTGAGTGCAGAAATTCCTCTGAGCGTTTTCCGACTGATCACCTCCAGCTGATTGTAGCTGATATCCCTGCAGCAAAGAAAAAGACAGTCAGAGTCACAAGCAGCACAGGAAGAGCTAAATATACGTCATTTGTTAGATTCAGGCCGGCGAGGAATCTCTTGGAGCTGGCAGACGGGCCTACTGTGTATGTAAGGTGGCAAGGAGAAGGTATGTGTATTGTTACGTCCGCCAATCAGCTGTCGGTGTCACTTAAAAGAGACTCGCTCCTAGCCTTCTGCATGAAAATTCCACTAGCCAAAATCTATAAGATTAACTATACACATACTGAACACTTACGTTGCAAATTTCATAGCACTTACAGAGCCGAGTAAGTGGCCATGTTGGCTTACATCGAAATGTTAGGCATAAGAGAACAAAGAGAAGAAGCAAAATAAGGAGCAGAAAGCAAAGCAGCAGCATTAACGTTACTTGCAGAGCATAAGGAGGAGAAGAATAACATAGGATAGCAAGAAAAGAAGAAAATTAACAACAGAAACAGAATACAGTGTGGGAGTAAAGACGAGAGAAAAATTCGCGGGGAAAAAGGAGACAACAACATAAAAAACAAAGAACATGAGAACATGAAGAGGAGGGATATAAAGAAGAAGAAGAAAAGAAGAAAGAAAAAATTAAATAAAGGTGAAGTTCTCCCTAGAACAGGCCATGAAGTCCCAGAGGGGAGTAGAGGTATAGCTCTACTCTTTCTTTAACCTCGGCGCTAGATGGGGGTAGGTGGTCAACTCCACGCCCCGGCCGCTTTACCCCCGGAATGACCCGGTACCCACTGTGCATGAGGCTGGTTAGGCCCCAGGGCCGGTCTGGACGTGTGCTGAAAATCTCGCCCCCACTGGGATTTGATCCCCGGACCGTGCAGCTCGTAGCGAGTCGCTATCACCGACTGAGCTATCGCGGCCCAAGAAAGAAGAAAAAAGACAAACTTAATTATAGAAGCTAGAAAAATAATCTGGAAGGAGAGAAATGCTAGGCGTAAATGGAAGGATAGTAATAAAATGGAAAATAAAGAAATAGGTTTGGAAGGGGTGGACTGGATTCAGGTAGCTCACGATTCGGACAAGCAGCGCGCTGTTGTGAGCACGGTAATGAACTTTCGGTTTCCATAAACTGTATGAGATTTCTTGACTAACTGAGGAAGCATTAGTTTCTCACGAAGAACTTTCCACCATCGAGTTCGTTCGTTAGTCAAAAATTAGTTGCACTGGCCGTGATGTGATTAGGTTGGCAATCGTAAATTTGTAGCTGGAATAAATGCAGCATCTGGTTTAGTGCAAAATATAAAATTGCAAAAAAAAAAAAAGTTTGTTAATTGCGTGTACTTCTACAATTATTCTGTACAAACGTTCGATACTAATAGCAGTGACATTGTAACATGAAATCTCCACACAGTCAAACTCATTCACAATCATATTTATTACCACAAGTTTATCAATTTAAGGAAAGGGCCACGCCATATCTCTTTGCCTTCTTCGATTTCACGTCTCTGCTTGCCAACTTTCATAACCACACGAACCGACATTAAGCCAAAACCTTCCCCTTTGAGGCATTATTCTTCATTCCTTAGTGCCACTGTCTGCTAATACCCCAACTTGGTCCAGGTGATAAATCCAACCCCCCCACACAACACAGCGCGCCAAGGGATGCCGTAAATTAATTTCCACACCCCCTTGCCACAGGCATTCTCTTGGTCCCTCAATGACTGTGACATTGCATGCGGGTTGCCGCGGACCACAGCCTTCTACTGGTAAATCGGCCCGGATATAAAACAGTAAAGTAATGCACATGTCTATTGTTTCGGTGCCTGTCTATTGGGAGGCGTGGCACGTAAAATAGGGCAGCGCCCAGCGCCTTTAACTGTCTACGTTTTCCGTTTTAATATACACACAGCAGACAGCGTCTAGCGTGATAAGTGGGTCTCTGTCACCACGGCATGGCGCGTCCTCAGGTTGCGGATGGAGGAACGGCCTGCGGATATGGAGGGTAGCTGTGAATACATTGAATAAGCAGTCACAACAGCCGAAAAGGGGTGGTCCTCCAGCTTGGGGGTTGGGCGAGGCGCTAACAACTCCTCACCGTAAAACATATCCACGTTACGGAACATTTCACAAAGCCTTGGACCTGGACTGATTCTTTGGTATATACCTCAGGATAGGTACAGGTGGCGGGCTCTTGTGAATGCGGTAATGAACCTTCGGGTTCCATAAAATGTGAGGAATTTCTTGACTAGCTGACGACCTGCTAGCTTATCAAGGAGGACTCTGTTCCATGGAGTTAGTTAGTTAGTTAGAGAGCGTCTATACATTGGAAGCAGGAAAGTGAATTAAAATAAGAAAAATACGAGCTTGACAGTTATTTTCTGCTCGACTTTGCGTCCCTCAGCGAGTTTGCTCTTTATTCAATGCAGTTATATACACAGAGTGTCCCAAAAGTCGCTTTACCGAGATTATACACACGTTCCACGAATACCGTATAATATTTACAACAAACCACAAGCAGACAGTGTAAACGAGGAAATACATAGATTCTTAAAATTGTTAGCCATCATGTTCAATACACATTTCACATCTCCTAAGCAATTATTCCTGAATAAAGCAGTGTTTCGCTGTGATGTAAAGGCAAAGAATTTGTGTTGTAAAATTAGCAGAACTGTGCACAGGCAGTGCAGGTGTCGTTTCGAAGTGGCACAGATGACATCTGCAGAGGAAAGGTAAAAGGCCTGGACAGGCCCTTAGGGTTCCAGGAGGTTGAGGCTCCCAGATTTCTAGACAATCGGCACATGAAGCTGGTAAGGTTGTCAGCCCTACGCACCGGCCGCCTTTACCCCCAGGAAATATTCCTGGTACTCATTTCTGTTAGAGATGAGTCGACCGCAGGGCCATATGCGACCGAAAGGATTATGTCAATGGAAAATTCCAATGACACCATCGGGAACCGAACCCGCGACCTTCCGGCTTGTAGCGCAGTGCAACCAACTGCAGAGGCAAGGTATTCACTGAAAATATGTGCATGTGAAGTTCAACATCTGACAGCAGAACGCGCAGCAATATTCCGGCGGTGTTTAAAGGAAAGAAGTGCGCATGCGTTTCATTAGAAAAAACATTCACACGACCACAGCACTAAACATCTTTCGCTCTCCGAAACTGTGTTAAAACAAACAACACTCCATATAAACAGTCAGAAATATAAGGGGGCTTCTATTCGTGGAAATGGTAAAGGAATGTAAATCTGAAATGAAATCTCGGACTGAGGATCATTTATCTGTTCAATTTATCTCAGGAGATTTGTTTTCCTAGCAGCGCGCCTTAATGTTCGCATTACAAGCGACGTTTCGACACAAACACAATACTTTAACGTGAATCTTCACTATTTAAAGCATACTTCCTGGAGCTTTTCCTGCAAGCCAGGCGGAACGGCGAATACCACATGCAAAGGCCGAAGAAGCTACTGCAGCGATGACGCTCTACACCAGTGGTTTCCAAACTTTTTCGGTCCACCGCCCCCTTGGTTCCATATACACACCCACAGCGCCCCCCTACCTTTTTTAAAAAAAACATAAATGCCTTTTGTTTCCACTTTTATTTTATATTTAAAAAATCGTTTAAATAAAATTATAAGAGTTAAACTTAATGTTTTATGTGTTAATTAATAAATTAAAAATTATTATATTTTTTATGATTAACAATAATTCATCTAGCAATAGTTTATTAAAAACAATATGTGCTTGAATAAGATTCATAAATTAAAATTAGTTTTAGTTCATTTTTTATTTTTAACACAAAAATTACTTTATTTGAATTTTATTATAAAAATAAATGCACTACTTGTCTACTAGCGCCCCCTGTGATAATAACAGCGCTCCCTTCCACCTCTCGTACCTATTAGCGCCCACCTCGGTAATCCCCCCCCCCCCCAGGGGGCGTACCGCCCACTTTGGGAACCACTGCTCTAAACCCTTCTTCGGAAGGCACTCCTTGCACCCTCGATTGCATTACGTTCTATCGTGTTTCGCGCGGACTGTCCTCTGTCTTACCAGGCAAGTGCATTCAGATACGTCGCAGCGGCCTCCGTGATAAGTGTGTCCCTGTCACCACGATAAGTCGTCTCTGTCCCACGATAAGTCGGTCCCTGTCACCACGATAAGTCGTCCTGTCACACGATAGTCGTCCCTGTCACCACAGTACGGCGCGTCCTCAGGTTGCGGATGAAGAAGTCGGCCCCCAGATATGGAGGGTAGTTGCGAATACATGGAATAAACAGTCGCAGACAGCCGACAAGGAGTGGTCCTCCAGCGTGGTGGTTGGGCGAGGTGCTAACAACTCCTCACCGTAAAAACTTAAGAATGTTATGAAGCAGTTCACAAGGTTTGTACTGATCTTGTGGTACAAAGTAGTGGAATTATTGATATGGCTCAGGATAGGGACAGGTGGCGGGCTCTTGTGAACCTTCGGGTTCCATACAACGCTGTGCCGTGTATAGTAACATAAACAGGTCAACCAGGTCACACATTATTTCGGTCTTTCATTTCAGGATATTTACGTACAAGGTTACACGAAAACATGATAAGTTATAACCTAATAATCCTCTGTAATTTAGATTTTCGTTAAACTTACACATCATAAACTCCCCACTAAATAGACAGAAGACTGAACTTAAAGCATTATTATACGCATGCGCAGAACTATTATAACATCAATCGAAAATCATCGGAGTGTAATCCTCAAATTTTTTATATATGTTATACAGACAAATGTACACTGTTTTATGTTATTTAACACAATTTTTATTAAATGCTGCTCACACCCAAATACATCGCAATAAAAGTAAATGGACACAACCGACAGAGCCAAAACACATTGAAAACAGCCATCAAATACAGAATAAATCAAGAATTGAAATATCTTTATATTAAGAAACAGAAACTGAACGAACAACTATACCACCTCCACTTAAACTGTGCAAAAAACTGGCAATATAGTTGGCTATATATATATAAGCAAATATTGATAAAAAAACTACAGGAATACAACGAAAAACACTACGATAACCTCAACAGAAAATTAGATGTTCTACAAAAGAAGAAACGACCATGCAACGGAAAGACAAAGAACAAACAACAAGGGCAGCATTTAATAAAAACTGTGTTAAATAACATAAAACAGTGTACATTTGTCTGCATATGATATATATATAATTACAAATGTACGGTACAAGTAACGTAATGTTCCTCAAATTTTTCTTGCAAAGAATAATATTAAGGAGTGGCTCAAACAAATGTGTTAAACCAAAGACGAGAAATTTTATATCAGTCTCACCGTGCATTTTTTACAATTCACTGTTCATAAAACACCAACAAAATGCACTTCACTTTCACTTTTATTTTGCATTAATCGACCCCTACATATGTTTCGGTTTTATGTAAAACCATCTTCAGGGGGGTACAAAAACTACGTTCATTCCATATCCAATGTTACTTCTGCCATAATACTCGTGCAATATATTTGTATGCAAGTTACATTCACTTACAAAACCAACGTAATTTTTGTACCCCCTGAAGATGGTTTTACATAAAACCGAAACATATATAGAAGTCGATTGTAAAGTAAAGTAAAGTGCATTTTGTTGGTGTTTTAAACAGCAAAGAGAAGTACGAAACAGAAGGAGCATTTATTTTCAATGTAGTTGTTTGTTGTGACAGTAGAAGCAAAACAGATAGGGTACAGTTACCATGTCACGTGGTAACAGGTCACAGGGCACTAAACATCATGCAGATAGCTCCAAAGATTAAAAAGGTTTTAAGTATAGAACGAGGGACAAAAGCAAAAAAGTACACTTCCCACGCAATCATCATGAATTTCAGGGGCTCTACTTACGTACAATACCTTGTTACTTCTAATTTGAATACAAGCTAGCTATTGTTTCAAACCAACTGCTTAGGTATTTGAATATAAAGTAGCTCAGAAATTATAATTCCATTATTTTAATACGAGACCCAATTTTGTACAATGTTCTCAGAGTTATCTTCTTTGTGACGTCAGGTTTCCTTTTCATATAAATCGCTTCTTATTTCGAATCGTTTTAAAAGCAATGCCCTGTCCTAGTCAGGGGTTCACAATCACTCTGCTCCTTGCCTGCCCGTTATATATCATACTTTACATCAAACAGTCGTATATTTAACTAAACTAGTGCCTTCCGGCATCTGTTCCTATTGTGACTTCCCGAATTTTGTCACTACCTACACATCAACACAGTATAACTGGACTTAATACGTGGTATAGGTTGATTACTTCCATAAAGTTCCTGTCATTTTGCATGACGACCTCCAGCGGTGACCAACAGTAGTTATTATGGTAGCAACAGTGCTAGTTACAACAATTCCTCAGATTCATAGTAGTGTAACTTTACATTACGTTCCTCCATCAGTCACGTGACTATAGTTGTTACGTAAAATAAAAGCTGCATCCTATGCTAATACTCCCTTCTCTCTGATTTCAAAAAAAGAAACTATTGACTCCAGTGATGTTAGCCCAGGGCCGCTGACTTAATGTCAGGGACTTCATGGAAGTAATCCTACTATAACAAACTGCAACTTTTCCATTTAGACATGTCACAACACTATATTACACTCTTTTAAGTTATTTGGTCCGTATGGCAGTGTACTTGTTAACAAGCGGTAACATATGCAGTTAGCGTCAGGTAGACACTCGCATCTAACTACAGCTGGAAACCAGATACAAAGACTGGTGTTTCTGCGTGTGGAATGTGACGCTGTGTCGTCGGGCGAGTGGTTCCCGACGTTTCGAAAAAATTGTACTTCCTTCACATTTAAGGGTCAAAGCAGTCTAAAGAGCGTTTAATCTAACGATACAGCGTTAGATACCAGAAGACCTAATCCCTCTACGTTTATATTGTAGTGAATCACAAATAATACAGAATCTAACGTAGCTAAATTCCATCGCTAATTCGTAGATGTGAGTAAATTGTAGAGATCATAACAACCACTGAAAACTGTTGGTTAGAAGTGACGTGGTAAAACATGGTTTTGACATTAGATCTGCGCTCTTCTGGGATATTACGCAGCGTTGAGTGGTAGTTTTGTACCGACGTTTCGGGACAACCTGTCGGTCCCATCTTCAAGGCGCAAGAAGTCCTTGATAATGGGACCCATAGGTTGTCCCGAAACGTCGGTACATAACTACCACTCAACGCTGCATGATATCCCACTAGAGTGCAGATGTCATCAACATCGCGGCGGAAGCCTTAAGTCACTGTTGTGACACATTGGTCGTTGCATTAGCAATTGTCTGGTTGGACTCAAAAACAGAACAAAAGAGTCTTCAGTAAAAATGTGTGGTCTTATTGTGACTGTGGGCTAGGAAGCAAAAACGCTCTCAGTATATCGTGTGACTTTCTGAAGGGAGCCATTCATACCAAGTTTAAATCAGTACAAATCATTTAAAGCTTAAATAAAGCGTCACTCTTTACTGATTCTTCCCGCCTTCCAGAGGCTCAATTTTTCTTTTCCTCATGAAATCCACTGCCGAAGAGCGGACAGTATGGTCATTCGCTACGCAGTAATCACACCTCGCGATCCACAAACCGTATTGCGATAAAATAGGAACACTCTGTAGAAACAACGAACAGGCATGTTGCCGTAGCGATAAGCGTCTAGCTTGTGTTCGGTTCAAATATCGACCGCAGCAAAGACTAATCCGACTTAGGCCTTCCGTAGTTTTACTTTCTCCTTCCGTGCAATGCTGATGTATTCCTTTAAGAGGTCACGGCCTCTTTAATCCACATCCGTTCGCAATGAAAGACAAACGTGCCTCCATGAACTCCAGAAAGCGCCATTATGTGTCCGTTGAGAAGAATATATACTTTGTGGAAATCAGTTACGTAGTGCTCAGGTAGCTGATGCTGACAGCTTCCGCGGCGGTAGGACGAGTAACCGCCCGCGTTTTTCCGCGTGTATTTAAATTTTTCGCCGATCCCAGTGGCCGTGCGGTCTGAGGCGTGGGTCTTCGGCCGCTCGCTTACTAGGATCGTGGGTTCGAATCCCACAGGGGGCCATGGATGTCTGTCTGTTGTGAGTATTGTGTGTTGTCAGGTAGAGGTCTCTGCGACGAGCTGGTCCCTCGTCCAGAGGAGTCCTACCGACTGTGGTGTGTCTAAACATGTGATCATAAAACTTCGACGAAACGAGGAGGCCCAGGCCCATATAGGGCTGTCGAGCCATAGAAGAAGAAGATTTAAATTTTTCAGCCCTCATCAAAATTCTCTCCACATATTAATTCATTCTGCAGTCTGTCTTACGACAGGTCCGTAGCCTCTTCAAAAGCGAGTTCTAGTGCTTCCTCTTTCAATCTCCAGTATCTTCTCTTTTCCTTAAGGTCATGCAGTAGCTGTTTACGTCTTCTCCCTCTTCTTCCCGTCATTTCTATCCTTCCTTCTAACTTTCCTTCAATCACGTGTTTCAGAAGGCAGTTTCTACGCAACATGTGACCAATCCAGTTTATTTAATTACCTTGAACAGTGTATGGTCAAAAACAGCGCTGGACAAAACCGTGTTGGGCGAGGGTTGCTGTGTTTAGAAACTCCAAGAATTTAAGGTTACTTCGAGATATGCTATTCTTTTCACCGTGTTACTGGAAAGTTCACCCTAGAACAGGCCAGGAAGGCCCAGAGAGTAGAGGTATAGCTCTACTCTTTCTTTAACCTCGGCGCTAGATGGGGGTGGGTGGTCAACGCCACGCCCCGGCCGCTTTACCCCCTGGAATGACCCGGTACCCATTGTACAGGAGGTTAGGTAGGCCCCGGGGCCGGTCTGAACGGGTGCTGAAAATCTCGCCCCCACCGTGATTCGATCCCCGGACCGTCCAGCCCGTAGCGAGTCGCTACACCGACTGAGCTATCCCGGCCCACACCGTGTTACTGTATTAGCATATAAAGGAGTGCTTCCCCAGCAGCAAGGACATACACACAACAAAATAAAATAGCTACCAAATACTGCAGCCGTCTGTAGCTGTCTTATCTCTGACACAGCTCATTGTCTTTCACTGAATGCTAGACGTGTCAGCATTGAATGTTCTTAGCGAGCATTAATTCGCGGTGAATTCAAAAGAGATGTCACCGGGTACCAGCCATTGTTACACCCACTACATGCCCGGATCGCACTAATCCTCGAGGCGCCTGACGGCTAATATCGTCAATTGGAAACATCGGCATAAACGAACGTTTTTAGCATCTGTCACACTCAGACCGTGACCAGACGAGTGACCGTGACTGAATTATCTGTCTGTAGCTTCTAAGTGACATCTGAAGGATAAGGAAAAGCTCATATTTAAATATTCTTGTTCACAGTGTTATAGCGTGACCGGTTGTTTTTTTTTTGTGCATTTTTATACAGGGTGATTCAGGAGAAAAGTTCAATATTTTGGGAGGTGACAGTAACAGTCAATGTGAGAAAAAAAAAGTTAATATGAACATGTGTGTAATTCTGGATGTTTACCGAATAGAGCTGTTTGAATCTACAATTACAAAGCATTGTGAATGGTAATAAATAAAGAGAAATTAGTTACTGCTAATTTTATTTTAATTTAATATTTAAATGGCAACTGTGTTACACAGAATTAACAAATTTGTTACAGTTAACAATAAAGTTCGAAAATCCCACCGTCAACCTCAGTGCACTTTGCAACTCGTGTGCCAAGATCGCGTGTTGTTCGTCTCAACTGATCTTCACGTTTCTTTATGCCGGCAGCAGCATACAAAATGCGAGCGAGCAATTCGTCTTTTTAATATATATATTTAAACTTCGCTCTTCACCCAACCCCACAAACAAAAATCTAACGCAATTAGGTCCGGTTATATCATAGGTCGAAGTAAATTAAAATATTTTTGGAAATTAAAAAAAATTACTGTATAATAAAATACAATTACTATAAAATAATATAATTAACGCAAAATAATATAATATAGTTAACGTTTCGAAATTTTGGAATAATTCATTCAATCGCCATATTGCAAAACAACAAAAACGCATTTGCATTGTGAGACAGTTCAACGATAATATTTATTATGTTGTTCTCCGGTCAGTTGGCAGCATTTCGTAAGCCGGATGTGGCCTACAGGCCACTAATTGACACACCTGATACGTGCATTCTATTAGGACAAACACGATCTTTGATTAAAATTAAAACCAACTTGGTGCACACTCACTATTAAAAAAATTTTAATAGTAGATTAATTAACCCGACATGTTTCGGTCAGGTACCTGACCATCTTCAGGGGAATACTACATTAACTTGCGTAGTCCATATGTAAAACACACATAAGATATGAGCCTATAAGGTCTCGTCGTATATAAAGTTTTTCACAAGTCACTAAAAATCACTAAAAACTTTTTTTTAAAAAAAGCCAACACTTGCAATCCTACAATAGGCCCACCTTTTATAAAACTTATAGCACTGTTATTGTATAATACTTGAGCATATTCACTTATGCGTCCTGTTTTGCGTATCGAAGTATGTCTCGTACAGACGATGTGTAGTGTACCTTTTATTGTGGATTTTCTATGATTTGAAGTCTGGGATATTATGTCAGCGCGTTATTATTGGCGTATTGTCATTTTCTTATGCATGGTTTTGCATTATTGTTCTGCGTGTTTCCTGTTATGTGGACTGTGTTTTATGCGTGTTTTGAGGCGTATCGGTTGCTTGCCTTCGGTCAAGTGTGCATCAAGTTGGTTTTAATTTTAATATATACAACATGCACGGTGAATACAATATTAAATACGATATTTGATGTTTCAAAAGTGCTTCAGAACTAGTTCAAACATTCAATAGGAGATATAATTTTCATGCACTGGGGACGGGCGGTACTTGGCTCTTGTTTTCACGGAATTGTCAAAATCACAAATGGATGAGACCAACGAAGCATATCTGGCAACAACAACAACAACAACAACAACAACATCAAACACGCCATTTCATAAAGTTCCAACAAAACCTTGCATTTCACATTCTCTGTGTTGTCTTCTCTCCACAGGGCAGCCAGCGCCAAAGATACACACAAAATTCTTCCCTCTGTTCGATCGATAGACAGGCCATTATTTTATTTCGCCAAAGAATGTGCTTTAATTACACGCTTGGCCGCAATCGCTTACTTGCGTGAGCTCAACTTCAACCTTTCAAGTGGCGACCAATCGAAGATTTACAGTCTATCTGACTACACTTATTCCAATGTCTTAGAGCAATTACTCAGTTCAGCAGATAATGCCAAGAAAAAAACGTAACGAATTAGACGTAAAAAGAACAGAGAGTTTAACTTTGTAGTATAACCGCTGCTTCGCTTTCTCTTGTTAGATCCACTCAAACAGAATCTCACCAGAAACAATATAGGGACAGACACATTAATACAGTATGTGTCGTCACACTCTACAACTTTATGATCTATCCTATCCATTCACTTATTCCACCTAACAGTTTGTATGCCTTTCTCATCACCTATCTGTGACTAAGTTAGACATCCTAATATCTGATAAACAGCAACAGTCTTGAAGTTCAAAATCAACACTTTAAGGATGAAAGTTAACCTGAATTATATTTAAATATTCAGTCCGTACCGCGCAGTAAACACACTCCGTCTCAGTTATACAAACCAATCAGTTAATGTTGTACAGTGAAATAATCGCTGTTTGTTCTGAGATCCACACAAAACACATAAATACAGTCCGTACCGCGCAGTAAACACACTCCGTCTCAGTTATACAAACTAATCAGTTAATGTTGTACAGTGAAATAATCGCTGTTTGTTCTGAGATCCACACAAAACACATAAATACAGTCCGTACCGCGCAGTAAACACACTCCGTCTCAGTTATACAAACCAATCAGTTAATGTTGTACAGTGAAATAATCGCTGTTTGTTCTGAGATCCACACAAAACACATAAATACAGTCCGTACCGCGCAGTAAACACACTCCGTCTCAGTTATACAAACCAATCAGTTAATGTTGTACAGTGAAATAATCGCTGTTTGTTCTGAGATCCACACAAAACACATAAATACAGTCCGTACCGCGCAGTAAACACACTCCGTCTCAGTTATACAAACCAGTCAGTTAATGTTGTACAGTGAAATAATCGCTGTTTGTTCTGAGATCCACACAAAACACATAAATACAGTCCGTACCGCGCAGTAAACACACTCCGTCTCAGTTATACAAACCAGTCAGTTAATGTTGTACAGTGAAATAATCGCTGTTTGTTCTGAGATCCACACAAAACACATAAATACAGTCCGTACCGCCCAGTAAACACACTCCGTCTCAGTTATACAAACCAATCAGTTAATGTTGTACAGTGAAATAATCGCTGTTTGTTCTGAGATCCACACAAAACACATAAATACAGTCCGTACCGCGCAGTAAACACACTCCGTCTCAGTTATACAAACCAGTCAGTTAATGTTGTACAGTGAAATAATCGCTGTTTGTTCTGAGATCCACACAAAACACATAAATACAGTCCGCACCGCGCAGTAAACACACTCCATCTCAGTTATACAAACCAATCAGTTAATGTTGTACAGTGAAATAATCGCTGTTTGTTCTGAGATCCACACAAAACACATAAATACAGTTCGTACCGCGCAGTAAACACACTCCGTCTCAGTTATACAAACCAGTCAGTTAATGCTGTACAGTGAAATAATCGCTGTTTGTTCTGAGATCCACACAAAACACATAAATACAGTCCGTACCGCGCAGTAAACACACTCCGTCTCAGTTATACAAACCAGTCAGTTAATGTTGTACAGTGAAATAATCGCTGTTTGTTCTGAGATCCACACAAAACACATAAATTCAGTCCGTACCGCGCAGTAAACACTCCGTCTCAGTTATAAAAACCAGTAAGTTAATGCTGTACAGTGAAATAATCGCTGTTTGTTCTGAGATCCACACAAAACACATAAATACACTGTGTGGGCAGAACGTAGAATTTGTGAACGTTAAACCTGGTGGTACATAAAGTGACCACTGGCCTTTATGAAGGGTTAATATAGAGAAATGCTACGTTATTGGAGGTTTCTACAGAGCTGTTGATGCTGAATAAATCTTTTGGCATATGACGCCATGTTGACTTATTTCACTACGGACGTTTACGAGGCGCTTACTGCCTCCGTCTTCAGGGCATTCACCTCACAGAAGAGTGGAATCTTTAATAATATTACTAATCGTACACGACACTTCGTCATGGCAATCGTTTGGGTGGGATGTTTGCAACAGCTGTCCTATTTGAACGGTCTCTTGTATGTACGTGTCATACAAACGTCATAAATTTTACGATAGCCCGGTGTCTTTCCTTTTAACAAGCAGGCTCTAAAATTAAAACTGAATTAGGGACGCCGTATTAAGTTAACTATGCACAATCCACATCACTTGCAGAGATGAAAGCGACAATAAAACCTTAATGAATCATAAATTCACTGCGAGGCCACATAAAATATGACCTCCCTGTGTCCGCAACCAGTGGTTCACGACCCCTTTCTTTGCAGAGGATCGTAAAATAACAGCAGACTGCAGACATTCATTTCAGACACGGTAAAGCCTTATCAGAAGCCGCGATAGCTCAGTCGGTGTAGGTTTAGTTTAGGCTGGACGGCCGAGAAATCTTGTGTTTGATTCTCGCAAGGGGCAAGCAATATTTCTTTTCCAAAGCGTTCAGACCAGTTCTGGGAGCCACTCAATCGCATATGCACTGGGTAACAGGAATATATTCAACAGAGATAAAGCAGACGAAGCTTGAATCTCACCATTCACCACGTCTATTGTTGAGGCATAAATGCGTGGCGCTATACCTCTGCTCCCCCATACGCCTTCATGGTGTGACGCGTAACCAAGCAGAGGAAAAACTTTGATTTTAACAGAATTTGATTGCTTAATTTACTCGCAACAAAAGTCATTCCAAATAAGCCCCACCCTGTATAACTGCTTCATCTACAACAAACTGCCAACAACGCTCCAAGTAACACCTTGTGGACACAGCATGTCCATACTGCAAACATTAACCCAGGTTTGAAAACACTTATCGTTTGTTTATTAAGAGATTTTGAATTTACAATAGACGTTTCGGATGAAAATAATTCTTCCTTCTTCAGAGTCAACTTGGAGACAGAGCCAGCAAGATTTGCTGCAACGTCGGACACTTTTACGATGTGCAACCAAATAATTCACAATAACTATGACCACATTACCGGCACAACAAACAGCATATTCAAGATGCGTGACTTCAGGCTTCCGCCGCGATGTAGACTATATCTGCGCTCCTCTAGGATATCACACAGCGTTGAGTGGTAGTTCTGTACCGACGTTCCGGGACTACCCATCGGCCCCATCCCTAAGTGCCAAGAAGATAGGACGGATAGGTTGTCCCGAAACGTCGGCACAGATTTACCACTCTACGCTCTACAAATTTAATGTTATATATATATATATTCCGTGCTGCTTTACTCCTCACACTAGTTTTATTTCCAACTACTGCACAAACTTTAATTTTGTGTTGCTACATGTTCCGGCCATGTAGCCATCATCATGGAGTTATAATAGAGGTATACACAAAAGAATGGTGCGGTTTCAATAGTGAATAAAGGGAAACCGCACCATTCTTTTGTGTATACCCTGTATTATAAAGAAACAAGCAGCGTATCATATGTCAGTAAATGTTAAACATACGTACATCGGCATTATACAACAGTCAACTGATGTACATTATTACTAAAAATTATTCAGATTAAAATACAAAGGAATTATTAGAACATGAAACTTAAGAATGTAAAAAGTTGTCTCCAAACATACTGGAGTATTATACAGTATATCTCCTGTGTTTTATGGAGTGGAGATCCAAGGCGTTGACACACGATGTTCAGTTTTTTTTTTTTTTGGCGTGGTGAAGGGCCCCGCAGCAGATGCTACGGACGCACCGTAGCTTAAGGCTTCTTGTGCAACCCCTGTGAATGAAGATGAACAGTTTTTTTTTACCAATTTTTACAAGTAATGGAGCACCAGTGGAATGAAATTGACAGGGGAAAACCGACAACTGGAGAAAAACCTGTTCCAGTGCCACTTTGTCCACCAAAAATCTCACATGGACTGACCCGGAATCGAACCCGGGCCTCCGCGGTGAGAGGCCGGCGACTAACCGCCTGAGCCGATGGCACGGCCTTGTTCAGTCCTTTGGACTGCAGCAGGTGACTCACAAAATGTGACATTTCACTTTACAAGCTGAACAACGCAAAGAAGCATTTATGTCAATCAATGACTCACTGACTAACCAAATAACCAACTCCACAAAACACATTCCTTCTTGAAAAAACTACTTTTCCCTCATCCAGTCACGAAATTCCCCGCATCTTTTCCCTTTCCCCGCGTAAGACCACCTTTTTTCAGATACATTTAATATTATTCTCCCATTTTCACGTAGGTCTTCGAAGTGGTCTCTTCCTTTTTTTTTTTTTTGTTAAGAAGAGCCCCGCAGCAGATGCTACGGACGCACCGCAGCCTTAAGACTTATTGTACAACCCTATGATGAAGATGATTACTGTTTTTTTCGACAACCATGCCGTCAGTGGGATTCGAACCCGTAATCCCAGCAATCAAGTGACTGCACGGCCACCGGGATCGGCGTCCTTTCACCTTTACCCATCAAAACACTCCATAAATTTTTATTCCCCCCATACGTGCCACATGACCCTCTACCTACCACCCCCCCCCCCCCAATACGATCACCCCAAACAGTACAAATCATGATGCCTCTCTTTATCGAATTTCATCCAGTCTCCTGTTACTTCCTGCCTCTTAGGCCCAAATAACCACATCAGTCCGTATTATCCCAACAATGTAGCAACAAAGACAGAAGATAGACGTGACAAGTGCCACTGGCACATTCTTCATTTCCAAAAGAGTTTAAACTTTGTTGTCGCCGCAAACAGCAATGTTTCCCGTAACTAATTAGCTTTAACAGTGCAACTAAATAGCAGTTTTATCCTGTGTAGTTAAGTTCCGATAAGGATCAGCCTTTTTTGTCCAATCATCATGGCAATTGGACACCACGTCTGCTGTTGGCTCAAGCATTCCATTACACAGTTTTGCTTTTAACAGCGAGGTCACGGCTTGCTCAGACAGGTACGAGCGCTGCAAATTAAAATCGCCTCCATTCATTCTAAACTTAGTAACTTTTTAAGACTAGAAACATCAGATAAATTCTAAAAGGCTCTGACAATGGTGTATAATATTGAGAACCAATTGTCTTCTGGACTTTGTCCATCGTACGGATAAAATATTAAAATATAATATAAATATATATTATATTATTTTATTCGGACGATGGATAAAGTCCAGAAGACAATTGGTTCTCAACAGAAATATCAGTTTTGTTAATATGCACAAACTATTATGACAGGGGTGCACAAATCCCGAGCGAGAAGTCGCAGTGGCGACTACACTTTTTTACGGTGGCGCCTAATGTTTTTAAATCCCCAGTACGGAAACTGTTCATGTCACATTTCTGGCTCCTAGAATTCTGAGTTGGCTCCGGGATTTTTTTGGGAAAATTTGTGCACCCCTGTGTTAGGAGTAATTTATAATGAAAATAGACGAAGTATCCCGCTGCTGAAAGAGATTTTCTTTCAAACAAAATCAGCTGTGAAATGAGTTTTTGTAATACAATTTATACATTCGAAATCTGATTTGCCACAGACCTTGCATTCATCATACAGTCCATCCACTTTCTCCCATACTCACGTCACTGTGTACGTAAACCTATCAGTAATGCAGATCATACACGTAACAGATTACTCCGAAACGTTTGTATCAGTTTATAATCCTACAATGTATAAAAATTCATAGGATTACCATTTAGCCCTCTAAATCCCAGTGGTTACTATATGTACCACCACGTTTAACATTCACAAATTCTACGTTCTGCCCACACAGTGTATTTATGTGTTTTGTGTGGATCTCAGAACAAACAGCGATTATTTCACTGTACAGCATTAACTGACTGGTTTGTATAACTGAGACGGAGTGTGTTTACTGCGCGGTACGGACTGTATTATGTGTTTTGTGTGGATCTCAGAACAAACAGCGATTATTTCACTGTACACAATTAACTGTTGGTTTGTATAACTGAGACGGAGTGTGTTTACTGCGCGGTACGGACTGTATTTATGTGTTTTGTGTGGATCTCAGAACAAACAGCGATTATTTCACTGTACAACATTAACTGACTGGTTTGTATAACTGAGACGGATGTGTTTACTGCGCGCGTTACGACTGTATTTCATGTGTTATGTGTGTGAGATCTCCAGAACAAACAGCGATTATTTCACTGTACAGCATTAACTGGTTGGTTTGTATAACTGAGACGGAGTGTGTTTACTGCGCGGTACGGACTGTATTTATGTGTTTTGTGTGGATCTCAGAACAAACAGCGATTATTTCACTGTACAGCATTAACTGACTGGTTTGTATAACTGAGACGGAGTGTGTTTACTGCGTGGTACGGACTGTGTCTTTATATGTACACACCTAAAGCACAGTGGTTACTATATGTACCACCACGTTTAACATTCACAAATTCTACGTTCTGCCCACACAGTGTATTTATGTGTTTTGTGTGGATCTCAGAACAAACAGCGTTTATTTCACTGTACAACATTAACTGACTGGTTTGTATAACTGAGACGGAGTGTGTTTACTGCGCGGTACGAACTGGGCCTTTATATATAATTCAGATTAATCTTGGGTTTTAAAGGGTTAAACTGTAATACGACATGCATGATATTGAGCTATGAAGTCAGCAAAAATCCACATTGCAGTTGTTTGCAAACAGAGATTTCATGAGACTGTTTGGGCCTACGAAAGAGCAGGCAGTCGGAGCTGCAGACACTTCAGTAAATAAAGACTTGGTTATTTTTCTTCGTCATACAACACTGCTGGTGTAATTAAATCAAGTTCTATCAGTTGCGAGAGATAGAGCACGCGTGGTTGAGAAAAGAAATGGATATAGCTTAGTCGAAAAACCTCACAAAAAAGAGATGGCTTAAGCGTGGAAGGAAAGTTCATATTAGAAGATAAGAAATGTTCGCGGAGCCTCCCCATAACCACAGCAAACAATGAACATTGCTAACCATGTTAGCGTTGGTAGCAAAGGTAACCATAGGTAAATGTAAAAAAATGTTCTTTGCCATGCCCTTAAGGCATACAGGAGGAGAGGTATAGCTCCATTCATTCTTAACTTTAGCACTAAATGCAGGTGGGTGGTTAACTTAACACCACAGCCGCTTTACCTTCGGGGCAAGAGACCCGGTACCAACTTAATATGAGGCTGATTGGGCCCCAGCGGCGGTCTAGATGTTTTCGAGAAAAAATATTTTGCCCATACGGGGATTCGAACCCCGAACCGTCCAGCCCGTAACCTAGTCACTATACGGACTACTCATACAAAAGCAAACCAAACGTGATAATTATAAAATCAGTGGTAACATTAGTAGCCATGACAAACATGGTAACGTTAGTAACCGAAGTAGTAATAAATGTAAGTAGGTCTTCATGTACAGGGCCTGTAATTTTTGTCCGATTTTATCCCAACACGAATTTTTTTTTTCGACAGATTTCAATAAATATCCCCAATATAAAATTTCACAAAAATCCATCCAGCGGGGGCAGAATTGTTTCATGCGGACGGACAGACAGACATGACGAAGTCATACAGCCATTTGTCGCAACTTTTCGAACTCATCTACAACGTGTCTTAGTTACCAAATGAGAATTAATTAACCTCTCTCAACAACCAGCACCGGACGCTTGTAAATAAGGCAAGAATCTCAGTTTATATAAACACGTGCAACTCATTTTTTTCTTTTCCAAACGGACCGTACGACTTGGAGATTGCAAATCGTTCTCAAAGACACAACGTCTAAAGAAACGCACTAACTAACATACATTAATACAATTTATTTTATTTGCACCAACTAATGCACACGTAAAACCACATTTTTGTAGTTTTTATTTAATATACATTAATATTTTTCCACCAATGGCTCGACAGCCCCTTGGGGGCCTAGGCCGCCTCATTTTTCGAGGCTTCACGATCACACATTAGACACACCACACTCGGTAGGACTCCTCTGGACGAGTGACCAGCCCGTCGCAGAGACCTCTACCTGACAACACACAACACTCACAACAGACAGACATCCATGTCTTTGGCGGGATTCGAACCCACAATTCCATCAAGCGAGCGGCCGTAGACCGACGCCTTAGACCGCACGGCCACCGGGATACATTAATATAGAGTCATTATTTTAACTGGCAACTATCGTTTGCCATGTTCTGAGGGTTCGGATGTAGTATTAATGTATCCCATTCATCTGTCCACCCACAAGCATAATAGAGTAGCTGTGGGAGTTAAAAAACGACAGTTGTCACATGAAATAACGGATTCCCCAGTATGTCTCCAGCAGCAGTGGGGGGAACCACAAAGATGGATGCCGTCGGACCACTTCCACTCAATCTGCAGACGTCTTGGCCCCGGAAACAGGAACCCTTTAATACACCATGACCCAGGTTCATCAATCTTCAATTCGGCGAAACAACGAAGACGTATCCAGTTGTTTATTTAAGAGTTTGGAAGTCGCGTTCCGTTAAACTGCGCGGTGTTAGCCCTGGAAAAACGAATCCTGTAGCTGCCTGTGCCAAAATTGCCTGATAAATTACTGGCAAATCGCCCTTTACAATTACATACAACACCTGTCGCCGTATTCTACATTTGTATATTCTTCTTCAACTTCAGACGCAAAAAAAAATTAGCTTCGTCATGTCCGTCCGTCTGTCCGGCATGCATCAGCGCGACTCCCACTGGACGGACTGCCGTGAAATTGTATATTTGGGACTTTTATGATAACAGGGGCACGCGGTGGCGCAGTTGGTTGAGGCACTGCGCTACAAGTCGGAAGGTAGCGGGTTCGATTCCCGATGGTGTCATTGGAATTTTTCATTGACATAATCCTTCCGGCCGTACTAAGGCCCTGGGGTCGACTCAGCCTCTAACAGAAATGAGTACCAGGAGTATTTCCTGGGGGGTAAAGACGGCCAGTGCGTAGGGCTGACAACCTTACCACCTTCATGTGCCGATTGTCTAGAAATCTGGGAGCCTCAACCTCCTGGAACCCTAAGGGCCTGTCAAGGCCTGTAATGGGGTTGCTTTTTATGATAATATGTCGCTAAAATCCAAATTTGGTTAAAATGGAGCAAAAATATAGGACACTTTTACACGAAGGCGACAGTGTATTCTGTTGCTGCCATCTATATTAAATCGCTATTAAAGCGCTTCTTTGGTTGAAATGGTACCAGGTTGTTACAAGAGCCCATGAGGTATAAATATTACGCGAACGCGCTACAATGTTAACTTACATGTACATTGCCTACCTTGTTGGCTTCTGTGCGCAAGCTTTGCCAGCGACACAAATGGCATTAAGGTCTCATCAAGAGTTCTTCAACATGACGCAGTGTCGATTGGTAATTAGTCACCGGCCTTTCGAAAGACGTAATTGCCTCTGTTTTCAAGCTGACCCACGTTGCGTATGTTTTCTTGTTGGACAGCGCTCATCGTAAACCACCCTGAAGATGGAGGCAGCAATTTATTCCGAAACATCGGTAAACAATTAGCAATCGACACAGCATAATATCCCAGAAGAATTTAATTTTCATCAGTACAGCTGTGGAAAACTTAACTTGTAAAAATATGTGTTCTCTGTTCCAGACTACTATAAGAATTTTATTAAATTATTTATTTTATTTATTTATTTATTTGTGGTTAATTTAACGAAGACGTCAGTGCCGTACACTACACAGCGTCACATGAACTACTACTAAGTAACATCTGTTTGAGAGTACTGAGAAAAAACACGCAATATTACAGGCTGAGCAGTTAGTGTCCCGACTCATAATCGGGAGAGGCACCTCCTGAATACAGGCCACACGCGTTACTGCTTGAACCAACTTGCCCGATGAACTGTGACAGGTTCTACTGACACCAGACACAGAGCAAAAGTAAAAAATTCAGACGGCATGTAGGCTTCAAAGACATTGCTGCTGGCAAGTGTGTAAGTTCTTTCTTTCTTTATCTGTCCCTCTGCTGTTCCTTCTTTCCTCCATATCATTATGTCCTATATTAAACTGTGTTCAAATTTAGTGCTCTAACAAACACATTGTGCCGAGCCCAGTGGCCGCGCGGTCTAAGGCGTGGGTCTGCGGCCGCTCGCTTACTGGGATTGTGGGTTGGATGTCTGTCTGTTGTGAGTGTTGTGTGTTGTCAGGCAGAGGTCTTTGCGACGAGCTGATCACTCGTCCAGAGGAGTCCTACCGAGTGTGGTGTGTCTAAAGTGTGATCGTGAAGCCTCGAAAAATAAAGCGGCCTAGGCCCCCAAGGGGCTGTCGAGCCATTGGGGGTTGGGGGGAAACAAACACATTTAAGTTTGTACAATAAAACACACAACGACATGCAACATTGCAACACAGCGGCTGCGAAACACGTACGACGAGTTCATGTCTTCGAAAATACAAGACAGAAGTAACTAAGGGTCAATGTGGCCGTCTGGTTTAACCTTCTAAAGCCCAGTGGTTACTATATGTACCACCATGTTTAACATTCACAAATTCTACGTTCTGCCCACACAGTGTATTTATGTGTTTTGTGTGGATCTCAGAACAAACAGCGATTATTTCACTGTACAGCATTAACTGACTGGTTTGTATAACTGAGACGGTGTGTGTTTACTGCGCGGTACGGACTGTATTTATGTGTTTTGTGTGGATCTCAGAACAAACAGCGATTATTTCACTGTACAGCATTAACTGACTGGTTTGTATAACTGAGACGGAGTGTGTTTACTGCGCGGTACGGACTGTATTTATGTGTTTTGTGTGGATCTCAGAACAAACAGCGATTATTTCACTGTACAGCATTAACTGACTGGTTTGTATACCTGAGACGGAGTGTGTTTACTGCGCGGTACGGACTGTATTTATGTGTTTTGTGTGGATCTCAGAACAAACAGCGATTATTTCACTGTACAACATTAACTGACTGGTTTGTATAACTGAGACGGAGTGTGTTTACTGCGCGGTACGGACTGTATTTATGTGTTTTGTGTGGATCTCAGAACAAACAGCGATTATTTCACTGTACAACATTAACTGATTGGTTTGTATAACTGAGACGGAGTGTGTTTACTGCGCGGTACGGACTGTATTTATGTGTGGATCTCAGAACAAACAGCGATTATTTCACTGTACAGCATTAACTGATTGGTTTGTATAACTGAGACGGAGTGTGTTTACTGCGCGGTACGGACTGTATTTATGTGTGGATCTCAGAACAAACAGCGATTATTTCACTGTACAGCATTAACTGACTGGTTTGTATAACTGAGACGGAGTGTGTTTACTGGGCGGTACGGACTGTATTTATGTGTTTTGTGTGGATCTCAGAACAAACAGCGATTATTTCACTGTACAACATTAACTGACTGGTTTGTATAACTGAGACGGAGTGTGTTTACTGCGCGGTACGGACTGTATTTATGTGTTTTATGTGGATCTCAGAACAAACAGCGATTATTTCACTGTACAGCATTAACTGACTGGTTTGTATAACTGAGACGGAGTGTGTTTACTGGGCGGTACGGACTGTGTCTTCAGACAGATCCAGCTTCGTCCATAAAAGTTTAACAAAGTTTGCAAAGTGCATAATTTAACACCTAACTACATTCATATCAAAATTAACGGTAATCTCGACGATGTGGAAACAATAAAGTGTATTTATCGCTTTAGTGTGTGATATTGTACAATAAAATACACGGTGTGATTTCAGGATTCTGCCGCGGTGTAAATGAGATCTTTGCCCTTCTGGAATTTTACGCAGCGTAGATCGGTAGTCAGCTAACTACGCTGCGATCCTAAAATACATGGTGATATGCAACAGTGTAACAAAATTTGTTGGGTCTCTTTATACCATTTCTTCTTCTTGCCTCCTCTTCTGCTCTTCTTTCTATTCGTTTTTTACTCTTCGTGTTAATGGTTACAAATGTTTGGTAAGAAACTCTGTAGTTAAGATGTCTCTTGGGAATACCTAAGCATAAATGGGAGGAAAACATGGAAATAAATCTTATAGAAATGAGATGGAATGGGAGGGTGTGGATTGGAATCATCTGGCTAAAGATAGACACCAGAAGTGGGCTCTTGTTCAAAGGGCAATGAAATTTCGGGTTCCGTAAAAGGAGAGAAATTTTTGAGTAATGAAGGAACTATCAATTTCTCAAGACTGACTCTGTTCCGTGAGGTTATTTAGTCAGCTCTCTTCTTTACTTTTCCATTTCACGTTGTCCCCATTTCTTACTTTCTAATTACACTCCCCATTAAAGTATTCTGCACATGCTTCTTTTCCCAACGATCTGGCATTGTTCTTTCCAATTTGTGACATGAACGTCCTGTATTTTTTATACAAATTACAGGAAGCGACGCACGGAACATAACTGTAATCGCGAAGGCATATAAAGCGGTTATAGCTCCACTCGTTCCTAACCTTGGTGATATAGGGTGTTTTTTCTTAGACTTTTTAAAGGTTATCATCACTGCGATCGTGTCTAACCCACGTTATCGACTGTTAAACCTCCCCAACACGTAGCGCAGGACGCAACGCTGGCAGAGCGTCGGGCAGAAATTTGGGCCGGCGGTCATCGGTCAAGCAGGAAAAAAATAACTCTGTAGATGAAGGTGAGTGTAGCTTCACGCTTCGAAAAGAAAATGAGGCCGCAGAGTCAGTCTGTACCTTGTGCAGAAGACGGAAGCTCCTCCCGGCCATCGCAACCCGGATCGTGCAGCCCGTAGCATAGTCACTATACTGACTGAGCTATCCCGACTCACTCTTAACACACGTGTACGAGCACAAAGCGGAAAGTACACACGTTTCACCAAACTTTTCCGTTTAATTCTTATTCAATTACTGCAGATTCCGCGCTAAATATTTTGGCAGATAATCGTACATAACATTTTGGTCCGTATTTTCGTGACAGTTTCCGATAAAGACAGGTTTCCCTTTCTGACATGTCCTACTGTACCGTTACATCAAATAACGGTACAGTTTCCAACACTAACCACCACGACGAATCCAGCGTCATTGTCCGTCACAAGAATCTTCACAGTATCAATGATCACATGAAAGCGACTGTACCGTTAATTTATTTAGAACAAGAGGAACCAGCGGTGTACAGGCGATTTTAGAAGTTGAACGTCTCCTAGTAAGAACAAAATGCAGCCTATTACGGTAAAGGGAAAGTACTTAAGGTTACAAAAGCAGCTGATGTCAGGAGAGATGTAAATCATTTTGTTTCTGAAAATGATGAGCTTAGCACACAAATACCCGTCTCTCTCTCTCTCTCTCTCTCTGCCACAGTACAAATACCACAAGTGGCTACGTTAGCACTGACAAGCGGGTTGCCTATTAACCACTCATCTGGAACTATAAACCGAGCCGCTTTGTCTGGGGCACATCTTTCACAAAAACGTGACCGAGTCAAACAGAACAACAAACGCCCCATTTTATTAGTATTTCCTCTGAACATACGGACGGAAGTATGTTTATTTATATAGTAACATGAAAATACAAGAAAACAATGTTTTGTTACATATTACTTAGGTAAGGTAAAGGTAAAATTCAGCCTAGAACAGGCCATGAAGGCCCAGATGGGGAGTAGAGTTACAGCTCTACTCTTTCTTTAACCTCGGCGCTAAATGGGGATGGGTGGTTATCACCACGCCCCGGCCGCTTTAACCCCGGGAATGACCCGGTACCTATTGTACAGGAGGCTAGGTGGGCCCCAGAGCCGGTCTGGACGGGTGCGGAAAATCTCGCCCCCACCGGGATTCGATCCCCGGACCTTTCAGCTCGTAGCGAGTCACATATTACTTAGGAGACATTCTAAAATAACTAAGTGTTTATTTAAAGGCTTAAAGGTTTATTTACATGTTACATGGGAATATACAGGGTTTTCAAATTATGATACTGTGAATATGTTTCTAAAAACAAGCCTAGAACTGTTATGGCTTGCGCAGCATCATAAAGTGAACACCCTGTATTAAAAGACGATTTATTTATTGGTGACCCGGCAATATGCGACGGTACTTTAAAAGAGAACTCGACACAGAAATGGTTAGAACTGCACTTATTAGAAAACTTTTCGACTTACCATCACCACCACATGGTGTCTGGTTAGCACTCACACTCGTACTTAGCAATCACACACACACACACACCGTATCAATAACAACAAGGAGCTAAGTTTTAAGGGGGGAAATTGACACCAAAGTGGAGACTCAACTCCATAATTTCGAATTAATGTCCTCAGTAATGGCCGCCACCAACTTATAACCTAACACTGCAGCTAGCTATTAACTCAAGTCGAACCAATCGTATTCAATTACATGGGTGTTGTTTCTCGAAGCAGTGATGGAGAGAGGATCCAGTGCGTAACACCGGCGTATCTTCGCGTCACGTCCTATTCGTGTATAGTGAACAGGCTACGAAGACACCAGATACACTTCAAGTGCTATCATATATATAAAACGCTGGCTTGTGCGTTACACCCTGATTTCCATGGTTTCGACAGAGGTTAGTGGTTTTCATGGCTATGGTGGAGCTTGTTTTGTGAGTGAAGTCACAACCGTGTTAAGGCTAGGGCTTAGGATATCGCGATATTATTATCGACAATATTTAAGGTATCGATTCCTAATTAAAAAGACATTTCATTCCAGCGTTTCCGAATTATTTTTCACAATGCTGTTTCAGTAACTAAGATTTATTGAATACAGTCGAACTCAGTTATAACGTCAAGAAAGGGACTGAATATTTTGTGTCGTTATAAACGAGTGTTGTTATAACCGAGTATATAGCGTTATGGTTAACAGTGAGGAATTAATTGGTACCACAGAATATCTGACGTTATAGACGAGGTGTCGTATAAACCGATGTCGTTATAACCGTGATCTACTGTATTTAAATGGTGATAACACGTTGTAAACCGTTTAGAAATGCAATCACAATTGGCATACCGGAAACCAACTGACAATTCGTGTTGTTTCTGATAATAAACAGGACGCCATGTCTTATATTAAAAAATCTTAAACAAATTTTAGGTAACATTTTAAACGTCTGATAAAAACCCATGGATTAGCGAGTGAATATATCGAGATAATTTTTTTTTTCCAATGGAGCAATAGCCCCTAATAGGCCAGTGACTGCTCAATATCGAGGCTTCACGATCACACTCAGACACACCACACTCGGTAGGACTCCTCTGGAAGAGTGATCAGCCCGACGCAGAGACCTCTACCTGACAACACACAATACTCACAACAGACAGACATCCATGCCCGCTGCGGGATTCGGACCCGCACTCCCAGCAAGCGAACGGCCGTAGACCCACGCCTTAGACCGCGCGGCCACTGGGATCGGCGAGATAACTTACGGTTACTAAAATAAACGCGGATTTCAGTTCAGAAGTCACACACCTTCGCTCGTCCATCTGCGAGTACAACTTGACACCATCTCTCTCTACGATCCAGACGATCCATTCCCTTAACTTGTAGCGACCAAAACATATAAATTTCTCCTTTCCCATGCGGGCCATATACAGGGCATACACAAAAGAATGGTGCGGTTTCAAAAGTGAATAAAAAATTTATGTCTCACATCACACGGGCACAACATACACCGTCAGCGGCGGCAACTGTCCAAGTTTCTCATGCGCTACCAGCAGTTCGCTTCTCATGCTTACTGCGTGGCCGCGGGGCCAGTTTAGGGGAAATGCGCTGGATCGGACGTGCTGCTGCAAATGGAGACAAGAACCTTCTCCCTTGGCCACCCCGTTCGCCAGATCTTACACCGTGCGATTTCTTTCTTTGGGGGTTCGTTAAAGACAGCGTTTATGTACCACCATTGCCCACGTCCATCCATGAAATTCGTGATCGGATAACGCATGCACTGCAGGCCATTACAGCGGACATGCTACACCGGGTCTGGGATGAGTTTGATTACCGTGTGGATGTGTGTCGTGTGACCCAGGGTGCATACATTCAAGGATTGTAATTACCAAATGAGAAACTTGGACAGTTGCCGCCGCTGATGGTGTATGTTGTGCCCGTGTAAGGTGAGAAATACATTCTTTATTCACTTTTGATACCGCACCATTCTTTTGTGTATGCCCTGTATTGTAACCATACCATCTTCCTTCAATTAGCTGACGTCTACAAGGCATGTAATTCTATCACTTCTATTACCTGCCCTTTACTGTGTCCAAACGTTAGTGCGATTTAAAGTTAATGACAGGCGGAGCCTCAGCAACTGAAGCTCGGATTGATTCCCCCTTGTTGCCAAATGTTCATAATCAAAGGTACATTCTACAGACTCAGGCAGCACAAAGCAATCTTGAACACAACTTAAAGATACAACCCTGAACGAAATAACATATTTAAGTACTCGTAAGCATAAACTTACGTACCTCACAACTGATTTTACAGTTAATTTCTACATCCAATTGACAAAAATGCAATGGAAAGTAATAAACGACAGACGATCCCTATTTTAAAGTATACCACTGTACCTTATAGGCTTTTACTTTACTAAAACATCCCCACATAACTAAGAACAGTTGAGAATTAGTTCCTGTCACACTGCCCAAAATCCTATCTAGTCGACTCACGAGAACAGCTTTGGCCTTGCTATTGGTGGCGCGGGAGAAAGACCGCTAGACTTTTACGACCACTACTCTACGCATTCCAGTTAAAAAGACATTGGTTTTAAGTGAAGTTGTGTCTCGCGCCTGCGAGTTAATAATATTATTTACTGTTGTGCTGTATGTGGTTAGACAGATGCATAGTTTTGACATTAGACTTGTTATAAACTGAAAACCTGACAAGCAGCGACCCCTGGAAAGTGACGGAGACATGTTTTTGACAGAAACTAATGGTTTTACTTCTAGTTTAGCTCGAAGATAAGGTATCTTACCCATGCCGTGAAGGTCAAGGTTGTTCTTGTCAGTCGCCGAGAGTAATTTATTTTTGTTTCATTGTACCTTTACTTCGTTTTGACATCATCCTACAAAGCCTTACATCTGAATTGAAAAATCAGTTTCTCTTAAAGATTCAAATGTTCTGGGATTTTACGAAGGGTCGATTGATAACAGTTACCTATATCGCGAGGGTCGTAATGTTGTTGTCTTCAGAACACTGCAGTCCCAGAAGAGTAAACGTACAGGAAGGCAGTACACTCTTTCGAAACGTCGGTAACTACTTGCAAGTCGACATTGAGTAACACGGAGTGTATGGGTGTGTTATAGTCTGCTCTAGAGTAGTGCCTAGCACTCAACAAGAAGGCAGTACACTCTTTCGAAACGTCGGTAACTACTTACAAGGCGACATTGAGTAACACGGAGTGTATGGGTGTGTTTATAGTCTGCTCTAGGGTAGTGCCTAGCCCTGAACAGGAAGGCAGTACACTCTTTCGAAACGTCGGTAACTACTTACAAAGCGACATTGAGTAACACGGAGTGTATGGGTGTGTTACAGTCTGCTCTAGGGTAGTGCCTGACCCTCAACAAGAAGGCAGTACTCTTTCGAAACGTCGGTAACTATTTACAAGTCGACATTGAGTAACACGGTGTGTATGGGTGTGTTATAGTCTGCTCTAGGGTAGTGCCTAGCCCTGAACAAGAAGGCAGTATACTCTTTCGAAACGTCGGTAACTACTTACAAGTCGACATTGAGTAACACGGTGTGTATGGGTGTGTTATAGTCTGCTCTAGGGTAGTGCCTAGCCCTGAACAAGAAGGCAGTATACTCTTTCGAAACGTCGGTAACTACTTACAAGTCGACATTGAGTAACACGGTGTGTATGGGTGTGTTATAGTCTGCTCTAGGTAGTGCCTAGCCCTGAACAAGAAGGCAGTATACTCTTTCGAAACGTCGGTAACTACTTACAAGTCGACATTGAGTAACACGGTGTGTATGGGTGTGTTATAGTCTGCTCTAGGGTAGTGCCTAGCCCTGAACAAGAAGGCAGTATACTCTTTCGAAACGTCGGTAACTACTTACAAGTCGACATTGAGTAACACGGTGTGTATGGGTGTGTTATAGTCTGCTCTAGGGTAGTGCCTGACCCTGAACAAGAAGGCAGTATACTCTTTCGAAACGTCGGTAACTACTTACAAGTCGACATTGAGTAACATGGTGTGTATGGGTGTGTTATAGTCTGCTCTAGGGTAGTGCCTGACCCTGAACAAGAAGGCAGTATACTCTTTCGAAACGTCGGTAACTACTTACAAGTCGACATTGAGTAACACGGTGTGTATGGGTGTGTTATAATAGTCGGTGACCGGATAAATGCGCACACGACGAAAGCCCACACGACAATTGCGCACAGATAAAACCCCACAGTCATGAATGCTCACAGGACAAATACCCACACCGATAAATGCTCACACGGATGAATGCTCACACGGATGAATGCTCACAAGGATAATTGCTCACACGGGCGAATTGTCACACAGGAAAGTACGCACATACAAGAATTAGGTTAGGTTAGCGTTCAGGCTATGTCTCTGTTCTGTATATGAAGGGAATGGCCACTGGACACAAACTTAGGTTTGCGTGTAGGTTATGTCTCTGTTCTGTTTATGAAGGGAATGGCCACTGGACACAAACTTAGGTTAGCGTTCAGGCTATGTCTCTGTTCTGTATATGAAGGGAATGGCCACTGGACACAAACTTAGGTTTGCGTGTAGGTTATGTCTCTGTTTTGTATATTAAGTGAATGGCCACTGGACAGAAAGTTAGGTTAGCGTTCAGGCTATGTCTCTGTTCTGTATATGAAGGGAATGGCCACTGGACACAAACTTAGGTTAGCGTGTAGGCTATGTCTCTGTTCTGTTTATGAAGGGAATGGCCACTGGACACAAACTTAGGTTTGCGTGTAGGTTATGTCTCTGTTTTGTATATTAAGTGAATGGCCACTTGACACAAACTTAGGTTAGCGTTCAGGCTATGTCTCTGTTTTGCATATTAAGTGAATGGCCACTGGACAGAAAGTTAGGTTAGCGTTCAGGCTATGTCTCTGTTCTGTATATGAAGGGAATGGCCACTGGACACAAACTTAGGTTAGCGTGTAGGCTATGTCTCTGTTCTGTTTATGAAGGGAATGGCCACTTGACACAAACTTAGGTTAGCGTTCAGGCTATGTCTCTGTTTTGTATATTAAGGGAATGGCCACTGGACACAAACTTAGGTTAGCGTGTAGGCTATGTCTCTGTTCTGTTTATGAAGGGAATGGCCACTGGACACAAACTTAGGTTTGCGTGTAGGTTATGTCTCTGTTTTGTATATTAAGTGAATGGCCACTTGACACAAACTTAGGTTAGCGTTCAGGCTATGTCTCTGTTTTGCATATTAAGTGAATGGCCACTGGACAGAAAGTTAGGTTAGCGTTCAGGCTATGTCTCTGTTCTGTATATGAAGGGAATGGCCACTGGACACAAACTTAGGTTAGCGTGTAGGCTATGTCTCTGTTCTGTTTATGAAGGGAATGGCCACTTGACACAAACTTAGGTTAGCGTTCAGGCTATGTCTCTGTTTTGTATATTAAGGGAATGGCCACTGGACACAAACTTAGGTTAGCGTTCAGGCTATGTCTCTGTTTTGTATATTAAGGGAATGGCCACTGGACACAAACTTAGGTTAGCGTTCAGGCTATGTCTCTGTTCTGTATATTAAGTGAATGGCCACTGGACACAAACTTAGGTTAGCGTGTAGGCTATGTCTCTGTTCTGTTTATGAAGGGAATGGCCACTGGACACAAACTTAGGTTAGCGTGTAGGCTATGTCTCTGTTACAGTCAGCGCGATATTTCAACCTCGTCCCCCTCGTTACACTACCATTACTTTCCTGTGTGACAATTCGCCCGTGTGAGCATTTGTCCGTGTGAGCATTTATCCGTGTGAGCATTCATCCGTGTGAGCATATATCCGTGTGAGCATTTATCGGTGTGGGTATTTGTCCTGTGAGCATTCATCACAGTGGGGTTTTATCTGTGCGCAATTGTCGTTTGGGCTTTCGTCGTGTGGGCTTTTGTCATGGAACCGTTATAGTCTACTCTAGTATAGTGCCTAGCCCTGAACAGGAAGGCATTATACTCTTTCGAAACGTCGGTAACTACTTACAAGTCGACATTGAGTAACATGCTGTGTATGGGTGTGTTATAGTCTGCTCTAGGGTAGTGCCTGGCCCTGAACAGGAAGGCAGTATACTCTTTCGAAACGTCGGTAACTACTTACAAGTCGACATTGAGTAACACGGTGTGTATGGGTGTGTTATAGTCTGCTCTAGGGTAGTGCCTAGCCCTGAACAGGAAGGCAGTACACTCTTTCGAAACGTCCGTAACTACTTACAAGTCGACATTGAGTAACATGGTGTGTATGGGTGTGTTATAGTCTGCTCTAGGGTAGTGCCTGGCCCTGAACAGGAAGGCAGTACACTCTTTCGAAACGTCGGTAACTATTTACAAGTCGACATTGAGTAACACGGTGTGTATGGGTGTGTTACAGTCTGCTCTAGGGTAGTGCCTGGCCCTGAACAGGAAGGCAGTATACTCTTTCGAAACGTCGGTAACTACTTACAAGTCGACATTGAGTAACATGGTGTGTATGGGTGTGTTATAGTCTGCTCTAGGGTAGTGCCTGGCCCTGAACAGGAAGGCAGTATACTCTTTCGAAACGTCGGTAACTATTTACAAGTCGACATTTAGTAACACGGTGTGTATGGGTGTGTTATAGTCTACTCTAGTATAGTGCCTAGCCCTGAACAGGAAGGCAGTACACTCTTTCGAAACGTCCGTAACTACTTACAAGTCGACATTGAGTAACATGGTGTGTATGGGTGTGTTATAGTCTGCTCTAGGGTAGTGCCTGGCCCTGAACAGGAAGGCAGTACTCTTTCGAAACGTCGGTAACTATTTACAAGTCGACATTGAGTAACACGGTGTGTATGGGTGTGTTATAGTCTGCTCTAGGGTAGTGCCTGGCCCTGAACAGGAAGGCAGTATACTCTTTCGAAACGTCGGTAACTACTTACAAGTCGACATTGAGTAACATGGTGTGTATGGGTGTGTTATAGTCTGCTCTAGGGTAGTGCCTGGCCCTGAACAGGAAGGCAGTATACTCTTTCGAAACGTCGGTAACTACTTACAAGTCGACATTGAGTAACATGGTGTGTATGGGTGTGTTATAGTCTGCTCTAGGGTAGTGCCTGGCCCTGAACAGGAAGGCAGTATACTCTTTCGAAACGTCGGTAACTATTTACAAGTCGACATTTAGTAACACGGTGTGTATGGGTGTGTTATAGTCTACTCTAGTATAGTGCCTAGCCCTGAACAGGAAGGCAGTACACTCTTTCGAAACGTCCGTAACTACTTACAAGTCGACATTGAGTAACATGGTGTGTATGGGTGTGTTATAGTCTGCTCTAGGGTAGTGCCTGGCCCTGAACAGGAAGGCAGTATACTCTTTCGAAACGTCGGTAACTATTTACAAGTCGACATTGAGTAACACGGTGTGTATGGGTGTGTTATAGTCTGCTCTAGGGTAGTGCCTGGCCCTGAACAGGAAGGCAGTATACTCTTTCGAAACGTCGGTAACTACTTACAAGTCGACATTTAGTAACACGGTGTGTATGGGTGTGTTATAGTCTACTCTAGTATAGTGCACATACATATACACAGCACATCACGGCCTATCACGTGTGCTCCTACACAGCACATCACGGCCTATCACGTGTGCTCCTACACAGCACATCACGGCCTATCACGTGTGCTCCTACACAGCACATCACGGCCTATCACGTGTGAGCCCACACAGCACATCACGGCCTATCACGTGTGCGCCTATACAGCACAGCACGGCCTATCACGTGTGCTCCTACACAGCACATCACGGCCTATCACGTGTGCTCCTACACAGCACATCACGGCCTATCATGTGTGCGCCCACACAGCACATCACGGCCTATCACGTGTGCTCCTACACAGCACATCACGGCCTATCACGTGTGCTCCTACACAGCACATCACGGCCTATCACGTGTGCGCCCACACAGCACATCACGGCCTATCACGTGTGCTCCTACACAGCACATCACGGCCTATCACGTGTGCTCCTACACAGCACATCACGGCCTATCACGTGTGCGCCTATACAGCACATCACGGCGTATCACGTGTGCTCCCACACAGCACATCACGGCCTATCACGTGTGCTCCCACACAGCACATCACGGCCTATCACGTGTGCGCCTACACAGCTCATCACGGCCTATCACGTGTGCTCCCACACAGCACATCACGGCCTATCACGTGTGCGCCTACACAGCTCATCACGGCCTATCACGTGTGCTCCCACACAGCACATCACGGCCTATCACGTGTGCGCCTATACAGCATATCACGGCCTATCACGTGTGCGCCTGCACAGCTCATCACGGCCTATCACGTGTGCTCCCACACAGCACATCACGGCCTATCACGTGTGCGCCTACACAGCTCATCACGGCCTATCACGTGTGCTCCCACACAGCACATCACGGCCTATCACGTGTGCGCCTATACAGCATATCACGGCCTATCACGTGTGCTCCTACACAGCACATCACGGCCTATCACGTGTGCTCCTACACAGCACATCACGGCCTATCACGTGTGCGCCTATACAGCACATCGTCAAGCAAGAAGACGCCAAACACCACACACTGCGCATTCAATTCAAATCTAACCAGTCATTTTTCACCTGCCCTTTGACCTCCATGCAGTAACAGTATAGGATCATGTGACTACTGGAATGACGTGCAGAGCACAACAGATGAAGTACACAGGTCGTTCGTACAGCGCCGCTTTAAAGGGCTAGTAGTATTATTATTGTTATTATTATTATTATATTGTCTCTTGTCACAGGCCTTTTCTCCCCGGTACTCCTCTTGAACCAACGGTGATCCCCACCGCTGCAGCTTCAAGTTTCAGACTGCAGTACTTCCCGTATTACGTGTGACGTTCCAGGTACAGCTGTCTTTTGTAGTGAATCTGTTGACTGTTTTCCTGGTATGGCTTACAAATTTTTGTTTAAATATTTTGTTACTGTTCCGATGGCTCCAATTATTACCGGCTTAATCATATATTATTATTTATTGTTATTATTACTATTTATTGTTATTATTACTATTTATTGTTATTATTACTATTTATTGTTATTATTACTATTATTATTATTATATTATTACAGGCACTTGTGCTGTTATGTCTCCTCGTTAATAAATACATATTGAATTATTATTATAGTAGTAGTAGTAGTAGTAGTAGTAGTAGTAGTAGTAGTAGTAGTAGCAGCAGTTTTTTGTTTTGCGTTTCGTTTTGTTGATGTGTAGGTATTTCTGCTGGTTGTATAATTGACACATCAACTGCTCAGTCTGCCTTAACAGAACGTAATGCTATTAGACACTGTCTGCACAAGAACAGCTACTGTGTCAACGGTCTGACGTGTCCTCAGCTTCTTGCTGTGCAGCCTGCTGAAAGTGCACGTACTGTCAACGTGTGGGCCGCGGACCTCAACAGGTCGGCGAGATCTGGCCTGCTGATGGTAAAGTTCTCCCTAGAACAGGCCACGAAGGCCCAGAGGGGGAGTAGAGGTATAGCTCTACTCTTTCTTTAACCTCGGCGCTAGTGGGGGGTGGGTGGTCAACTCCACGCCCCGGCTGCTTTACCCCCGGGAAATAGACCCGGTACCCATTGTATATGGAGACTGGGTGGGCCCCAGGGCCGGTCTGGACGGCTGCGAAAAATCTCGCCCCCACTGGTATTCGATCCCCGAACCGTCCAGCTCGTAGCGAGTCGCTATACCGACTGAGCTATCCCGGCCCAATCTGGCCTGCTGATAGGCAAGTAATTTTTGTCTTTTCATTATAACGAATAAGGCAAAAATATTGTATTAAGTATATACTTTTAATATTTAAAAAATATTATTTATTTTTAACAATAAATATAACACAGTGTAGATTCGGTCAGCAAAACAGTTTTTTCCTCTTTAGGTTTATCCTAATGTTAGTAGTATTGTCGTTACTGCTAGGAAACCCATAGTTCTTGTAACGAATTAGTACAATACATAAGCATCTGAGTACGTTTTATTGTCTGTAACCTCCTGATTTCAATGCTGCAGCGAGTTGACATTTTTGTGGAGGCGGTCCGCAGAGTTAGTGAGACTTTGCACGGGGTCATCAATAGCAGAGAGATTAAAAAAAATAGAGAAATCCTGCTCTAGAAACCGACTGATGGCAAATCATTCTAACAAAGATCGGTGGATAGGTATGATGCCTGACAGCCTGTTCACACGACGGCCAAAAACACTACTGCAACTGCTGCGGCCTGGCCAACAATCAACCAGCAACACACCTCGTTTTTACCCTAGCCTTAAGGGAAGGTGAAGTTTAGGTTGACGATTGGAGGCGGGGCATGAACCTGTGACAGGCCACATAACGCAATGCGTGTCAGAATGACTACGCCTGTTGCTGCAGTAACGATAAAACTGCCTCTGCTCTTAAAACACCTTGCATAAATACATATATAGTCACCTACTGAGATCTGGCCTGTTGTTTTGTATGGGTGTGAAACTTGGTCTGTCATATTGAGGGAGGAACACAGGCTGAGGGTGTTCGAGAATAGGGTGCTGAGGGGGATATTTGGGCCTAAGAGGGAAGAGGTAACAGGAGATTGGAGAAGACTACATAACGAGGAACTTAATGATCTGTACTCATCACCAAATATTATTCGGGTGATCAAATGAAAAAGAATGAGGTGGGCGGGGCATGTAGCACGTACGAGGGAGGGGAGAGGTGCATACAGGATGTTGGTGGGGAGACCTGAGTGAAGGAGACCACTTCGAAGACCTAGACGTAGATGGGAAGATAATATTAAAATAAATCTTCAGTAACTGGGATGAGGACATGGACTGGATTAATCTGGCTCAGGATACGGACAGGTGGCGGGCTCTTTTAAATGCAGTAATGAACCTTCTGGTTCCATAAAATGCGGGGAATTTCTTGACTAGCTGAGGACCTGCTAGCTTCTCAGGAAAGACTCTGTTCCAAGGAGTTAGTTAGTTAGTTCGTATGTTTGTTTATTAAGAAGCAAGTGTACATCTAACAAAAGCTACAACGGCTAACACAAAAGTTTCTGCAATAGACAGCTCTTATACAAAACCAATAACAGAGCGCACGTAATCCACCACAAGGTACGTTACAACTACAATAAGCCTCAAATATTAAAACTTGCCATAATCCGTTCGCGATCATACTTACAATAGCCTTATTCAGAGTCGGCATAGCGACTCGATACGGGCTGAACGGTCTGGGGTTCAATCCCCGGTAAGGCAAGGGTGTTTGCCTCGCCCAAAACCCGTCCAGATCGGCCCTGGGGCCCACCCAGTCTCCTCTAAGTATACTGATGCTTATACCAGGGGTAAAGCGGCCGGAGTGTGCCGTTAACCATCCACCCCATCTAGCGCCGAGGTTGAAGAAAGAGTAGATCTATACCTCTACTCCCCATCTGTGACTTCATGGCATGTTGTAGGGTGAACTTTACAACATTAGAACTTCGAAATTAATAAATTGGTAACATTAGGCCTTAAATATGGTCGCCAGGCTACAAAGCCCACATTCTCTATTTTCGCATGTGACAGCTCTGCAGTTATTTGATTATAATGCAATAAATTAATGTTACAGCTTTTAATTTACTGAACAAAATAAAATCTCGGGAATTATAAAGAAAATTAACAGAGCAGGAAGATGACGTAATGCATTTAAAGACTCAGAGTTTTATAACTTTGCTGGCAAGAGGCATTAATTTCTTGAAATGAGCGTCTGAAATAAGAAAGCGAAAGGCGTCCTTAGGATTATTACGCCTTGATTTATTAGTTCTTCCAGTGGAAGCAACGTGATTAGTATCTGTTTTTATAATCCACGAATCTTAAATTTCATTTTTTATACGAGAATTATATTGCCAGGAAAATTTTTCTAAATGTCTGCGAGGTTAACTTTGTAAACTATATCTGACGATGTCAGAGGCATAAACTCTGAGAAACTGCTCTACTTATTCAATGGTGCCAAATCAAGGACTGCTAAAACCGTAATCCGCGACTCCATGGAGAGCGGGCTCCATGTATTTCCTATCCTGCTTCTGAGATAAAAGTTTTAATATCACGAGAGACAGTCAGGAAGTACGTCAGTTCACATTTTTTTTATTTGTGGTTCTCTTCTCCCATCTCTAATAAGAAAAAAGCACATTTAACTGTTCTGCTCTCCCACTGCATTTCCACGTAGTCCCCGCTATAACTAAGCCATTTATCATATCCTGCGACAAGCTTTTCTATTCCCTGTTGATATCAGTCATTGTCCTGTGTTATCAGCCATCGTGTCACAACTGTTTGCACCTCGCGATCGTCTTTAAATTTGTGGCCGCCAAGATTTTGCTTCAGCGCTGTAAACAGATGACAATCGCTTTGAGATTAATTCCCATGACATAATCGCAATCAGTGCAGGTTCTTTAGTTACGAAATTACACGTCAAGAAAGCCGTTCTTCTGTCCGAAACCCGCAAATGTCTGTTTCTAGGTCTATCAACTATCGTCTTCCATTAAGGTTCCCAAGCCAGATCGTCTCTACACGTATCACATACATGTATTTATGTGTAACTATATATGTATTTATGTGTATTAACATTCCTGGATCATTCAACTCTGTAGGGCGCTGACGATGGTACGTAACTCACTGACATAACCTATTTTCTTTGGGTTTTGTCTATTGTAACTTTTAATTAAGCAAAACGTTTCGGAAGCCGGCTCTGCTTCCTTCTTCAGGTAAAGGAAAGCACCTAATATGGCGGACCACTTTGATAGAGCTCACTGATTGAGAATAGCTATTTCTAAGGGGTCCACCAGATTAGATGCTTTCCTTTAACTGAAGAAGGAAACAGAGCCGGCTTGCGAAACATTTTGCTTAATAAAAGTTACAATAGACAAAATCCAAAGGAAACGTTTTGCTTCATTAAAAATTCCACGATAGACAAAGTTCAAAGAAAGAAGTCTATTTCTGGATCACGTCACAACCCCGTTCGTTTACGCGGCCGGGCTTCGCCGTGTTGGTAATACATGGCACAGAGCTGCAGAGGCGACAGGACAAGACACATAATTAGGCAAATTGCTCGAGCAGCTAATTACGAGTAAAGAACGGACCAAACTGGAGTGTAAATTGGGCACGGCGGTGTATTAATTTTGAGGGCCGTTACGACCTTATAGTGGGTCAGGATAGCTCAGTCGGTATAGCAACTCGCTACGAGCTGCACGGTCCGGGGATCGAATCCTGGTGGGGGCGAGATTTTCAACACCCGTCCAGACCGGCCCTGGGCCTACCCAGCCTCCTGTACAATGGGTACCGGGTCATTCCCGGGAGTAAAGCGGTCGGGGCGTGGAGTTGACCACCCACCCACATCTAGCGCCGAGGTTAAAGAAAGAGTAGAGCTATACCTCTACTCCCCCTCTGGGCCTTCATGGCCTGTTCTAGGGAGAACTTTACCTTAACTTACGACCTTACAAATTACGTTCGTACAGTGACTAGCATTGTTGTCCCGGACACAATAGTTTATACCAATCCCAGTCTGCGATATACAATCGAACCCGCTTATAACGACATCGGTTTATGCGACATCTCGTCTATAACGTCAGATATTCTGTGGTACAAATTAATTCCTCACTGTTAAGCATAACATTATACTCCTCGGTTAAAACAACACTCGTTTATAACGACACAAAATATTCAGTCTCTTACATGACGTTATAACCGAGTTCGACTGTATTTACACGTAACAACAATTAGCTTTCAACTCCCTTACCACTCTGTCTTTAGCATCAAATTTGCACCTAAACGAAACAGCAGGTACAGTCATTGTTTTACTACAATTAAGTACATTGCCACGAAGGTGTATAGAGGGAGGGCAGATAGGGCTCCAGGTTTTCGTATTCTGGCATTATATTTAAGTGACACCGTAGCTTCACGTTCCGCAAATCGAACCCCGGCCGTCCAACACGAAGAAGCACAATTAACAACGGAGACATTGCGCCTCTTAAGCCCACTGACCCTATGCAAAGCATAAAGACATATGGGGAGTTGAGGTACAGCTCCACGCATTCTTAACCTCAAGACTAGATGGAGATGTGTGGTCAGCTTGACGCCATGAACGTTTTACACACAGTGGAATGCGCCCCCCCCCCTCTAACCCATTGAATAAGAAGCTGAGTGGGCCCCACAGCCGGTCTAGACACAAAATAGAAGACTATCTTGACCCTGCCGGGAATCAAATCGCGATTTCTCGGATGTTCAGCACCGTAGCGTAGTCGCTATACTGTCTATGTTTAAAAGTCGCTATACTGTCTATGTTAAAAGTCGCTATACTGTCTATGTTAATAGTCGCTATACTGTCTATGTTAATAGTCGCTATACTGTCTATGTTAATAGTCGCTATACTGTCTATGTTAATAGTCGCTGTACTGTCTATGTTAATAGTCGCTATACTGTCTATGTTAAAAGTCGCTATACTGTCTATGTTAATAGTCGCTATACTGTCTATGTTAATAGTCGCTACACTGTCTATGTTAATAGTCGCTACACTGTCTATGTTAATAGTCGTTACACTGTCTATGTTAATAGTCGCTACACTGTCTATGTTAATAGTCGCTACACTGTCTATGTTAATAGTCGCTACACTGTCTATGTTAATAGTCGCTACACTGTCTATGTTAATAGTCGCTACACTGTCTATGTTAATAGTCGCTACACTGTCTATGTTAATAGTCGCTACACTGTCTATGTTAATAGTCGCTACACTGTCTATGTTAATAGTCGCTACACTGTCTATGTTAATAGTCGCTACACTGTCTATGTTAATAGTCGCTACACTGTCTATGTTAATAGTCGCTACACTGTCTATGTTAATAGTCGCTACACTGTCTATGTTAATAGTCGCTACACTGTCTATGTTAATAGTCGCTACACTGTCTATGTTAATAGTCGCTACACTGTCTATGTTAATAGTCGCTACACTGTCTATGTTAATAGTCGCTACACTGTCTATGTTAATAGTCGCTATACTGTCTATGTTAATAGTCGCTATACTGTCTATGTTAATAGTCGCTATACTGTCTATGTTAATAGTCGCTATACTGTCTATGTTAATAGTCGCTATACTGTCTATGTTAATAGTCGCTATACTGTCTATGTTAATAGTCGCTATACTGTCTATGTTAATAGTCGCTATACTGTCTATGTTAATAGTCGCTATACTGTCTATGTTAATAGTCGCTATACTGTCTATGTTAATAGTCGCTATACTGTCTATGTTAATAGTCGCTATACTGTATATGTTAATAGTCGCTATACTGTCTATGTTAATAGTCGCTATACTGTCTATGTTAATAGTCGCTATGCTGTCTATGTTAATAGTCGCTATGCTGTCTATGTTAATACTCGCTATGCTGTCTATGTTAATAGTCGCTATACTGTCTATGTTAATAGTCGCTATACTGTCTATGTTAATAGTCGCTATACTGTCTATGTTAATAGTCGCTATACTGTCTATGTTAATAGTCGCTATACTGTCTATGTTAATAGTCGCTGTACTGTCTATGTTAATAGTCGCTATACTGTCTATGTTAATAGTCGCTATACTGTCTATGTTAATAGTCGCTGTACTGTCTATGTTAATAGTCGCTGTACTGTCTATGTTAATAGTCGCTATACTGTCTATGTTAATAGTCGCTATACTGTCTATGTTAATAGTCGCTACACTGTCTATGTTAATAGTCGCTACACTGTCTATGTTAATAGTCGCTACACTGTCTATGTTAATAGTCGCTACACTGTCTATGTTAATAGTCGCTACACTGTCTATGTTAATAGTCGCTACACTGTCTATGTTAATAGTCGCTACACTGTCTATGTTAATAGTCGCTACACTGTCTATGTTAATAGTCGCTACACTGTCTATGTTAATAGTCGCTACACTGTCTATGTTAATAGTCGCTACACTGTCTATGTTAATAGTCGCTATACTGTCTATGTTAATAGTCGCTATACTGTCTATGTTAATAGTCGCTATACTGTCTATGTTAATAGTCGCTATACTGTCTATGTTAATAGTCGCTATACTGTCTATGTTAATAGTCGCTATACTGTCTATGTTAATAGTCGCTATACTGTCTATGTTAATAGTCGCTATACTGTCTATGTTAATAGTCGCTATACTGTCTATGTTAATAGTCGCTATACTGTCTATGTTAATAGTCGCTATACTGTCTATGTTAATAGTCGCTATACTGTCTATGTTAATAGTCGCTATAGTGTCTATGTTAATAGTCGCTATACTGTCTATGTTAATAGTCGCTATACTGTCTATGTTAATAGTCGCTATACTGTCTATGTTAATAGTCGCTATACTGTCTATGTTAATAGTCGCTATACTGTCTATGTTAATAGTCGCTATACTGTCTATGTTAATAGTCGCTATACTGTCTATGTTAATAGTCGCTATACTGTCTATGTTAATAGTCGCTATACTGTCTATGTTAATAGTCGCTATACTGTCTATGTTAATAGTCGCTATACTGTCTATGTTAATAGTCGCTATACTGTCTATGTTAATACAGCTCTTCTAGCCATTTTATGCCTTTATATTAAGAAAAATCTGTCAGCTTCTCAAAGACTCTTCTCCATGGATTTAGTTAGTTAGTTGGTTAGTTAGTTTCTTTACATGGCGCAACAGTCCCCAGTGGGCCAGGGCCTCCTTATTATCGAGGCTTCACGATCACACTCAGACACACCACATTCGGTAGGACCCCTCTGGATGGGTGATCAGCCCGTCGCAGAGACCTCTACCTGACGACACACAACACTCACAAGAGACAGACATCCATGCCACCGGCGGGACTCGAACCCACAATCCCAACAAGCGAGCGGCCGCAGATCCACGCCTTAGACCGCGCGGCCACCAGGATCGGCAGTTAGTTAGTTAGTTAGTTAGTTAGTTAGTTAGTTAGTTAGTTCGTTATATTCAAAAGCATCTTACAAATAAAACTTTTTTGAACTTATGACAGATGAGTCCTGAACTTTTGAAGCACTCGTGCTGCTGCAAACATACCGTAACTGAGTGAACTGAAACGAAACTACACACGACAATACATGAATATGGGGCTCAAACAGCGGTATCTTTTGAAACGTCGAAAAGTATACGTGCATAAAAAATATAATTGCAGTAATTACGGGATGCCAACAATTCATATTAATTAATCTGACGCAGGTTTAAATTTATGTTTTGTTTATACCAAGACCATCAATTTATCTCCCCTAGCGCCTCGCTATTAAAAACAATTCACGATCGGGCAGCGTACAGTTTTCTTGTTAAACTCTTGCATGCCGTCAGACAAGACCGCAGGAGGTCCGAGGGTTCGGTCGAATTTAAGACAAGAGCTTGGCGGACACAATACACCAACTCCCTTGACTCCCTCCCTCCACCATCACTTTGAGGGGAGAGGGCAGAAATTACTACTCTGACGACAGAGGCCACCTTGGTACGTCACCTGAAGGTAAAGTGGTTCCTGTACAAGCCGTGAAGACGTATGGGGGAGAAGCAGTATTACTCCACCCACTCCTAATCTCGAAACTAGATGGAAGCGAGTGGTCAACTTACAAAGACCAATTGGTTAATTCTGTTTGTTGTGGGAATTGTGCGAAACGCATAAATACACGGTGTGAGCAAAATATGGAATTTTATGATGTTAAGACACATGGTACGTATAGTTACCACTGTGCTTTAAAGGATTAATACGTATATATCCTTAAACTGTACATTAACTGCAGGAGTTTTGTTGTCGAAACATATCGGAATGATCAATAATAAGACCGACGAATGCACTATATTGACCAATTTTATTCTGGCCTATTTCCCTCACCCTACACGTGTTTCGGAACTTTAAAGTTCCATCTTCAGGGCTTGTCTTCTGCTACTTATTATTCACACATTAAAAAACAGATTCACAATATGTACAAGACAGAAGACAAGCCCCTGAAGATGGAACTTTAAAGTTCCGAAACACGTGTAGGGTGAGGGGAAATAGGCCAGAATAAAATTGGTCAATATAGTGCATTCGTTGGTTTTATTATTGATTTAACAAAATGCACGGTGATAATAATGTGAAAAAATATCGGAATGAGTTGTAATACATTCGAGAGGATTGAAAGTAAGACGACCGTAGCCTATTTCAACATAGTAACTCAAGTGTTCAACTGAAGAAACCCACGAAAGCTTGTAGAAACTTAAGACTGTAACTGGAGGCCTCTAAAATGTGTGTCTGTGACTGCTGCCACTAAACTAACACTGTGGTCAACTTTATCACCAATGGTGATATATTCCCACACGCTGAGCTCTGATGTGTCCACGTACTCAGAATATGCAGTTTACTGAAGATAGCTCGGCTTGTCCCCGCTCACTACACGCTAATCAACAGAAATGACAAGTTACTTCGAAAAGCTTCTTTGGCGATGCGTGTTTGCCTGCGATATACATATCACGTGACTTGCTGCAATTAGAAATCATTCGACTGACAGATGGCTCCACTAGTTCTGGTACTTTACGTCAAAGGGTGTGGCGGGCGGCTAACAGATTTATTCGTCCTGATAGCATCTCTGAGAGGTGTTCATTGTTATGTGGGCTGCCGTGGAAGTGACATCACGTGACAGGGCAACTAGCTACAATCAGTAAACCGCGTATTATCCACGTGGTCCAGTTAGTCGGCCCCAAGCACTACCACCACACAAATTATATTGCTTATACGTTGGTCCTAAATATCTGCCGACAAAACTTACTGCGCATTTCATTCGCGCAGTTTCAATTCTGAGGATTCCGTTCTGGGATACGTAATACTGACATATTCAAGACAAGTAGAACCTTTGGCTAAACAGATGCGGAAACCTAAAAAATTTCTGTTTTGCATCTTCTCCTAAATTATACAGCGTGTTCCGCATAATGAGTGCCAAACTTCTGTACGTTATTCTATGAGTCATTTTGAGTACACATTTATACACCAACTACAGCATGTGAGTCCCATCCTTAGTGTGGGTTACACCTTGGTGTGTGCGTGATACTTTGTTACCATGGTTGGCAGTTTCCATGGTTACAGTGTTGTGACGTCAAACCAAATTTGCGACGGTTACCGGTTACTGAAGTTATGTGGTTGTGACGTCACATCACGGTTTTCATGGTTACTTGAGTTGTATTCGGATTTAAGTGATTTTTTAACAATCCCTGTGGAGGCCTGGACAGGCCCTTAGGGGTTCCAGGAGGGTCAGGCTCCCAGATTTCAATTCCAAGACAATCGGCACGTCAAGGTGTTAAGGTTGTCAGCCCTACGCACCGGCCGCCTTTACCCCCAGGAAATATTCCTGGTAATCATTTCCGTTAGAGGCTGAGTCGACCCCAGGGCCATAGTGCTGTCAGAAGGATTATGTCAATGAAAAATCCCAATGACGCCATCGGGAATCGAACCCGCGACCTTCCGGTTTGAAGTGTAGTGCCTCAACCAACTGCGCCACCGCTTAATCAATTTAACTGATTATTAGGATTTTATTTAATAGGTTTATTGTTGTCTACTTAATGCATCATTCACAAAAAGTGATTAAAATATATATTTCACAGTTAATGAATGATGCATCAATCACAGTGGTCAACCTAATGACGAAAGAGATGGTACATCGCGTGCTGTGGTTACAGGATCTGAAATGTTTAAAACGAAATGATAATTCAATAAACACTAGTGTAATGATCTAAGAGATCATGTTTCAATGTTTAAAAATACCAACACAATGCACTTCACTATCACTTTAACCCCTACATATGTTTCGGTTTTACACAAAAACATCACATTAACACTTATTAAAGTGATAGTGAAGTGCATTGTGTTGGTCTTTTTAAACATTGAATCGTAAAATGCACGGTGATACTAATATAACATTTAATATAAAATTTAATATAAAGTTTAAGAGATCATGATAAACCAACAAATATTGCGACAGAGGACGTCGCTTGGCACATGAGTATTGCACCAACACGTATTATGACGCGAAGTGTCTAGTTTTACAGAAAGAAGCAACCAGAATGCTGTTATTTATTGAACCTGCTGTACTTTTCCCCGTTACGACACAACGCTGTATAGAACAGTGAACACGAGGAATGAACCTTGATTTCAGACTTCTGTCGCGATGTTTATGAGATCTGAGCTCTTCTGGGATATTACGCGTCGTCGTGTGGTAATTATTTACCGACGTTTCGGGACAACGTATCGGTCCCCATCTTCAAGGGTCAAGAATCCCAGAAGTGCGCAGATCTCACGAGGAATGATTTCTGCCCTTTAACGTAATAACGTGCATTGACAATAACTGAACCAGGAGGTAGTGTTTTTTTCATAATTTTTCACTACAGTTACTGCTTCTTTCTTTTTTGATTTCTCACGTAGCGGAAGGTGCGGGTGACTCGTTCTTTTATTCACACAGAAGTTGGTAAATTGGTACAACTTGCAATATTTATGGCTGATTTATGTATACTGTCAATGGAAATAAAGCTTTAATTTAAAAAAAAATAACTGAACCCCGTGCCTTAAGACAAATTGTGAAGATAAAGCTGGAGGAGCTGTGGCTGTAACTGCTTGTACGAGCAACAGCTACTGGGGAAAGCTGACATTAATTGTCGGTATTATGTGATACGAATTGTGTTGAATGGCTACGAAGCACAATAATTGTGTCGGACAACTTTACTTCAACCTCCAACAGTACAATTAATACATCGCCCAACATATGCACTCAATAAAATACAATTCAAGACAAGTACAAGACTCCTACATGTTTCGGCACCGGGGTGCCATCATCAGGAAGTTATTTAGAACAGCATGCAAATTTTTTAAACCATATAGATGCGTTGGTCTTATATTAAAGTTCTTCCTTTGTTTCTACAGCTGTATTCAGCTTTCGCTTCTTGAGCATTAGCGTGTTGGACCTCACTCATTCTTTCTAAGTAACTTCCTGATGATGGCACCCCGGCGCCGAAACATGTAGGAGTTTAATACTTGCCTTGAATTACATTTTATTAAGTGCATATTTTGGGTTATGTATTAATTGCGGGAATACGCACGGTATGAATAACATAACATCTCCGATACCACATTTCACCAAAATCTGTCAAGCGGGTCAAAAGTCGCGAAAATCCCACCAAATCGATACAAAAAAAAACACTGCATGTGTGTTCATTTCGTCGACATAACGAACAAAATACAGTTGTGGCTGTGAAAGGAATTCAACAGACTTTGTCCTGTTTCCCTTACAGGCCATGGGGGGCGGGGGGGGGGGGGTGCTTTTATTTCCCCACATTTTGAACCTCACATATCACTTTGCATGTCTGTCGCGCACAATAAGTATTACTGTGTTTGGGGTTGAGGTTACCCATTGAACCTTAAAAAGCTTAAAACTGCCTGTCGTATAAAATTGTATAGATCGGACACGTGGTAGGGTTGCAACCCCTGCAGACTGCGACTGATGGGTTCGTTCATATAGCCCCCCCCCCCCCCCCCGGTTCAGTGATCTCGTACAAAATATTGTGGAAACTTGAGCCGCAGCTTATGGGTTATTAGTAAGTTTAGAATGGCTGGGGTTGGGGGTTGGGAAGAAGGGGTGAATTTATCGTAGAACGTCTATATACAGTACCAAGCACTGCATATGCTGAACTAGACACAGTCAGTGTAAACACGGGATTCATAAATTATATATTTATTACGTATTATATATTTAGTCAGTACCTCTTAAAGTCTTCCGTTTACTGAGTGAAAACATTTCGGGGCCCAGCTTTGCGATTCTCTAACGAAAGCGAGCCAGACTTATCTGACTGACCCTTCCCCTACATTGCTCCAACTCCTGCGGTCGCAAAGCTGAGCCCCGGACTACGTAGCAAAGTCACTGTTTCATGCCTAGTTACAGTACGTATATAATATCACAAACAATCAACCAATTCAGTAAGTAAGATTAAGTTCTTCTCGGATAGGACGAGGTATAGTTTGGTACACACGTTACTAGGAAACGTCGAGTATCCATGTTCTAAACTGTACGACATCACAATCCGAAGTGTTGGTATCCATATGTATCGACTTACACGACGTCACAAGCCACAAGACCGTAATCACAACACTACTGCTGTGACAGACACAAATCCTAACAAGTGAGTAAAGTGACTGAACAAGCGGATAGTAGTCAACAGTAAACAGCCGGCTGGCTAGCTGACTAGCAGAAGAAATGACTAACTAAGTTATCGACTGATCTATCTATCTATTTACTCTATCTATCTATCTATCTATCTATCTATGTATCTATCTATCTACCTATCATCTATGTATCTTTCTATCTATCTGTACGTTTATCTATCCATTTATCTATCTTTCCATCTATCTTTCTATCTATCTATCGATACGTTTATCTATACGTTTTATCTATCTATACTATCTATAAGTTTATCTATCTATTTATCTATCTACCTATACGTTTATCTATTTAGCTATCTATACGTTTAACTATTTATATATCTATCTATAAATATATCTATCTACCTGTCTATCTACACAGTTATCTATCTGTATATATATATGAAATCTGTGGTCTTCTGGGTAATTACCACACGACGCCGTGTAATTACCCAGAAGACCACAGATTTCATGAACATCGCGGCGTAAGCCTGAAATCAAGGTATCTGTATATATATGTCTGTTTATCTATCTATCTAGCTATACATTTATCTATCTGTCTGTCTGTCTGCCTGCCTGTCTATACATTTATTTATCTATCTATCCATATATGTCTCTATACATTTATCTCTTTATCTATGTATGTATGTATCTATCTATCTATCTGTGTGTCTGTATCTATCTATCTATACATCTGTCTATCTGTCTTTGTATTTGTCTACCTATCTATATATCTATCTGTTTGTCTATTTGTCTATCTATCTGTCTATCTATTTATCTATACATCTATCTATCTGTCTGTCTATTTGTCTATCTATCTATCTATCTATCTATCTGTCTATTTGTCTATCTATCCATCTATCTATCTATCTATCTATCTGTCTATTTGTCTATCTATCTATTTATCTATCTATCTATACATCTGTCTATCTGTCTGTGTATTTGTCTATCTATCTATCTATCTATCTATACATCTGTCTATCTGTCTGTGTATTTGTCTATCTATCTATCTATCTATTTATCTATCTATCTATAACATCTATCTATCTATCTATCTGTCTGTCTATTTGTCTATCTATCTATCTATTATGTATGTATTTGTCTGTCTGTCTATTTGTCTATCTATCTATCTATCTATCTATCTGTCTGTCCGTCTATCTATCTATCTCTACATCTATCTATCTGTCTGTCCATTTGTCTATCTATCTATACATCTATCTGTCTGTCTGTCTGTCTTCTTCTGTCTATCTATCTGACATCTATCTATCTGTCTACTACCTATCTATCTATCTATTTATCTATCTATCTATACATCTGTCTATCTGTCTGTGTATTTGTCTATCTATCTATCTATCTATCTATCTATCTACCTATCTATCTACCTATCTATCTATCTATCTATCTATACATTTATCTGTCTATCTATACATCTACCTATCTACTTATCTATCTATCTGTCTATCTACCTACCTATCTACTATCTATCTACCTACTATCTATCTATCTATCTATGTATCTATACATTTATCTATCTATCTACCTGTCTATCTATCTATCTACCTGTCCACTTACACACCTATTTGTCTCCGTCAGATTGACGTAACAACAAATCGTCCAGCTTCGTCATAAAAGTCTTACACTCGCAACTTTAAACACCAATACAAAATCCATCAATAAACATCAGTGTACACACTAAACAGCGAACTACATACACAGACAATATTAAAATTCTACGTGGAAAGGACCAATTTAACATTTTAAGAGCCAACGACAACGTAAGTCATTAGGCGTCGAGACAAAGCTACAGAGAGACGCGCCGTATCTACCTACAGCACGATACACAGTAATGTACGTACGTTAGACATACATAAACATACGTGGATCATAAACCAAAGAGGAACCGCCCAAAAGCTGTGCACATATTTACAAACACAAGCTCCACCACCACAAGATCACCACAACAGTCCTCTTCAAGGATACCCACAGCAAGAGATCACCACAACAGTCCTCTTCAAGGATACCCACAGCAAGAGATCACCACAACAGTCCTCTTCAAGGATACTCACAGCAAGAGATCACCACAACAGACGTTCCAAATCGTCCTTTAGAAAACGCCTACGATCTATTTTAAACATTTTAATACCTAAAATAAAATATTATTACATTTCCTTACCCAATCTTTTTACAACTAAAATAACTTGTACATTGCAACTTTTACCAACTTCGTTCCGAAGGCTACTCAACTGGACATGTAAATGTTACACTGTTCACACGTGCACTGTCGACAATCAAATCACACAGTAATCAGTCCAACAAAATGCACTGTATTGTATTCAGATATTGTAATATAGAATATCTGAAAATAATACAGTGCATTTTGTTGGACTGATTACTGTGTGATATATATATATATATATATATTTCATACAATGCTTAAGTAAAGTTTCCTGGGGGTAAATGCGGCCGGTGCGTAGGGCTGAAAACCTTACCACCTCCATGTTCCGACTATCTAGAAATCTGGGAGCCTCAACCTCCAGAACCCTGTCCAGCCTGTCCAGGTCCTGTAATGGGATAGCTTTGCCTTTTACTTATATAAAGGATAGGATCTGAACACTAAACGCAACTGTGTACTTATTTCTTTCTTGTGACCTGCCTGATGGTGACCATATATGGTTCAAACATGTAGCTGACTTCAACTAAATATATACTGATTTCAATTAAATATATTTGTTTGCTGAATTTCTTATATAGGTAAAGGTAAAGTTCTCCCTAGAACAGGTCACGAAGGCCCAGAGGGGGAGTAGAGGTATAGCTCTACTCTTTCTTTAACCTCGGCGCTAGATGAGGGTGGGTGGTCAACTCCACGCCCCGGCCGCTTTACCCCATTTGTACAGGAGGCTGGGTGGGCCCCAGGGCCCGGTCTGGACGGCTGCGAAAAATCTCGTCCCCACAAGGATTCGATCCCCGGATCGTCCAGCCCGTAGCGAGTCGCTATACAGACTGAGCTATCCCGACCCGAATTTCTTATATAACTGCAATTAAGTCATTAAATGAATGTAATGGCTAGTGGTCCAAGGTGGACTCAACTGGCAAAAATGCACTAATAGCAAAGGTCTTTGCATCTAAGCCAGAGCCACGCCGGTGTTCTGGCAATTTCAACCTTGTCCCTAAAAAGGTTAACTTCTAAAGTTCCGAACGTACTTCAAAGGAACCGAACCTGGTCGAAGAAGAGCAAACGACACATACTGTGAGTGGAGTCTCCCATATCAATTAGACGCCCTTTCGAGTGCAGTCTGCAGTGCTTTGCCTTGTTCGTGCACCGCTCGTGTTGCTGTGTTGCTGTTCGTTAATGTAGCGACAGCAACCACTTGCCTCAGCACACCTGCGACACTGCCTTCCAAGAAACGGCGACCACTTCAAGTGCCAAAGTGTTGCAGCTTTTATCGAATTAGCAAAGTGGAGGCACTGCGACGTCATTTTGCAGATAGTGAATTAGCACTGTCCCTTTGATATGTGCCGACACTCTCTCCAAAGACAGGCTCGCGACTACAACAAGAGACCACATCACTTCTTGCGAACAGTGCGTAGTAGGTCAGTAGCTGTCAACCTTTACCGACTCACGGAATGCCAAACAGCAGTACAGTGACAGAGGACCCTTAGCCTATGTGACTTGCACAGCATAGCAAAAACAATAGCATATTCATTCTTTCCGCAGTCTGTCTTACGACAGGTCCGTAGCATCTTCCAAAGCGAGTTCTCCACAGGATGCGATCTAGCGCTTCAGCTTTCAATTTCCAGTATCTTCTCTTTTCCTTAAGGTTTTACGTTTTCTTCCTCGTCTTCCCGTCATTTCTATCCTTCCTTCTAACTTTCCTTCAATAACATGTTTCAGAAGGCAGTTTCTACGCAAGATGTCACCAATCCAGTTAGCCTTTCGTCTTTTTATTGTATGTATGATATTCCTCTTCTCCTTGACTCTGCGTAATACTTCTTCAGTTCTCACACGATCGGTCCAACAGATCTTCTCCATTCTTCTCCAGCATCACATTTCAAAATTTTCCAGATAATTCTGATCTACTTTCCGAAGTGTCCAAGTTTCAGCACCATACAAAGCTACGCTCTAAATGTAGCAATTTACTAGTTTACTGCCTAATTATTTCTAATTATTTATATGACGTCCACAAACATTAATTTGCGCCTTTGGGCGTTATTATAATTATATAGACCCTGGTACGGGAACGTGCAGTTACGTACGAGGTCACGTAAAGTGAAATGTCAGTTTTACAAGGACATGGGGGTTGGTAGGTTGACCCATTCTCCCCAGTTCTTATGGGTCCAGCGACCGACTGCAGAACTCCCAGATCATTTGGGTTGTCATGCCGCGTCAATGGTAAATGGTCATCGAATTTTCGAAAGAACGTAATGCCTTCCTCCTGAGGGTCAAACAGTCTTGGACTGCTTGATCGTTAAGACTACCTGAACCTTCGAAAACGTCGGGAAATACCCAACAAAATAGCGCCTCTTTGTGTTCTAATTTCGTCCTGTATGCACTTCACGAAACGTCGTCCCTAAACACATGGACACATTTACGTTGAACCACGGACTGCTGCTGACGTAAGACACAAGAGGTTGTCTTCAAAAGACACCGAAATGCGGGCGCCAACTGACGTATCGGCCATCTGAGTGAGCGCACAGTTCGACGAGGGGCGTCACTTGGCCAGGAATACCTTCCATGAATAGCAAAACACTTGTTACATGTCATGCTGACATTCCGCTACCTGCCGAGAGGAATTCATAAAAGAACAGACGAAGACAAAGAGTAGGGTGTGAAGAAGACAGGCGGGGAAAATGAGACGAGGAAGAAAAGGGCATATAAAGGAATAAGAGAGAGGAGGAACCTAAGAATATATATATATATATTCTTTTTTAACGTTGTGTTCACCGTGCATCTGACATTAACTTTCAATTTCTTCAACCAACGAATGCAACTTTTTATTTCTGTTCAATTCACCCTACACATGTTTCGGCCGTGACTCGGCCATCATCAGGGTACGTTCATAAGTTCACTTCAATGTTCACTGCCCTATTTGGTATTATCACAACCGTTACACTGTTTAAGGCTATTATTTACATTGACAATCACGGCAATTCTGTGGTACCAATTAATTCCTCACTGTTAACCATAACGTTATACTCCTCGGTTATAACGACACTCGTTTATAACGACACAAATTATTCAGTCCCTTTCATGACGTTATAACCGAGTTAACTATATATATATATATATATATATATATATATATATATAGACATAGACAGTCAAAACATGTAGGATGCTATGTGTTAATTACCTTACGGAGACGGTAATTAATTACTTCTTTAATATCGTAATGCACAACGCGATGTCTAGCATTAAACTAATGTCCATAAATTATTAAAGGTAAAAACATACGTCTGGAGTAGTAGAAGGATGAGAAGATCAGTTGGACCGATCGTGCGAGAAATGAAGAAGTATTACACAGAGTCAAGGAGGAGAGGAATATCGTACATACAATAAAAAGAAGAAAGGCTAACTGGATTGGTCACATCTTGCGTAGAAACTGCCTTCTGAAACATGTGATTGAAGGAAAGTTAGAGGAAGGATAGAAATGACGGGAGACGAGGGAGAAGACGTAAGCAGCTACTGGATACCTTAAGGAAAAGAGAAGATACTGGAAATTGAAAGAGGAAGCACTAGATCGCACCCTGTGGAGAACTCGCTTTGGAAGAAGCTACGGACCTGTCGTAAGACAGACTGCAGAATGAATGAATTCGCCAGGTTTTTTCATTGTTGTCCATTTAGGCCTATTAGATGACACAAAGGCTTAGGTGTGACGTCATAGCTATTTCTACGAACCCATTACGTGCAATTCTATTTATTTAATAACGCAACATGTTGGGCTTCACCGCTCTGAAAGTTCCTATTGTCATTTTATATTGAGTGGAGAAAAATAACGCAGTCTTAAGGGACAAACACGAGTTTTAATGGAAAGTCGTTTCAATAGACTTGAAATTTTATTATTGAGTTTGCAATACCAAAACAGCATATCGCCTACAAGCATTTTAGAGAAGCAGACATACCTTAGCAATAAGTGGAAGGACGCACAGTCACTGTAAACAGATGAAATGTCAAACGGACCACGTATTGTGCAACGTAATTACAAAGCATTTGACAAAATTAAAGGCGAACGAAATTTGTCAACTGGAATCAAAGTGTTTACTGCCATTGTCTTGTGAGACTGAGGCTGACTTATTGAAACGTTGATTGAAAACTGGTTTCATGCAGAGTCCACTATTTTCAGAGAGACGTTTGTATTTGCAAAATATCAAATAAATGTTATTAATTTCGTATGAATCTGCAAAAAGACGGAGAAAACATTGAAAATTGAAACAATAGTCGGATTTTAGTTTGTTTCCACGCGGTTATTTCGAGGGTTGTACGGAATCATATATGAGATTCTTCAGTCCAAAGTGAAGTGCTGCTGTGAAAGGAGGCAAAGCTCCATTCATTTTCAAGCCCAGCACTAGATGAAGGGAAAATAATCAACTTCATGACCGTCAGCATCCCGGAGAGGAGGCACGACCCCCCCCCCCCAAGACCACCCATCACCGAACTCATTAATTTGGATATTAAGTGGTGTGAGTGATAGCGGTTCATTAAGGATCTAACACTCCTCGTCACATATCAAAGAAGAATTAGTTCAATTTTGTAAACTTGTAGAAGGCAAGCAGCTAACAAAATGTTCACATATTTATATATACCTAAAAATACATATACAGACCAACCCGGTTATAACGACATCGGTTTATGTGACATCTCGTCTATAACGTCAGATATTCTGTGGTACCAATTAATTCCTCACTGTTAACCATAACATTATACTACTCGGTTATAACAACACTCGTTTATAACGACACAAAATATTCAGTCCCCTTCATGACGTTATAACCGAGTTCGACTGTATTTTTAAAATGTTTGCTGTGTGATTTTGCATATCTTATTGGCGTGTATGCTATTTTTCCGCAGACACAGAAATCTACAATTGCACACATAATAACACCAAATACCACACAACACACGATCTATTGCACACATAATAACACCAAATACCACACAACACACGATCTATTGCACACATAATAACACCCAAATACCACACAACACACGATCTATTGCACAGATAATAACACCAAATACCACACATCACACGATCTATTGCACAGATAATAACACCAAATACCACACAACACACGATCTATTGCACAGATAATAACACCAAATACCACACAACACACGATCTATTGCACAGATAATAACACCAAATACCACACAACACACGATCTATTGCACAGATAATAACACCAAATACCACACAACACACGATCTATTGCACAGATAATAACACCAAATACCACACAACACACGATCTATTGCACAGATAATAACACCAAATACCACACAACACACGATCTATTGCACAGATAATAACACCAAATACCACACAACACACGATCTATTGCACAGATAATAACACCAAATACCACACAACACACGATCTATTGCACAGATAATAACACCAAATACCACACAACACACGATCTATTGCACAATAATAACACCAAATACCACACAACACACGATCTATTGCACAGATAATAACACCAAATACCACACAACACACGATCTATTGCACAGATAATAACACCAAATACCACACAACACACGATCTATTGCACAGATAATAACACCAAATACCACACAACACACGATCTATTGCACAGATAATAACACCAAATACCACACAACACACGATCTATTGCACAGATAATAACACCAAATACCACACAACACACGATCTATTGCACAATAATAACACCAAATACCACACATCACACGATCTATTGCACAGATAATAACACCAAATACCACACAACACACGATCTATTGCACACATAATAACACCAAATACCACACAACACATGATCTATTGCACAGATAATAACACCAAATACCACACATCACACGATCTATTGCACAGATAATAACACCAAATACCACACAACACACGATCTATTGCACAGATAATAACACCAAATACCACACATCACACGATCTATTGCACACATAATAACACCAAATACCACACATCACACGATCTATTGCACAGATAATAACACCAAATACCACACATCACACGATCTATTGCACACATAATAACACCAAATACCACACATCACACGATCTATTGCACACATAATAACACCAAATACCACACAACACATGATCTATTGCACAGATAATAACACCAAATACCACACAACACACGATCTATTGCACAGATAATAACACCAAATACCACACATCACACGATCTATTGCACACATAATAACACCAAATACCACACAACACACGATCTATTGCACAGATAATAACACCAAATACCACACATCACACGATCTATTGCACACATAATAACACCAAATACCACACATCACACGATCTATTGCACACATAATAACACCAAATACCACACATCACACGATCTATTGCACACATAATAACACCAAATACCACACAACACATGATCTATTGCACAGATAATAACACCAAATACCACACAACACACGATCTATTGCACAGATAATAACACCAAATACCACACATCACACGATCTATTGCACACATAATAACACCAAATACCACACAACACATGATCTATTGCACAGATAATAACACCAAATACCACACATCACACGATCTATTGCACAGATAATAACACCAAATACCACACAACACACGATCTATTGCACACATAATAACACCAAATACCACACAACACACGATCTATTGCACAGATAATAACACCAAATACCACACATCACACGATCTATTGCACAGATAATAACACCAAATACCACACAACACACGATCTATTGCACAGATAATAACACCAAATACCACACATCACACGATCTATTGCACAGATAATAACACCAAATACCACACATCACACGATCTATTGCACAGATAATAACACCAAATACCACACAACCACATGATCTATTGCACAGATAATAACACCAAATACCACACATCACACGATCTATTGCACACATAATAACACCAAATACCACACAACACACGATCTATTGCACACATAATAACACCAAATACCACACATCACACGATCTATTGCACAGATAATAACACCAAATACCAAACAATACATTATCTATTCAGAAGACGTTTTCCTGTACTTCGTTAATTACACTCTGCGGGTAAAAATAAATATTTTCAAATGAACATTACGGATCTGAATGTGAAATATATTGTAACTGAGACACGGATATCTTACACGACACGACGTGCCCTTTTTGATAAAACTTACAACACTTTTGACTTCACCCTCAAGTAATAAACCGCTCCAAAAAAAAAGCAATATTAAAATAAATTACTGGCTACTACCAAATATTAAAATTTAATCGAAATTTGCATAAGACGTGTACTCACTGACGAAAATTACATCTAAATCATGCGTTCATTTCACACACAGTTCGTGCACAGAAAGTTCCATTTTGTCGTGATAGAACCGTATTCACTGCCCCTATCAATCATTGAATTAGCAGTGGCCTTGTTTAAACAGAATGCCTGTGTCGTAGTTTGTTGAACAAAACAGTGCCAGAACATGTTCACTTTATGTTAATGTTATATGACCTTTGTTATCTGGATAATAATGTCGTTACAAAAATTGCCCACATGCATCCTCCTTGTACAAAATCCTCTTCTCTTTCCCTCCCACAAATTGTTACAACGCCATACGCTTTCTGTGCTATGAAAACAAAAAATAAAGTTTTTGTTTCGTTAATTCGACATGAAGCGGCCAGAGCAGTCAGTAACATAACTTGTTAGCAGCTGCATGGCCGAGTTGCGACTGTCAGCTGGGGGCAGAGTTTTCTTTCGTCGCCAGAAGGTACTCAGTAGCTGTGGAGTAGATCAAACCTCTACCACAACGGGTAAGAGGTACACGTAAAACTTTCTCTGTACACGCCATCAAGGCATACAGGGAGAGTAGGGGTATAGCTCCACCTATTCTTAACCTCGGCGATAAAGGTAAGTGGTTAACTTCACGCCCCGGGCGCTTTACCCCCGGGACAGAACGCCGATACAAATTGATTACGAGGCTGGATGGGCTCCAGAGCTGATCTGGACGTTTCGGAGGTAAGAAATATGTAACGCCCGTAGCCTAGTCACTATACCGTCTATGGTTTTTCTCTGGGAATAATGCAGCCGGAGACGGAGCCTGAACCTAACCACTCGGTCGCATCTAGTGCTGAGGTATTCTGTAGAATGCGTGGAGATTTATCTCCACGCCTTTATGCGCCTCTATGGTATTACGCTTAACACAGAGACAGACCGTTCTTACCAAATGTTAGGTTATACGGCAAACCGAATTACGTATTTTTATACGGAAGTACGGACTACTTCAAACCGTTCTGCGGCAGCAGTCTGTCACACTGAATTGGGTGGCGTCTAGTGTCAAATGTTTACTGACGCACTGTTCAGCACGTCGCTAATAACAAGAGAACAGTGGCTTTTAAATTGGAGCCTTGTCAGGTAGAAGCTGTTCTTTTGCACGCCATGAAGGCGTATGGGCGAGAAGCTCCAAGATCCACTCATTCTTTACCTCGACACTAGATGGAGGTTAGTGGTCAGCTTCATGCCCAGGCCACTTTAACCCCGACAACGAGCAGACAGTACCTACTGGGTCAGCCACAGAGTACAGAGTAAGTGTGAAAGTTTTGAAGAAGAGAAAAGTCCCTGGGGCTTTGAAGGGACAGGAAGAAATATCGACGACGCGGAAACGTCTGCAAGCCGAATCACGGCGATGTGAACCGAGCCGCGCAACTGACGAATGAATAAAGAAATGTGGTTTTGTAGGGGGCTGATCTGGTTACAGACAGCAATGCAAAATTAATCCGACAACGTGACACGTTCGGAAGCAAAGCCACGGAAAGACACGATCTGTGAAATGTCCGGGGCTTCCGTACTGAACAGTTGGTTCATTGAAATGATGTCATTTAAACGACGCCTGTGTCAGTTTATCAACAGTTAATACACTCAGGATTTCATTTCTGATTCGAACTCCATGGGTATTATATTGCTTCCACCATACTGATACAGACAAATTGAATGAGACATTTAAACACAGGATAACAAACGTACTGATCAACAAACAAACTGAACAGATTAATTATTTATTCCAACAAATGCACTACACTATTTTTAGTGTTTTCTTGTCCCTACATAAGTTTCGGCACTTATAGTGCCATCTTCAGGGAGTGTCGTCGAGAGTTCATAATATTCAATGCATCCAATTCACTTTCACAACTGTAAGCTGAACGCAGTAACTAACCGGCCAAGTAACCTAACACTACAGACTGGTTTAATGGCTGAATATCTGGCAGGATGATTTGATGGCTTAATTAATGGCTGACTGGCTGAAATGTCGTGATTTGGATGACGCATGGACCGACAAAGGTTTAAAAATCATTAAGAATCATCAACAGATATTTAACATCGTAATAGAAAACACAGAAAACGGAAGTAGAAGCAGAAAAACGAAAATATAAAAATTATACCTGCAAACTTGGCCAACCTTGTAAGTCGGCCACCTGTCACATTTGGCCACAATTTTACGGAACCGGTAAATTCCTATGATATTACGCACGGTCATTACACAGTAACTTGGCCACCTCTTTATCTTGAACCTTGGCCACAGTTTCACATTTAGTGCTATGCTCTGTGTTAAGTTAAACCTCCCTATGTTGGCCGACCTGAAGTTGTATAGTTTTTGTATCGTACTGTACATGGGCCGAAATCCTCAATCGTCAGCAGAACTACCTGTTGTCCAACCAAACTCCATCCTTTCTCCACAAGTATGAACCACAGATAGGATTTTCTACTGGCAAATGACCCAGTAATGTATTCAAGTCCCTATATATTGCTTACTTACTTCCTGTCGCTCATTGCGAAGCATAGGGCCTCCTTCCAGAGGTTTCTTGGTCTGGAAGCGTGCATTCTGTAGTGAGTGACCAGTCCACTGTCTGCACAAGTTCTACTCATTCTGATATGACTGTCACAGCCATCTAGCAGTCAATCAGGAGACTTGGGTGAGAAATGGCCGCTGAATTTTGCTTACGAAACATCTCGATTCATGCCCGTAAGGTTCTTTTACATGCCGTAAATCTACGACATGGGACCGACGGCTTTACTTCCCCTCCGAAGGAAGTGGTGCTACGGATTTTTATCGACCTTAAAAATCCATCGACCTCGGTCGGGATCGAACCCGCGAACCTTGGGCCCAGTGGCGAGCACGCTAACCACTCCCTATATATTAACATGTTTATATACCTGTTTTCCAACTGACCACCTATCTCTGCACTCTGCACTGTACATTTGCACAAGTGTAGTGTAAAGTTCAGTTTCTATAGTGTCAAACGTTTTTCCATAAGTTGGCCACCTGTATAAGTTGGGCGGTTTTTAATGGAACAAAAGGTGGCCAACATAGAAGGGGTTCACTCTACAAGCAGATTAAGAAAGACGAAGAAGATCAACAACAAAACATAATCAGAATAAAAAAATAAGGAGACAAAGACGAGAAAAATAATGAGTAGAACTTCCTGGCGCTATCTGACAAAACACTGTACTAGCCGGACAGGTAAAATTAGATATGGTACTTAAATATTTTTATATCAATCCAACAAATGCACTACACTTTCTTTCAGTGATTTCTTGCCCCTACATACGTTTCGGCACACCTTGTGCCATCCTCAGGGGGGTCGTCGACAGTTCACAATCTTCAATACACCCAATTGTTTTTCACTCACTTTCACAGTACATAATTATTGTAAGTCACCAACACTAAATATCACTTGACTTTATGTTCATAGTTATTAGTTTTTCTTTCTTCAGTAAAAACAAATCATTAACATTTAGAATTGAAAATATTTGTAGTATAAAATATTAAAAGATTAAAAGATATTAAAGTTGTGTTCGACAGCTCGCTATGTATACTAATTGTTCGATCACATTTGATTTTGTCCTTTTTGTGTTGTTAACCGTCCTATGGTGTAAAGCAAAGCAATCCCATTACAGGCCTGGACAGACCCTAAGGGTTCCAGGAGATTGAGGCTCCCAGATTTATAGACAATCGGCACATGAAGGTGGTAAGGTTGTCAGCCCTACGCACCGGCCGTCTTTACCTCCCCAAGAAATACTCTTGGTACTCATTTCTGTTAGAGACTGAGTCGACCCCAGGGTCCATAGTGCGACCGAAAGGATTTCAATGAAAAATTCCAATGACACCATCGGGAATCGAACCCGCGACCTTCCGGCTTGTAGCGCAGTGCCTCAACCAATTGCGCCACCGCGTGCCCCCGTCCTATGGTGTACTGTGTATATATAACATAAAGCTCGTTATCTATGGCACTTTAAAGATTAGATATTTCAGGTTTAGACGACCGTGACTATGAAGCACTGCATTGTATCCTATCGTTGTAGACACTGTCATCATCATCATCATCATCATCATTATCATTATCATCACCTTTCTTGAGTATCGAAATAAAATCGAATATCTTTTTTTTCTTCGCAATAGTTCCCCATCGTCACACCATTTCAGTCTCAAACAATAGCAGATTCCCCACAAAATTCCACTGACAGACAAGCAGCGTAACTGGACAGAAGCAAAACGAGTTTTTTTATGGCAATCGTGTGGAACATTTCCACGTGAACGACCCCTAACTTCATTCGAACTCACGGCAATCTGTTTAAAATCCTTCTTTTGAAAAATTTAGAGCAGTTAGCCACACAGGATAGGGCCTGTGTAATTCACTGTCGCAATTACATGCGATATTGTTTGAACTGACACTGAGCCACCGAGCCACCGCCCACCGTCCGCTTGTCATACAGACAATTACGGCAAGTTCACATGGACGCATCCGAATGTGAATAATTCACAACCAGCAGGACCCTTTTGATTAGCACCTGCAAACATTCACATTCGGTTCACAGAGACGCAACCGTGTTAAATGCCGGCTTATGTACACTGATGGAAATTATAATGACGTTGACGACGAAGATGTTTTATTAAACAACGCAATATAATGTATCCAGTACAGTTACGATGTGCGCTATGAAGGATAGCGACTTAATAGGTGTCGCTCAAAAAAAGAGACAGATGCTATAAATCACGTAATGAATATCCATTTTTGTAGTATAAAATATTAAAAGATATTAAAGTTGTGTTCGACAGCTCGCTATGTGTACTGATTGATCGATCACATTTTTATCCTCTTCTACCTACTCCGGTTTCCCGTTTCAGTGTCGAGGTTGGAATTCCTTTTGATCACATTTAGAGACACACCACACTCGGTAGGACTCCTCTGGACGAGGGATCGGCTCGTCGCAGAGGCCTCTACCTGACAACAACACACAACACTCACAAGAGACAGACATCCATGCCCCGGTGGGATTCGAACCCACAATGCTAGTAAGTGAGCGGCCGAAGACCCACGCCTTAGACCGCGCGGCCACTAATGAATATCCATAACAATTATAAATTTTATATTACTTTCACCGTGCATTTTCACTCACTATTCAGTAACCAACAAATGCACAAACATAAACTACTTTATAGTTTTATTAATATCGATGTATTCCCCTACACGTGTTTCGGTCTGTAGACCATCTTCAGGGGGGTAAATAGGCTACTACACTTCACATCGCATGTTAAAAGGGCCCAAAGAGCACACTTTTTTGTATGGCTCGACAGCCCTATATGGGCCTGGGCCTCCTCGTTTCGTCTGAGGTTTCATGATCACACTCAGACACACCATAATCGGTAGGACTCCTCTGGACGAGGGACCAGCTCGTCGCAGAGACCTCTACCTGACAACACACAACACTCACAACAGACAAACATCCATGCCCCCGGTGGGATTTTTTTTTTGTCTGTCCGGGGTTTTTCCCCTTTGATCCATTTTTGTACTGTTTAAATCCTTTCGTCCTTCATGTCACTTTACGTTCCATATTACCGTCCTTATACAACAAACACAACACAAACCTCCATGCCCCCCGGTGGGATTCAAACCCACAATCCCAGCAAGCGAGCGGCCGCAGACCCACGCCTTAGACCGCACGGCCACTGGGATCGGCGAAGAGCACACTTGTCTGAGTAAAAATATGAAATTAAAAATTTAAGTTAAAAAATTAAAAAGATAAAATTATAAGTTTTACAGTTTTACATATTTTACAAATTCAAATGTTTTATAACTTATTACTAAGACAAGTGTGCTCTTTGGGCCCTTTAACTTGCGATGTGAAGTGTAGTAGCTTGTTACCCCCCTGAAGATGGTCTACGGACCGAAACACGTGTAGGGGAATACATCGATATTAATAAAACTATAAAGTAGTTTATGTTTGTGCGTTTGTTGGTAAACTGACTAATGCACAACACTATTTTGACCAAGGCACACAAATCTTCATTGCATTCAGCCCCATCGCTGTAATTCTGGCAGCGTAATCCTCCTACCTAAATGCACTTCAACGTTAGGTTGTGTTCTCTTATCATTCTTATTTATTTATTTACGCCTCTCTCATGATATATATCCCTGATGATGGTTCCATAATAAGGAACCGAAACATGTCGGACTGACTTTACTGTAAAAAGAAGTTTTATTGTATAATAAATAAGAAGTGTGCATTTTGTTGGTTTAAGAAATGTGTGATCAAATAAAAATGCACAGTACGAACAATATGAAGCCTCTCTCTTTGTATCCCTCGCCTTTCCTCTTTTATTCCTTTCTTCATTTCTCTTTAGTTTCTAATCATCTGCTTTCGTTACTTTCTTGCCATCTTCTACCTCTTTCTCTTCTTCTTTGCCTCCTGGTTTGTCACTTCCTTTCTTCCTCTACTTCCGTCTCCGTGTATCCTTTCCTTCTCGCTTTCCTACTTTCATTCTTCCCTTACTGACTCTCGTACTTAGTTCCTCTTCTCGTTTCCTTTTTTCTATTTTCTGTGGCATTCAGTCTGTGCACGGTAAGATTATTTAAACCTTGACACTTAAATCCCGCTAAGCTGTTACAGCTATCTTCTCCTTTAACGTAACTCAAAGCTTCATCGCCGTGTCCACAAAAGCTCGCTGTGAAACCTATCACGCGTCTGATTCAACCAAGTATTCAACTACACACTGAATTTCTCTGAACCCATTTTAACATTGACCTCCCAAATACCCCTCGGGATTCCTCTTCCATTGTGATTCCCAGCCAAAACTTTTCTACGTAATTTTATTTCCGCATGCATGCTGGATTTCCCGCGTAAATCACCTTTTTTTTTTTAAATTTCAACATTCTAACAATATTAGACAAATATTAGAAAACGTGATATCCTCCTTATGCGACACTCTCCATCATTCCGCAGAACTGAACAGTCAGATGATCTAATCATGATATAATTCTCGTACAATTGTTTGGCTTTACCCTGAGCCGCACACAACACGGACCACCGCCTTCCATTAAAATTCTAAATCGGAACGCCATGAGGAAGATCGCTTCACGTATTTCGGTTCTGTTTACGAAAGTATATCGATATTACGATATCACTCCGGATTATAATGCTAAACTCGAGAAACTACTGAGCATAACATGCCCTCATATTATTTCAACAACTACAGAAATGCGGATTTCGATAAATAGGGCGAGCGATGCCGGTCGTGGGAACAGCAGCAGAAGTTCGTGGCACGTCGTGGCGCGTCTCGCACTGGAATTGCACGTAGGGGATACAGCATACCGGGGAAATTTCTGTTTGAAGAGTTAAAACTGGGGCCGGCATGCACTAAAACACTCACCAACCCCTGTACAAACAGTGGAATAAAATCACGCCATACCATCTGCACACAATATCGCAGTAGCTGAATTATATAGGAAAGAGATAGTATGCTGTTTGGATGTTGTGGACATACATAACACAGATTCGTGTCGGTCTTTGTTTTCGGTACATTTTTTTCTTTAAAATAATACTCAAAATGTTGCCACAGATACACAGGCCTACAAGGACACACAGACGTTTAACTTACAACCTGGAATCCACGGAGTTTAATCCCTACGCCCTGCCAACCCTTCGAAGACTCAGATGCAACAGGGATATTAAGAGCTTATGTTTAAAAATAACGCTGGAACTAAGCTCCATAGCAGGACTGTAATAAGTAATACAGTATTCTTAAGTTAACAGAAAGTAATAAAGAGGATGGAAGTTTAACTGTCCAAACATATCCAAGACAATACCACATACAGAGTGTCTCAGAAGTTACTTCAGCGAGTTTAAACTCACGTTCTAGGTCTATTTTACTTCATTTACAAGACACCATCAGCATAAAGTGACAAAGAAGAGCTACATAAATTGATCAAAGCGTTGTCCACCATGCTCAATGCACATTTCGCATCTCTAAAGCACTGATTTGTAAACAAAGCAGTGTTTCCGTAGAACATCAGAATAATCGCGGTAAACCGACATTTAGAACACCCGGTATATTTGAGTGTATGACAATGCTCAGTGACAAAACTGAAGTTACGACATGTTGACAAGCCACTCCTCAAAAAACAATATTGGAGGCAGCTAGTCTACTTTACGTGTAGATTGCTGGCTGAAATGGACACGGCCAGTAACGCATTACCGGCTCTACTTAACCCCACCGATTGTGACATTTTGTGTAAAAGCAACACTCTTCTGGTAGTACATTTCCTTGGTAGCGTGTAAGAAAATTCATTTGTAACAACCCATCATGGGCCGGCATAGCGTAGTCGGTATAGCGACTCGTTACGAGCTGGACGGTCCGGGGATCGAATCCCGGTGGGGGCGAGATTTTCAGCACCCGTCCAGACCGATCCTGGGGCCCACCCAGCCTCCTGTACAATGGGTACCGGGTCCCTTTTCAGGCGGTAAAGCGGCCGGGACGTGGAGTTGGCCACCCACCCCCATCTAGCGCCGAGGTTAAAGAAAGAGTAGAGCTATACCTCTACTCCACCTCTGGGCCTTTATGGCAGGTTATAGGGTGAACTTTACCTTTACATTAACAACCCATCCTAATGGTAACGTACATAAATATTTTATTTTCTATATCCATAGCAGGGCGAAATAAGCATTCTGTTAATAAAGCTAGGCGGTTGCGTATAAAGAAACACCCTGTTAATACTATACATTTCCATAGCCATATACAAAAAAAATCTTTAGGCGTCTGTCTCACATCTTTTTGTAAAAAATTTTTATAATCCAGTACGTGTCATGTTTCAGTCAGATTCCCATCTCACTGAAAGCTTAAGACCAAACATTACAATACGGCTATGCACATAACTTCTCAACCCCTACCTTTGATTTATATACGCTTATACAGGGTATACACAAAAGAATGGTGCGGATTCAATAGTGAAAACTATTGAAACCGCACCATTCTTTTGTGTATACCCTGTACTACCATAGTGATCTTTATGCTCAATTCAAAGCAAATTGTACTACTGACAACACAATGGATAAGACACATTTTATTCCTTAGGCATATATTTCGTTAGGAATTCACCCATCAGACACCAGTTCAAAAGAAAATTGTAGATGAAGAATGGAATCTTCAGCGATGTTATACCCTGTCGATAAGCGAACAGTTACCTGCGTTTCGTGGAAGTGCAGTGCCTCCATCTTCAGGGTCTTGGACCGCATTCCTACAACCCCACTGCCATGACATAATTACAGCAGCATGAAGGTTGTAGACATACACTCGGATATGCAGTGATTTAAATCGTTTTTGTTCTACAGCACACAAAGCTGACAGTTGCCACGACAGTCGTAACGTTTCAACTATACGTGTGGTGTGATCGCTGACATGCGGCATAAAAGCGGTTACCGCTGCCAGTGACACGCTGCTTAGTTAGTTCGCTGGAATTGTTACTTTACCCATTAAAAGGCCGCTGTCTACATCCGCCGCGATTCAACGGCAACTTCTCCGACACCTTTGATATGCGGGAAACGTAATCGCAACCTTGCAGGCGACAGGCACTGACTGACGAAACCACCGGAAGATAGAGGAAATACAATTCCGAACTGGAATTTTTAGCAAGCGTGATAAAAATCGGTAAACGTGAGAATTTGAAACGTTTGATATTTATCATTATGCTGTATATAAACTTCGACTGATTAAATTAATAAGTAACCACGGTAATTAGCAGCAATCCAGAGCGAAATAAATGTATGATAATGGAAGGTAAAACAGCGGTGAATTGGGGGGGGGGGGGGGGGCTGAGCCACCGTGTCAAATGACAAATTCATAAACCTTTACCCCTTTCTTTCAAAATCGGCCCCGAAACCTTTGCTCAATAAACTCCACTAACATTTCAATACAGATAAAATTTCCACTGATGGGCCGGTATAGCTCAGTCGGTATAGCGACTCGCTACGAGCTGGACGGTCCGGGGATCGAATCCTGGCGAGGGCGAGATTTTCTGCACCCGTCCACGTCGGCCTTGCGGCCCACCCAGTCTCCTGTACAATGGGTACCGGGTTATTCCCAGGGGTAAAGCGGCCGGGGCGTGACGTTGACCAACCACCCTCATCTAGCGCCGAGTTTAAAGAAAGAGTGGAGCTGTGCCTTCATGGCCCAGTTCTATGGTGGACGTTTCTACAGATTTATTATCTGAAATAATCATATGGTATTCCGACGAAAATGCAAAAATCTGTCATATTTTCACAGTTAGATTCGAGGAAAAAATGTGATCTGTCGTTATATTAAGCAGAGAAAGTCTTCGTGATTATTCTTCTATAAATCACAACTTCGCCTAGCTATACGAATGTAATTGTGATTCAGACGCCAGAACCCGTTGAGTCGATGTCCGTCATTTCGACTGACGTCATGGATATTGCCCATCGTCCCAAATTTTAATAAAACTGGCAACGTATGTATTAACGTAACATTGAGGCGCGTTCGCGTAACCATTGTTGCACTGGAAAGGCAATAAGTATTACATATTATGAGTGTGTGTCCGTAGCCTTAGTTATCCAGCATGCAATGCGCATGCGCCGTATTATACTGTCATCTGTGGCTTGTCTGGTTCTAACATATTTTTCCACATTATCTCATAAACGGCACGATTTTCGGAAAAACGTTATTGAACATAAAATGTTTGTTTTGATTTTTTCTACAACTTTTGTCTGAAAAATTTCTGATTCTAAGAAGAATTCAGCGAGATATTATCATAAATGTACATAGGTCTTCATGTGAAGTACCGTTATTCTTGTCACATTTTAATGAAATTTGAATTTTCGCGAAAGATTTTCGAAAAATACTACATACAGACAAGCAGACTGAAGGACGGACGGACAGACAGACATGACGAAGCTAATTGTCGCTTCTCGCAATTTTGTGAACGCGCCTAAAACCACAACTTTTAGACAGTTGTCTTCTTCATTAAGCGACGGGATAAGGTGGCCTTGGTTTGACTCAGCTGAGGAGGCAAACGGAGTGCAACTTGTTCATTTGTCCTCTCATCTTCTGAAGAAAATAATAAAAATCTCCAAAATATTTTAATGTGAAAGGGGGACGATTGACGATGTCAAAAATATTAATCATAAACTTAGACAACTTTTGAGCAAACTTCCTTTTCCGGTTATAGAGTAGTCGTAAGAATATACAGCCTAAATCTCCCCTTCTCCACTATGTTTCTACAAATTCCATCCGATAATATATTTATATATATATATACAGGGCGTACACAAAAGAATGGTGCGGTTTCAAAAGTGAATAAAAAATTTATTTCTCACCTTACACGGGCACAACATACACCGTCAGCGGCGGCAACTGTCCAAGTTTCTCATTTGGTAATTACAATCCTTCAATGTGTGCACCCTGGGTCACACGACACACATCCACACGGTAATCAAACTCATCCAAGACCCGGTGTAGCATGTCCGCTGTAATGGCCTGCAGTGCATGCGTTATCTGATCTTGCCTTTACACAAGCATCCACTTTCTACAAACTGTCGGTACCACCTGCTTATGTTATTCTTGTGTGGTGCGTCTTTTTTAAACCGTGCACGAAACTCACGCTGCACTGTAATCACAGATCTGGACACCTCAAAACGGAGCACACAGAAAGCCTTCACCTGCTGCAACGCCATCTTTGAAACTGGCCCCGCGGCCACGCAGTAAGCATGAGAAGCGAACTGCTGGTAGCGCATGAGAAACTTGGACAGTTGCCGCCGCTGACGGTGTAAGTTGTGTCCGTGTAATGTGAGACATAAAGTTTTTATTCACTTTTGAAACCGCACCATTCTTTTGTGTATGCCCTGTATATATAGCCTCCTGAATCTTCTTCAGACAGTCGTACATTAAAATTTCACAGTAAACCTCACACAAGCTTTCTTAAAATAACGTCAGTAAAGAGAAGCCGATAATGTAGCTCGCAGTCACCTCGACACGTCTCCATCTCACACCTCACAATCCACCTTCAGTCTATTTTCAACAATAAGGAAGCTTAACCACAGGAACAAAACACATAGAAAAAACATGGCTTCCAGACTTGAAACTTACGCGTTACAAGCTCTAAATTTTACACCGTCACTTCAGGTACATGAGCTGCTTTCAAGGAACGTTCGATGCAGCTCTGTACAGGAAACAAAAATGCAGCATTAGACAGTTTGACTCTCGCATTAAGAGAACAACAGAGACGAAAGAGACTTTAAGAAGACAGTAAAAAAAAAAGCAACCCCATTACAGGCCTGGACAGGCCCTGAGGGTTCCAGGAGGTTGAGGCTCCCAGATTTATAGACAATCGGCACATGAAGGTGGTAAGGTTGTCAGCTCTACTCACCGGCCGCCTTTACCCCCCAGGAAATATTCCTGGTACTCATTTCTGTTAGAGGCTGAGTCGACCCCAGGGCCATAGTGCGACCGAAACGATTATGTCAATGAAAAATTCCAATGACACCATCGGGAATCGAACCCGCGACGTTCCGGTTTGTAGCGTAGTGCCTCAACCAACTGCATCACCGCGCGCCCCTTAAGAAGAGAGTACTGAGGAGAAAATCTGAACTGCTCAGTCAGTACGGTGACTAGGCTATGGGATGGAGCGTTGACTCAGGATTCGATTCCCGAAAGGGACATTTTTCTCTTCATCGCAAGGCTCAGACCGTTTCTTAGAACCACCCATTCTCCTATTCCATGTGTATCTGGAGATATTTCCTTAGTAGTAAGTGGCCAGAGAGTGAGGCTGATCATTCACCTCCATATAATATTAAGGGTAAAGACGAGTGGAGCTATAACTCCACTCCCTCGCTTGCCTTTATGGTTTGCCCAAAGACAGCTTTAACTTCATACGTCCCACGTTTCGTATTTGTTGCTGGTTTAATCACTGTTAAAAATATTAATAAAGATAGAAATGACGTGGGTTTCGTGTTAGGTAATGGCTGTATTGGACCGATACGAACAAAACGACATTCCGGCAACTTTTTATACAGGCGCCTAAAACTGAATCTCTCCATACAAATATACGCAGAGATTGACAGTTCGTCGTCGTGTTCATTTTAAGCACTTCGAGCTGGACGACACAAATCGACGTTCAACTACAAGAGGCCTACATAATGTCAGCAACTGACAAAAACAGCTTTGACCTTGACGACGTCGGTACAGGGTTTTTACCTCCATGTTAAACTTATGGAGAAAATATACAGTTCCTGTCAAAAACATAAGCTTCTATGAGTTCAAAATGTACATTTTTAACGTGAATGCACTTAACCTCAATATGTTTAATCTGGAATTTATTAGTTACAGGTCATAAATATCTAACGAACTGACGTCCCTGTGCCATCGCGAAAAAAGGTCATAGCTGTCCTCGCGAGTAAACATCTGTACATATTTTCTTCCTAATATGTACACGTGTTAAAGAGTTACGAAGAAATCGCACGTCATATCCATGACGTCACTGTCAAAGTTGATCAAAACCCCCCAGTAAATGAAACATGTAATAATGAATTGTAAGATTCCCAGGCTTAATGTTAATTCGCAATTCAAGAAAAAATTTGCCACTCTTATATGGCCTGATTTAGTAAAATCCAAACTGACTGCACATAGGGCCTGTCACGTCTGCACGTTGACTGATGTATCTGCTGCATATATAAACATGTTCTTGCAAAGCTAATAACATGATAAACATCACACTGCAAAGAGAACATGTTTATTTGAAAGGAATGGTTGTCGCTGGGCAGAACGTTACGGCATGTGGGGGGAGTGAAGGTATAACTCCACTCATTCTTAACCAAGGCACTATGTGTGAGTGTTAAGTTTCATTACCTGCCGCTGTGATTTCGGAGAAAGAGGCTGTTTAATTGGTGACTGGGTAATTTCGTGAAAACACAACACTCTTCCCGAGGCTTGGTATCGAAAAAAAAATATATTGGTCGTCCTACACGTAGCTTACACTATATCGACTGAGCTACAGTTTTCTTTGCTCTTCGTTAAATGTTTATAACAGGCCTATCAAAACACTTTTCAAATGAAGCACCACGTTTCAATTAAATTAATATTTTTTTTGCGTTCAATTCGTTCCTACGGTAAGCAGTCTTTGAAAAAAAAATTCAGTACGGTTTTTGAAAAAAAAATACAGTTTCGTTGCACAAGTATGTAAAGTGTGGGTTACACCGGACACTCCGCGGACTTAATTTAAACCAAACCCGCTCTCCAGCCTTCAGCACACAAATCTCAGTAATTTTCATTAATTCCATCAAATTACTTGATTCACTTCGGAGATTAAGTATACGGACAGACAGCCTGGTATATAATTTATGTGACAACATGACCGCCTATAATACGTTTTCAAATAACGTGCAGTAAATCCAGATAGTACGCGAATGATCAGCTTTTCGAAAAACATAAGACTGGCCTATAAATCCAGATAGTACACGAATGATCAGCTTTTCGAAAAACATAAGACTGGCCTATAAATCCAGATAGTATGCGAATGATCAGCTTTTCGAAAAACATAAGACTGGCCTATAAATCCAGATAGTACACGAATGATCAGCTTTTCGAAAAACATAAGACTGGCCTATAAATCCAGATAGTACGCGAATGATCAGCTTTTCGAAAAACATAAGACTGGCCTATAAATCCAGATAGTACGCGAATGATCAGCTTTTCGAAAAACATAAGACTGGCCTATAAATCAAGATAGTACATGAATGATCAGCTTTTCGAAAAACATAAGACTGACCTATAAATCCAGATAGTACACGAATGATCAGCTTTTCGAAAAACGTAAGTGCCTATAAATCCAGATAGTACACGAATGATCAGCTTTTCGAAAAACATAAGACTGGCCTATAAATCCAGATAGTACACGAATGATCAGCTTTTCGAAAAAACATAAGACTGGCCTATAAATCCAGATAGTACGCGAATGATCAGCTTTTCGAAAAACATAAGACTGGCCTATAAATCCAGATAGTACGCGAATGATCAGCTTTTCGAAAAACATAAGACTGGCCTATAAATCCAGATAGTACACGAATGATCAGCTTTTCGAAAAACATAAGACTGGCCTATAAATCCAGATAGTACGCGAATGATCAGCTTTTCGAAAAACATAAGACTGGCCTATAAATCCAGATAGTACACGAATGATCAGCTTTTCGAAAAACATAAGACTGGCCTATAAATCCAGATAGTACGCGAATGATCAGCTTTTCGAAAAACATAAGACTGGCCTATAAATCCAGATAGTACGCGAATGATCAGCTTTTCGAAAAACATAAGACTGGCCTATAAATCAAGATAGTACATGAATGATCAGCTTTTCGAAAAACATAAGACTGACCTATAAATCCAGATATGATTGATCAGCTTTTCGAAAAACATAAGTGGCCTATAAATCCAGATAGTACACGAATGATCAGCTTTCGAAAAACATAAGACTGGCCTATAAATCCAGATAGTACACGAATGATCAGCTTTTCGAAAAACATAAGACTTGCGTATCACAGCGATCTACAATCTGGACCAGGCAGTCAGTAATTCGTTTCGCTCGCAGTAAGAACCTTAACACTCCGACCGTGAAATGTCCTTTCGGTAATTTACTGAAACAATTCCAGTGTCTTTCCGCTCGCCTCTTAGCGCGGATGTATGACCATTCGATAAACGATATATGTCTTGAAGCCACACAGTACGTAAGTCACACCACAATAATGTATCGGACTGCAGCGAAACAGGACCAAAACTGAATAAGATGAAAATAAGACAGTTTGAAGGCATGATGATTCCTCTAGAGCAGACGACCTTCTTTAGCCATTTCTAGCGATTAGCCGCCAAGGTCGAAATGCCAGTGTTTTGCATACCTTAACTGAAAAACTATAATTTTCTTCCGAGCTTAAATCATTTAACTGATCCTTACTCTTACGTCTTTGCACAATTAGTAGCTGTCTGTAGTTTTACTGCGATACTTCACGTATATAAGTAAGAGGATCAGCTGCTAGCTTGTACAGTGGAGAGCAAGGCTTATCTTATGGAATATTACGTGGTAGGAGTGTTGGCGATGGACGTACAACTGTTAATTTTTAAGTTACCAACAATTTTAACACTCACACCGAAGGAAACAAGTCAGTAAAACTAATCAGGTGATATGAACGCTGATATATTTGACAAAAACATCGAACCACAACACAATTTGTTCACAATCTACAACAACTTCCTCTCTTTAAAGTTTGTATCGCCTTAACTGACCAGCGAGCGGTTGGAGCGCAGCTGTTTGAATTCTCTCTCTCTGCTTCCCAGCGTTCTGTGCGTAACCTCTCACGGCTAGCACTGGCTGGTCAACTGACTTATTTGAATCCCCTTCCCCTCATATCCTAAGCTGCCTTCATTCCAATTAACTACTTCTTTCCTACCTCGAAAAGGGCTATATAATCGGTTATAATCAGTTATAACAAGAAAAGCAAATACATTTGAACTCGGTTATAACGTCATGAGAGGGACTGAATATTTTGTGTCGTTATAAACGAGTAGATCAGAAGTATCTGGAAAGTTTTGAAATGTGGTGCTGGAGAAGAATGGAGAAGATCAGTTGGACCGATCGTGTGAGAAATGAAGAAGTATTACACAGAGTCAAGGAGGAGAAGAATATCGTACATACAATAAAAAGAAGAAAGGCTAACTGGATTGGTCACATCTTGCGTAGAAACTGCCTTCTGAAACATGTGATTAAAGGACAGTTAGAGGGAAGGATAGAAATGACGGGACGACGAGGGAGAAGACGTAAGCAGCTACTGGATGACCTTAAGGAAAAGAAAAGATACTGGAAATTGAAAGAGGAAGCACTAGATCGCACCCTGTGGAGAACTCGCTTTGGAAGAGGCTACGGACCTGTCGTAAGACAGACTGCAGAATGAATGAATAAACGAGTGTTGTTATAACCGAGGAGTATAATGTTATGGTTAACAGTGAGGAATTAATTGGTACCACAGAATATCTGACGCTATAGGCGACGTTCCCTGCATTTTATGGTTCATTACCGCATTCAAAAGAGCCCGCCACTCGTCCTTATCCCGAGCCAGATCAATCCAGTCCGTGCCTCCCCAACCCATTTCGCTTAAGTTCAATTTTATGGAGATAAAAAATGGAGAATAATACGAATATCATAATGATGGTGATGATAATTACAAAGCGCAAGCCACATCATTCCATGGTATCGTGATTTCTTTACCTCATTCTCCCCAGTCTATGCCAGTTACACATCAGGAACCACCACCACAACACAACGTTCTTTAAGCAAGGCAGCGGATGCCACGGGATAAATATCCTACCATTACGGGCCGTGAAATATAGGTCACGCCCTTCGAAGACTCGAGGGCGGTCACAAAACGAAGACAGACACCAATGCACCAGTCTAAAAGCACCCCATTTGTTCTAACCCTGTACCTAATTATCGGTTGTGGCAAGCCAGTCTCACGGATGGACAGGGCCGCCATTAATCATGGGAGCCGCCCTCAACAGCTCCGGGGTTTGCGTAAGTACCAACAGAATTCAGCCGTCATTTTGGCAACACTGCCGTGACAGCAGTGGCAGTAATGAACTTGTCTGAACATCTAAAATCCAAATTACGGAATTATATGCCAGATAAAGGTAAAGTTCACCCTAGAACAGGTCATGAAGGCCCAGAGGGGGAGTAGAGGTATAGCTCTACTCTTTCTTTAACTTCGGCGCTAAATGGGGGTGGATGGTCAAAACCACGCCACGGCCGCTTTACTCCCAGGAATTATACACGGTACCCATTGTATTGGAGGCTGGGAGGCCCCTGGGACGGTCTGGACGGCTGCGAAAAATCCCGCCCTCACCGGGATTCGATCCCCGGACCGTCCAGCTCGTAGCGAGTCGCTATACCGACTGAGCTATCCGGCCCACTTATATGCCAGGACTCAAAAGTAAAAAAAATGGTGTTCTTGGTGGTTGTAAATTATAAATTACCAAACTGGCCGAAAGTCATATGGGTGACTAAAGGTCATATCGAGTAAGGAAAATTATGAATTCGGTGCCTGTTGGATGTGATGCTGCGTCAATGGGTTACTGGTATCCGACGTTTCGAAATAAGTGCCTTTGAAATGTCGGGAGTCACTCGTCCAATGACAAAGCATCACATCCCGGAAGTCTTCAGTCCTCAACGTGCCTATATTTTTGCTGACGTCAGCAGTTAACGACAAAACACGCAAGGTTTATGCGAATGCAAATATTGACCAGTTGTGCTTTATGCTCCGGCATGTCACAGCAGTGCGAACCAGGGTCTCCCGTTTCCCGGGCTTAAGACATTTGTCTGCAGACGTTTGTGGATGAGACGTCTGCCCCGTCGCGAGGCCTCTGCCCAAACAGGGCTACAAAAACAGTGAAGAAACATACATACACGAACACAAGGAAGTAAAGCTGACCCTGCCCACGCCATAAAGGCATTGCAGAAACCTTAACCTAGAAACTACTAGGAAGTAAAGCTGACACTGCCCACGCCATAAAGGCATTGCAGAAGCCCTAACCTAGAAACTGAATGGAAGTAAAGCTGTCCCTGCCCAAGCCATAAAGACATTGCAGAAGCCTTAACCTAGAAACTACATGGAAGTAAAGCTGACCCTGCCCACGCCAATAAGGCATTGCAGAAGCCTTAACCTAGAAACTACATGGAAGTAAGCTGTCCCTGCCCTCGCCATAAAGGCATTGCAGAAGCCTTAACCTAGAAACTGCATGAAGTAAAGCTGTCCCTGCCCTCGCCATAAAGGCATTGCAGAAGCCTTAACCTAGAAACTACATGAAGTAAAGCTGTCCCTGCCCTCGCCAAAAGGATTGCAGAAGCCTTAACCTAGAAACTAGCATGAAGTAAAGCTGTCCCTGCCCACGCCATAAAGGCATTGCAGAAGCCTTAGCCTAGAAACTACATGAAGTAAAGCTGTCCCTGCCCACGCCATAAAGGCATTGCAGAAGCCTTAACCTAGAAACTACAGAAAGTAAAGCTGTCCCTGCCCACGCCATAAAGGCATTGCAGAAGCCTTAACCTAGAAACTACATGAAAGTAAAGCTGTCCCTGCCCACGCCACAAATGGTATTGCAGAAGCCTTAACCTAGAAACTACATGAAAGTAAAGCTGTCCCTGCCCACGCCATAAGGTATTGCAGAAGCCTTAACCTAGAAACTACATGAAAGTAAAGCTGTCCCTGCCCACGCCACAATGGTCATTGCAGAAGCCTTAACCTAGAAACTACATGGAAGTAAAGCTGTCCCTGTCCACGCCATAAAGGCATTGGAGAAACCTTAACCTAGAAACTACATGGAAGTGAGTGGTCAGCTGTACGCCTCGACCGTTTTAACCCCGGGGAAAGAATCCCGGTACCCAATGAATAGGAGGCTGGGCGGGCCCCAGAGTCGTTATAGATGTTTTGGAGAAGAGAAAAATCTCTTGCCCTTGCATAGAATCGCACCACGATATTGTATCAGGCCACAGCCTAGTCACTAAAACCACTGCGCTATCCCGGCCCCATGCGCGCACATATACACACATACATAGCCTGCGCACATATGCAACGAATGGGATTCGAACTCAAGATTCCCCCTCTTCCAGAGGTAGACAGTGAAAGCCTCCGGCCGCGCCGTCGCATTGATTGCCAGTCATTCGGTCGCCGAAGAGAATTTATGAAGAAAGAAACTCCGTCGGTCCAACACCCCCCTCATCAAGTTATAATTAAGGAATTAATTAGGGGAACTTCGTTAACAATTGCTGTTCTTTGAAGGCTCCTTCCCTCTGCGCTGTCTTACAAACTGGCTTGTTGAGAAAATGACTGAACGATTGTAAACCCGAATAAATGAAGGCGTGATAGCAGTGGCGGCTCGTAGTTACGGGCAGCACCGCTACACATCAAAATAGGTTACTAACATTAAGAGTGTTCAGCCCTCTAAAACCCAGTGGATTACTATATGTACCACCAGGTTTAACATTCACAAATTCTACGTGCTGCCCACACTGTGTATTTATGTGTTTTGTGTGGATCCGAAAACAAACACGATTATTTCCCTATACGCCATTAACTGATTGGTTTTTTATAACTGAGACGGAGTGTGTTTACTGTGCGGTACGGACTGTATTTATGTGTTTTGTGTGGATCTCAGAACAAACAGCGATTATTTCACTGTACAACATTAACTGATTTGGGTTTGTATAACTGAGACGGAGTGTGTTACGCGCGTACGGATGTTTTATGTGTTTGGTGGATCTCGACAACAGCGTATTTCATGTACAACATTAACTGACTGGTGTATAACTGAGAGGGTGTGTTTACTGGCGTACGGACTGTTTTATGGTTTTGTGTGGATCTCAGAACAAACAGCGATTATTTCACTGTACAGCATTAACTGACTGGTTTGTATAACTGAGACGGAGTGTGTTTACTGCGCGGTACGGACTGTATTTATGTGTTTGTGTGGATCTCAGAACAAACAGCGATTATTTCACTGTACAGCATTAACTGATGGTTTGTATAACTGAGACGGAGTGTGTTTACTGCGCGGTACGGACTGTATTTATGTGTTTTGTGTGGATTCAGACAAACGGTATCACTTACAGCATAACTGTGTATAACTGAGACGAGTGTGTTTATGCGCGTTACGGACGATTTAGGTTTGTGATCTAGAACAACAGCGTTATTTTACTGTACAGCATACTGATGGTTTGTATAACTGAGACGGAGTGTGTTTACTGGCGGTACGGACTGTTATGTGTTGGTGATCTGAGACAACACGATATTCCTTTACGCCATAATGATTGGTTTTTTATAACTGAACGGAGTGTGTTACTGTGCGTACGAGCTGAATTTTACGTTATTCGGTTTTATTAATCTCTAAGACTAAAACTTTATTTTCTAAATATACCATTCTTTATAAACAAAAATATCAGCTGATGCGTCTATAGCAAATAATAATAATAATAATAATAATAATACAGTAGAACCTCGATTATCCGAAATAAAGGGCGGACCCGATTTCGGATAAGTAAAATTTCGGATAATTCGGAAATTCGGCGTTGACATTGATAAGGTGCAATAAAATTAACATTTATTCAGAAACACGTCCTATGTTAATAAAATGTAGGCACAAGAAAGTGTATGATATTTAGATACAATACTACACATTTCTACAAAAAAAAATCTGATATTTTAGTTTGAACTTTTTTCACAACGTTTTTAGCTGCAATGTCCCTCCACCGCTTTATCAATAACACGTCAGCCAGTTTCGGTTAACCCGAGTTTCGGTTAAGCGAAGTACGGATAACCGAGGTTCCACTGTAATATCAAATCAGTCCCTTTGTGTGACCACCAAGTAATGAAAGCACACAGAGGGCAAACAGATAAAGCGACCTGCAATTTTCAATCTTCACGCAGAACAGAAGTGATATCAGCTTCCCGCTCCGGCCACTTCAGTTCGGAGCTGAAGCGACCAGACAAGAAACTGGGTGCGCTTCACAGCCGGCCTGAACTTGTAGCAGAATACTTCTACCGCTATCGAGACCCGAACTCCGGTCCCCCCTCTCAGTAGCCTGGAATCATCCCGAAGCCTGCAAAGACAACCCACCCAGACTTCTTCAAAACGCCTCAGCCCCACATAATAATCTGCGTTGGCCACCTAACGAGCCGCCACTGCCTCCGAACCATCGGTAACTTTCGTTGTGACGTCCGGCACCTCACGATCCCATCCGCGCCCCCGTAACCCTCGCACAGCCTTCTAATACGGCAATTTGTCACGCATCATACGCACAGCAGGGTAGAGGTCAACTGTCGGTATTGCAGTCCTCTGTATTTAGCAAATAGCCTATAATTCTGAACAGACAATTGCTTTTGGCGCTCACACGGTACAATGCAGCAGGAAGTGAGAGGGATAAGACAAGGGGAAAAGTGTAAGATAAAGGCAATGGAGACAAATACTTATACGCATAATTATTTTATTTATTTATGACATTTAAGAACACTTTCAATACCTCAGATTATATAGTGCCTAATAATAGGACGATCAGTTGAGCACGAATTGGGAAGGACAAGGCCAAATTTATCCCCAGTTCTGGCATTTCCATCAAGGAACCAAAGAAACTCACGCAAAATATCAGCAAGGATGACAGACATAAGGATCGACAATGAAGAACAATGTGGAGAAGAAAATAGAAGCATATGCCGAAGACGCGAAATCAGAGCCAGTGAAAATACAAGTGCACCAAAAACACCTGATGGTTTTTGAAATTTGAAAACAGCGTGCCCGCTAAGCGGCGCTTCCATACTGACCGTCACCATGTACAGCGATGTTTGGAGTTTAGTTGAGATGGAGCGCTGGTCGGTACAAAACCGTATTGCGGCAGTGAACTGCTTATCAAAACAGTCTGTTACAGCTATACAGGGTGGTTTCCAACAGCAGTTTCAGATCTTGCAGTACCAGACTACTTCCTTTGGGGTTACGTCAAAACCAAGGTATACGAAACACGTCCTGCCAATATTGATGACTTAAAGCAGCGAATTCGTGAGTGTACTCCCTAAGGAAATGTTACAACGTGTTATGACAGCCTTTCCGTCGCGACTGCAGCAGTGTATTGAACGACATGGTGGTCACCTACAAAGTGTCATATTCAAACAGTAATGATTCAGATGAATTTTCATGGACATGGAATGTACCTGATAGTCTTAATAAAATTTTTCCACTTTGCCTTAAAAAGTTACTTCATTTCAAAAAGCGTCAGGTGTTTTTGGCGCACCCTGTATAAGAGGAAAATATGGAGGAGTACAGCTGTATAGCGACCGTCAGTCACAGCTGTTTTCGTATATTGTGTGGTTTTAATGCTACATGTTTCGACTTAACATGACGTCATCACGAGGCAAATAAGACAGTGAAATTATTGTTACGTAAGTTGCATAATATTATTTTACATGTTCTATGTATACGGTTGAAATCTCAACTTCACAGATATCCAAAAAAATATGTGATAATCCGAAAAATTAGTCCAAAAAAATTATATGTTAGATTCAATAGATGTGATAGAATAAGAAGTTTAGAAATATAGCATTAAAATGGTTAGAATTAAAAATAGTATAATAGTACTTCTGGATGTGAGTGCAGGTTTTTCTGTAAACAATTAAAAATAAACGCTGCTCTCTCAAACTTCATACACTATTCCATTCTAATGATACATAAAGTGATAGACAGTTTTTTTAAAGGACCAATATATTTTCTCCACAACTTTTATCTGTCAAGGTCAAAGATGTGTCTCTTCAGTCGCGGGCAGTAATTTCTTGGCCAACTGTGTATCCATAAGATACTACACCAAGGTGCAAATTGGACATCCCTTCTGAGCATCTGCAGCCTTTAGAAACTCTGAATAATGTAAAACAAAATAAACAAGCAGGTGGTAACTAGACAACAAACAGCTTGATTTATGCCAATAGTAGAGACTTCTAGTGGCTGAGGTAAATAATGGTACAATTACAATGCGCGCGCGATGCCTCACGCAACAGGTGGTAGAATTTGGGGAGGAATCGAGGATTTAATTTACAAGATTGGGGTTGGAGGGACGCAATATAGATTAATCCAACTCTTTATACCACCGCCCGTTACAAACAATGAGGGGAAAAAGAGTCAGTTATTAACATTCAACCCTCAAATTTTAGGTCTAAAGAAGCTAATGTCTATCTGTAAGTTGTAATAGAGGCTTACAGGGGCTTTATTAGGGACGCTGGGTCCATTCTTATAACCTGCACCGCCTTTGGCCCATTTTCCGCCCAAACACTTTATAAGGCATCGCACAAACCCTTATTAAGTTTTCAATACAGCTTCACACGCTTCGAAACTGTAATCCATCATGTTTCAGGAAATTCGAGAAAGGAGTTTTTGAGGACAGACTCCACACTATCGACGTCACGTGGGCCACTAAAAAGGTAAAGCAACCCCATTACAGGCCTGGACAGACCCTTAGGGTTCCAGGAGGTTGAGGCTCCCAGATTTCGAGACAATCGGCATATGAAGGTGGTAAGGTTGTCAGCCCTACGCACCGGCCGCCTTTACCCCCCAGGAAATATTCCTGGTACTCATTTCTGTTAGAGGCTGAGTCGACCCCAGGGTCATAGTGCGACCGAAATGATTATGTCAAGGAAAAATTCCAATGACACCATCGGGAATCGAACCCGCGACGTTCCGGTTTGTAGCGTAGTGCCTCAACCAACTGCGCCACCGCGTGCCCCCGTCACATAGACCACTGTTAAGGGAAATAAAGGGCTGAAGGAAAAAGAAAGAAGTTAGGAAACGTCCGCAGGGTGCAGCACTTCTGGCGCCGTCGCTCAGTATTTGTCTCCATTATTAGTATTGTTATTATTGGCATTGCTTTACCTTACTTTTATCCGAACTCTGCACTACACACACTGACAATCAAAATGCTCCTATTACGTAAGTGCCAACACAAACAGTGCTGATATACCGGACTCAGACCCACAATAATGCAGCATTTACATCGAAACCAATGCACGTGCAGCACTCAGTTCCCGTCAAGAGCCAGCACGTGTTGTCCACCCCACATGTGCAAACGTTTAAATGTCTAAACTTTAAGTTATTTGCACCGTACATTCTCTTTGATTACGTAATTACATAATTCCGACAAATGTACACAGTTATGTTATTTAACACAGCTCTTTATTATTAAAAAGTGCCCAACATGTTTCGAACCAATTTTTTAGTTCATCTTCAGGGGCTTAATTGTTCAAATTACATCAGCTGTACATGTACAGCCACATTTTACGCAACCCGAAGGTTCATTACCGCATTCACAAGAGCCGGCCACTTGTCGCTTGCCACAAGGAGTGTTAGGGAGTGAACAGACCGTCGGCGAGTAGCGAATCAAGACTCCGGAGAACAATTACATGGTACTTGAGCTTCGTGTTGTCGGAAAGTCTGCACACAGAAAGACTCGCTCGCCGCAAAACCATCTCACAGTTGACATGCCACTAAAAGATCGGAAGTTTATTGCATGGAATAACAAATCAATTATATTTTTGACTCTTTTGAGACCCAACGCACAAACATTTAGTGACATTATCCTCGAGGTTTATTTTTCAGTCTTTGGCAACAACATCAACGCTCCAAACCGTAAACATTCCACGCCATATTCCCTTCATAAACATATAAGACCGTATGAAGAAATAAGAAGGCTTCATCGAAACACAGAATGGCTTCCAGCGCCCACGCTATTCACACCACAGTTATTTACTCCCCATTCTCATTCAAATAGACGCGAATAGCGAGTTGTAATCAGATTTAGTACCTCTCTCCTCTCTTATTGTTCCCTCCTCCCACAAAATTACTAGTTTTCAAGTTCAATTTTTATTCTTTTCCTTTCCTTTCTTCGCCTCGAGATTGTTATCTTCGTTCTTTCGTATTCAAATTCAATATTCTTGGAGGAAGGGGAAATTCAACAAAGCAATGACTGTTATTCGAGATGTCAGTGAAGTGTCTACCATGTCCAAGGCTTTCTGGAACATTCGACTAATTCCTATTTGTGTATAATTAACTTCTTTCAGTCCGTTTATTCCTTGCCCCAGCATTCGGGGCTCCTAGAATGTTAAAATCCATTTGAATTACAGCCAGTTACTGCAGAGTGCGGTCAGTTAAGTCCTTACACAGGGACATTCACTGCAAGTGCAGGACCAGTTCCTACACTGCGTTACTAGCATTATGTGCGGAAACAACTCATACAGATGGCTGCCGTCAAGCATGTAGTCCTGTACGAAACAAACACCTCTACCCTGGAACAGGTGTTGAACAGTAGAACGCTGGGATCATGGGTTCGTATCCCGTTCGTTTCAGGGATTTACTCTTCCATCATCGGAATTTTGATATGATATAACGACACGCAATATGACGTAACACGCTATTATATGCTATATCACAGTCTCCAGAACTTTCGTTTACTTGAACAATCTGACGCTGCTGGTGGCCAAATTGCATTTTACTCTTATCTTAAACGGCTTATCTCCTTGCCAGTTTGAAGGGTATCGCAGCTGTGTGGATGATTTACTAGTTCTTCTGGGATGTGAGGCTCGCCGCATTGAGTGACGTGTCAGTTCTTCTGGAATGTGAGGCTTGCTGTACTGAATGACGTGTCAGTTCTTCTGGAATGTGAGGCTCGCCGCACTGAATGACGTCAGTTCTTCTGGGATGTGAGTCTTGCAGCACTGAATGACGTGTCAGTTCTTCTGGGATGTGAGGCTCACCGCACTGAACGACGCGTCAGTTCTTCTGGGATGTGAGGCTCACAGCACTGAATGACGCGTCAGTTCTTCTGGGATGTGAGGCTCGCCGCACTGAATGACGTCAGTTCTTCTGGGATGTGAGTCCTGCAGCACTGAATGACGTGTCAGTTCTTCTGGGATGTGAGGCTCACCGCACTGAACGACGCGTCAGTTCTTCTGGGATGTGAGGCTCACAGCACTGAATGACGCGTCAGTTCTTCTGGGATGTGAGGCTCGCCGTACTGAATGACGTCAGTTCTTCTGGGATGTGAGTCCTGCAGCACTGAATGACGTGTCAGTTCTTCTGGGATGTGAGGCTCACAGCACTGAATGACGCGTCAGTTCTTCTGGGATGTGAGGCTCACAGCACTGAATGACGCGTCAGTTCTTCTGGGATGTGAGGCTCACAGCACTGAATGACGCGTCAGTTCTTCTGGGATGTGAGGCTCACAGCACTGAATGACGCGTCAGTTCTTCTGGGATGTAAGGCTCACCGCATTGAAAGACGCGTCAGTTCTTCTGGGATGTGAGGCTCGCAGCACTGAATGACGTGTCAGTTCTTCTGGGATGTGAGCCTTACATGAATGAATGATACCATTTTTTTCAACTCTGATTTCGAGTTGGAGGACAAGCAGTAAAGGTCAGTGATGTCCTGAAGCAAGTAGATCTGAACATCCGCATTGCAATACGATGTATTTTGAATAACTAAGAAAATGAAAAGTAGCGTCGCTAGTTCAGGAACTGAAAGTCTAGAAAAGAATATGTTTTTTAAAAACTTCTGACACTTCAAAATAATATTTTCACACTTAATTTTGCACAAAACAAAAATGCACTTCTTACACCACAACAGCTTTTGTCGCCCGAACTGCCCTAATATCATTTGACGCCAGACATTTAAAATATTCTATGCGTTCTACTTCTTCGCATCTATTACAACCTTCACGATCAAACCCAGCTAAAATTTGCAGATTTAAGTCTTCTCGGATGTGACACTGTAACCTTGGGAAATAACTTCTGAAACTTCCAAAGCATTATGAGCTTTTGAAACGTCGGGAACTGCTCTACCAACAAAACAGCTTTACCTCCCAGAAGACTTAAATCTTCAGCAACAGCAGTGTGAGAACGTCATATATATCGCCATAATTTGTACGGTAAAACTGGGCGAAGACTTTCGAAGTAGTCATTCTGCATAGAATGAAAGCATAAAGGCGTATCATACATCTCTTTAAAGCATAAAGACGGTTTAGATGGTATTTCAAATGACGTTTAAACTCACTTTATCTAGATATTTCACAAGGTGTTTACTATTCACTGGCTTATGGGTGAAGTGACAACAACTTAAACACCCAAATGTGTAACCATATTTCAACGTAGCATATTGTCATCATTTTTGACGTGCTTGAAGAATTTGCACATCTCCATTCAATGCAGCGCCAGAGAAGGGATCGCGTTCCATTCAGGTGTTGCTACGTAATCTCCATAATTTGTAGCTATCTCAGCCTGTGGTCACAGTTACTGCAGGTAAGATTGGCTCTAGTACAGTACAACGTCTCTGCTTTACAACCACACGCAAGAATTCGATCTGCAGAATGAATTAATACATAATCACTGCATTTTCCATCAACAAAGCGGAAGTAAGACAATTGTGAGATTTAAAAACAAAATAGTTGTACCCATGTGAATAATTCGCACGTAGAAACAGTAAAATACTTAATCAACAAAAATTACAGCTTCTTAATCTTAATAAACATAAAAAATTGTAGTTAGTAATGCTTGATAATGGGTAATTTCTTTTGGAGATCAACGGATCATAAGCAGCGTGTAAATATGAAACAAAAAGTTGAAATTGACAGACCTGCCCCAAGCGGAGGCCAAGGGAAGTGCGTGAAATATGTTAAGATTCCCTTAGCCTCTGCTTGAGACAGCACTGTCAATTTTTAACATTGCATTTTTGTCAAAAACAAGTTTTTTAGAAGGAATTAGTAAAAAAGAAAAGGATATCGCCATCAATGACGAATCATTAGCTTTCTAAAATGTCTTGCTTGCAAAGACGCTTTCGATATTTCAGTAGATCATGATGTGGCAAACAAATTAATATATATGATGATTGTGACTGACGTCGTTGCAGTTAAATATATTAGGTCACGTGGTTAAATCACAGACAGCTCAAGGCGTTTCTGGACGAAATGGAATGTGAGTCTGGTGATAATGCCTGCCGGTCTGAAAGTCGTTTGGCTTGGCAAAGGTTCTAGTTTTCGATGAACCGGTATTGCTGATTACAATAAATTTCAATTTTGACTTCAAACACAGTTAAGACACTGATATATAGGAATGGACCACAATTAAACTTCGCCAACAACCTGCAGTGCAAATACTTAAATTCGAAATTTCATCACATTAAACCAACTCGTTTAGGGGATACAAATGCGAACGGAAGGGCGTTAGCTCTCCATTTTACAACTTTATGTCTTGTGCAAATGATGGACACAATGCCTTCAATAAGGAGAAAAGTTGTTTGTTCCCTTTAAGATGCAGAGTTCAGACATTACTTAGCGAGAGATAAAGCACAAATAAATATGTTGGTAAGAGAAGGGCTTATTTTCAATGGCTCGACAGCCCCTTGGGAGCCTAGGCCGCCTCATTTTTCGAGGCTTCACGATCACACTTTAGACACACCACACTCGGTAGGACTCCTCTGGACGAGTGACCAGCCCGTCGCAGAGACCTCTACCTGACAACACACAACACTCACAACAGACAGACATCCATCCAACCCACAATCCTTCTGTCCTTCATGTCACTTATGATCCATACTAGTTCTTATACAACAAACACAACACAAACATCCATGCCCCGGCGGGATTCGAACCCACAATCCCAGTGAGCGAGCGGCAGCAGACCCACGCCTTACACCGCGCGGAAGAGAAGGCTTACTAAAATAAAATATATATTAGGTAGATTTTTTTTCCAATGCTCGACAGCCCCTTGGGGGCCTAGGCCGCCTCATTTTTCGAGGCTTCACGATCACACACTTTAGACACTTCAAACTCGGTAGGACTCCTCTGGACGAGTGACCAGCCCGTCGCAGAGATTAGGTAGACTACCAACATATATTTCCAATGCACTTTTTCTTTCGAGATTAAGAGCAATGGCAACTGTAAAGCGTGCTGAATAACACATTAATTGTCACACACACAGTAAAGAAAGATATAAAGATTGTGACGAAAAACGGGAACTCACGAACATTGGCTTCGCTGGAATGGAAGTATTTTACTAGTCAAATAAACATGTCGCACCATCTCTCAGCAGTCGCAGTCAACATTTCTGGCGCTCTGAACAGAAAATACACGACATTGGTAGAATTTAAAAATAGGAAAGTTTTCTCTCTGCAAGCTACAGACATAAGGTGAGAGTGGAGGCGTAGTTGCAACCACTGTTAATCTTGGCGCTAGACGGAGATGTGCCATCAGTTTCACGCCTAGACCGCTTTATCCCACGAGAAAGTGCCTCGATACCAATCGAATAGGAGGCTGGTTGGGCCCCAAAAGCCGGTACAGACGTTGCAGAAGAGAAAAATCTGTTATTCTTTCCAAGAATCGAACCACTTTTCCGTGGTCGTCAAACCCGAAGCCTAGTTACTACACAGACTATGCAGTCACTTTGAATAAGACTAGCCAACGAACGGATTAGGAAAAGGTCTGGGTTAATTAAGTTTCCTGCAGTACGTAAGTACTAGGAGTATCGCTTAATGTCAATGAATTAAACAAATAAAATCTTTGTATTAGTACCACAAGAGATTATGTAAGTGACGTCACGGGTCATGTATGAACTGGCTGCAGTTGATGTCGGTACACAGTGCTGCCAACCATAACATCTCCCTGCTCTGCATTTGTTTCGGAAGTACAGTCGAACCCGGTTATAACGACATCGATTTATGCGACACCTCGTCTATAACGTCAGATATTCTGTGGTACCAAATAATTCCTCACTGTTAACCATAACATTATACTACTCGGTTATAACAACACTCGTTTATAACGACACAAAATATTCAGTCCCTTTCATGACGTTTTAACCGAGTTCAACTGTAGTTGCTTGTAGTTCAACAGTACTCGGTTACGGGCAATGTCACTAAATAAACAACCGGGAAAAAGAGTTGGGGGACAAGAAAACTTCATTGTTAGCTAAATTTGGTACCAAATTTTGCATCTGAGGCGTTCATTTTACACCCAGCCAGGCTCTACTACACATCTTGTCAGTAATATGGTATGATTCTTCAGTAAAGAAACCGTTTATTCGAAACAAGAAATGTGTGGAAGTAAACACTATGAAGTTCAAAGGAAACGCAACAAATAAGATTTCAGTTCACTTCTCACGGAATAGAACAAAATAAAGAAACAAAAGGGACTAAAGTAATAAACGAGAGGGCACAGCTCGTAAGCGATGAAAGACAGAGGGACGAACTGACAGACAATCCTTTACAGCATGAATGCGGGGCTATGACTGTAGAAGAACACAATTTTCAAAAAAGGAAAATACAAAAGAGAATTTCTAAAACTTCTGAATAAGAAATAAAAAGAAAGGAATGATGTAACAAAGCCGAAAGTCAAACACCTCGTTTCTTTTGAAGTCGAGATTTAAGCTTACATTCTGTGTGTCTGGGGGGGGGGGGACTGGAGAAGAGGCACTCAATCACTGCTGTCTCTCGGAAGGCATCAGGCCGTCCGTACGTCTCTCAAGAGATAAGGTGCTCGCACTGCGTCGGGCCTACCGCAACTTTTGCTGATGCTAAGATTCGTCGACAGTTACATGCAAATGTGACGCCTTCCTTGATGGTTTCTAGTTTTTTCCTAAGCACATACGAGTATATATAAAATTTTAACGTAAAATTCCAGTGTTCAAAGACATAAGAATGGTCTCTAGCTGCTTAGAAATACCAAGAGAGGTTGTTTCACTGTTCTCAGTCAAGAAACAAAACTCAATCCAGAGAGATAGATGGTTTTAAGCGAGATACGTCAGGCGTAGCATGGAAGGGATTAAGTTCCCTCGACGTATAAATACGCCGGTATACGTTTTCTTGTTTCATGATTTCCTTGACTATAACTAACTAACTCCATGGAGCAGAGTCCTTCTTGAGAAGCTAGCAGGTCGTCAGCTAGTCAAGAAATTCCCCGCCTTTTATGGAACCCGAAGGTTCATTACCGCATTCACAAGAGCCCGCCACCTGTCCCTATCCTTGACTCTATTTTAATAAATTTTGTTTTATCGTCGGCGTCAGAGGTCAAAAGGTCCAAACAATTTTTTCCCGCCACCATATTCCGGTTCTGATTCATGGTTCAGGACTCCTGCTTCGTACTGGAAGGCAAATCGGTTTGACCCTCGCACGTGGAAACAAAGTTGCTTTTGCCTGCCTGGAAAACGTCTTAAGCAGTCATCTGTAACCTTGCTATAAGTGGCGACTGTGATGTCACGGTCAGATCTCGAAGATAGAAAGAATGCGAGAAGGGATGAAAGGCGGAAAGAAACAAATAAAAAGGGGAACAAAGAGATAAAGTAATAAATGGTGTAAGAAGTAAAGAAATGAAGAAGAAAGGGGAGAAGTAAATAAATAATAAGGCCGTGCCATGGCTCAGGCGGTTAGTCGCCGGCCTCTCACTGCGGAGGCCCGGGTTCGATCCCGGGTCAGTCCATGTGAGATTTTGTGGTGACAAAGTGGCAGTGGGACAGGTTTTTCTCCGAGTTGTCGGTTTTCCCCTGTCAATTTCATTCCACTGGTGCTCCATTAATTGTAAAACTTGGTAAAAAAAACTGTTCATCTTCATCACAGGGGTTGCACAAAGGCCTTAAGGCTGTGGTGCGACCGTAGCATCTGCTGCGGGGCCCTTCACCATGTAAAAAGAACAACAAAAGGCAAAAATTAGAGAGAAAAGCAGGAACAAGGAGGCATGCCTTGTGCCAAGGTTCTCTGGCACCTGAACCCTTTACGTCATTCCGATAAGCTCATGTGTGCCAGTTATTGCTGCCTACTGTGCCAAAACTGCCGAAACTTGCAGCCCACGTGCGTTATTCTTTATCGACGGCATGAATCGTGTTCCTTCATCATGGAAATGGGCCGGTCCTTCGAGTCTGTGACGTCACATAATGCAGCAAGTCCATAAACTTACACACTTCATTTCAATACGAAGTAACCTGCTGCCACACAATCACGTTAATGCATTATGCATTACAGGCTGGACCACAAAACAGGTGCCTTGTGTATCATCTATGTAAGGTCTCATGTAACCCCCAAAAAATGCGTCCGTAATTGTGAAACGTCACAAACAGCTGTCAGTTGCTCAGATGGGTAAAAATTTCCCAGTTTATGGAACACGAAGATCATCAACCTTGAACTGTTGAATCATTAGCCATTAACTTACGACATGCGTAATTCTATAGTGCAAACCAACACAACAAGGTCGGGAATAGGAGCAATCACAACTATACTTCGCAGCGATGTATATATATATACTCGTACATATATACATATATATATATGTACGAGTATATATTAGAATTACGATACACTCGTAATAACGCGTTGAATTTTAAACAAAATATTTAACTTGTTTATCGCATAAAATTAAGTGTGGTAAGCCTTAATTCTCAAAATATTAGTCTGGCCTTAAAATGATTTGAGTTCTACACCCCTGTTCTAAATATCTCCCCCCCCCCCCCCCAGCACCCTGTTCTCATTGAATGAGACGCCAAGTTTAAAACCGACACGCAGCGCCAAACACGAGCGTGCATCTAATGAGCATGTAGAATGTGCAGCGTTCGTCCTCTGACGTAGGTGAGAAGCATACAGTCATTACATAGTGCTTAATTAATGTAGGTGAATACCATGCGGAAGTGTTATAGGGTGCATAGAAATAAGTGAAGGTGGATTAAAGGGGTACGTAGCAATAAGAGAGCAACACAAGGTAACACAGACAGCGAAACCAAAGCGAAGCGCGGTACACATAGGTAAATATCACAAGCAACAGGTGACCGGCTAAGGCGTGGGTCAAACGGCCGCTCGCTTACGGGGATTGTGGGTTCGAATCCCGCCTAGGGTATGGACGCCTGTCTCTTGTGAGTGTTGTGTGTTGTCAGGTAGAGGTCTCTGCGACGAGCTGATCCTGTCCAGAGGAGTCCTACCGAGTGTGGTGTGTCTGAGTGTGATCGTGAAGCCTCGAAAAATGAGGCGGCCTAGGCCCCCAAGGGCTGCCGAGCCAATGAAAAAAAAAACAGGTGACCGGAGACGACACGAGCAAATTTCGTCGAAATGCGTATTATAAACAAAGAAGTTTATTAAGTGTAGAAAGGCAGTGTGGTAATTAAAAAAACATATGGTTAGAAAACCAAGCCGTATACATACGAGGTAAAGGTAAAGTAAGGTAAAGTTCTCCCTAGAACCTGCCATGAAGACCCAGAGGGGGAGTAGAGGTATAGCTCTACTCTTTCTTTAACCCTGGCACTAGATGGGGGTAGGTGGTCAACTCCACGCCCCGGCCCTTTACCCCCGGGAAAGAGACCCGTACCCATTGTATAGGAGGCTGGGTGGGCCCCAGGGCCGGTCTGGACGGCTGCGAAAAGTCATCGCCCCCACCGGCATTCGATCCCCGGACCGTCCAGCCCTTAGCGAGTTGCTATACCGACTACGCTCACCCGGTCCGTATACATACGATAAAGTTATTATATAGGAACGGGCAGGTTCAAGTTCCAGCCGCTTTTATCCCAGCAGAAGAGTGCTGTGGGAAAGCACTGTTAGGCTGGAGTCTGTGAGTCCGTCGTCTTGAGCTAGAATCAGACACGCAGGCGCGGAAATTAACGCGATCTCCACTTGAATACGTCACTGACTGCCCTGGCCATAATAATTGTGTTTGTCTCTTAACAAAGACTAGACTCCCACTTCCTCTTTTCCCTGCCGCCAAATTGCCCCCGCCCCCTCTACAAACCATGGTACTCTTTCCTGCCCATCTAATGGCGGCTAAGTGCCCAGGAGGTCTGATTGCTCCAGCCTCTTGAAATGTCAAGGGGAGACACAAAGGGTTGAGGAGCCTGACACAACGTCTGCATTTCTGCTGCTCTTCATCTCGTACGGTAACAACACTTGTCGGAAGACTGACATTTTTAATCTCTAAACCACCCACCTTCCATTCACTAAACAGACATCACTGACAATTTACAGTCACTTATTTGACCCAGAAATCTTCGGTTACGTGCAGCTCGAAGTGTTGCGAGATGTGATGATATCGCACGAGTGTTGACGAAGATATACGAACGTCTCGTTTGTAAGCCCCTTTGCAAAGTTGTGCAAAACCAACTATTAGCTTCGTCATGAATGTCTGTCGGTCTGTCTGTCCGTCCGCATGAAACAACTCGGCTCTTAAGGAACGGATTTTCAGTAAATTTGATATTTCGGTATTTTTCAAAAATCTGTCGAGAAAATTCGAGTTTCGTTAAAACCTGACAAGAATAACGTACTTTACATGAAGACCTACGTACATTTATGATAATATCTCGCTGAATTCTTCTTAAAATGAGAAATGTTTCAGAGAAAAGTTGTAGAGAAAATCAAAACACACATTTTATGTTCAACGACTTTTTTTCCAAAAAACGTGCCGTTTGTGAGATAATGCGGAAAAATATGGTACAGCCAGACAGGCCACAGATGACAATATAACACGGTGTGCATGCTGGGTAACTAAGGCTACAGACACTCAGAACATGTAATATTTATTGCATTTCCACGGCAACAATGATTAAGTGAACTCGCCTCAATGTTTCTTTATACGTACATTGCCTATCTTGTTGTGACTGCGTCGTTTGGTGAATGGTACCCGACGTTTCGAAGGTTCGCAAGGCCTTCAAGCCTTCCACTTTTCGCAGACTGCTTGACCCTCGATGATGAAGGCACTACGATCTTTCGAAACGTCGGAAACCCCTCACATGACACGCGTCACATTGCAGAAGACTCGTATCCTCCGTCCTCCCTGACCTCCATTACAGTGTACACTAGCCCCCAACTGAGCCACGCGAACAAATACTACATCGCGTGATTTCAGGTTGTCATAGTGACGACGATGATTCACGTCTTATGGGTTGTTATGTAGTGTCGACTGGTAAACAGTTACCGACGTTTCGAATGGGCATTTTCTTCCATCTTCAGGGTCGTACAGTCCAAGATCATAAAATCAGTAATCATAAAATAAATAACAGTAACATATATAAGGTCTTTTTGGAGTGTGATTTTCCACACTAAGACGCAGTGGTTCTATGGGCATGTTTTGTTGGTTTGGTTACAAATTATTTATATTTCATAAAGTTGCATTCGTAACTTTTAGAAATTGAAAATTTATTCAATACTTTCTTACGTAACATTCTGCAAGATTTTATTGTTTATAGATTATTTAAATCATGTATAAGTGGCATGAGTGACTGTATTTTATCCGAAATGTATTTGTATATATTTAAATTGTTATTTGATGTGTAGTATTTTGGCTGTTTAAATTGGAATTGTAAAATCGTTGCTTATGTAACAGTTATGGATGCTCAATAAATTGAAATTGAAATTGAAGAACATTTAGACGCCCACTCCCTGCAGGTAAAGGCACTAGGATATTTGGACAGGCTAACATGCCCGAAGGACAGATCCAAGTAGCCGCGCGGACTAAGGCCTAGGTCTGTGGCCGCTCGCTTGCTGGATTGTGGGTTCGAGGCCGATCCCAGTGGCCGTGCGGTCTAAGGCGTGGGTCTTCGGCCGCTCGCTTAGTAGGATCGTGGGTTCGAATCGGCCGATCCCGGTGGCCGTGCGGTCTAAGGCGTGGTCTTCGGCCGCTCGCTGCTAGGATCGTGGGTTCGAATCCCACCGGGGGCATGGATGTTTGTGTTGTGTTGTAAAAAGACGGTTGTGGACCGTAAGTGACATGAAAGGACGAAAAAGGATTAATACAGAACAAAAATGGATCAAAGGGGAAACCCAGGAATTAGTAAAAAAAAAAAAAAAAAAAAAAAAGCCTGGGGCATGGATGTCTGTCTATTGTGAGTGTTGTGTGTTGTCTCTCTGCGACGAGCCGATCCCTTGTCTAGAGGAGTCCTACCGATTTTGGTGTGCCTGTGGGTGATCTCGAAACCTCAGTAATGAGGCGGCCTAGGCCCCAGTAGGACTGTTGTGCCACAAAAAAAAACAGAAAACTTAAAAATTAAAGTGCATGTCTGCACATCCTACGTCCTTAAGATCAGTTTTAAAATAATATTAACTAACTAACTCCATGGAGCAGAGTCCTTGAGAAGCTAGCAGGTCGTCAGCTAGTCAAGAAATTTAAAATAATATTGTCATATGTAAATGTACATCTACCTACATGAACTCTTCCCGTTTGATTTCTTCCAAAAATTCATTAAATGGGGGAGAATTTAGTGACTAGCTGGGGAACGCTGAGTTACTAGGCGCTTCATTCACAGATTTAGTCACGTGCTTTACAGTCGTAAATACAGTGTATCTGCAACGAATGGACATTACAACCAATAACCATTAAAAACGGAAACAACGCAATTTAAAAATACAGTCGAACCCGGTTATAACGACATCGGTTTATACGACACCTCGCTTATAGCGTCAGATATTCTGTCGTACCAATTAATTCCTCACTGTTAACCATAACATTATACTCCTCGGTTATAACAACACTCGTTTATAACGACACAAAATATTCAGTCCCTTTCATGACGTTATAACCGAGTTCGACTGTATATTTTGGTTTAATCTTTAAATGTTTGGGGGGGGGGGGAGAGCGAAATATTTTTGCTTCACTACAGACATGAGTTTGCTTCTGATCCCTGCACACTTCTAGACTCAGTTCCAATCTGCGCGCCGCAATTGGGGGATCTCAAAGACCTCTCCATCCGCTTGACACATGACGTAAGACGCTGCTCGCGTTGTAAGCGGATTACGGAGAAAGAAAAGACGCCTCTTGAAAAGATACCGGTGAGAGTCTTAGAACTGCGGAGTGCATGCGTCTCACTTGTGGCAGGTAGCTGTAGGGATGCACTGTGGGTTTACGGGCTGCTTGTTAGAGGCTGTTCGCCCACTTATGATCTCTGGACGGGCGTGGCTAACAATATGCCCCTATCATCAGCCGGTTCACATCACACTGTAAGATGTAGACTGGGGGGTGACGAGAGCATATTGTTAGCCATGCCTGCCCGTAGTTCACTAGTCCATGAACCACTGCTACACTAAGACCATAAACCCATCTCCCCTACTCCCCAATTAATTCGAAATATTACTCTGTCATCAGTCATCAGCCTTTCAATACGTTGGTACTGATAACTACGTCAAAACAATAGTTTTGGTTAACTTTATGTTATTTGTACCGTACATTTGTTATTTGTACCGTACATTTGTTATTTGTACCGTACATTTGTTATTTGTACCGTACATTTGTTATTTGTACCGTACATTTGTTATTTGTACCGTACATTTGTTATTTGTACCGCACATTTGTTATTTGTACCGTACATTTGTTATTTGTACCGTACATTTGTTATTTGTACCGTACATTTGTTATTTGTACCGTACATTTGTTATTTGTACCGTACATTTGTTATTTGTACCGTACATTTGTTATTTGTACCGTACATTTGTTATTTGTACCGTACATTTGTTATTTGTACCGTACATTTGTTATTTGTACCGTACATTTGTTATTTGTACCGTACATTTGTTATTTGTACCGTACATTTGTTATTTGTACCGTACATTTGTTATTTGTACCGCACATTTGTTATTTGTACCGTACATTTGTTATTTGTACCGTACATTTGTTATTTGTACCGTACATTTGTTATTTGTACCGTACATTTGTTATTTGTACCGTACATTTGTTATTTGTACCGTACATTTGTTATTTGTACCGTACATTTGTTATTTGTACCGTACATTTGTTATTTGTACCGTACATTTGTTATTTGTACCGTACATTTGTTATTTGTACCGCACATTTGTTATTTGTACCGTACATTTGTTATTTGTACCGTACATTTGTTATTTGTACCGTACATTTGTTATTTGTACCGCACATTTGTTATTTGTACCGCACATTTGTTATTTGTACCGTACATTTGTTATTTGTACCGTACATTTGTTATTTGTACCGCACATTTGTTATTTGTACCGTACATTTGTTATTTGTACCGCACATTTGTTATTTGTACCGTACATTTGTTATTTGTACCGTACATTTGTTATTTGTACCGTACATTTGTTATTTGTACCGTACATTTGTTATTTGTACCGTACATTTGTTATTTGTACCGCACATTTGTTATTTGTACCGTACATTTGTTATTTGTACCGCACATTTGTTATTTGTACCGCACATTTTCTTGATTACATAAATCGTGATCCAACAAATGTACACTCTTTATTATCTGTTATTTAATACAGTTTATATTGAAGATAGTCCAACATGTTTCGAACTATGTTACAGATCATCTTCAGGGACTCAGATACACAGGTATGTACAAAGATAACACTTCAACAGCCGTTCTACCAAACATAACCATTATATAATTTTGATTTGAATCTTAAATATCTTAGCTTAAAAATGTTTTAATATTGTTTTCAGTGTCCACAAACTCAACACAGTTAACGGCATTTTATCTACCTAACTTATATATTTTAATGAGTACCATACGTAGATAGCTGGTGTAATAAATAATTGAGTCCCTTAGGCACCACTTTCTCAAGGCGGAGGCCAGATGTCAATCCCGAAGTAAGGTACGGAAGATATGGCGAGTAAAACGTGACAATGGGCAAGCCACCTTCATCATCACGTGACAGTGTTAGAGCAGTTCTATCTAAAGCCGGGATTAGACGGCGCGCTGCTCGTCGAGTGACGTGACGTCATTTGCTCGGCCAACAGATCGGAACGGAAAAGACAATCTGGCTACACGACGCGGCGCAGCTCGGCAAATGGCGGACCAGCGGCCTTGCTCGGGTAGGTTCGTCTCGGCTTGTGGAATAAGTCGTGTTGTTCTATGAACTTAAAAATGTCCCCCTTTGACCACTCCATTCTAGCCAATACCAATTGTGTGACAGAAACTTTCACTCTTCGCGCACCCCGACAGCAGAAAACAAAGACCAGACCTAAGTGTATAGAGACTTGGACGAGACTGGCTTGGCACGTACACTGCAAGCGCCGTGTAGCCGCAACAGCTGCCCGCGCCGAGTCCCTTTGAGGATCGTGAAAAAACCGCTTCTGCGGCGACCCAACGAGCCTCGCTCCCCCAGTCACAAGCCGCGCCGCGCCAGGCCGGTTACACGGCGCGTTTGAATACGATTCTTTGTCAATGACGTCAGTTATGACGTAAAACGAGCCGAGCCACGCGCCGTCTAATCCCGGCTTAACAGCGCAGTACTAAAGAGCGCGGTCTCAACGCAGCTCTAGAATACCATACAGGTGTTAAGCCAATAAATGACCATCAAACGTCTGGCAGCAGACCTTTCCTTCGAAACTCTTTATATCATTTTTAATCACTAATTTCATTTCACATTACACATTGTCTCTTAGTGTCTCAAGTACCGCGGACCCCCTCCTCAAAATTATCTAAACTCACAGGCCCCTAAGACGAAACTAGTGGAAACATTTAAAGATCGAATAGTTAAAGGTAAAGGTAAAGCAATCCCTGTACAGGTCTGGAGGGCTCCAGGATGTTAAAGCTCCCAGATTTCAAGACAATTAGCATATGAAGGTGGTAAGTTTGTCAGCCCTGCGCACCAGTTGCATTTACCCCTCAGGAAATATTCCTGGTACTCATTTCTATTACCCATTTTTGTTGTTTTCTTTGTTAATTATCTTTGTTATGGTTGGGGAGGCGTTTGTTACTCTGATGGAACGTAGGGTGTTAAACTTCACTTTACATTCACCGTGCATCTTTTTTATAATTTAATTATTTGTACCAACAAATGCACTAAGACAGTTTTTTCACTGTTTCCTTTATTATAAGGATGCCCCAATACGCATTTCGGCAGTTATTCTGCCATCATCAGGGGGTATTTTAAGTGAGTTTTTTTTACATAGACCAATTCTTTGGTTACGTCATAACAGTGTGTCAGTATTTGTTACCACATCGTATAAAATTTTGTAAAATTAGTGGTATTGTTAAGCTGCTAAAAGTGTTAAGTTTTAAAAATTACAATAAAATTGGGGCATCCTTGTAATAAAGGAAACAGTGAAAAAACTGTCTTAGTGCTTTTGTTGGTACAAATAATTCAATTATAGGGTGTTAAGTTATATTCATATCCGTAGAGGTCCAAACAAGATTGGTTTTGGGTAGCGTTTTTTTGTTAAGTGAGAGTTTTCACTACGGCTACAACTCTAGATGTTAGCTACAACTCTAGATGTTAGTTGCTTGCATACCAGAGTTAAGTTCCTGAGCGCAGGGCTCGTGGGCAGTTGGTAAAAGGAACAACTGAGGTGAAATGTTTGTATTGTTTCTATGGATGTACTTACGAAATGATAATAAACCAATTTTAATAATAAAGGTTGGTTTTGGTTTACTGACCTTTGTATACAATACCAAGATTCTAGGTGGGTTGTATAAAGTTGTTTGTTAACAAACAACTTTATACAACCCACCTACAATGCGCTAATTATTGGCAAGGTTGGTTTTGTTTGTATTCTTCGGCCTCTTAGAGATGTTGTTAAGTTGTTTTCTAGGAAACATTATCTTCGTTTGGTTTCTAATTATCTGACATTATTTTTCTCCTGTCTGTGGTTTATTCCTTCTTTGTTTGTCTGGTTATTGATCCCGTATTAGGATTTGCTTCTTTTGAGGTGGATTTCTCTTTGGCTTGTACTACATTTGGTGTTTGTACTGTTATGGCTGCTGACTGGTCTTGTAATTATGGTTATTCCTTATTGGGTGGATTGCGTGCTTTGGCTCAGACTATCTCTTTTAAGGTTAGATTCGCTTTCTTTTGTTATTTTAATTTGTAGACATAATTAGTTTGTTTTTATTTCTTCCAAGTTTATGTTTGCTTAATTTTTTCTCTTTTTTCTTTGCTTTTGTTAGGTTTGTTTCTTCTTTGGCGGAGACTACTCTGACCTCTTATATATATATACATACATACATACATACATACATGGGCCGCGATAGCTCAGTCGGTATAGCGACTCGCTACGAGCTGGACGGTCCGGAGATCGAATCCCGGTGGGGAAGAGATTTTCAGCACCCGTCCAGACCGACCCTGGAGCCTACCCTGCCTCCTGTACAATGGGTACCGGCTCATTCCCGGGGGTAAAGCGGCCGGGGCGTGGCGTTGACCACCCACCCCCATCTAGCGCCGAGGTTAAGGAAAGAGTAGAGCTATACCTCTACTCCCCATCTGGGCCTTCATGGCCTGTTGTAAGGTGAACTTTACCTATATATATATATATATATATACATACACGACTACTACATATATACTATATAAGATAACATATAAGTGTGAAAACTAACTGAATAAAAGAGTATAGGAAGTTGAGAAAGAGATCGAAGCACTACTGTAGTTGTAATGCAGTAACACTGACCAACTGCGAAATGTAGACACAAATGCGGATGCAAGTTACAATGTAGAACACCGACCACATTTGAAAGGTAGAGAACTGCTGATGTTTGTTAGGTCTGGAATGTGTAGAGTACTGATGTGGCAAATATGATGGCTGGAGTAACTTGGGGTAAGCATTTGCTGATGACCGGGAAGTAGAATTTTGTAACGTTCAGATTGAGGTTACATAAACTGTATAGTTATTGGTTTATGATGAAATAGCAAACTGTTGCAACACAGTAGTTTGCAAAAACGCAATACTTTAAGTATAAAATATTAGACAGATGGACGGTGGATTATTATTCTTGACTGGGTCATCGAGAGGTTACCACTGTCGAGGTGACGTACCGTCACAGACATGGAGTCCGACGTCGTGCTGCTGGTCTTCACCTTTATACTGTTTCTACAAGGTAGGACGGTTTATTTCTGAATTGACCTAAGGTGGTTTTGGTCAGTGAAGTGTTAGAATTTGGTAAATTATTAGTTGCATATTATTGGTAAACCTCGCTCCTTATTTCAAATAATGTATCCCTTTTTGACGGAAAACGTCTTACACCGCGGGTCCGGTATGGGGGGAAACTATGCGAAAGTCGATGTTACGATTTTGTGTATACCACACAGATCTTAATAACTTTAAAACTATAACGCATATCCAAATAAGCAATACACGGTTTAAAAGAGCAAGGATGAAAGAATGTTACGCGACATTAACCTTGAGCGCGTGACGTCACACGCCGCCACAAGATGGTCGCCAAGTTGGAGTGAAAAATTACCGGTTCGCCGCGCGGCAAAATTAGTACAGCTCGGGAACGCGTACTCGTAGGACGTTGTGTGAGGTGTCGTTTAACAGAGCTCGACGAGTACTATAAAATAAAACACTAATAGTGACAATAGTGAAAGAACTTGAAAAAATATACAGTGAGAAAGTGTTGAACTTGGACAAATTTTCCCTAAAATTTAAAAAATGTCGAAATATCTTGAAAACAAGAAGGTAAATGCCTATCGTAAACGATTACAAAGTGAAAGAAGAATAAATGAGGAATCCAAAAACGCCCCTATGACAGCAGCAGAACGAATGCGGAGGATGAGGCAGCATCGACAAGTTGAGGCGAGCACAAGTCGCGCGGACGCCGCAACGCCTGACGCAAGTTCACAGGCAATGGATGTCGACAGTGAGATAGACCCGACGTTTTCCGCCAAAAACCTCAGCGGTAGTGACTCCGACACTACCTACCCCGATTTTTATATAATATACTTGTTTTAAATTTAAATGTATCACGGTTGCTCTCTATCTCTCAAATACCTATGCCTTCGAGTCTAGATAACGGCAGTCTGTACGGTCTGATCTCTCGCAGTCCCTGCAGTGTTCATTTTTATACACGAGAGATGTTGGCACACTAATGGATCAGGTCTCTGGACTCACAGTTCGAGAGCCTGGTTCTTACCCTTATAGTGTCGCAAGGTCTGACGTTCCAGAACTAGCCAGGAAGCTCGAGGGTCGGACCGTGGCGGCACGACAGTGGTAGAAGCCAACAATTACATACCTTACTGTAAATGGTACAGATCGTAAGACACTGTAAGTGATGTCTGCTGCAGAAAACAATATATTAGAAACCGCAGCCCTTTGCAACATGTACCTCAGCCCTTTGTAACATGTACCTCAGCCCTTTGTAACATGTACCTCAGCCCTTTGCAACATGTACCTCAGTCCTTTGGAACATGTACCTCAGCCCTTTGTAACATGTACCGCAGCCCTTTGTAACATGTACCTCAGCCCTTTGTAACGTGTACCTCAGCCCTTTGTAACATGTACCTCAGCCCTTTGTAACATGTACCTCAGCCCTTTGTAACATGTACCGCAGCCCTTTGTAACATGTACCTCAGCCCTTTGTAACGTGTACCTCAGCCCTTTGTAACATGTACCTCAGCCCTTTGTAACATGTACCTCAGCCCTTTGTAACATGTACCTCAGCCCTGTGCAACATGTACCTCAGTCCTTTGGAACATGTACCTCAGCCCTTTGTAATATGTACCTCAGCCCTTTGCAACATGTACCTCAGTCCTTTGGAACATGTACCTCAGCCCTTTGTAACATGTACCGCAGCCCTTTGTAACATGTACCTCAGCCCTTTGTAACGTGTACTTCAGCCCTTTGTAACATGTACCTCAGCCCTTTGTAACATGTACCTCAGCCCTTTGCAACATGTACCTCAGTCCTTTGGAACATGTACCTCAGCCCTTTGTAACATGTACCTCAGCCCTTTGTAACATGTACCTCAGCCCTTTGCAACATGTACCTCAGTCCTTTGGAACATGTACCTCAGTCCTTTGTAACATGTACCTCAGCCCTTTGCAACATGTACCTCAGCCCTTTGCAACATGTACCTCAGCCCTTTGCAACATGTACCTCAGCCCTTTGCAACATGTACCTCAGCCCTTTGTAACATGTACCTCAGCCCTTTGCAACATGTACCTCAGCCCTTTGTAACATGTACCTCAGCCCTTTGTAACATGTACCTCAGCCCTTTGCAACATGTACCTCAGCCCTTTGCAACATGTACCTCAGCCTTTTGTAACATGTATCTCAGCCCTTTGTAACATGTACCTCAGCCCTTTGCAACATGTACCTCAGCGCTTTGCAACACGTACCTCAGCCCTTTGCAACATGTACCTCAGTCCTTTGCAACATGTACCGCAGCCCTTTGCAACATGTACCTCAGCCCTTTGCAACATGTACCTCAGCCTTTTGTAACATGTACCTCAGCCCTTTGTAACATGTACCTCAGCCCTTTGCAACATGTACCTCAGCCCTTTGCAACATGTACCTCAGTCCTTTGCAACATGTACCGCAGCCCTTTGCAACATGTACCTCAGCCCTTTGCAACATGTACCTCAGACTGACCAAATGCTATACTTACATTATTTTACCGCGTTAATTTTTTATTATCTTTTAACACGATGCAGAAAAATCCACGAACTAAACGATGCCAAAGCATAGTTCAGTTTAACCAAAATTTCACTTCAGACATGTTTCACTGCCTCTTAGTCACCACTCTGCATAAAACATACCTCATTCACGTCACAGCAAGAACCCTTAAGTCTCGAGGGATTCGTGACATTCTGCCTGACAGAGAGAGGGGTTGTTAAGCCAGAATCTGAAGACATCGCGAGCACATAACAGAATTCCAACCGCTACGAACAATAGCTAGATGTTACTTCATCTACAATTGAAACTGCATCACCATTGTCGGACTCAGAAGGTGACGTCACGTATGATTCAGTATCGGTATCCAATATTAAGCAACCACCACCCCCCACCCGGAGTGTTGCATCTCAAGGCATGCACATGAGGTTCCATTAACATATAGATTGCATTATACCACCCCCGATGTGGAAACTTCAACTCCCTCCTGTCCACCATATGATGACTTCGAGGGGAGGTTGAAAAATGAGAAAGGGGATGGAATATGTTACACATCGGATTGCACTGTGAGTTCACAAAAGTGGATGAATTCCACCACCCATTAACAATATTACTTCAATCAAGAGTTAAGGGCGGTAATGTCACAGAAATATGAACAAGACTTGTAGCATGCAAAGGATGAAAATATACTTATAAGCCTACAATGTATTTATTGGATAACCTTGTAAGAAGAGAGCACCTAGGACAAAAATGAGCAGACGACACGAGTAAATCCGCACAAAAGCACTGCGCTACAATCCGGAAGGTCGCGGGTTCGATTCCCGATGGTGTCATTGGCATAATCCCTTCAGTCGCACTATGGCCCTGGGGTCGACTCAGCCTCTAACAGACATGAGTAGCAGGAATATCTCCTGGAGGTAAAGGCGACCAGTGCGTAGGGCTAACAACCTTACCACCTTCATGTGCCGACTGTCGAGAAATCCTGGGCGCCTCAACCTCCTGGAGCCCCAAGAGTCTGTCCAGGCCTGTAATGGGATTGCTTTATGTGGAATAGTGGGTTAACAGTGCTCAGGGGTAGGTAAAGTTTTTACTTAGGCTAATCTTACTTTTATTGTTATTGGTGCTAATAAAATCGTACTTTTTTAAAAGAAAGTTTCACATTGACTTAATACATAATTTTATGTTTACGTATAGCTTTAGGGGTCCGAGAGTAGAGAACGATTTTCGAGAGGGGCCCGCATAATTAGTGAGACTTCGTAAGGGGTCCGCAGTAGCAGAAAATTTGATAAACACCGCCTTAAAGAAATAAACCCTCATCAAATTTGCACGCAAAACACTATTTTCACCAGAAATTATAATAAGTTGTGAAACCCAGAAGAAAAATTGTACGGTATGAAAAATCAAGGCTCATTAAGAACTCCCAGTGTTCTCTCATCACGTGATAATCCTCGCTACTATGTAGCTAGTCGCCAGGCTTCCTGCTTGGGTATCAGAACACAATGTGTGTAGTTAGACGCTTTAGCCTCTTTAACCACCCGGAAGGAGGAGTTGGTACAAGCTGGCTGTGTGAAAATCAGAGCACATACTGTTGGCCAAAAAAGTGCTCCTATCCGATACCAAACCCCGCTCGTCCTACCCGAAGATAACCATCTTTAGGCGCGTTCGCTTAAGTCGCAAAAAGCGCCTATTAGCTTCGTCATGTCCGTCCGTCCGCATGTATCAGCGCGGCTCTCACTGGACGGATTTTCGTGAAATTTGATATTGGAAGACTTTCACGAAAATCTGTTCAGACACTCCAGATTCGATTAAAATTTGACATAAATATCACGCACTTTACATGAACACCTAAGTACGTTTATATTCTATATTTTCCATACCGTGCATTATAATTCGATTTATTAATATTAACCAAAATATGTAGTTAATTGTCACACGTTCCTAACAATACATTTCAAAAAACATACAACTCCGAAACTAGTAGCAATGGGATGTTTTTAAATATATTGTTATAAACCTGTGACAATTAGTGCATTGTTGGATAACATTAATAAATACGTTTACATTGTTAACAGCAGCACGAAATGTTTTGTAGATCGACAAAAGTGCAAACAGAAACCATTGTTGCATTCCCATGGCAGAACTAAAGAGTTTTATATATTGTTGACAGGTACATGTACGTCAACAATATAAAGAGAACGTACTGTTGCGTTTTCATGACAAACGCGGTTACGAGAACGCGGCATAGGATTGCGTTAAACTTACATTGCATCTCTCCTATAACTTATTTCATTTCTGTTCTCTCCCCTTGGGGGCCTAGGCCGCCCCATTTTTTCGAGGCTTCACGATCACACTCAGACACACCACTCTCGATAAGACTCCTCTGGACGAGTGATCAGCCCGACGCAAGACCTCTACCTGACAACACACAACACTCACAAGAGACAGACATCCATGCCCCGGCGGGATTCGAACCCGCAATCCCAGCAAGCGAGAGGCCGTAACCCAAGCCTTAGACCGCACGGCCATTGGGATCGGCGTTCTTTATTTACTTGGTCCAAAATTGTTTCTCCTGTGGGTAGGGTGAGATGTAAATGCGAGGGTGAGGAGTATCCTTAACGACCGCCGAGGGATGCCATCCGATTATTGCGATGTCTGTCGCATTATGAACTGCAGACAGCGAGCTGGCGATAGGAAGTTCCGAGGGCGGCTACTAACAGTGTCAGCCCCTCCTTTGTAATCACTTGTAAGCCAAAGACAGTGAGTGTACAACCACCTAACAGTGACTGTGGTTACGCAGTCCTTAACCAACATCTTCATTAAAACCTCACCAGTCTCTTATATTACCCCGACACACTACAAAGTATTATTTTGTCCGGAAAAAACTATTAACAGGAGAAAACATGCGAGATATTGGGGTTATCACAGCGGTGTTGCTCAGTCCTTCCGCTCAACATGGGTTGTAGTAAGTGCCTTTATTCATTCATTCATTCTGTAGTCTGTCTTACGACAGGTCCGTAGCCTCTTCCAAAGCGAGTTCTCCACACAGTGCGAACTAGTGCTTCCTCTTTCAATTTCCAGTATCTTCTCCTTTCCTTAAGATCATCCAGTACCTGCTTACGTCTTCTCCCTCGTCGTCCCGTCATTTCTATCGTTCCTTCTAACTTTCCTTCAATCACGTGTTTCAGAAGGCAGTTTCTACGCAAGATGTGACCAATCCAGTTAGCCTTTCTTCTTTTTATTGTATGTACGATATTCCTTTCCTCCTTCACTCTATGTAATACTTCTTCATTTCTCACACGATCGGTCCAACTGATCTTCTCCATTCTTCTGCAGCATCACATTTATATGCACAATAAAAGATGCAAATAGCCGTCCTGTAATATTTAACATGTGTGACCTGTGGCCTTGATACACTGCGTGTGCGACATCTTCTTCAGGGCAAGAAAACGATACGTCGTATGACACAGTGCAGTTGATATATATCGCACACGCTTGCAGTAACCACGCAGTTTCTTGACCGCACACATTTAAACATTACATATCGTAAGATAACGCTTCATAACGAGTATCTTAGAGATCTTAAGTATCTTAAAGATTTGCACTCCTAACCAAATATTAATCAGGTGATCAAATCAAGAATGAGATAGGCGGGGAATGTGGCACGTATGGGGGACAGGAGAGGTGCGTACAGGGTTTTGGTGGGGAGACCTGAGGGAAAGAGACCACTTGGAAGACCTTGGCGTAGATTTGAGTGTAATATTAAAATGGATCTTCAAGAAGTGGGATTGGGAGGAATGGACTGGATTGATCTGAATAAATTCCAAAAGGTTCTGACGACGGTATGTAACGTTGGGAACTAACTGGCTTCTGGACTTTGTCCAACGTCCGGACGTTTCGGAAGCTGGATCTGCTTCCGTCCTCAGATGAAGGGGGAGGGAGACACCTACTCAGTTGGGTCACTTAGATAGAGCTAACCTCAATCACTGGTCCAGTGATTGAGGTTAGCTTTGTCTAAGGGACCCAACTGGGTCCTGTGATTGAAGTTAGCTCGGTCGAAGGGAACCAACTGGGTTCAGTGATTGAGATTAACTCGATCTAAGGGACCAAACTGGGTCCAGTGATTGAGGTTACCATGGTCTAAAGGACCCAACTGGGCCCAGTTATTGAGGTTATCTCTGTCTAAGGGACCCAACTGGGTCCAGTGATTGAGGTTAGCTCGGTCTAAGGGACCCAACTGGGTCCAGTGATTGAGGTTAGCTCGGTCTAAGGGACCCAACAGAGTAGGTGTCTCCCTCCCCCTTCACCTGAGGACGGAAGCAGATCCAGCTTCCGAAACGTCGTGATTTTAGATTTCCGGACGATGGATAAAGTCCAGAAACCAATTAGTTCTCAATGAATTGATCTGGCTCAGGATATGGACAGGTGACGGGCTGTTGTGAATGCGGTAATGAACCTTCGGGTTCCATAAAACGCGGGAAATTTCTTGACTAGCTGAGGACCCGTTAGCTTCTCAGTTAGGTCTCTGCTCCATGGAATTAAGATGAGGCTTAGGTTTCAAAATATGATGACCCCTTAATCAAACACACAGCGGGGTCCAGTGACCGCCAATCTGTCTCACCTCCCTGGCAAAGGAAACATTACTCATGTATGCAGCACATCTGTTAAGGCGACCATAAACAGTGAATCCAACTTGACGAGACAAGGAAATCTACTTGGAGTTACAGCCATGCTTCCTTCCCAATCTATCCATTCGCATTATGTATGCTAAAAGCATGATTTGCTTTATGTGACCCTTCAACGGTTTGTAGGCTCATTCCCATGTTACTAGTAACAATTACGTTTCGCGGCATTCTCATGCCGAAAGGGTCCGCTTCACCTTTCGTTCCGTCAAAGACAGTGACGTCACAAGACGTAACGCAGTGTACAGCGCCGCATGGCGGTAGATGTGGCATCCAGCACCAATGTCAAAACTCGTCAAGGTTGTTAGGAATGTCATTGCGACACTGCACCGGGGATTAGAATACAGTATTTCGATTTCAGTATTGAACAAGATGGAGTCATTTACAACTGAAGACTTTTCGTATGGTCAGTGCGCCGTGTGCATATTTAATAACCGAAATTACTGAATCAATATAGATTAGACTTGGTTATGGAAATCTACAATACGGTACGGGCGAATTTCATTTTTGGTGCGTTCTAGTAAGATTCCTACTCAGTTGGTAATGCAGGTTCTCTCTTCAGGGGTAAAAGGTCGGAATTTGAAGCTAGCTTCTCATATATCTGATGTCGAGGTTAATAATCCGTGGACTCTTAATTTCACTGAAACTTACGTCTTAACGCTATCGTATTCAAGGACACGGACAAGTCCTGACTTTACATTAAGATGAAATCGAAATACTAGGTGTCCCAAATGCCGATCCCAGTGGCCACGCGGGCTAAGGCGTGAGTCTACGATCGCTCGTTTGCAGGGATAGTGGGTTCGAATCCCACCGGGGGCATGGATGTCTGTCTCTTGTGAATGTTGTGTGTTGTCACGTAGAGGTTTCTACGTCAGGCTGATCACTCGTCCAGAGGAGTTCTACCGAGTGTGGTGTGTCTAAACTGTGTGATCGTGAAGCCTTGTAAGGAGAGGCCATGACCCGAATACGGGACGCAGCGCCAAAGGAAAGAAAAAAAAGAAAATGTGATTCACACGGAACCCTTAGAAGTGGAGACAAATTCGAGACCGTACTGTGTGCAGCTGTAGACACAGCAAGTCATTAGCATGTGTTAGAAGCATGTACTGTGTATGGAGACCGTACTGTGTGCAGCTGTAGGCACAGCAAGTCATCAGCATGTGTTAGAAGCATGTACTGTGTATGGAGACTGTGTGCAGCTGTAGACACAGCAAGTCATCAGCATGGGTTAGAAGCATGTACTGTGAAATGGGACTGCGGCGCTAGAAAGAAATCAAGAATGTGTTAAAACGAACTTGAACTGAGACATTCGGAGACTGTGTGCAGCTGTAGACACAGCAAGTCATCAGCATGTGTTAGAATCATGTACTGTGTATGGAGACCGTACTGTGTGCAGCTGTAGACACAGCAAGTCATCAGCATGTGTTAGAAGCATGTACTGTGTATGGAGACTAGTGTGCAGCTGTAGGCACAGCAAGTCATCAGCATGTGTTAGAAGCATGTGCTGTGTATGGAGACCGTACTGTGTGCAGCTGCAGGCACAGCAAGTCATCAGCATGTGTTAAAAGCATGTACTGTGTATGGAGAGTACTGTGTGCAGCTGTAGGCACAGCAAGTCATCAGCATGTGTTAAAGCATGTACTGTGTATGGAGATACTGTGTGCAGCTGCAGACACAGCAAGTCATCAGCATGTGTTAGAAGTCATGTGCTGTGTATGGAGACCGTACTGTGTGCAGCTGTAGGCACAGCAAGTCATCAGCATGTTAGAAGCATGTACTGTGTATGGAGACCGTACTGTGTGCAGCTGAGCACAGCAAGTCATCAGCATGTGTTAGAAGCATGTACTGTGTATGGAGACCGTACTGTGTGCAGCTGTAGGCACAGCAAGTCATCAGCATGGTTAGAAGCATGTCTGTGTATGGAGACCGTACTGTGTGCAGCTGTAGGACACAGCAAGTCATCAGCATGTGTTAGAAGCATGTGCTGTGTATGGAGACGTACTGTGTGCAGCTGTAGGCACAGCAAGTCATCAGCATGTGTTAGAAGCATGTGCTGTGTATGGAGACGTACTGTGTGCAGCTGTAGACACAGCAAGTCATTAGCATGTGTTAAAAGCATGTACTGTGTATGGAGACATGTGTGCAGCTGTAGACACAGCAAGTCATCAGCATGTGTTAAAAGCATGTGCTGTGTATGGAGACTGTGTGCAGCTGTAGACACAGCAAGTCATCAGCATGTGTTAAAAGCTGCAGTGTGTGTGGCAGATCTGGGATTGTGACTGAAAAGTTACAAATCTCTGCCGAACCTATCCGATTTAGCTGATACAAAAGGTTAAGGTTTTCAATGGAGAAACCTTCATACATTTGATTTCTAAAACATTCAACACGCAAGGTTTTTCTACATCGCACAAATTACGGATCTCAGTGAAATCCACTTTTATTTCAAACGTTTTTCGACACTGTAAATATCTCGCACAGTTTAACAAAAGTATCATTTTTATGCTTTGTGTAAAAGCAGTGTAGGTCTTTGTAAACTTCATGGAAAACGAAAATGTATTTAACATTTAAAAAATGGGAGAGCCTTTAGAACGTTAAATGTCTCTCAATTATTCCACTGAAGTATAATTATATTTCAACATTAAAGTCCGAGCAAATTCGTGCATTTGTCCCAAACTGGCACGAATTTCAAAATTCAGTCGGTGTGGAGATCGGATTACTGCATGTGCAACCAATCAGAAGAACCATTTAAACTTCCTCGTTATTGTGGAACGAACGTGCCAAGATGGGGCAATTTAATCAACGTACTCGGGGATTATGTTAAAAATAATGATAATTCAGTAGAATAAATGAACTACATCTAAAGATGTAGAGACTTATCGATTTAATTTTTATGTCCCAAGAAACCTAACTTATTAGTCAGACCTCGTCGTATGTCAAGCATGAAGGCTAAAAAGGAAATAAGGTATAAAACTTTCGTTTTATAAGGCGCTCCTTCAGTTTTTAACATTTTTTATCGCGTAGTCAAGCTAATTATCCCTCTTTCTAAACTGTTCTTAATTTTTTTTTTTAGTCGTCCTCTTCTACCTACTCCGGTTTCCCGTTTCAGTGTCGAGGTTTGTAATTCCTTTTCATCACACTGAGAGACACACCACAGTCGGTAGGACTACTCTGGACGAGGGATCGACTCGTCGCAGAGGCCTCTACCTGACAACAACACACAACACTCACAAGAGACAAACATCCATGCTCCCCGGTGGGATTCGAACCCACGATCCTAGCAAGAGAGCGGCCGAAGACCCACGCCTTAGACCGCACGGCCACTGGATTCTAAACTGTTCTTAATCCTCCTTATAATTCTGCAACTTTTCTTACAAATGGCAATGCTTGTATTTTAAAAATTTCTGACTGTCGCAATACAGCGTTCCACACCCCGTCTTCGTATTCGGCGTGTTCCTGAGTTCCGTGTCGAGACTTTGGCTAACCGTTATGCCTCTCAGTACCTCTAGGCAAATTCTGGGACAGTAAACCCAAAAGGATCGCCTCCTAAATAGCTGTAATTTCATCATACACAACTCCTACCATTCGATATGTGGTAACAGAAAAAGTGTCGTTAAATAAACTAAAACGTATAACACAAGCAGTTGACACAGAGTCATTTAATACAATGAGAAACAGATAAAATTATGAGGCATTTTGGTTGTGCTTTAAGGTAGGCATCTCTGATCGCGTCATGTCTCCACAAGCCTCGCAGCGTAAGAATGTGAGACAAAGCAGAAACTATGAGCCATGTCCTAGGGTGGGTTTCGGTTACAAGTTATCGGGGCGTGCGGAAGGCGCTCTGTGGGACAGTCTCAGCCAATCACACAGGAGCACGGCGGGATGCAACCACAAAGGAGAAATGCTAGCAGCGGACTTACAAATGAGGCTACAGAATTCGAGATTTTAGTTCTCACAGCGGTGTTGATGAAGATTAGTCCTCTGGAATATGACGCCGTGTAGAGTGGTAAACAGTTAAGGCTGTGGCGTGTACTGCATAAACTTGTTTTTTTTGTTGTTGTTAGACACTGTGAAGAAATATTCATTTTAGAAAGCTGTAGTGCCTGCAAAAATTGCACGGTATTAAATAAAATATCAACTGTACCACAACGGAGGCCCGGGTTCGATCCCAGGTCGGTCCATGTGGGATTTGTGGTGGACAAAGTGGCACTGGGACAGGTTTTCCCCAGTACTTCGGTTTTCCCCTGTCAATTTCATTCCACCGGTGCTTCATTAAAATGGAAAGGCAGAAATAACTTCATCTTCATCACAGGGTTGCACAATAAGCCTTAAGGCTGCGGTGCGTCCGTAGCATCTGCTGCGGGGCCCTTCAATTTAAAAAAAAAACTGTACCTAAAACTAGCAACGTTGACTCTGTTTACGTAATAACCCTGTTCCAAATACTGTTATCGGCTCACAAACACAACTTCGACCTTGGAAGCGTTGGCGCACTAATAAGTCAGACAATTAGATATTCATAACCTGTAGGCCACGTATTCTAGTTAAACATAAACTGGGCTGAAGTGCAGTTGTGTCTTGTGCTTGCAAGATAAAAGTAATATTTTCCGTTGTATTCTATGTACTTACAATTGTGCGTAATATTTCATTTTAGGCTTGCTACAAACTGAATGCCTAACACATTACGACCACTGGAAAGTGGCAGATGCAGGAACTCGGACTTGGCAAGACTTAATCCGCAAAGTAAACCCGGAGGTAAGAGATCACACCTATACCATCAATGTCAAAGCTTTTCTCGTCGGTAGAGAACTGTACGTAGGTTATATCCCATTGAATGAAACGTGTACATGGTCATACGTGAGTAAGGTAAGAGACCACATCGATATCCTCAATACCAAAGCTTTTCTCATCAGTAGAGTACTGTACGTATGTTACATTCCATCGAATGGAAAGCTTAGATGTGAGTAACGGAGGTTTTCGAAAAAGCGGTTTCTGCTTTCATTCAAGGCAAGAGCTCAGCATTTGGCAGGACGGACAGACAAAAGACAGAACGTGTGTGGAAAATTAGCAGCTGGCGAGATTCGAATCATATACAGAGTGCCCCAAAATAACTAAGCAATAAATATCATAATCAGATGATTTACATATAATGCATTATTAACAAAATATCAAGACTATATCATGAATGAAAACAACCACCGTTAATCAATAAACAGTTCCAAAAGCAATAAATTTTTGTTAAAGTACACATAACTCTTCTCGATTTTGAAATTCACTACACGATTATTTTGCGACACTGTGTATATCCAAGACTACGGCGATACGCGTGGGCCAGGATAGATCAGTCGGTATAGCGACTTGCTACGAGCTGGACGGTCCGGGGATCGAATGCCGATCCCAGTGGCCGCGCGGTCTAAGGCGTGGGTCTTCGGCCGCTTGCTTACTAGGATCGTGGGTTCGAATCCCACCGGGGGCATGGATGTTTGTGTTGTGTAAGAACAGTAGTACAGATCATAAGGACAAAAAGGATTAAACAGTACAAAATGGATCAAAGGGGAAAACCCCGGAATTAGTAAAAAAAAAAAAAAAAAAAAAAAATCCCACCGGGGGCATGGATGTTTGTGTTGTGTTGTATAAGGACAGTAATATGAAGGACAAAAATAGGATTACACAGTACAAAAAATGGATCAAAGGGGAATATCCCAGGAATTAAAAAAAAAAAAAAAAAAAAAAAAAAAAAAAAAAAATCCCGGTGGGGGCGAGATTTTCAGCACACGTCCAGACCGGCCCTGGGGCCGCCTACCCAGCCTCCTATACAATGGGTACCGGGTCATTCCCGGGAGTAAAGCGGCCGGAGCGTGGCGTTGACCACCCACCCCCATCTAGCGCCGAGGTTAAAGAAAGAGTAGAGCCATACCTCTACTCCCCTCTGGGCCTTCATGGCCTGTTCTAGGGTGAACTTTACCTTTTAGGGCGATATGCAACATCAGCTGACAATAAAATAATAAATAACTAATTAAAGATGGGAACAAAGAGAGATTGGAAGAAAGCAGCAATGAATAAGGGGATGATTGACTACATTAATGAACTAAAGAATGAGTCCGTCTCTAAGCGAATTTTTTTTTTCTATGGCTCGACAGCCCTATATGGACCTGGGCCTCCTCGTTTCGTCGAAGTTTCATGGTCACACACATTTGAGACACACCACAGTCGGTAGGACTCCTCTGGACGAGTGATCAGCCCGTCGCAGAGACCTCTACCTGACAACACACAACACTCACAACAGACAGACATCCATGCCCCCGGTGGGATTCGAACCCACGATCCTAGTAAGCGAGCGGCCGTAGACCCACGCCTTAGACCGCACGGCCACTGGGATCGGCCTCGAACCCACGATCCTAGTAAGCGAGCGGCCGAAGACCCACGCCTTAGACCGCACGGCCACTGGGATCGGCCTCGAACCCACGATCCCAGTAAGCGAGCGGCCGTAGACCCAAGCCTTAGACCGCACGGCCACTGGGATCGGCCTCGAACCCACGATCCTAGTAAGCGAGCGGCCGAAGACCCACGCCTTAGACCGCACGGCCACTGGGATCGGCCTCGAACCCACGATCCTAGTAAGCGAGCGGCCGAAGACCCAAGCCTTAGACCGCACGGCCACTGGGATCGGCCTCGAACCCAAGATCCTAGTAAGCGAGCGGCCGAAGACCCACGCCTTAGACCGCACGGCCACTGGGATCGGCCTCGAACCCACAATCCCAGTAAGCGAGCGGCCGTAGACCCAAGCCTTAGACCGCACGGCCACTGGGATCGGCCTCGAACCCACAATCCCAGTAAGCGAGCGGCCGTAGACCCAAGCCTTAGACCGCACGGCCACTGGGATCGGCCTCGAACCCACAATCCCAGTAAGCGAGCGGCCGTAGACCCAAGCCTTAGACCGCACGGCCACTGGGATCGGCCTCGAACCCACAATCCCAGTAAGCGAGCGGCCGTAGACCCAAGCCTTAGACCGCACGGCCACTGGGATCGGCCTCGAACCCACAATCCCAGTAAGCGAGCGGCCGTAGACCCAAGCCTTAGACCGCACGGCCACTGGGATCGGCCTCGAACCCACAATCCCAGTAAGCGAGCGGCCGTAGACCCAAGCCTTAGACCGCACGGCCACTGGGATCGGCCTCTAAGCCAATTATTCCTCCACAAATGCCCGTATATCACAGTACACAGTTCATGTTTATAAACACTGTCCTTTTGAATGTGATCCAATGCCACTGTGCCACGAAGCATGTACACGTGACAAATGGCTCATGTATCTCGAAAAGTGAACATCCATGGGAATGTCATGGTGTCACGTCCATCTTGAGTTATAATCCTCCCCGTCCGCCTTCAAGCCGTCTGATCCGCTTACCTGTTTTACGGGTTGCCAGTTCAGTACGGTCAAAGTATTATTTATGTACCGTACACCTCCACGTTTAACTTTGGCTGCCTATATGTCAAGCACTTTAATTCAATTGAAGGACACATAACGAAGTCAGTCACCTGTGTCCAAGCACCACGTATACTCACGCCATAGACGTCTGCTAAGTCTTGAAAGATGGTGACAGCAAAGAGAACTGAGTGTTATATAGCTCTTAGCGATATTGTTTCAGACGCAGGGATAAGATCACGATGTTGAAGTTTAGCCTACAATCGTGCAAGGAGTCTGTCGGCGTGTGTTTCAATGTAAAGCAATCCCATTGCCGGCCTGGACAGGCCCTTAGGGTTCCAGGAGGTTGAGGCTCTCAGATTTATAGACAATCGGCACATGAAGATGGTAAGGCTGTCAGCCCTACGCACTGGCCGCCTTTATCCCCTAGGAAATATTCCTGGTACTCATTTCTGTTAGAGGCTGAGTCGACCTCAGGGCCATAGTGCGACCGGAAGGATGAAGCCAATGAAAAATTCCAGTGACACCATCGAGAATCGAGCCCGCGAACTTCCGGCTTGTAGCGAAGTGCCTCGCAAGAAACTCGGCTCCCTAAGGACGGACAATCATAAAATGTTATATTGGGGGACATCTACTAAAATCTGTCGAAAACATCCAAGTTTGGTTACAACCGAACAAACATGAAAGACACTTTACGTAAAAACAACTATGCATTTATATTACTGGTTTCTTAATGGAGACAGACTGTATTCTTTGCCAGTAACGAGCCAAGGCCAAACATTTGACTATTAAAAAACCTGACACATTGTTGTCCGTGTGGTATGAGTCGAGGCCAAAGAAAAAGTTTATGGCCTAAATATAAAACTCGTACTTGATACACTCTAAACCTACTGCTAAGATCTTAACAATGTATTTACCGTGCATCTTTTCAATTAAGAAATATTCAATAAACACCAACTAATGCACATAAACTTTATTCACAATAGTTTATTATTAAAATTCCCCTATACGTATTTCGGTGTTTAAACCACCATCTTCAGGGGGTCGCAGAGATTATTTAGCATAGACTATGCAGTTATTACGTATGTGGTTACATCCGTATATGTAGAATATGGGTGGTCTATTGTTGTCCACTTCTTACAGTATTGCAAAATAAGTTATTATAAAAGGAGTAACATGTTTCTAAAACGGTTACTTAGCTTGTAGTCAATAATACAATAATACAATATAATATAATAATACTGCTAAGATATTGATAAAATTTATAACACAGCGAATATGCCACAAGGATTACAATATGCAGACATTTCCTAACTTGTTATAATTAAAACAGAGGACGTTCATTGTGAAGTAAGGACTGAGGAGCATCGAGCACACAATTCACCAGAGCTCAGTCAGATAGCAGCACTCCGATAGATGAAATTAAAACACGTGGGCTGGTGTAAGAAAAGAAAGAAAATATAAAGGGAAAAAAAGAGCGATAAAAGAGGCCGTGATAAACACGTGAATACTATGGCTGCCCACTGTATGACGGACACGTGACTACTCAGTCTAATAATTACACATACAAACCTCAAGCAAGAGTTCATTAGATGTGTGACGTGGGACGTTTATAATTACATCATTCCATTACAGTATATTTTCAGAAATACTGAAGGAACGAACTGATACTTCAGCCTCTCTATTATAATACTAAAGAGAACATACATATACGGCTGAGGTGCAGTCTATCTAGAACCGTCGGACCGTGAAATCCTCCATCAAGCCCGCGCCAAACCGGAAGAGTAGGACAGAGACGTCGATAGACTGGGAAACAACCCTATGCGTGTGCACCCTCTTCTGTCTTAGATCAGAGATGTGATACACAGGACGACATAGGCTACGTGGATTAACTTCAGATAGGCAGTCAGTCGAGCGCACAGCCTATCTATTCCTAGATCAAACTGCGATCGTCTCTTGAAGAAACACTCGAAATAGTAGAAAACTCTATCGATTTCTAACTAATACTAAACTCCATGGAGCAGAATTCTTCTTGAGAAGCTAACAGGTCGTCAGCTAGTCAAGAAATTCCCCGCGTTTTTGGAACCCGAAGGTTCATTACCGCATTCACAAGAGCCCGCCACCTGTCCCTCTATCGATTTTTTTTTCCAATGGCTCGACAGCCCCTTGGGGGCCTAGGCCGCCTCATTGTACGACGCTTCACGATCACACTCAGACACAACACACTCGGTAGGACTCCTCTGGACGAGGGACCAGCCGTCGCAGAGACCTCTACCTGACAACACACAACACTCACAAGAGACAGACATCCATGCCCTAGGCGGGATTCGAACCCACAATCCTAATAAGCGAGCGGCCGTAGACCCACGCCTTAGACCGCGCGGCCACTGGGATCGGCCTCTATCGATTCACACCGTCTATAAATAGGCACACATCATAAAAGTGTACACCAGTGGAGTACTTGCACATATGTAGGCATTGTTCATTAATTTGAATTCAACAGTATCCTTTACGATAATTCAATGTCACAAATTTATCGCCGCAAAGTTTATCGCATATACAGCTACAGCCAACGTACAGAACGCATGGAGTGCTACCTCCACTAACACTGACTCGAGCATCAAGATGTGGTAACCCTGACACAGCACTCTTCTCTGTACTACCACGTCTAGACAGATTTAAGCTACCTCCCCTCTTATGCACTATCACGGCATGGTGCTTAGGCATACGGGAAATTTTGGAATGTTTCTAATAAAGAAATCAACGGCTAATTACAAAATACTGACGTTCGATCACATAGAGGAGAAAGATACACGATCCAAAGTCATAATATAAATTTGAACATTCTTACAGCTGTAACAAATTACTGACGAGTCATGGCTGTAATCGACTGACAGCGGCTACAGTAACTGATACTTCAACTCCACAAGCTTCTTCAAGTGATGTGTTGTCAGATAAAACAAGGATAGTTCACTTGTCTGAAACACAAAACTCTCATTGCAGGAATACAGAAGGCCACAGAGTGCGTACTTCAACAAGCTGCCCACTGAGCTGGGCCACTGCTCTAGGTAAAGCAATCCCATTACAGTCCTGGACAGGCCCTTAGGGCTCCAGGAGGTTGAGGATCCCAGATTTCTAGACAATCGGCACATGAAGGTGGTAAGGTTGTCAGCCCTACGCACCGGCCGCCTTTACCCCCCAGGGAATATTCCTGGTACTCATTTCTGTTAGAGGCTGAGTCGACCTCAGGGTTATTGTGCGACCGAAAGGATTATGTCAATGAAAAATTCCAATGACACCATCGGGAATCGAACCCGCGAACTTCCGGCTTGTAGAGATTTTTTATTTGCGAGATAGTCGGCAGTACTGCCAACTATCGTAACTCAATTATTATCTCTTTCCTCCCTCTGCACAGGCAAATGCCAGGAAACAGGCAACCAGTACCTCCATTTACGCGTAGTCTTAGGCGTCGTCTGTTTCCTTCACATTTCTCAACCAAATATCTGTAAGCATTTTCTAAATACAACAACATAAAAGCTCTCTCTATACATACATACATATTATATACAGTATATATATGTACGCCGATCCCAGTGGCCGCGCGGTCTAAGGCGTGGGTCTACGGCTGCTCGTTTACTGGGATTGTGGGTTCGAATCCTGTCGGAGGCATGGATGTCTGTCTGTTGTGATTGTTGAGTGTTGTCAGGTAGAGGTCTCTGCGAAGGGCTGATCACTCGTCCAGAGGTGCCCTACCGAGTGTGGTGGGTCTTAAAAATGTGTGATCTTGAAGCCTCGAAAAATGAGGCGGCCTAGGCCCCCAAGGAGCTATCGAGCCATTGGAAAAAAAAATATGTATGTATATATATATATATATATGGCCGGCCCTGGGGCCCATCCAGCCTCCTGTACAATGGGTACCGGGTCTCTTTCCCGGGGGTAAAGCGCCCAGAGCGTACAGTGGACAACCACCCTATCTAGCGATGAGGTTAAAGAAAGAGTAGAGCTTTACCTCTACTACCCCTCTGGGACTTCATGGCCTGTTCTAGGGAGAACTTTACTTTTAAACTTTATATAAAAAATAGCAGAATGTGGTGTTTGAGATTGGAGTCAATTACGTTCTGGGACAATTTAAAAACTTTAACAGGATAAATCGACTCGATATTAATACCGCCGACAGCTATAACGATATGAAAATTCATATCGTTTGATATCCCACCTTACAAATCTATAAACATTCTAGAATGTGTTCCGCCATAACCTTTCAGGTGAAGACAAGTTTCCCTGTGACTATTGGCGCGTGGAACCGAAGATTCATCACCGTAATCACAAAAGTCTTAAGTGCACACTTTACTGGATGAAACTGGTGCAGCTCGTATCTCCTCAGTCTGTTTCCCTAAGTTTAAATTTAATATAAAATTATAGTTAAAGAGTTTGAATACTGGGAGACCCAGTAGTAGATGGACTAAATTTAAGTATCTCAGGATACAGTATAGTTTTGGGTTCTGGTAAATACAGTAATGAATCTTAAGAGTTTCATAAAAGGCAAGCAGCTTCTTGACGACTTGACTCAACACAAGCTTCTCAACAGAACCTCTGCTCTACAAAGTTAGTGATAATCCTGTCATCCACGCATCCTTCCCCTAAGACTTCTCTTCCTATTGTGACTTTTAATTAAAATGCTGTATTCATTTCTTGTTTCTAACACGTATGTTCAGTGCCCCGCCCAAATTTATACGATCAGGCTTAGCGCATTTAAGAAGACTCTTGCAACTATTCTGTTATTACACACTGCAGGCATAGAGTTAGCCTTATAAGCCCAGTGGTTAATTTATTTACCACCAGGTTTAACATTCACAAATTCTACGTTCTGCCCACACAGTGTATTTATGTGTTTTGTGTGGATCTCAGAACAAACAGCGATTATTTCACTGTACAGCATTAACTGACTGGTTTGTATAACTGAGACGGAGTGTGTTTACTGCGCGGTACGGACTGTATTTATGTGTTTTGTGTGGATCTCAGAACAAACAGCGATTATTTCACTGTACAACATTAACTGATTGGTTTGTATAACTGAGACGGAGTGTGTTTACTGCGCGGTACGGACTGTATTTATGTGTTTTGTGTGGATCTCAGAACAAACAGCGATTATTTCACTGTACAGCATTAACTGACTGGTTTGTATAACTGAGACGGAGTGTGTTTACTGCGCGGTACGGGCTGTATTTATGTGTTTTGTGTGGATCTCAGAACAAACAGCGATTATTTCACTGTACAGCATTAACTGATTGGTTTGTATAACTGAGACGGAGTGTGTTTACTGCGCGGTACGGACTGTATTTATGTGTTTTGTGTGGATCTCAGAACAAACAGCGATTATTTCACTGTACAACATTAACTGATTGGTTTGTATAACTGAGACGGAGTGTGTTTACTGCGCGGTACGGACTGTATTTATGTGTTTTGTGTGGATCTCAGAACAAACAGCGATTATTTCACTGTACAGCATTAACTGACTGGTTTGTATAACTGAGACGGAGTGTGTTTACTGCGCGGTACGGACTGTATTTATGTGTTTTGTGTGGATCTCAGAACAAACAGCGATTATTTCACTGTACAGCATTAACTGACTGGTTTGTATAACTGAGACGGAGTGTGTTTACTGCGCGGTACGGACTGTATTTATGTGTTTTGTGTGGATCTCAGAACAAACAGCGATTATTTCACTGTACAGCATTAACTGACTGGTTTGTATAACTGAGACGGAGTGTGTTTACTGCGCGGTACGGACTGTATTTATGTGTTTTGTGTGGATCTCAGAACAAACAGCGATTATTTCACTGTACAACATTAACTGACTGGTTTGTATAACTAAGACGGAGTGTGTTTACTGCGCGGTACGGACTGTATTTATGTGTTTTGTGTGGATCTCAGAACAAACAGCGATTATTTCACTGTACAACATTAACTGATTGGTTTGTATAACTGAAACGGAGTGTGTTTACTGCGCGGTACGAGCTGTATTTATGTGTTTTGTGTGGATCTCAGAACAAACAGCGATTATTTCACTGTACAACATTAACTGACTGGTTTGTATAACTAAGACGGAGTGTGTTTACTGCGCGGTACGGACTGTATTTATGTGTTTTGTGTGGATCTCAGAACAAACAGCGATTATTTCACTGTACAACATTAACTGACTGGTTTGTATAACTAAGACGGAGTGTGTTTACTGCGCGGTACGGACTGTATTTATGTGTTTTGTGTGGATCTCAGAACAAACAGCGATTATTTCACTGTACAACATTAACTGACTGGTTTGTATAACTGAGACGGCGTGTGTTTACTGCGCGGTACGAGCTGAGTCTTTAAATATAATTCAGGTTAATTTTAGTCTTCAAAGAATTCACTACACAATAAAAGCGCTCGGAAATTTTGCGACATAATGAAGTTGACAAAACAGAAGAGTAGACACAACTCTGTAATCCGTTCCACATGGATCGTTTCTGCACTTGACAATCACAGATACACAAAAACGTTCAAAGCCGAAATGACACATTGCGCGTTTATGGGACGACAAAAACGCAGGCCGCGTGCAGGAATTGGAAGGGGAAATGGGGAGGGGGGGGAGGACAGCTTTGAGTTCAGTTAATAGGCGTTTGCATGACCACTTGTCTGGAAAATACAGTGGAACTCTGAATGTAATGGAATGGAATGGAGTCCAGATTAGCTCATATTTTAATATCATAGCATAACCGTGTCCAAACAAGTGTATAAGAACAGGTGTGTGACAATGTACAGGGTGATGTAAAATTTAAGATTTATTTTCCGAACCACAGTACGTCCTCCCCGTTTAAAAGAGCTCACAATTTACAGGTTGAAGAACCGTGGTGCCATAATTGTAACTCCCTTCACTACTGCACGAAAAACTTATGTTAATACGTAAGAATATTATGCTGTAATTAAGGACGTAACAGACACTATACGCGTGCTTTCTGTTTTTATTGAAAATGTAAATGATATAGATCATAAGGTTCAATGTAAAGGATGTGTACTGCAGAAAACCTGGTGTTAGCAGTTACATCCTTTGGGAACACGTTTAAACTCAACAAATACGTCTTATTATATTTCTTAGTGATGTGGGTAAGTTTCGGTAAAGATGATCTCCACATACCACAGCCGAGCAGTTGTGAGTTTCGTGAAAATTGGTGAGCGACAGCAAAAGTTGTGGGTTTCGTAAAAATTGGTGCAGTGACAGCCACAATTGTGATTTTCGTGAAAATTGGTGCATTGAAAGCCACAGTTGTGATTTTCGTGACAATTGGTGCAGTGAAAGCCACAGTTGTGAGTTTCGAGAAAATTTGTGCAGTGAAAGCCACAGTTGTGAGTTTCGTGAAAGTTTGTGCAGTCAAAGTCACAGTTCTGAGTTTCGTGAAAATTTGTGCAGTGAAAGCCACAGTTGTGAGTTTCGTGAAAATGGTGACAGACAGTCGCAGTTGTGAATTTCGTGAAAAATGGTGACAGTCACAGTTGTGATAGTCGTGAAAATTTGTGCACTGAAAGCCACAGTTGTGTGTTTCGTGAAAATTTGTGAACTGAAAGCCACAGTTGTGAGTTTCGTGAAAACTGGTGCAGTGAAAGGCACATTTCACGCTAGGACATAAAGGAACCATGCCCTTAATTGTTACATTTCTTATCTGATTTTTAAAAAGAAATCAATAAAGATGTCAAATAAACGTCACTGCGGTTTCTGAGTTTTAGTGAAAATCGGTGCATTGGAAGCCATACTTTTCTTATTAGCGTACATAAAACCACATTTACGTCAAACCGTATGTAATACTGAAAGTAGAGAACGCCTTGGTGAAGTCTGTATGCTACGTCACCGAGTGCACCCTATATAGTTTCAGTACCCAGCTCTTCTTTTACGCCTGTTTGCTTAACGCCATTTTGCTTTAACGCCCCTTGTAGTTTTACACCACTTCTTCATTTGCACTCTCTTATTTTCCGTTTAACGGTCTTTTGCTGGCTATGTTCTACTGCGATAAACCCTCTTTTTGATGGAAATAATTTTGATTCACGCCCTTTTTTATTAACGCTCATTTTTTTAGAATGCAACTAGACCATACAACAAGGGGTCAGTGTATTCCGTCACTGTACCATTCCTCTTTCAATTCTGTCATTCTTCTCCTACTTTCTAGCTTTCCTTACCACTCTTATGTTTCTTTCTTACTTCCTCCCTTAGTTCAATTCCTCCGTTCTCTTTTTCTTTCCCTCCTGCCATCCTGCCAAGTTACGTTCCTCAGTTGAGGTTCACAGTTGCAGTACAGGCGATGTCGAACCAGTGCAGTGCACCGAGCAGTTACATTCCATCTCGCCTACCGCTGGTGGTGGCGCCCTTTGTCTGCAAGATGCCTGCTGAAGCTGAAGACGAGTGATGCCGACAAGAAGCATTATCGTTCAACCTCTACCTTTGACTTTATGAAGTTTCATATCCAGCCGAAAGCAAGCGAGTTGGAAACAGTAGCAAAAGTTATTGCATAAGCATAAACCTACGTGAGTGATGATTCCACATCTCGTCTGTTGCAGACTAACCTGAACAAGAGCCGTGCTATGGCTCAGGCGGTTAGTCGCCGGCATCCCACCGCCGAGGCCCGGGTTCGATCCCGGGTCTGTCCATGTTCGATTTGTGGTGGACAAAGTGGCACTGCGACAGGTTTTTTCCCCGAGTAATTCGGTTTTCCCCTGTCAATCTCATTCCACCGGTGCCCCATTACTTGGAAAAACGAAAGAACTAACCATCTTCATCACAGGGTTGTACAATAAGCCTTAAGGCTGCGGTGCGTCCGTAGCATCTGCTGCGGGGCCCTTCACCACCAAAAAAAAACTGAACAAGGATGAACTGTTCCGTTTCCTTACGTCACGCACTACGAAGATACCAACCCCTGTAACGGCACCCAAAGGCAGGGGTATACATAATATAAGGGGCCGATATTCCATGTCTTATTCCAGACCCGCTCAACCTTGCGTGTGGTGCGGGAAACTTCGGCAAAATTTGGTCTGCATGCGGGCAACATGAAATTCAATACACAGAGTGAAGAATGAATAAGTGTGCATGTAATTACATATGTATAATTTTACCTGCTTATTTTTATATACATCATATGAAATAAATTTAAAATAATTACTTATAATAGAGGCAAAATTCATCAAAAAATGTAATTCACAACTAGGCTCGGGTGTTGTTATTTTTAGCACATCGTTTCTACTAAATAAATTAGTCATTCAATGTACGGCTCCGTAAATAAGCAGCTCATAAGTTTTCAAACTTGCTTCTGCATTCTATCTCGGCTTTGCAGGGAAAGGGTTAAATGGCGTGTTATCGTTATGAACGTGTGGCATATTTTGTATCGGTATACGTTTTAATAAATTTAAAGTCGTCCTAGTGGGAACGATTTACATAAACTCTTGTTTTTATGAGGGGGCACGCAGTGGCGCAGTTGGTTGAGGCACTGCACTACAAGCCGGAAGGTCGCGGGTTCGATTCCCGATGGGTCATTGGAATTTTTCATTGACATAATCCTTTCGGTCGCACTATGGCCCTGGGGTCGACTCAGCCTCTAACAGAAATGAGTACCAGGAATATTTCCTGGGGGGTAAAGGCGGCCGGTGCGTAGGGCTGACAACCTTACCACCTTCATGTGCCGATTCTATTATATATATATATATTATATTATAAATCTGTGAGCCTCAACCTCCTGGAACCCTAAGGGCCTGTCCAGGCCTGTAATGGGATTGCTTTACATTTTTTTCTCCTTACTCTTCCTCTTCTACGTTGTGCGTTCGATCCGTTCGACGTTCTGCCTTCACACGTTCTGTGCAGAGCAACACACGGGATCTACTTACGAGTAGACACGGGAAATTGACACAGTATTTATCGTACGTCCAAACAGTACGTCATACACATTCACGACGACGAACATAACTTCTGCTGAACGCAACATGTTTCTCGCAAAGTCCGTAGCGAAGAATTTTAAATCGAATGCAATCTTACGACAATATAGCACAGCGCATGTGCGCAAAATCCTGCGCGCCAGATCGCCGTGGCGACTAAATTTTGTACGTTGGCGCCTAATATTTGTGGGCCCTCAGTATGTAACTTGCTTCATGTCACCCTTATGGCGACTAGAATTTTAAGGTGGCTCCTAGATTTTTTTTAAATACGTGCCCCCCTGGTTTACAGATTATCTAAACTCTTTAAAAGCAGGAGTTATGTTAGGTCAGGTTTGGAAGAATGGTTTTGCACACCCTTATTCGAAACATGCATAGTAATAAAAATGATTTTTGTAGTCTTTTAAAATATTTATGGTTGGGATTCACAAAACAGGTTTTTAAAACACTGTATAGAAGTTGATAATTGATTGCCTGATTGGACTCTGTGCAGCACCGACAGATATATGTTCCAGAAGCCGTGCTATTAACACGCCTTATTTACAACAGTGTGTTGCACGTTTCTCCCACGCGGCGCTGTTGTTGCCAGTTAATTGCCCGCGCTGTGCCAGCGTGTAGATGGGATTCCATGCGGCCGTGCCTCTCTCTCCAATCAATATCCTATACCTGTCTCCTTAATCTCCTCGCCTCTCTTCTCATCTTCCATGCACGAGGAGGGTCCATTGTTTCTTGTAAGATATTAGCATATTCATTGAACAAGCTCACTCCCATCTTACAGGGCTACAGGACTGTCGCAGTCCAACTACTGAGACTGCCCGAATATGGAAGGCCCCGCCTGCAATGTGGGCCTTAAACTCTTTTAACTTTTTTAATCTCTTTTAATCTTCGTGGTTACTATATGTACCACCAGGTTTAACATTCAACAATTCTACGTTCAGCCCACACAGTGTATTTATATGTTTTGTGTGGATCTCAGAACAAACAGCGATTATTTCACTGTACAGCATTAACTGACTGGTTTGTATAACTGAGACGGAGTGTGTTTACTGCGCGGTACGGACTGTATTTATGTGTTTTGTGTGGATCTCAGAACAAACAGCGATTATTTCACTGTACAGCATTAACTGACTGGTTTGTATAACTGAGACGGAGTGTGTTTACTGCGCGGTACGGACTGTATTTATGTGTTTTGTGTGGATCTCAGAACAAACAGCGATTATTTCACTGTACAACATTAACTGACTGGTTTGTATAACTGAGACGGAGTGTGTTTACTGCGCGGTACGGACTGTATTTATGTGTTTTGTGTGGATCTCAGAACAAACAGCGATTATTTCACTGTACAGCATTAACTGACTGGTTTGTATAACTGAGACGGAGTGTGTTTACTGCGCGGTACGGACTGTATTTATGTGTTTTGTGTGGATCTCAGAACAAACAGCGATTATTTCACTGTACAACATTAACTGACTGGTTTGTATAACTGAGACGGAGTGTGTTTACTGCGCGGTACGGACTGTATTTATGTGTTTTGTGTGGATCTCAGAAGAAACAGCAATTATTTCACTGTAAAACATTAACTGACTGGTTTGTATAACTGAGACGGAGTGTTTACTGCGCGGTACGGACTGGGTCTTTATATATAATTTAAGTTAATTTTCATTATTAAACGGTTAAATTTAAATCCAAGATACAGCTGACACTTATTTTCAGGGAAATAGCCTACGCATATCCCGTAGATTCTGGATTCGTCAGCATGCAAGTAAGTCAGCTGTTTCTCCAATTCGCTGCGGGAAGCTTTCTAACCTCGTTGCAATAAATATGAAAATCACAGAAATGATGAAGTGTTTAATGACAATCGGGAATTTCGACACGTGTCAGACTCAACCGGAAGCAAATCTCAATCCTTTGGAAGCCATCTGAATGTCGACAAAACACCCTGTATCTTCTGACTGGTTCGTCGGCAAATTCCAAATATTTGTTAAAATTTTGAACAAGTGAATTTCACATTACATTCACCGTGCATCATGATAACAAATCACAAGATTAAAACCAACATATGCACTGTATTTTCATACACAGAGTCAATTGCCCCTAATTGCCAATTGACTCTGTGTATGAAAATACAGTGCATATGTTGGTTTTAATCTTGCGATTTGAAAAAGTGGTTAATCCTGAATGCCCAGTATTTTTCAGAGCAACACAGCATAATATTCGTGACCTTGTAATCTAGTAGGATATATGGCCTATTGACCATATCTGTGTTTAACATCGATAAGTGAACATTCCAAACACACTCACTACAAAAGTATTACAATCGCAAGATATTATGCGATGTGTATACTGTTTGTACTTAATTCATTCTTGTTGTCACCTTTGCTGTTATTTTTAGCCTTATGTTGTGCTGGTGGGTACCAAATAATTCCCTTTACACCATATTACAAGATATCACGTCCATCACCAAGAATCATCTCTTCTCCCTAGGACTCATTATGTGATAAATTGGTTGGAAAAAATTATTACTACATTCAAACTCTACTCTTTACTGCCACTATCATTCATGCATTCATTCTGCAGTCTGTCTTACGACAGGTCCGTAGCTTCTTCCAAAGCGAGTTCTCCACAGGGTGCGATCTAGTGCTTCCTCTTTCAATTTCCAGTACCTTCTCTTTTCCTTAAGTTCATCCAATAGCTGCTTACGCCTTCTTCCTCGTCTTCCCGTCATTTCTATCCTTCCCTCTAATTTTCGTTCAATCACCTGTTTCAGAAGGCAGTTTCTACGCAAGATGTGACCAATCCAGTTAGCCTTTCTTCTTTTTATTGTATGTAGGATATTCCTCTCCTCCTTCACTCTGTGTAATACTTCTTCATTTCTCACACGATCGGTCCAACTGATCTTCTCCATTCTTCTCCAGCACCACATTTCAAAACTTTCCAGATATTCTGATCTACTTTCCGAAGTGTCCACGTTTCAGCACCACACAAAGCTACGCTCCAAATGTAGCACTTTACTAGTTTCTTCCTTAAATTTAAGTCCAGTTTGCTGGTGAAAAGAGTCTTCTTGTTGAATGCTGCTTTTGCCATGGCAATTCTGTATTTAATTTCACGTGTACACCTTGCATCATTTGTTATCATGCTACCCAAATAATTGAAATATTCCAAATTCTCCAATTGTTTTTGATCTATCATAATTTTTATTCGGGATTGTTGCCTTGAGATTTTGTCAATTATGCTGCTGAAGGTTCTACACGCTGTACCTAACTTTAATGCTTATAGCGCTATCATGCGGTTACACTAAACACTCTGCAAAGTGCACAATCTCCAAGCAACAAAACGCCACTGACTCCACACAAGCGACGACACAGACCGTGCGCAGAGGGCGATATACAAGGTAACGAGCATTTCGGAACCAGCGTGCTGTGGGATAATTTCGACCAAATTTGAAGACAATAGCAAGCAGAATACATATCGATGTGTCTGCTGATACTTTGCCAGGTCCGAAATGAGCGCGAAGCGAATTTTCCAACTGACATCACGAACTGAGAAGCGGGCGGAATGTAGTTTAGGGGCCCTTAAAAAGAGGATTAAGTCGTGCGTGTTGCATTTGTTATTCAATTAATGACGCAAACATAATTCTGTGGTTGAGGACTGTCATGACGGATTGTCCACGTGGTGGACTGCGCGTCTACTGCAGAAACTGCGTAATGCAGTCGACATAGCCGATATTACAACTTCCGGTTTACGAAATAAATTCTGCAAACTGAAAGAGAAACTAAGTCCATTGAATAAGAAAGTAAGTTACAAAAATGTTTATTACATCAAATTAAGTCTTCTGTGAGCTAAAGGTAAAGTTCAACCTAGAAAAGGTCATGAAGGTCCAGAGGGGGAGCAGAGATATAGCTCTACTCTTTCTTTAACCGTAGGGCTGACAGCCTTACCACCGTCATGTGCCGATTGTCTATAAATCTGGGAGCCTCAACCTCCTGGAACCATAAGGGCCTGTCCAGGCCTGTAATGGGATTGCTTTTTGCTTTATTTAACCTCGGCGCTAGATGGGGGTGGGTGATCAACGCCACGCCCCGGCCGCTTTACCCCCGGGAAAGAGAACCGGTACCCATTTGACGGAAGACTGGTTGGACCCTAGGGCTGATCTGGACGGATGCTGAAAATCTCACCCCCACAAGAATTCGATCCCCGGACCGTCCAGCCCGTAGCGAGTCGCTATACAGACTGAGCTATCGCGGCACTCTAGATTATTGTGTACGTACACACAGGTGACTAAAGCATTCAATATGTATGTGGTAGAAATCGACGCACGTTCAAAAACAGTAATACGGAAACATTGTTAAGATTATATCAGATAATGGCGGTACCAATGCTGCGATATCGGTGTGAGAACTGGACTTTAATGAAACATGATGACAGGAGAAGTGAGACGGTGGAGGTGAACTTAACTTTTTGTTCACCGTGCATTTTGGTAATAGATAACCTTCATCAACCAACAACTGCACTAATTAAAATTTATTTAACACTTTAAGATTGCCCTACATATGTTTCGGTCACGGGGTGACCTTCATCAGGGGCGTCGTACGCACGTATGTGCACTTCACGCTGTCCACTGTTTACTATATTATGCGTTGGAGGTTTTCTTGTAAACTACTCCATGATAGTGGGTACCAATGATTGTGTATTACGATTGTGGGTCGATGTGGTGTTTGTGTTCATGTGTATGAATGTTTAACATTGATGCCTTTCACTTGGTTGTGTGTGTTACTCACATGTCCAATATCCGGAATGTTTATACGTATGTTCGTAGAGTACTATCCACTGTTATGACGATGTTTTGAGAGTTTTCTGCGTTGCACTATTATGGTGGGAGACGTGTTGTCTATCCCGATGATGCGTCGGTGAGCTGAATGATGTCCAATATTGTAGTATGATAAGCAATGAAATTCGGTACCAAGGTTCTTGCGTACACTGTATTTTGTAGAGTACAGCACCGGTTTTCTCTTGGGAGTGTCGTATGCCGGATTTTTGAATGTTGAACTTTCACTATTTGACTATAGTTGATGACACCGTGTCCACTATCGGAAATGTCTATAAGTATGTTCGTTGAGCACTGTCCACTGTTTCAACGATATTTTATATTGAGAGTATTTTGCACTGTATTATTTTGGTGGGTGACGTAGTGCGTCGGTAAGCTGGGTGATGTCCGTTATTGTTATATGATGTATGAGTGTTTATCAATGAAGTTCGGCGCCGGATATCTTTCGTACACTGCACTTTGTAGGGTATAGCACTAGTTATTTCTTGGGGGTGTCGTATGCTGGGTTTTCACTGTTGAACTTTCACTATTTGACTTTGGGTCATGTCACGCTATTAGTAGTTGTCGTGCAAGTTGGTTGGTGATGTTTTTATAAAACCATGACTTGCAAGGTGTTTAAAAATATAAAAGCTTTTGAAAATGATTAAAAAAAACTGTATAAAAATTTTTTTAGTGCGTTGCTACGGCGTCCGTTCTGTGCACTCAAGAGCCGGCGTGTTGCGGTGTGCTATGTAGAAGTGTGGAGGCGCAGTTCTTGAGGTCCGTTGCCGGACAGGTGTTACATGAGCATACAACAAATGAAGAAATAAGAACAAAAGATACAGAATTTTTTGTGCTGTGTGTACCGTGCATGAATTCAACCAACAAATGCACACGATTACTGACATGTATAAGATGTATCTGCGACACCTACATATGTTTCGGGAAACAATTTGCCATCTTCAGGGAGTTATTTAGCAGAGAAGTACCTGAACTTTCTACATCCAAGGATACAGTATATGGTTACACACTAAAAGTTTTTACATACAATACACATGTCGTGGTCACGATTCAAGATGTATAAATCCACAAGATTTTAAGTTTAAAAAAACGATAAAACATAACCCTGGCGCAAGTAGTGGTTATAAATAAATGTTAAGTATCGAAAGTCCAGAATATGAAATTATAAAATTATACATACAGTCCACTTGGATCGATGTTAAAATATTTAAACTTTAAAATATTTAGAGTGGTTTTTATAACGGGTTTTGGGCCATGCATACAAGCGTCGTCATAGATATTGTGTAGATCTCGTCCTGTTTCGTTTTGTGTTACGCTCGCGGTGAGGAGGTATAGTGGTATACGTGTTATATATGTCAACCGTGTGCGTTGATTGAGGAGGCATAGTGGTATACGTGTTATATATGTCAACCGTGTGCGTTGATTGAGGAGGTATAGTGGTATACGTGTTATATATGTCAACCGTGTGCGTTGATTGAGGAGGCATAGTGGTATACGTGTTATATATGTCAACCGTGTGCGTTGATTGAGGAGGCATAGTGGTATACGTGTTATATATGTCAACCGTGTGCGTTGATTGAGGAGGCATAGTGGTATACGTGTTATATATGTCAACCGTGTGCGTTGATTGAGGAGGCATAGTGGTATACGTGTTATATATGTCAACCGTGTGCGTTGATTGAGGAGGTATAGAGGTATACGTGTTATATATGTCAACCGTGTGCGTTTGTTGGGTGTTGATTTAGACAGAAGATACAGAGTTTAAAATAAATTACTGTGGATTATACATGCAGGCAGACACAACGTTTATTAATAACGAACGATGCACACATTCCAGAGTTTGTAAACGAATACATATCGACTGTCAGAAGAAACGCAGGTCGACCAAGTAAAAGATGGAACGACCAAAAACTCATAAAGACGGAACAAGCCTGGAATGACTTATATCCTTTTACTGCTGATAATAAACAAAAGGAGGCATACTGTGATCAGCACCACATGTAACACGTTTCCCACAATTGGCAAAGAAAATTTACTTCTACAGTTTAAAATTTCTAACATTTCTGTGTGCATTATATTCCAAGTAGTATTAATTTCATGTAAGAATTCGTAGAGCTGTACGTCTGTTACCCCCATACATATCAACATTGCGGTAATCTCTTAAATATTGCGACCGTATTGAGTCGTTATTCTATGTGGCACAGATCGGCTGTCACTTCCTGTCGACTCGCTTGTCTTATTAATGTAGCCCATTCATCAGACCGCCCAAACGCGCGGCTTAGTAACGGCCGGAAGTGACAAACGATAGTTGTCGGATAAAATAAGGACTCTGTATATCAAAACCAACTGGTGTATTTTTGCGTTTTCTTGCCAAGTAAATGGCTGTGTAATAGTCTGCTTACACGTCTTACTGTCATGACGCCATGCACAGGGGTACCTCGCTCATGGAATTCTCTGGTACGTTTCGGCCTTATTCATCCACTTCCCCATGTGCAATAAACAAACATGGCTGTGTTCCTTCTCGCGCCATGCGTCACCCCCAAGCTGTCAGCCGTCTCTCCTCCCCTTACATTTCATATGTATATACAATCAAAGCGTGTAAACACAATATACAGGGCAACAGCCTCTAGACATTTTCTGGGTTAAACAATTGATTTTTACCTAATCTTCTTGCTATATCTTCTTCTTCTTCCATGGCGTTACAGCCGGGGTGGGCCAGAGCCTCCTTCTTTTTGGGATTTCATCCCGAAGGTTTCCTGGTCGGTAAGTGTGCATTCTGTAGTGAGTGACCGGCTCAATGACCGCACTTTTTGCTCGATCCTGATGAGACTGCCAGAGCCATCTGGCAGGCAGGGTGAGAAATGGCCGCTTTGAATTTTGCTACGGACACTACTGGTTCTTCTTCATGCCCGAAGGTTCTTTTAATCTACGACATGGGACAGACGGCTTTACTTCCCCTCCGATTTTTATCACCCTTAAAAATCCATCGCCCTCGGCCGGGATCGAACCCGCGAACCTTGGGTCCAGTGCCGAGCACGCTAACCACTAGTCCACGAGGGCGACATTTTCTTGCTATATAAAGACAGAAAATCTTATAGTATTACCCCTCGCAATAAGTTACGAACTAATTGACGGATTTTCTTTAAACTTGGTAAGAACACTTCAATACGAGAAGCTATTCCACAAAAATACTTTTAAAATTTCCTTTCATTGTTAACATAAAATACAGTTCGTGAGCAATTCTGAGGTGGGAAGGACACTAACGGCAATAAACACAAGTGTCGTGCAACTTTGTACGGCAGCTGAAATTAAAACGACTTGCAACTTGTGTTCAGGTTATTTCACTACAGAGTGATAATGCAGTGACAAAGACTAGCGATATCTGTGAACTATCAGCAATTTAGCTCCCGGTATAGTGACGAATATTACACAGAGTCAAGGAGGACAGGAATATCGTACATACAATGAAAAGAAGAAAGGCTAACTGGATTGGTCACATCTTGCGTAGAAACTGCCTTCTGAAACACGTGACTGAAGGAAAGTTAGAGGGAAGGATAGAAATGACGGGAAGACGAGGAAGAAGACGTATGCACCTACTGGATGACCTTAAGGAAAAGAGAAGATACTGGAAATTGAAAGAGGAAGCACTAGATCGCACCCTGTGGAGAACTCGCTTTGGAAGAGGCTACGGACCTGTCGTAAGGCAGACTACAGAATGTATGGTGACGAAAACTAGTGAATATCAGAGATACGAACATGAAATTTAGCACGCAGATGTGTTACAAATTTATCTATAAATTCTACTGTACATAATGTATTTCCGTACATTAACTATCATAATCATCGAGATAAAGTGTTGAAATGGGCGTTTTCGGAACAAGGTAGACGCTCGTATATCAGTTTGACGGGGAATGGCAAACAGAGTTACAACGGGAATTATTACATAGCAGATTTGCAAAAAGTGCGTCGTCGTTCAGGTCTAGACGTCTGGCTCTTGCAGAGACCTCCAGCTGTAATAATATTTTAAATATTGTACTGCTTAACGAGATAGCATGCAGTCGTAAGACGGCACATACTACCCTTTCGTTCTCAGAAACAACGCGTTCTGAAACTGCACTGACTGCGACCATCCTGTCTAGTCATGTCAACGCTATTTCAACCCCAAATGAAGGCAAGGTACAGGTACAGTTGTCCATGTGCACGCCATGAGGGCATATGGGGAAATGAAGGTATAGCTCCACTCGTTATTAGCCGCCGTACTAGACTGAAGTGAGCGGTCAGGTTCATGCCCCGACCACCCTAACCCTATATAAAGAGATCCAGGTGCCTATTGAATAGGCGGCTGGGTGGGACTCATAGACAATCCGGACGTTTCGGAATGGATAAAAATCTCTTCCCCCTTTCGAGAATCGGAACGAAGACAGTGTTTAATAACTTTAATGTACGTGGCAAAATTAAAAAAAAGACAGGCAATGTACGTATAACATAATATAGAGACGCGTTCGCGTAACCATTGCTGCCGTGTAAAAGCAATAAGTATTACACATTCTGTGTGTGTGTCTGTAGCCTTAGTTATCCAGCATGCAAAGCGCATGCGTCGTATTATATTGTCATCTGTGGCCTGTCTGGCTCTACCATATTTTTCCACATTATCTCATAAACGGCACGGTTTTCGGAAAAACGTTATTGAACATAAAATGTGTGTTTTGATTTTCTGTACAACTTTTGTCTGAAACATTTCTGATTCTAAGAAGAATCGAGCGATATATCATAAGTATATATAGGTATTTATGTAAAGTACCCGTTATTCTTGTCAGATTTTAATGAAGCTTGAATTTTCTCGACATACATTCAAATAATACTTAAGTACTAAATTTAATGAAAATCCGTTCAGTGGGAGCTGAGTTGTTCCATGCGGACATACGGATGGACAGACAGACATGACGAAGCTAATAGTAGCTTTTCGCAATTTTGCGAACACGCCCAAAAATTCATAACCTCTGGTAACCACGGTAACCGCGTATCCATAAAATTAACTGTAACGTTAGTAACCATCGCAAAGATGGTCACAAAGGTAAGAATAACAACCACATGAACCCTGGTAACAAAGACAGCCATGATGACGTCAGTAAACAACGTAATCGCAAAGTCACGTCTGTCTTCATGTCAACAGGCTGTCAACAGGCAACAGACGATAGTGCATGGCGGGCAGAAGGACGGACAGACATGACGAAGCTAGCAGCCGCTTGTCGAAACTTTGCGAAAGCGTCTAAGAACGCATTCTCCATCTTGAGTACCAACTGTCTTCTGGACTTTGTCCATCGTCCGGATATAATATTAAAATAATATAAAAATCACGACGTTTCGGAAGCTGTTTCGTCTTCCGTCTTCAGGTGATGGGAGGGGAGACATCTACTCAGATGGGTCCTTTTTGGACTGAGCTTATCTCAATCACTGGACCAGTGATTGAGATTGAGATTGATATTGTATTTTAATATTTTATTCGGACGATGGACAAAGTCCAGAAGACAAATAGTTCTCAATATTATACACCGTCGTCAGAATCTTTAACAATTCAATCTCCATCTTCTTCAGCAATCACACAGACCACATCCTCGACCTGTTTAGATTCGCCTTTAACTTCTTCAATAAATCCCTTTAGACGTTTTTCGTGGTTCCATTCTATTGCGAGGTGTGTATCCACACTGCAGAACGTACAGACACATCCACACAATGAGCCAGATTCGAACCCGCGTCCTCAGAGTCTGAACCGTCCAATACCCTCGCGTCATAGACGCCCTGCCTCTGCATTTGAAAATTCTTCAGTGACGCCAGGAGCTAGGCAAGTGTTTAGTAGGCAGGAAGCAACGGGCGCACATCAACATGCTCCCCCCCCCCTGCCTACCCCAGCGCCTCATACCCTTCGCGGGGCTGCCCACCGATTGTCATGTTCTCACCCGGAAAATTAGATTGCATTCCTCGGATTCTAGCAGGGTCCATCCCCCGTAGACACCATCCCAAAACACGCTTTTAAACAAGCCAAGAAGGGGAGGAATTTCGGATACATTCCTTGCCCAATCTGGGCAGCTCCTAGAAGCCTGCTGCCCGCAACACTACTACTTCTTTCGTTGTCAAGGAATGCTTGTGTCGCATCGCTAGTCCAGGGCCGCGTGCTAGTCGGTGGCGCACCCTGGAATTTAGTGGTTCCTGTGGCTGAACATTTGGGAGCAGCACAACCACGACACAAGCCAAGGCAGAAAGAGCGAGATTTCTACACCTGCTGGAGGGAAATATTAAACACGTACTGAGGTCTTACCCAGCTTCAGGTCCAAGTAACTAAATACAATAAAGTCGCATTAAGAGGCTAACACCAATTACCTAAAAGTCTATAGATAAAACGGAATGAAGTTGAAACCTGACTCTGTTGGCAATTTTCTGTTTCGCAAGAATAATATACTGGAGATTTTTTTTCCTATGGCTCGACAGACCCTAGGTGGCCTAGGCCGCCTCATTTTTCGAGGCTTCACGATCACACTTTAGACACATCACACTCGGTAGAACTCCTCTGGACGAGTGACCAGCCCGACGCAGAGACCTCTACCTGACAACACACATCACTCACAAGAGACAGACATCCATGCCTCCGGCGGGATTCGAACCCGCATTCCCAGTAAGCGAGCGGCCGCAGACCCACGCCTTAGACTGCGCTGCCACTGGGATCGGCACACTGGACATTAGTAAAACAAAACTCAGGTTCAATTTTGAAAATATTCAATGGGCAAACGGAAGGATAACAGCAGTATGTAAAAGCGTCTGCTTGAACATTTGTTTTATATAATTCAGTTGATTTTAAGGCGATGCATTCCGTTGTGTTGTAGTAGCAAAACATAAACAAATAATCAACCGTCAAATACAACTATACATATGTTACTATATCAGATATTCAGCTACATGTTTCGGCATACATTGAAGTCATCATCAGGCTGCAGACGTAAAATTCAAAACTTTAACAACTGCAATATTAAGATATATAAAAATATACTCAAGTACACATGTCGAAATTATTGCATCTGTTTATGTTTCCTAGTGTGAAAATTGTGACCGAAAAAGACAGACCTACGTATTAAGCAGACTCGAAGTAGCTGGATATAACGACAAAATATACAATAAAATTTGTAGGTAAGAAACTATGATCATATTAATTCCAAAAGCATGGAGTGTATATATATTTTGCTCCGTTAATTAAATTAGAAGAAACATTCCGGCCACAAATGCGAAACAATGAAACGACATATTCTACACAGTGTTTGCAAAGCAGTACACAGAAAATAAAGAAGAATGAGGCGTACCTGGAAAACTAAAAAGATACGTTCAAGACATCCAAAAACACCGCCATCTATAACATTATCACACATATGTCCTTATATTTGTGAAACTAGGCCGTTGTGTCTTTTACGAAACCAAAACAAAACACTGTCACGCCACCTGTTGATAAAAACAGAGTCACATCCAATGACCCATTTATCAAGTGTGATACCACTCGAATGACATGATTTGGAGGGTTGATAATACTGTACAAATGCTAACAGGAGTTAGTGGACTGGTAAGTGTAAAAGAGTGTACTTACAGCCGGACAAGGTTGGGCATGTTGCTAAACAGCATGTCGGGAATGTACCGCAGCCGATTGTTGTTTATACGCCTGGAAAAAAAAAAACACCCTGTATAATTAATACAGCAGTGGAAAAGGGAATATATTTATGTTAAGTGGACAGTACAAGGATAACATTCAGACACAACCGCAGTACCCATATTTTCCGTAATTTTGCTGCTTGATTTCACGTTCCTGGTGACTTGACTCATAATCCTGAAGGTACCGAGTTCAAGGCTTCCCCTGTCAACCATTACAATTCTGTGTATTTATCACTCCTTCCTCAAGACAATAGCATTCTCGCTGTATCGGCTTCATTCGCAGTTCGTGCTGCATAGACAGTCACCCACACACACTCGCCAAATATTCTGTGACCTTGTCAATTGATACAGCGTAGCTAAATAACCTACAGGTTGTCAAATACCAGCACAGAAGTCACACCAGTAACGTCTCTGCTTGTATCTGTGAGACACTGTAATCGAGTCTAGGGACAGTCACCTGCTTTGCCGGCTGAGCTACAGCAGTGCACAGAGATAGTCACATGGCCGAGATATGGCCATCAGCAGGTGGCAAGAGAAAGTGGTCAAGCTTTGAGAAGTCAGGACTTCTGGGATATCACGCTGTGTCGTTGGGTGAGTTGTTTCCGACGTTTCAAAGGAACGTAGTTTCTTCGAAACGTAGTTTCTTCGAAACGTCGGGAACTAACCCAGCGACGCCATCGTAGCAAAGAAGGTTCAATCCCAAACAACACCGTTGTGGAAACCCACACTTCACATGTCCAACCTTTGCTATTAGTCGAACTGTCAATCTAAGGACAATCTGCAGAAGCTGGTAGCTCTGTAAGGACATGGAGGTCCGCAGTTCTCTGTCGATGTAATAGCAATGATAAGAAGGCGAGGTATAAACTAATGACGATGAAATCGGGGTCCAATTTGTCCCAAAGCCTCTCCGGTGGGTGACAGACTAACTGAATCTGAGAAGGAAGGGATGATCGCGGAAATCAACTGCAATCAGCCACCCTTTGTTGCGTGCAGCCACGTCCCGAGGCGGAATGACAATCAGGCAATCAGGCGCATGAGACAAGTTAGAGTTCACATCAGTGGCGGAGTCCTCAATACAGGCTAATGATACAAGAGAAAGTTGCGGAGAGAAACATTCCTTTGCAGAGAAATAAGGTCCTTTACTAGAGAGTTTCGCACTGCAATGTTCATCATATACTACTCTACAAGAGCATGGGGCAGATCCCAGTGGCCGCGCGGTCTAAGGCGTGGGTCTGCGGCCGCTCGCTTACTGGGATTGTGGGTTCGAATCCCGCCTAGGGCATGGATGTCTGTCTCTTGTGAGTGTTGTGTGTTGTCAGGTAGAGGCCTCTGCGTCAAGCTGATCACTCGTCCGGAGGAGTCCTACCGAGTGTGGTGTGTCTAAAGTGTGTAATCGCGAAGCCTCGAAAAATGAGGCGACCTAGGCCCCCAAGGGGCTGTCGAGCCATTGAAAAAAAAAAAAGAAGAGCATGGGTGGCCGTTGGTAGCGCTACAGGACGGACTGTCACGTGGTGAAGTGTTCAGCCAATCCGTGACATTTTCCTTCGATATGTGCCATCCGCTTGTTCCAGTGGCTTTCTTTTCTTTTCCTTAAAATTTTTTTTAGATAAATGTTTCGTTTTAATGTGTTTTCTTGTGTTTCCAAAAAGGAAGAACATATTTTGCCTAGACACGATGAAAACTTGAGCGTAACAATAGCGTTTGGCCATAACGCACTGCCGATTTACAGTACCACAGTTGATACACACAGTCGCTATTACTGTTGGCCACTCACCCGCCGTCACAGCTGAATCGTAGTATAGGCAGCTCGGCAGTACACAGAAATATGAGGTCTGACAATGAAGTAAAAGCAATCTCATTACAGGCCTGGACAACCCTTACGGTTCCAGGAGGTTGAGGCTCCCAGATTTCTAGACAATCGACACATGAATATGGTAAAGTTGTCAGTCCTACGCCTGGCCGCCTTTACCCCCCAGGAAATACTCCTGGTACTCATTTCTGTTAGAGGCTGAGTCGACCCCAGGGCAAGTGCGACGAAAGGATTATGTCAATGAAAAATTCCAATGACACCATCGGGTTGACAATGAAGTATCAGGTTTAATGACGGACAACTGTACTGAAGGGGCGACTTGTTGGTAAGTGTGCGGCTGTGTAAGTAGCATGAACACATAACAAGGACTAGACAGACTTACTGGGCAGCAGAATGAACAGAAATTGTGAGCATGTCATCGCAGCATTACATGACGCTGCTGGCGAGTATTGGATGTTTGTGTCTGTCTGTCTCTCTGCCTGCCTGTCTGTCTGTCCGTCAATCCATCCCTACCTGCCTACCGGTCTATCTAATTATCTATATACCTACGTACATATATATCTGCCTATCAATCTATCTATTTATCTACCTACCTATCTATCTATATATCTATGCCCATCCATCTGCCTGTCTGTCGGCCTATCAATCAATCAATCAGTCTATCTATCTATCTATCTATCTATCTCTACATTTACCCATCTATATCTCCTGATGTATTTACACCTATCTATCTATCTGTCTGTCTATCTATCTATCTATCTATCTATCTATATATCTACCTCTACATTTACCCATCTATATCTCCCTATCTATCTGTGTTCCTTCACCCATACACCTAACTACCTATCAATGCGTCTGTTCGTGACCGTACCGTGCCTTGACCGTGACCGTCAGTGTGGACACTGCTACTGAAACACAGTGACGGATATGACTGCAACGTGACTGTGTCTGCAGTGTCAATCGGAACCAAGGCTTCAGTCTTTCCTAGTGACAGCAACTTTTTTGTCGATTCATTTCAAGAGAGGATCACTTCAACATAAACATTTACGAAATCATATCTTCTGGTATATGTTTATCTTTAAATTAGTTTCTATGTATAAAATTTGAGTTTACACAGATTTTCTTCACACACTTTCAGGATCACACGCTTCTTCCCTGCGAAGCACACTTTCAATTAATCACTTCAGGTTTCAGTAACGACGCACAAAATGCAAACGCACGGACGTGATAATTAGAGCGTGTTTACTGTGAAACCTACGAATTGATTTCACGTTAGTAATCTGACTAAGCCTACACTATGTAAATAAATGACTGACTGACTCCATTCAGCAGAATACTTCTTGATAAGCTAACAGTTCCGCAGCTAGTCAATAAATTACCTGCACTTTATGAAACACGAAACCTTCATTACCGCTTTCACAACAGCCGGCCATTTGTCCCTATCCTGAGCCAGCTGAAGCCAATCCACGTCCTATTTTATTTCTTTAAAGAACCATTTCAATATTATGCTCGCAGCTACGCCCAGCTATTCCAAGCGCTTTGTTTCCTTCAGATTTCCCCCATTTCTCTTCTCCACCGTGCCACACGACCCGCCCATCTCATCACCCTTGATTTCATCGGCCGAATAGTAATTAGTGTAAAGTTGATTACGCCTGTGCAATATAAAACAATAAACATAATCGCTAAGCGACACAAGACACGACATGTCGGCAGGTATCAACACTAACACTTGAGACTTCCCCCGGCGTCCTGAACCTGATTTGTCTCTCAAGACGTCAGGGGGCAGGCACCACCGCACACAGGTGCCGTCCCTACTCTTCACAGCACTAATTACTTCCTTGGATTATTAGAAGAGCAGCTACTTCTCCCAGGGGCTATAAATTACAAATGCAGCTCGTTGTTATGCACGAAGATAGGGCGATACTGTCACTGCATATCTCAAATCCACGCCGAGACCGGCTTACACTAGACCAGCGGTATTAAACCTGTTTTGTTCGCGTACCCCCACATATAATTTCTCTTCAACTTTGTACCCCCAAAGTTGTTGGTGCATAATTCAAGTTATACATAGTCTATAATCTACATCTAAAATAAGTTAAATAAATTACATCCAAAATAATGTATTAAATGAAAAAAGGAGAATCAAGCTATTAAATAACAAATATATTATTGCCTATCATATAAAAATTAATAAAGGAACAAAGGTATTTTAGCAAAGCAAAATTATATGCACTATGTGGAATAAAATGAAACTAGCCGCCCAGATAAGAATCGCATAAAGGAGAGAGAGAGAGAGAGAAAAAAATGACGCTCCCAAATCGCATGTCCTTATGTCCGGGTCTCTTGTGGCTAACCCTAAATCTAGCCCTGATTATTCAGTGTTTATCATGAAATAATATATTTGTTTGTTTTAATTTTACGTACCCCCTAAGATATCTTCGCGTACCTCCGGGGGTACGCGTACCCCAGGTTGAACACCACTGCACTAGAACATGTATTGCTGGGAAACAAAGAGGCTGGACCGGAGGGCTTAGCTAAAGAAATGACCGCAAACAGAAACTGTTACGTATCTGCCAATTAATTCCCACTGAATGGACCTACTCTATACACATTTTCTTCACCGCTGGACAGCCCTAGAGGGCCTGGACCTACTCATTGTTGAAGTGTCGCGATCACAATCAGACACACAAGACTCGGTAGGACTCCTCTGGACGAGTGATCAGTCCGACGCAGAGACCTCTACCTGACAACACTTAACACTCACAAGACAGGACATTCATGCACCGCGAATTCGAACCACAATCCCAGCAAGCGAGCGGCCACAGACCCACGCCTTAGACCGCGCGGCCACTGGCATCGACACATTATACACATTACCCCACCAAAATACATCAAAGTATAAATTTGTACGGCACAAGACTGAAGTTTTCAGGCATGTGGCGCTGTTTTTGGATAGGTAGTTCCCAACGTTTCAAAGGACCGTATTGCCTCCATCGTCAGGGTCGAGCAGTCACAGAAGTGTGGCAATCTTAAACAACGCCACTGTGAAATTCACGTCTCGCATTTTTATTACAATTAATTGCGACACGATGTCCTAATCTGTGATATTATTAAAGTGTTCAGTGATATCATTAAACATAATCGGGTCGCAATTTCTCTTTTGCTATTGAAGTACTTTCATTGGTGCAGTTAATACTGACATGGGCCTAGATAATACTAACATGGGCCTAGATAATACTAACATGGGCCTAGTTAATACTGACATGGACCTAGATAATACTAACATGGGCCTAGTTAATACTGACATGGGCCTAGATAATACTAACATGGGCCTAGTTAATACTGACATGGGCCTAGTAATATACATGGGCTAGTATAACATGCTAGTTAACTGACATGGGCCTAGTTAGTACTGACATGGGCCTAGATAATACTGACATGGGCCTAGATAATACTACATGGGTCCTAGTTAATACTGACATGGGCCTAGATAATACTGACATGGGCCTAGATTAATACTGACATGGGCCCCAGTTAATACTGACATGGGCCTAGATTAATACTGACATAGGCCCAGTTAATACTGACATGGGCCTAGTTAATACTGACATGGGCTAGATAATACTAACATGGGCTAGTTAATACTGACATGGGCCAGTTAATACTAAACATGGGCCTAGATAATACTGAATGGGCCCAGTAATACTAACATGGGCCTAGTTAATACTGACATGGCCTAGATAATACTACATGGGCCTAGTTAATACTGACATGGACCCAGTTAATACTGACATGGGCCAGATAATACTGACATGGGCCAGTTATAATACTGACATGACCTGTAATAACTAACTCGGGACCTAGTTCAACTGTACATGGGCCGTAATACTGCTTGGGTCTCGAATAAATACTGACATGGGCCTAGTTAATAATGACATGGGCCCAGTTAATACTGACATGGGCCTAGATAATACTGACATGGGCCTAGTTAATACTGACATGGGCCCAGTTAATACTGACATGGGTCTAGTTAATACCGGCATGGGCCTAGATAATACTAACATGGGCCTAGTTAAAACTGACATGGGCCTAGATAATACTGACATGGGCCTAGATAATACTGACATGGGCCCAGTTAATACTGACATGGGCCCAGTTATTACTGACATGGGCCTAGTTAATACTGACATGGGCCCAGTTATTACTGACATGGGCCTAGTTAATACTGACATGGGCCCAGTTACTAATAATATTGAACACAGTCATGCGTTGTAATGAATAACTCGGGAAGACAGTTCGGGTCGATGTCAGTGGCTCGTAGCCTACTTTGCGTCCCTCCGAACTACACAATGCACCTGACAACAGAAACACTGAAATCAATAATAGATTACAGATGTCAAGACTGACGCTACGGAAAACTACAAACATAGAAAGGAACTGGTCTTGTAATTTGGAGCACAAAATTGTTCAATACAATTTCCTAGTCGGTGTATTTCACTGGCCCTGACGTTCCTTTATCCACAGCAAGTAACGTAGCAAAACATTGACTATTTAGTTACCTTTCATGTCACATATTTCAACTAAACGATTTACATTTGGTATAGATATCTGTCTGAGATATTAAAATGGATTTTAAGGAAATAGGATGTAATGGGGTGGACTGGATTGATCTGGCTCAGGATATGGACAATTGCCGGGCTCTTGTGAATGGGTAATGTAATAAACCTTGGGTTCCACAAAATGCAGGGAATTTCTTGACTAACAGAGGAACTATCAGCTTTTCAAAAAGGACCTTGCTCCATGGTGTTAGATAGATAGGACGTCCTAAAATAGGCCGAAGGTTACTTTAACACTATGTATTTACGCTAATTATAACCACCCGCATAACACATAACTCATGGGCAGTGCTGTATTACTCACATATATGCTACAGTACATAAATAACATACGGCTAACCACGTGTGTTGTACGGACTGACACGTAACACATTCCTCATTCATACAAAATTTGAAAACCGTAGCCTGATTGAGGAAATAACATTTTACATTTTTCCATTTCATTCTACCCTTCCCAAGACTTCAAAAAAGACAAACGATTAATCCACATACTTATATATTTTCCTCCTCAATGTCGGTATGCGGTGGCGCAGTTGGTTGAGGCACTGCGCTACAAGCCAGAAGGTCGCGGGTTCGATTCCCGATAGTGTCATTGACATAATCCTTTCGGTCGCACTATGGCCCTGGGGTCGATCAGTGTCTAATAGAAATAGTACCAGGAATATTTCCTGAGGGGTAAAGGCGGCCGGTGCATACGGCTAACAACCTTACCACCTTCATGTGCCGATTGTTTAGAAATCTGGGAGCCTCAACCTCCTGGAACCCTAAGGGCCTGTCCAGGTTACCTTACCTAAATGTGTTTATTAAGGTTTTAAGAGCCTTAAGATGACCTACTTTAGGCCGAAACATGTAGCTGCTCAATTAGACAGATGACTTTATAGTCTAATAAAGATAGCTGTGTTGAGACTGATGTTGATTTTACCAATTCTTAGTACAAAATAAGTTCAGTGTTCACCATCATCGTCATCACAACCAACGTTTACACTTAAGACTTGTTCCTTTTCGAGCTAAAGGTATTCTTGGTCCTTCGGTCTTCGTCTACTTCAAACCACAAATTCAGAATTACGTTCATTAATCGTTGCGTGTTTACGATAAACCTGCCGCTACGCACAAAACGTTACTGCATCCTGCAGGCAGTCACCAAACACAATACCTGTCACATTAAATTCAATAGCATGTACACAGTATCGTCCTATTTAACTGCCTTTTCCTGTCTGGTCGACAGCTTCTTGACATTTTGAAAACATTGCCTGTGTTTGCGGGAGCCGGGATAGCTCAGTCGGTATAGCGACTCGCTACGAGCTGGACGGTCCGGGGATCGAATCCCGGTGGAGGCGAGATTTTCAGCACCCGTCCAGACCGGCCCGTCGCAGAGAACTCTACCTGACAACACACAACACTCACAAGAGACAGACATCCATGCCCTAGGCGTGATTCGAACCCACAATCCTAGCAAGCGAGCGGCCGCAGACCCACGCCTTAGACCGCGCGGCCACTGGGATCGGCAACCATAACATTATACTCCTCGATTATAAACACTCGTTTATAACGACACAAAATTTTCAGTCCCTTTCATGACGTTATAACCGAGTTCGACTGTATTAGGCACCAACGTACAAAATTTAGTCGCCCGGGCGACCTTGGAGCCCGGGATTTGTGCACGCCTGCGTTACTGGGCCGCACTTTGTTGAGGATAAAAATCGGACTGCGACAGCGCAGACACTTGTGAGACAGAAACAACTTTTCTGTGAGGTCACGCGTACTGGCCCCCACGATGTCCACCTTCAAACCTGGGCAGATTTTTGATAGTTCACGATACATCGGGAAGTTCTCACAGAATCCAGATCTCACACAGATGAAAATCATGGCTAATTAAACCAACAAATACACAACGCAGCTGAAATTTTTTCTGATTCTTCTTCGGCACACTGCCTTACAGTTTAACCAGTACCTCCTACACAATGACAGCCCATACAGATCTGTCTTCTGCTTTCTTCCTCCATCTCTTGACACCCATCGGTTTCAGAACATTCTCAGTAAAGTCTAACCACCTTAATTTTGGTCTTCCTGCATTTCTTCTTCCATCTGGTTTCTCCAGAAATACTTTTTACGGTCCTATCGTCAGACATTCTTACCACATGACCAGCCCATTCTGGTCTTCATACATTTACTGTTGTTACAATATTTGGTATTCTGTACATAACCTGAAATTCATCATTAGTTCGGATTCTCCAGCCAGTTTGTTCTTTTATTGGGCCATATATCTTTCTGGCCAATCCCAGAGGCCGTGCGGTCTAAGGCGTGGATCTACGGCCGCTCGATTACCTGGGATTGTGGGTTCAAATCTCGCCGGTGGCATAGATGTCTGTCTCTTGTGACTGTTGTTTGTTGTCAGGTAGAGGTGTCTGTGACGGGCTGATCACTAGTCCAGAGGAGTCCTACCGAGTGTGGTGTGTCTAAATTGTGTCATCGTGAAGCCTCGATAATGAGGAGGGCTAGGCCCCCAAGGGGCTGTCCAGCCATTGAAAAAAAACATATATATATATATCTTTCTTAGTATTTTCGGCTTCCATGTTTTAAGGGCTGAGTAGTATTCCAGCTACCAAGAATTGTCTCAGTTTCCCCGTTTGATTCCGTAACAGGGCCAACTATCAGTTAATTAGTAATAATGCTTAGACTGCAGAACAAACATGTAATTAGCTGTCTCTACACTGCAGTGGGAGGAGACAGGACAAAACAATTATCCATCCTCCCCCCTCGCCATATTCCGAGCGGATACGAGAGCTGACGCACACATTTTGTTATCCCATGTCACCTCTATTACGACGCACGAGATCATCATCGTCATCATCATCATTATCACACCATTACACTCTCGCGCTGTATCGCGCGCAGTGGAATTTATTTTGTTGTTACTTGGTGATGCTGTCGGCGTAGAACACACAGCGTCGAACTGTAGTGTAATCAGTGAACAGCGAATTGTAACGGATGTTGAACGAAGAGATCCAGGCATACCTGAGGGAAAATCCCGGTATTTATTCTAGATGGATCAAGGAATGCAAAAATGAGGATAGTTGGTGTTCCGGCCGGGTTTCGAATCCAGTATCAGCATACAGTTTCAGACAATTCATCCCAGTTTCGTTCTTAGATAATCAACCTTTGAATACGAGCAGCAGGACTGCTTGAACCAACTGGGGGTGTTCGAAGTGCGTGTCACGTTTACGGAGCCGAAGTGCCTTACTTACGGGCCTATAACCAGGGATTACTTGGACACTCCCTAACAGGATGACTTGTTTCTAAATGCAATGTGATTTGAATCACTGAAAGACAGGCAGCTGCACAGATATTGAAAAATATATATATATTGTCACATTATATTCACCGTGCATTCTGTCTTATATAACAGATTTTATTTAAACCAACATATGCACTACACCTTTTCGTCATATATACCCCTACATATGTTTCGACTACTTACTAGTCATCATCAGAGGGATCAAAGTGACACAACGCAGCCGTCAGGCGAAGCCTACAGAACACGGCACAACAACACGGTACAACAACACGGCACAACAACACGGCACAACAACACGCCACAGATAAATTCACCAGCCATTTGAGAAGGAAACAAGACCAGCTGCCAATAATTTTAAATAAATTTTAAACGTTTTAACCAAAAAGGAAAACAAACGCACTTATATATTTTAACCACTGAAGCAAAAATGCTACATGTTTTTATAGTGAACATAGTTCATCTTATTTTAACATTGAATGTGAACCAACTATTATAGTGGATGTGTAGTCTGTGTTTATATACTTTGATCCCCCTGATGATGACTAATAAGTAGTCGAAACATATGTAGGGGTATATATGACGACAAAGGTGTAGTGCGTATGTTGGTTAAAATAAAAACTATTATATATATATATATATATATATATATATTGTGTTTAAAGAACCCGGAAGTTAATTAAAGTGTTCACGGACACCCGCCTTTGGCCTTATCCTCAGCCAGTTAAATCCAGGCTACAACTGCAAAACTATTTATCATAAGTGTATTTTAATATTATCCTCACGTCCATTCCAGTTGTCTGCTCTCTTTATATTTTTTGAACACAGTGCTTTATCCGTTTTTACTTTCTCCCATGCACTCTACATGTTCCACGATGACATTCTTCTTACCTTGATCACCGAAATTAGAATACACCATGAATTTGACTAAGTATTAAGTTCCTCGTCACGTGGATTTTAACTTTCCTGTTATCCTAATCACGAAGTAGATTCCTTCTTCAAAAGTCATAGTTCCCGTCTAGTCAAAAAAGTTCCCAAATTTTATGGAACCCTAAGGTTCATTGCCGTGCTCAAAAGGTCCTGAGCCAGATTACTCAGTCATGTCCCTCACATCCATTTCAATATCATCCACATTCTCCTGTTACGCAGTCTTTCTTAAGGTCAAATCTAATCGCCTTAACAAGCTGAATGTAACTGGTACATGCTGCCTGAATTACCGAACAAGGTGAAGCCTTCGCCTTAACAAGCTGAATGTAACTGGTACATGCTGCCTGAATTACCGAACAAGGTGAAGCGTTCGCCTTAACAAGCTGAATGTAACTGGTACATGCTGCCTGAATTACCGAACGAGGTGAAGCCTTCGCCTTAACAAGCTGAATGTAACTGGTACATGCCTGAATTACCGAACAAGGTGAAGCCTTCGCCTTAACAAGCTGAATGTAACTGGTACATGCTGCCTGAATTACCGAACAAGGTGAAGCCTTCGCCTTAACAAGCTGAATGTAACTGGTACATGCTGCCTGAATTACCGAACAAGGTGAAGCCTTCGCCTTAACAAGCTGAATGTAACTGGTACATGCTGCCTGAATTACCGAACAAGGTGAAGCCTTCGCCTTAACAAGCTGAATGTAACTGGTACATGCTGCCTGAATTACCGAACGAGGTGAAGCCTTCGCCTTAAGAAGCTGAATGTAACTGGTACATGCTGCCTGAATTACCGAACAAGGTGAAGCCTTCGCCTTAACAAGCTGAATGTAACTGGTACATGCTGCCTGAATTACCGAACAAGGTGAAGCCTTCGCCTTATCAAGCTGAATGTAACTGGTACATGCTGCCTGAATTACCGAACAAGGTGAAGCCTTCGCCTTAAGAAGCTGAATGTAACTGGTACATGCTGCCTGAATTACCGAACAAGGTGAAGCCTTCGCCTTAAGAAGCTGAATGTAACTGGTACATGCTGCCTGAATTACCGAACGAGGTGAAGCCTTCGCCTTAAGAAGCTGAATGTAACTGGTACATGCTGCCTGAATTACCGAACGAGGTGAAGCCTTCGCCTTAAGAAGCTGAATGTAACTGGTACATGCTGCCTGAATTACCGAACAAGGTGAAGCCTTCGCCTTAACAAGCTGAATGTAACTGGTACATGCTGCCTGAATTACCGAACGAGGTGAAGCCTTCGCCTTAAGAAGCTGAATGTAACTGGTACATGCTGCCTGAATTACCGAACAAGGTGAAGCCTTCGCCTTAACAAGCTGAATGTAACTGGTACATGCTGCCTGAATTACCGAACAAGGTGAAGCCTTCGCCTTAACAAGCTGAATGTAACTGGTACATGCTGCCTGAATTACCGAACAAGGTGAAGCCTTCGCCTTAACAAGCTGAATGTAACTGGTACATGCTGCCTGAATTACCGAACGAGGTGAAGCCTTCGCCTTAAGAAGCTGAATGTAACTGGTACATGCTGCCTGAATTACCGAACAAGGTGAAGCCTTCGCCTTAACAAGCTGAATGTAACTGGTACATGCTGCCTGAATTACCGAACAAGGTGAAGCCTTCGCCTTATCAAGCTGAATGTAACTGGTACATGCTGCCTGAATTACCGAACAAGGTGAAGCCTTCGCCTTAAGAAGCTGAATGTAACTGGTACATGCTGCCTGAATTACCGAACAAGGTGAAGCCTTCGCCTTAAGAAGCTGAATGTAACTGGTACATGCTGCCTGAATTACCGAACGAGGTGAAGCCTTCGCCTTAAGAAGCTGAATGTAACTGGTACATGCTGCCTGAATTACCGAACGAGGTGAAGCCTTCGCCTTAAGAAGCTGAATGTAACTGGTACATGCTGCCTGAATTACCGAACAAGGTGAAGCCTTCGCCTTAACAAGCTGAATGTAACTGGTACATGCTGCCTGAATTACCGAACGAGGTGAAGCCTTCGCCTTAAGAAGCTGAATGTAACTGGTACATGCTGCCTGAATTACCGAACAAGGTGAAGCCTTCGCCTTAAGAAGCTGAATGTAACTGGTACATGCTGCCTGAATTACCGAACGAGGTGAAGCCTTCGCCTTAAGAAGCTGAATGTAACTGGTACATGCTGCCTGAATTACCGAACAAGGTGAAGCCTTCGCCTTAAGAAGCTGAATGTAACTGGTACATGCTGCCTGAATTACCGAACAAGGTGAAGCCTTCGCCTTAAGAAGCCGAATGTAACTGGTACATGCTGCCTGAATTACCGAACAAGGTGAAGCCTTCGCCTTAAGAAGCTGAATGTAACTGGTACATGCTGCCTGAATTACCGAACAAGGTGAAGCCTTCGCCTTAAGAAGCTGAATGTAACTGGTACATGCTGCCTGAATTACCGAACAAGGTGAAGCCTTCGCCTTAACAAGCTGAATGTAACTGGTACATGCTGCCTGAATTACCGAACAAGGTGAAGCCTTCGCCTTAACAAGCTGAATGTAACTGGTACATGCTGCCTGAATTACCGAACAAGGTGAAGCCTTCGCCTTAACAAGCTGAATGTAACTGGTACATGCTGCCTGAATTACCGAACAAGGTGAAGCCTTCGCCTTATCAAGCTGAATGTAACTGGTACATGCTACCTGAATTACCGAACAAGGTGAAGCCTTCGCCTTAGCAAGCGACTGCCAATGACTGTGACTTGCTTACACACAAGTCAACCCCATTCCACCGACGCAGAAAACATGACAATTTTTTTTCGTTGACATTTATCCTCTCCGCCTCGCTACATCACCCGACGTGAAACAGTTGAAATGATATGAACAATGGGGGCTCGAAGGACAAAAAAACATGAATGAATGGCAGCCATCTTCCATGAACCCTGTAAATCCGTACACAATGTTCAAAAGCACGAACCCCCCATCATCCAGAGGTTCCTGGATTTCTGTAACACCCCGAACGGTCATTTTCCTATTCTTTATTCCCAGAAACGTGATATCTATTGACACGACTCCCACAAATACCCGGATACATTTCGGGATCACTAAGGGCAGATTATAGGGCAGGGGAGGCTAGACCATTGACGCCCTGTCCGCTTTTTGACCTCATGAATGAAAGACTCCTTCTCCACAGGTACCAATTTTAATCTGCGTACAATCTGTCTGTTCAAAGAACGGCATCTGTAAGCTGCGCACGAAACGTCAGTGTGTCACGTTTTGGCGTTGTACGTGAGCCCTCTGCTGTGCGGATAGCTCTGTGTAATTGTTGTCCTCAAAGGTAAAGTGGTAAGGGTAAGACCTGCCTGGGACTGGATGGAATACAAGGAGGACTGAGGATATCATGGCAGACCTCCTGGCATGTTGCTACCAGAATACACGGTGTCACATCCCGAATGACCGAAATATTAGAAGGATTCCGCCGTGGTGTAAATGAGATCTGCGCTCGTCTGGGATTTTACGCAGCGTAGATTCGTAGATTATTGCCGACGTTTCGGTACAATCTATCTGTCCTATCTTCAAGGGTCAAGCAGTGCTTCTTGGACTGCTTGACCTTTGCACTTTTATGATAATATGTCGCTGAATTCTTCTTACAATGAGAAATGTTTTAGACAAAAGTTGTAGACAAAATCAAAACACACATTTTATGTTCAATACTTTTTTTTCCGAAAATCTTGCCGTTTATGAGATAATGTGGAAAAATATGGTACAGCCGGACAGGCCACAGATGACAATATAATATGGCGCATGCGCTTTGCATGCTGGATAACTAACAGACAAACACTCAAAATACGTAATAATTATTGCTTTTGACGGCAACAGTGGTTACGTGAACGCGCCTCAATATTACGTTATACGTACATTGCCTGTTTTTTATTCTACATACGTCACTGAAGGCGACTCTTTAGCAGTCGAAACATGTAGACAACATAAAGGGAATAAAATCACTCGTCCATCAAACACAACTATATATATATATATATATATATAAAAGGTCTGTAAATCAGCTGCATGTCCACGTTTCGACTTCTGATCAAGTCGTCATCAGGGCTGTATGTGAGAATCAAACTTAAAAATATGAATAAAGGTGTGGACAATGGTAAAAGCAAAGTTGTCCGTGATGGCATACCGGGTAAGTGGAGGTTCAGTCCCACCCAATCTTAACCTTGTCACCAGATGAAGGTGAGGATGGACGGGAATGACGCTATTTGGTGGAAACAGACAGCTACAGAAAGAATTGCGATTTACTACACCAACTTCTTTGGTGAACAGAATCGTCATAAATCTGTGGTCTCCTGGGTTATTACACGGCGTCGTGTGGTAATTATTTACCGACGTTTCGGGACAACGTATCGGTTCCATCCTCACGGGTCAAGATTCCGAGTAGGAAAAGCCTCCTCGAAATCTTGACCCGTGAGGATGAGACCGATACGTTGTCCCGAAACGTCGGTAAATAATTACCACACGACGCCGTGTAATAACCCAGAAGACCACAGATTTCATCACCATCGCGGCGGAAGCCTGAAATCAAGATTAGAATCGTCACAAGATATCTGGCGCATAGACACGGTGACAGACAGACAGACAGACACAAACTTAAGACAAATACAATTATGCACCAAGTCCAAAAATATCGATGTTGGTTACGACAGTTTACACATATCTTTATGCTGTCTCTCACATATTTCGTCACGTTTTCCATCAAAAGGCAAGAAAACGAATCTATCTGTTAGCAGTCACATAAACAGAAATTAATCACCTTTGTTGTTAGGCTACGAAAATAAACACACACCTACGCAATGGTTAGCTAATTGATTGCCTCAGTATAAATTTAGAAATGTAACAGATTCGGCGAGGGGCACGCGGTGGCACAGTTGGTTGAGGCACTGCGCTACAACCCGGAACGTCGCGGGTTCGATTCCCGATGGTGTCACTGGAATTTTTCACTGACATAATCCTTCCGGCCGCACTATGGCCCTGGGGTCGACTCAGCCTCTAACAGAAATGAGTACCAGGAATCTTTCCTGGGGGGTAAAGGCGGCCGGTGCGTATGGCTGACAACCTTACCACCTTCATGTGCCGATTGTCTAAAAACCTGGGAGCCTCAACCTTCTGGAGCCCTAAGGGTCTGTCCAGGCCTGTAATGGGATTTAAAAAAAAAACAGATTCGGCGAACTTACACCGCTTGGAATGAAGAATGGTGTGTGTCGGTGTGTGGTGGTGTGTGATGGTGTGTCCTCGCACATCCTGCATGTGTGTGGTCTTCATTCAAACAGACATATTGAATAAGCTGAGTTTTTTTTTTGTGACTAAAAGCTGATTTTATGCCAAGAGAGAACCCATTCATAAAAATCAATCCATGTCGTTGTATTTTTCAAAACAAACGCTGTGGGTTATGTACAACCAGTTTCTGGTCTACTGCCCCAAAATAGGTGTGCGTTTTAGGCGCGGTCGCATAGTAGCGAAAAGCGCCTATTAGCTTCGTCATATCCGTCCGTCTGTCTGTCCGCACGTATCAGCGCGGCTCCCACTATACGGATTTAGGTGAAATTTGGCATTGGGGACTTTTGTTGAAATCTGCCGAGAAAATCCAGATTTGGTTAAAATCGGGCAAAAATGCCGGGCACTTTACCTGAAGACCCTAAGTACATTTTATTGTCCTCGGCAACACTAAAAAGCGCCGTCTTCGAGCGAAATGCTATCGGGCTGCTAGGATAGCTGAGGAGGTATAAACATTACGCGAACGCGCCATAATATGTTATACGTAAACTGCCTATCTTGTTTAATCTAGTCCTTCTGCCCTTCACAAGCCCTAATATATTCTTACACTCCTGTTGAAGAAATTTTATCTAAATTCAAATTTCATATTAAAAATTCAATTATGTATCTCAAACCTTTGCATACAGAAGAGTCCGCTGGACGTTCCAACTGACCGCTACGCCATTTTACATTTCCTTACAATCCATTTTAAATTTCTCACACAATCAAGTATTTACGTGGGGCTTCTTCCTTCCGAGTTTCTCGAACAAAATTTTATATACATTTACATATCCTCTGTCGACCTCGGTGGACTAGTGGTTAGCGTGCTCGCCACTGGACCCAAGGTTCGCGGGTTCGATCCCGACCGAGGTCGATGGATTTTTAAGGGTGATAAAAATCCGGAGCACCACTTCCTTCGGTCCCATGTCGTAGATTTACGGCATGTAAAAGAACCTTACGGGCATGAATTGAGATGTTTCGTAAGCAAAATTCAACCCCAATTTCTCACCCAAGTCTCCTGACTGTCTGCCAGATGGCTCTGGCTGTCACATCAGGATCGATAGTTGATAGTTGGCAGTCACCAACTGCCACGAATGCGCACGACCCAGTAACCTCGGAAAGAGGAGGCCCGAGCCCATATAGGGCTGTTGAGCCATGGTTATTATTATTATTATTATTATTTACATATCCTCTATGCGTGCTACACCTTCCTCCCACCCAGTCCTTGTGGTTCCAAACTATTTGCTGATGCGTTCATTACGCAATCTTTTGAGACATATTCCAATGCCACTCAGGCTCGAACACCCTCAATATCTTTTAAAACATTTCATTTTTACACCAGCCATCAATTTTCAATTAGACACAACCTTCTGTGCCACCATATACATGAAATTTTTCTTTCCACGGTGCAACAACCCCTAGTGGGCCAGGGCTTCCTCATTATCGAGGCTTCACGATCACACTCAGACACACTACAGTCGGTAGGACTCCTATGGACGAGTGATCAGCCCGTCGCAGAGACCTCTACCTGACAACACACAACACTCACAAGAGACAGACATTCATGCTCCCGCCGGGATTCGAACCCACAATTCCAGCAAGCGAGCGCCCGCAGACCCACGCCTTAGACCGCGCAGCCACTGGGATCGGCACACTAAATGTTTGATAAAACATTTTGTGAAATTGAATATTACTGCATTCATTCATTCTGCAGTCTGTCTTACGACAGGTCCATAACCTCTTCCAAAGCGAGTTCTCCACAAGGTGAGATCTAGTGCTTCCTCTTTCAATTTCCGGTATCTCCTCTTTTCCTTAAGATCATCCAGTACCTGCTTACGTCTTCTCCCTCGTCTTCCCGTCATTTCTGTCCTTACTTCCAACTTTCCTTCAATTACGTGTTTTAGAAGGCAGTTTCTACGCAAGATATTTATTACTGCAGTGTATTAAAATAAATTACTTTAAAATAATAAGTGTTAATCAAACCACATTAATATATGATTTAGAGTAGTAGGATGGTACAGAAAGGTGTTTCCAAACTCTCAAACCATGAGCTTTTGTTAATGGCTCGACAGCCCCTTGGGGGCCTAGGCCGCCAGGCTTCACGATCACACTCAGACACACCACACTCGGTAGGACTCCTCTGGACGAGTGATCAGCTCGTCGCAGAGACCTGTACCTGACAACACACAACACTCACAAGAGACAGACATCCATGCCCCCGGTGGGATTCGAACCCACGATCCTAGTAAGCGAGCGGCCGAAGACCCACGCCTTAGACCGCGCGGCCATTGGGATCGGCTACCATGTGCTTTACAATACCCAATTTAGTACAAATCTATTCACCCCTACAGCTGTGATGTACGATGCCATGCGCACGCAGATGGTCTCAGCATGAAGTGCGCCTGCAGTGTTCAAACGTCGTGTTGTGAACTCAGCTCAAGTCGGCCTGTCTAATATTAACCACGCTACGTATCAGCGCATTCGGTTTGTGAGAAGGATATATTCATCATCGTAGCACGGAAAACACTGTCAGAAATAATTTGGCATCCAGACGTGGAGAGGCGTTGAGTAGATATGGAGATAGGTGGAGCTGCTAACAAGACCCGGTCCCGACAACAACGCTATATCAACTACTGTCACAGAATACAGACAAACTAACATGTTTTCCAAATTCATTGTTTGGTACTTTGCCATGCTTCAGTAACCTTCACGTCTTATTGCAGGCATTATTATTCCAAAGCTAGACACGCTGCTTAACCCGGTGGCCATGTGGTCTGAAACCGCTTGATTGCTGGGATCGCGGGTTCGAATCCCACTGAGGGCATAAATGTTCGTCTCTTGTGTTTGTTGTGTGTTGTGTAGGTAGTGGCTTCTGAGACGAGCTGATCACTCGTTCAGAGGAGTCCTACCGGCTGTGTGTGTGTGTGTGTGTGTGATCTAGAAACCTCAACAATGAGGCGGCCTGGGCCCGAGTTGGGCTGTTGCGCCAAAGAAAAAGAATCACACTGCTTATAACTATCAGAGAATTCCTATCTTCTTGGATGTAACGGAGTGTCGTCGGGTGAATGGTTCCCTAGTTTCGAAGGAAAGTGTTGCCTTCATCTTCAAGAGTCAAGATTTCGAATCCCGGTAGCAGATAGAGATTTTCTCTTCCCCAAAATTACCACGCCTGCACTGGGGCCCACCTATCCTCCTACTCAATGAGTACCAGTGGGTTTTCCCTGTGGTAAAGCGGCCACAGCGTGAAGCTGACCACTGACTTCTATGTACCGAGGTTAAGAATGAGTGGAGCTATATCTTTGCTCCTCCTGTATACCTTGATGACTGACAGACATATACTTTTACCCTGTCCGTGAATAGAGTTTTGACAGTGCAACTGTCGCTCTTTGTTGCATAGCATTTACATTGAACGTCCGTACGCACTATACGAACTTCAGCACGATGCTGCTATATACGTTACTGTCATATTATTATATATTATTATTATTATGCTGTTAGTTATACTTTATGTTAGTGAGCAATCATAATGATGAATGAAGGATTAAACAAACGATGAGTTAAAACACATAAGGAAAGCGACATTGCCTTTTAACTCCTTAAGGCGAACGCAAATCTTTTAGTTAAAGATTAGATCGTACCGCGCAGTAAACACACTCCGTCTCAGTTATACAAACCAGTCAGTTAATGTTGTACAGTGAAATAATCGCTGTTTGTTCTGAGATCCACACAAAACACATAAATACAGTCCGTACCGCGCAGTAAACACACTCCGTCTCAGTTATACAAACCAGTCAGTTAATGTTGTACAGTGAAATAATCGCTGTTTGTTCTGAGATCCACACAAAACACATTAATACAGTCCGTACCGCGCAGTAAACACACTCCGTCTCAGTTATACAAACCAATCAGTTAATGCTGTACAGTGAAATAATCGCTGTTTGTTCTGAGATCCACACAAAACACATAAATACAGTCCGTACCGCGCAGTAAACACACTCCGTCTCAGTTATACAAACCATCAGTTAATGTTGTACAGTGAAATAATCGCTGTTTGTTCTGAGATCCATACAAAACACATAAATACACTGTGTGGGCAGAACGTAGAATTTGTGAATGTTACACCTGGTGGTACATATAGTAACCACTGGGCTAATATTAACCTGAATTATAGTTAAAGACCCAGTCCGTACCGCGCAGTAAACACACTCCGTCTCAGTTATACAAACCAATCAGTTAATGCTGTACAGTGAAATAATCGCTGTTTGTTCTGAGATCCACACAAAACACATAAATACACTGTGTGGGCAGAACGTAGAATTGTTGAATGTTAAACGTGGTGGTACATATAGTAACCACTGGGCTTTAAAGTGTTAGGATCGACTTACTATCTCTGCGATCATAACCACGAGGAAGAATATCAACAACTTCTTGGAAGAGACCTGAACTCCGGACATCCCAGATACGACGCAAGAAATTTTCCCACTCGAGGAACTAGGTGAAGTTTCTTGTTTCTCTCTCGTATCCCATCCGGCCTACAAACGCTTAAACCAGCGGTTAGAGACACAGGAAGGAATTCTGTGTCGGCAGTGTGTAAAGGGGAAATTAATTTAATTAGAGGGTGCAGCACAATCTAATTACTGCTTGCCGGTCTGCCGGCGGCTTGGGGGGGCCGGGGGGGGGGGGTGCGTCCTGTATTGTTGTGGGGGCAACACGCGGCAAGGGGCCTGTTTATAGTGTTGGTAATACATACCTCAGCCCATCGGGGTCCTACTTAGCCATTACGTTATCACATGCGATGCATAATCATTACCGCAAGTCAGGAGCTGTAGACGTCTGCTTTAAACCTCATTCCGGCAATCAAAACATTACTCACATATTTATGTTGCTACATGTTTCGGTACAGCTGTACCTTCATCAGATGTAACTATCTGCAGTGCATTGTACTAAAATATTATTCGTGATAAATACTCCGACTGCAATTAAATCACTGGACATGCGGACAGACAGTATTACGTTCTCTAAGGGTTGTGTTATTCCAATAGTGTAGGCCCTCGATTTAACGGATTAATTGGGGGGAGAGGTGTCCGCTATTGCCGAAAGTCCGTTAAATCGAATGTATTTTAAAAACATATATTAATAACGAACTTACAATGTACAGGATGTATTAAAATGTTATTATAATGTATAAGTATGAATAAAATATTATTATAATGTACATTGAGTAATTTATAGACGCCACTAAAACATCTGTTATAAATACAAAAATAAATTTACGACAGGAACCTAAACTTTATTTTAATTAAACACGTCCTTTAGGACAGAAATTTTTTGTCCGTTAAATCCGAAGTCCGTTAAATCGAGGGCCTATTGTATATCTATAGGTCTTTTTATAAGTAAAGGTTAAAGTTCACCGTATAACCTGCCATGAAGGCCCAGAGCGGGAGTAGAGGTACAGCTCTACTCTTTAACTTCGTCTCTAGATGGGGGTGGTGGTCAACGCCACACCCGGCCGCTTTACCCCCGGAAAGAGACCCGGTCCCCATTGTAAAGGAGGCTGGGTGGGCCCCAGGGCCGGTCTGGATGGGTGCGGAAAATCTCACCCCTACTGGGATTCGATTCCCCGGACCATTCAGCCAGTAGCGAGCCGTTATACAGACTGAGCTAACCCGGTCCCTTAGTTAGAAACGTCATATGATATTCTCAGTTGAATCTGCAGATCTGGGAGCAGTTGTGTCCTTGTGCGAGCAGAACGTCGTGTGTCAGTCTTGAGGAAACGATGCAAGCGGGAATCTACTTTCGTAATAACCTGCCAATAGCGGTGTTACTAGAATGCGCATGCTCTGTACCAGTGTCTCCTGATGCTAGACAACCACGTCGACAGTTTACCCATTACGTCGCCACAAATTCGACCCACGACCACAGGGTATATATCTTACAAATCAATGCTAAAATTCTTCCCTGTTATACGACTAAGAAAAACCACCCTGCAAGGCACTAACTAAAACTTTCCTTCAAAAACTTCCACGTGTACAGCAAAGTCAACACAAATTACAGTAAAACCTCTGTCAAACGTAGCCCTAATTAAATGGAAACCTGCTGTACCGGTTGGTAACTCGTGCTGGGAACAGAGAGCGAAGAGCAGTGTAAATTGGTGTCTGTGAAACGGGAACAGCTCTAAGTGGAAACGGAAATTAAAAACATGACTGCAAATGGTGCACTCAGTAGGGCAGTACACAGACTTCACCAAGGCGTTCTTTACTTTAAAAATGTCATACGGTTTCACGGTACACGAGTAGATGTAATTGCATTCATGTCCCTAAGCAAAGTATTAGCCTTCTCTGCGCAGATTTTCACGAAACTCGCAGCAGCTCACCGGCCATGTGGAGATCTCGCATAGCGAGTTTCACACACATCGGTCAATAAATATGCAGATATGGGTAAACGTTCTTATACTTCCTTAATTAAGTTCGTTTACTGTCTTAATTAAAGTGTGACTGTCACTAAGACGACTTTAAGAGCACGCACGTTTGGTCTACGAACTGCGTAAAGAACAAACATAATATTTTACATGAAAATCTGAGATACGGTATTAGAAGCTGATACTACGACACCGACAGACGGACGGACGCTGCATAATTTTATCAGTTAACAGCGTCATTAAATAAAACGCATAAAAATACTTGGTCACTCAGTTATTACGCTAAATTTTTGCCGATACAGTAACCTTCAGCCACGTTCCACTTTTGTCTCTCCCCTCAATGACACTGCTGTTTAAATTCCAACCACTGCCATGAAGGAGATGTTTTAAACTTATAGTAATCTCAAGCATTGACGATTGCATTGTGTACCGAGGTCGACAGCGTGTGAAGATTTAAAGGTCCGTACAGCGTACCGAGGTCGACAGCGTGTGAAGATTTAAAGGTCCGTTCAGTGTACCGAGGTCGACAGCGTGTGAAGATTTAAAGGTCCGTTCAGTGTACCGAGGTCGACAGCGTGTGAAGATTTAAAGGTCCGTTCAGTGTACCGAGGTCGACAGCGTGTGAAGATTTAAAGGTCCGTTCAGTGTACCGAGGTCGACAGCGTGTGAAGATTTAAAGGTCCGTTCAGTGTACCGAGGCCGACAGCGTGTGAAGATTTAAAGGTCCGTACATTGCACCGAGGCCAGCAGCGTGTGAGGAAATAAAGGTCCGTATAGTGCACCGAGGCCAGCAGCGTGTGAGGAAATAAAGGTCCGTACAGTGCACCGACGCCAGCAGCGTGTGAGGAAATAAAGGTCCGTACAGTGCACCGAGACCAGTACTTAACGGTTAATAATGATGATCTAAGCACCGAACTTGTTGAGAGTTATGATGTGAATAAAGACCGGAAAACAATTACTTGTATTACGTTGGTATGGGTGCTGGACACAGCAGCTCAGGCCGTTCACCGCAACACAAACTGGCGTCGTTTCTATAGGAACTATGTTAGGGGGACGCAGCAACAAGAACCGCTTCCAATAAAGAAAGGATGAGACACAAAATAATGTGATATGGATCGTTGAAATAAGACGCGAACGACGGTTAGGGGAGACGTAATAATGTACCACACACACACACACACACACGTCCCAGCACGGCAACTTGACGCCGGGCGTCGCTCCATAAAAAGTAGCAGCCGATAAATCAGACTCCCTTTCCGTGCAGTTCACAACATTCCGCCCCTACTGCTGCATCATTATATACCGCTATGCTATGCTGGTACTTCTAGGTTCGTCTGTACAGCGGACTACAGACAGACATACGAGTCCAGGAAGCGAGACAGACACAAAAAAATTGCAGCGATTTACTGAGGAGGCTGGATGGCCCACACAGCCGGTCTGGAAGTTTCGGAGAAGAGAAAATTACATGAAATGTACGTACTTGTAAAGCAACGCTTAGGAGCGTCAGGATTTTGCATCCTGGACACTCCTCAGGTGGTCATACCTTTTACAAAACTGTGGCCATAACGTCACGAAAGGGACTGAATATTTTGTGTCGTTATAAACGATTGTTGTTATAACCGAGGAGTATAATGTTATGGTTAACAGTGAGGAATTAATTGGTACCACAGAATATCTGACGCTATAGACGAGGTGTCGTATAAACCGATGTCGTTATAACCGGGTTCGACAGTATATTTTACACATTGTTCTACTTACGAATCATAAGCAGAACCCTCTTTATTTGCGATGTAATTATTCAACAGCAAGAATGGAAAATATACAGGAGGTTTTCCAATACAAAAAGTACATTAATAATGGGCATATATCTGACTGATGGCGGGCTTTTGTGAATGCGGTAATGAACTTTCGGGTTCCATAAAACGCGGGGAATTTCTTGACTAGATGAAGACCTGTTAGCTTCTCAAGAAGGACTGTGCTCCATTGAGTTAGTTAGTTAGTTAGTTATATATCTGACTAACATGTGGACGATATTATCTCAAAAGCACATTAAAACACAATAAAAGATGTAACGCAGGCTGAAAAGTGTGACAAACAGCCAATTTTCATTTTTATGTTATTCGTACCGCGCATATTCTTACAATTAATACATTAACCAACGTATACACTTAATAAAATACAATCAAAAGTATAAAACTCCTATAAACTCCTACATGTTTCGGCACTGATGATGGCAACATCTATAGGAGTTTATAGGAGTTGGTTAATGTATCAATTAAGTGAAGTTTTAAGTTTAAGGTATTTCATTGCAATATAAGTTCTTCTCTAAAAACAAAAAAAGGGCAAAATTGTGGAACAAAAACTCCAGTACACATTTCCCGGCGACGTCCCCCCCCCTCCCCCCCGCCCGGAAGTATTTTGGGTACCGTTACGGGGTCCGCGCAAGAACTGCCTGTGGAGTGCGACACAGAAGAAGTCCAGACTCTGAAGACAAACGGAGGCGTGATGCAAGCCAAGCAGGCGCGTACCGTGACACAGTTTGGAAACGATTCAAGAACGCCTCACGTTCACGCCTCGGGGGATGACACTTGTAACGTGCGAGCGATTTATGTGGGAGGGTTGGGGGTGGCGATAGCAGCTGGTGCCAGCAGTAACTACAGCTGGAATCAGGCGTGAAGGCGAGTTCGACTCTCGACATATCGTGCAGTTCGTTGCGTTACTGAACTTACGAAAAAAACACCACCAAGGTAGAGTCATCAGTTTTTATATCACTGAATACAATTTGCAATTAACTGAGATTAACAATTAATATTATTCAGTTTTTACTATTTTAACCAGTGTATAAATTGTACCATTGATGTACAAAATCAGTGTAATCTAAAATATTGAAGTCCCTGAAGATGAACCAGGATAAGGTTCGAAACATGTCGCACTGTGTTTCACAAATCAATAGTAAATAAAAGTGTACATTCGTCGGACAATAAACATAGAAACTAAATTGTACGGATTAATATTACGTTTATTAACAATTAACTCACTTGACATATGGATCTACAAAAACCTCGGGATATTGCACTTGTAATTACACACGTGTGCACGTGTACAAGCGGGGTGCTGCACTGTGCTCGAAGTGGGGACGTCCCATGCATAAAACACTGTATGTGGCGTATGTGACCTCTGTCACATGTCTGTGGGGGTCACCTCAGCACTTACTGTAACCGTAAGCACTGTACATTCACTGTCACTTCCACTGTAACGCACATACTACTTCCGACAGGTGCACAAGGAACTTAGGCTCACCCTGTATATTAATATTTTAAGAGTAACGTACACTATGAGAATTGTTAAATATTCCAGATAAACAAGGGTTGGTTGAGACATGGCAGGTTTTCAGTGAAGGGTATATATATACATACATACATGACAGACAGACAGACTTATATACACTGCAAGGTTTAGATTATTTATTGTACACAAATGTAACTTGTTATCATTATGTATCGTCTATTGCGTGGTTTCGCAAAATATGGTACGCGTACCACTACCGGTACGCCAAACATTTTTACTGGTAAGCGGCCTTAATTAAAAATATTAATATAAAAAGGATAACAAATACATAAATATATAAACTGTAAAGGTAAAGGTAAAGGTAATTTCACCCTATAACATGCCATAAAGGCCAAGAAGAGGAGTAGAGGTATAGCTCTACTCCGTCTTTAACCTGTGGGTGGGTGGTCAGCGCCACGCCCCGGCCGATTTACAACCAGGGATGACACCCGGTACCTATCGTACAGGACGCTGGATAGGCCCCAGGGCCGGTCTGGACAGGTGCTGAAAATCTCGCCTCGACCGGGATTCGATCCCCGGACCGTCCAGCCCGTAGCAAGTCGCTATATTGACTACGCTATCCCGGGTCACACTGTAAACACTATGCAACGTGTTTATACAGAAGCACCTCTGTTAAACGGAAACCTGTACTGTAACATGTGGCTCCTCTATGTGTTGTATTAACAATTGTAATACGGATAAATGATATTTATGAATTACAATTAAACGATTTGAATATTATGATAATCTTATATTTAGACAGCATTGGACCGACAGACGTCGATGATGATGATAATGATGATGATTTATAGGCATCTGTGACCTTCAAAAAAAAATTTAAAGAAGACAGCCAGCCACACAATGATCGTGTCTGAAGAGCAATCAATAACTTTAGAAGGAAGGAATAAGCCAGAGAGTGCGCTATGCATGTTTACCAACAGGTGCTGGCTAGGTGCCCAATAAAACAGAAGAGCATCATCTATCATACGGTCCGTTGTTACGAAACCGAAAATAAATAAATCAATCGACCCCATAAACTGGTTTCAAATGCGTGACACGTTTAATAGTGACGGAGTCACAGTGTGTTGTGTTCAAAATACCTTGGTGTTCTTTGTGTTAGCATATTAATTTCAAATAGTCCTCCTCTTGTACCAACAAAGAATTCGCTTTGAAGTTTTACATCCCTTTGTTTTAATTACGAATCGAACACGTTAATGTAATCAGTTCCGTCGTGATACTGATGACAAATATTAGAGGATCTAAGTTCCACTGTAATTGAAAAATTAATTCTGAAAGGCTTACCGGTGTGTTGCCAAGGAACTAAAATAATAAACAGGCATTGTTATGATTGTTCGTAAACATGATAAAACATTCTAAAATGTATAAAGAAGAAAGACAGAAAAACGAAAAAGAAAAAAAAGCGACAGAGAAACAAGACTGTGGTGCTTTAGCGTAACAAAAGTATAACGTAACACTGTGGTGCTTTAGTGTAACAAACGTATAACGTAACACTGTGGTGCTTTAGCGTAACAAACGTATAACGTAACACTGTGGTGCTTTAGCGTAACAAACGTATAACGTAACACTGTGGTGCTTTAGCGTAACAAACGTTATAACGTAAACACTGTGGTGCTTTAGCGTAACAAACGTATAACGTAACACTGTGGTGCTTTAGCGTAACAAACGTATAACGTAACACTGTGGTGCTTTAGCGTAACAAACGTATAACGTAACACTGTGGTGCTTTAGCGTAACAAACGTATAACGTAACACTGTGGTGCTTTAGCGTAACAAACGTATAACGTAACACTGTGGTACTTTAGCGTAACAAACGTATAACGTAACACTGTGGTGCTTTAGCGTAACAAACGTATAACGTAACACTGTGGTGCTTTAGCGTAACAAGTATAACGTAACACTGTGGTGCTTTAGCGTAACAACGTATAACGTAACACTGTGGTGCTTTAGCGTAACAAACGTATAACGTAACATTGTGGTGCTTTAGCGTAACAAACGTATAATGTAACACTGTGGTGCTTTAGCGTAACAAACGTATAACGTAACACTGTGTCACTTCAGCGTAACAATTTTTTCTACGAAACGCAACAATACGTTCCCTTCGTATTGTTGCTGCCTTGTATGTAGCTGTCAAAATATTCAGTGCCGCAGTGTAAATGTAACAATGGGTTCTCTTTGCACTGTTGTCCAACTACGAAATATTTCCTACTGCTGTTAACAATGTAAACTTACGTAGGTCTTCAAGTAAATTGGGTGATATTGTTGTCCGAAATTGGAATTTCTCGACATAGTTTCGTAAAAGTCTCCCATACCAAATTTCACGAAAAACCGTCCAGTGGAAGCCGCGCTGACAGACGCGAAAAGACAGACTGACGGACTGACACACATGATGAAGCCAATAGTCGCTTTTCGCTAGTTATGTGAAAGCGCCAAAAAGAAGTAAGATAACAAAGGAGGGAGACAGAAACGAAAATTAACCAAACAAGATATTTTAGACAGTTGGTATGACTGTCTCTGCCAGGCCTAAGCATTTATCAAGATGTAGGTTACAGGAACGTGGAAGGTATAATTCCCTGCATTCTAACATGTCATGTCAATGTCCCAGCAAATGTTACATAATCTTACTGAAGATCATGCAATGGACAAAACACTTATTGTATGATTATATTACATTATATTATATCAATTAATAAGAATACTATTAATATCTTGATAGGATATTTTCACATAAATACCGCTAGATGGTGTCAATGTTCTGGATTCATTAGATCCTTTTCTCTCTACGAAGGCGCCGACCTCATTAAACACGTTTTATTTTTCATAAACAGACGCATGTCGCCACTTTGTGTCTCATGACAGTGGATACCATAAAAAAGCTGACAGTTGTTATAATTATCTGGGCCGGCACATAAATGTCTCCGCCTATAAAATACATTTTTTTTCCATCACATCGGCCACGGTGATCTGTTGATACTTCTAAAGACCCCGCATTTTGCTTTCTTTCATTAGGGGCGTTTGCAGAATTGCGAAAAGCGACTGTTAGCTTCGTCATGTCTGTCCGTCTGTCTGCACGGAACAATTCGGCATCCACTGGACGGATTTTCACAAAATTTCATATTTGAGTATATTTCGAAAATCTGTCGAGAAAATTCAAGTTTCATTAAAATCGACAAGAATAACGTGTACTTCACATGAAGACCTATGTACATTTATGACAATATCTCGCTGAATTCTTCTTAGAATGAGAAATGTTTCAGACAAAAGTTGTAGAGAAAATCAAAACACACATTTTATGTTCAATAACGTTTTTCCGAAAATCGTGCCGTTTATTACAATTATTATTATTATTATTATTATTATTTACTGCAATTGGGTTTTCACCCGGTGGCAGTAGTCCTTACACTAGTACACACAATACAAATGTTTTCACCCGGTGGCAGTAGTCCTTACACAAGTACACACAATACAAATGTTTTCACCCGGTGGCAGTAGTCCTTACACTAGTACACACAATACAAATGTTTTCACCCGGTGGCAGTAGTCCTTACACTAGTACACACAATACAAATGTTTTCACCCGGTGGCAGTAGTCCTTACACTAGTACACACAATACAAATGTTTTCACCCGGTGGCAGTAGTCCTTACACTAGTAAACACAATACAAATGTTTTCACCCGGTGGCAGTAGTCCTTACACTAGTACACACAATACAAATGTTTTCACCCGGTGGCAGTAGTCCTTACACTAGTACACACAATACAAATGTTTTCACCCGGTGGCAGTAGTCCTTACACTAGTACACACAATACAAATGTTTTCACCCGGTGGCAGTAGTCCTTACACTAGTACACACAATACAAATGTTTTCACCCGGTGGCAGTAGTCCTTACACTAGTACACACAATACAAATGTTTTCACCCGGTGGCAGTAGTCCTTACACTAGTACACACAATACAAATGTTTTCACCCGGTGGCAGTAGTCCTTACACTAGTACACACAATACAAATGTTTTCACCCGGTGGCAGTAGTCCTTACACTAGTACACACAATACAAATGTTTTCACCCGGTGGCAGTAGTCCTTACACTAGTACACACAATACAAATGTTTTCACCCGGTGGCAGTAGTCCTTACACTAGTACACACAATACAAATGTTTTCACCCGGTGGCAGTAGTCCTTACACTAGTACACACAATACAAATGTTTTCACCCGGTGGCAGTAGTCCTTACACTAGTACACACAATACAAATGTTTTCACCCGGTGGCAGTAGTCCTTACACTAGTACACACAATACAAATGTTTTCACCCGGTGGCAGTAGTCCTTACACTAGTAAACACAATACAAATGTTTTCACCCGGTGGCAGTAGTCCTTACACTAGTACACACAATACAAATGTTTTCACCCGGTGGCAGTAGTCCTTACACTAGTACACACAATACAAATGTTTTCACCCGGTGGCAGTAGTCCTTACACTAGTACACACAATACAAATGTTTTCACCCGGTGGCAGTAGTCCTTACACTAGTACACACAATACAAATGTTTTCACCCGGTGGCAGTAGTCCTTACACTAGTACACACAATACAAATGTTTTCACCCGGTGGCAGTAGTCCTTACACTAGTACACACAATACAAATGTTTTCACCCGGTGGCAGTAGTCCTTACACTAGTACACACAATACAAATGTTTTCACCCGGTGGCAGTAGTCCTTACACTAGTACACACAATACAAATGTTTTCACCCGGTGGCAGTAGTCCTTACACTAGTAAACACAATACAAATGTTTTCACCCGGTGGCAGTAGTCCTTACACTAGTACACACAATACAAATGTTTTCACCCGGTGGCAGTAGTCCTTACACTAGTACACACAATACAAATGTTTTCACCCGGTGGCAGTAGTCCTTACACTAGTACACACAATACAAATGTTTTCACCCGGTGGCAGTAGTCCTTACACTAGTACACACAATACAAATGTTTTCACCCGGTGGCAGTAGTCCTTACACTAGTACACACAATACAAATGTTTTCACCCGGTGGCAGTAGTCCTTACACTAGTACACACAATACAAATGTTTTCACCCGGTGGCAGTAGTCCTTACACTAGTACACACAATACAAATGTTTTCACCCGGTGGCAGTAGTCCTTACACTAGTACACACAATACAAATGTTTTCACCCGGTGGCAGTAGTCCTTACACTAGTACACACAATACAAATGTTTTCACCCGGTGGCAGTAGTCCTTACACTAGTACACACAATACAAATGTTTTCACCCGGTGGCAGTAGTCCTTACACTAGTACACACAATACAAATGTTTTCACCCGTGTGGCAGTAGTCCTTACACTAGTACACACAATACAAATGTTTTCACCCGGTGGCAGTAGTCCTTACACTAGTAAACACAATACAAATGTTTTCACCCGGTGGCAGTAGTCCTTACACTAGTACACACAATACAAACGTTTTCACCCGGTGGCAGTAGTCCTTACACTAGTACACACAATACAAATGTTTTCACCCGGTGGCAGTAGTCCTTACACTAGTACACACAATACAAATGTTTTCACCCGGTGGCAGTAGTCCTTACACTAGTACACACAATACAAATGTTTTCACCCGGTGGCAGTAGTCCTTACACTAGTACACACAATACAAATGTTTTCACCCGGTGGCAGTAGTCCTTACACTAGTAAACACAATACAAATGTTTTCACCCGGTGGCAGTAGTCCTTACACTAGTACACACAATACAAATGTTTTCACCCGGTGGCAGTAGTCCTTACACTAGTACACACAATACAAATGTTTTCACCCGGTGGCAGTAGTCCTTACACTAGTAAACACAATACAAATGTTTTCACCCGGTGGCAGTAGTCCTTACACTAGTACACACAATACAAATGTTTTCACCCGGTGGCAGTAGTCCTTACACTAGTACACACAATACAAATGTTTTCACCCGGTGGCAGTAGTCCTTACACTAGTACACACAATACAAACGTTTTCACCCGGTGGCAGTAGTCCTTACACTAGTACACACAATACAAATGTTTTCACCCGGTGGCAGTAGTCCTTACACTAGTACACACAATACAAATGTTTTCACCCGGTGGCAGTAGTCCTTACACTAGTACACACAATACAAATGTTTTCACCCAGTGGCAGTAGTCCTTACACTAGTACACACAATACAAATGTTTTCACCCGGTGGCAGTAGTCCTTACACTAGTACACACAATACAAATGTTTTCACCCGGTGGCAGTAGTCCTTACACTAGTACACACAATACAAATGTTTTCACCCAGTGGCAGTAGTCCTTACACTAGTACACACAATACAGATGTTTTCACCCGGTGGCAGTAGTCCTTACACTAGTACACACAATACAAATGTTTTCACCCAGTGGCAGTAGTCCTTACACTAGTACACACAATACAAATGTTTTCACCCAGTGGCAGTAGTCCTTACACTAGTACACACAATACAAATGTTTTCACCCGGTGGCAGTAGTCCTTACACTAGTACACACAATACAAATGTTTTCACCCGGTGGCAGTAGTCCTTACACTAGTACACACAATACAAATGTTTTCACCCGGTGGCAGTAGTCCTTACACTAGTACACACAATACAAATGTTTTCACCCGGTGGCAGTAGTCCTTACACTAGTACACACAATACAAATGTTTTCACCCGGTGGCAGTAGTCCTTACACTAGTACACACAATACAAATGGACATATAAATATACATAAAAATAACAATACAAAACAAACTATACACAATTACAAAACAAAATACAAGTACACACATTAGAACACAGTACACACATTACAAAAACATCCACACCTTACAAAGCATCCACAACTTACATAAGCATTCACACCTTACAAAAACATACACACACAATACAAGAAAAAAAAACACATACGCACATTAATTAATTTCAGTGCGTTAGAATATCCTCAGTATAAAGTCAGACCAAAGTACATGATAATTATATCCCCCAAGAACTTAATTCACTTCACTTCACTTCGAAACCAAAGCACTTCACTTCACATCACTTCACACCCCTTCACTTCACATCCCTTATTTTTATTTAATCCCCACTTAAAAATCCTTAGCTTGTAATGACGTTCTTGACCCTTTTTCTAAAAGTGCTTAATTTACAGGGGAAAGTCGCTAGTAAGCTTGGAGGTAATTGGTTCCAGCTTTTTATGGTCCTATTTACAAAGGAATATTTACCTACATCTGTTCTTTGTTTCCTAGTCCTAATTTTCCGACTATGATCGTCCCTACCCAGGTAGCATGGTTTTCCAAGAGATAATGTGGAAAAATATGGTAGAGCCAGACAGGCCACAGACGACAATATAATACAGCGCATGCGCTTTGCATGCTGGATAACAAAGGCTACAGACACACACTCAGAATATGTAATACTTATTGCTTTTCCACGGCAACAATGGTTACGCGAACGCACCTTGAAATTACGTTTATACGTACATTGCCTGTCTTGTTTCGACATATTAATGCGTCTCCATTTGCACTGACAAAACGCTGGATCGAAACTTAAGTCTGATTAACCCGGTGGATTGACACTATCTAGAAGCCTTGTTACAAGATGGAGCTGTCAGACATAAAGCACACACAGCTGTAGCTCTATCCTGTATTGTTGCACACATAGTGCTGCTTATTTCAAAGTATAGTTCATTAAAGAGCTGACAGGGTGCACATGTTACAGTAAGTTGTGTACAAACCAATTCATTGTACACTGCTACATGTTTCGGCCCTGCAGAGCCATTTCAGGAAGACAAATCAACATTAGTGACAACTTCTCGAGTTAGGAAAGTGTTATATACGTAATTCAGCTGAGTTCTTACTCACTACGTAAGCACTTACGGCGTCCATGTGACTGTCCCTAAGTCAACGATATTATCGTAAACACACAAATAGATTATTAACATTTAGCACAACAAATACTGACCTTATTTTGTCAGATTGTAAGAACACGGCAGACTTAGGGGTGGATGAAATTCTTTCGCTATTTCAGCGATTTCTATTAATATTTATTTTTATCCCTGAAGATGGCCTTGCAAGGAAGAAAATATAGGACAGTGGAATCAATTGGTTTGTACCGACGGTATTGTACTATTGTAAACTTGTTGGTTATTAAATTAATTTTAATTTTATCTGTTATCTTACAAGAGTTGTACCTCATTGGAAAGATATATAAACTGAGAGTGCCTGAGGACAAGAGAACAGAGTGTGCCCATATGGTCTGGGACAGACTGCGTTCGCAAGATGTTGGTCGCCCATGGCTCAGTTTCTCACACCACGGGACACGAATTAAATTCGGGAAAATAAGGTACAGTCATTGTACATTTGAAGCCCAGTGGTTACTATATGTACCACCAAGTTTAACATTCACAAATTCTACGTTCTGCTCACACAGTGTATTTATGTGTTTTGTGTGGATCTCAGAACAAACAGCGATTATTTCACTGTACAGCATTAACTGACTGGTTTGTATAACTGAGACGGAGTGTGTTTACTGCGCGGTACGGACTGTATTTATGTGTTTTGTGTGGATCTCAGAACAAACAGCGATTATTTCACTGTACAACATTAACTGACTGGTTTGTATAACTGAGACGGAGTGTGTTTACTGCGCGCGTACGGACTGAATCTTTAAATATAATTTATGTTAATTTTCGTCTTTATATCTCCCCTGTCAGTATCATTCCACCAACGCTCCAACTAATCTTCTTGTACACGTTACTGGGACAAAAGGACGAAAACTGGGAACCTTAAAAAAAGCAATGTTCTTTCGAAAATCGGGGAAAGTAGGATAGCAAAGTACTTTCACTCTTTTCGTTTTCAAAGGCCTTCAGAAGTTCACCCCAGCGTCTGGAAGAATGGCATCTGAGCTGTAGAAAGAGACAGAACGGACCGCGTGCCCTCTCTCTTTCTCTCTCTCTCTCTCTCTCTCTCTCTCAGCAGCTACTACAATCCAGCGACTGGGCTCTGCAAGTCGCCAGATACAATGGGCCATCCTTCACTGTTAAGTAAACTAACACCGGTTACCCCAATTAGCATACATCAGTCTCATTCATTCCTTGCGATCTTGAAGACAAATCTTGTCATTCTGTAATTATTCTTTCTCATATTAAACAAATTAATCGTCCCACCAGCGTGTTTCTTTCACACGGCTCTCATAACTCGTAATTTATCGTCTGCTCTTTAATATCGAGAGGTAAATAGGATATAAAATGAATTAAAAAGAAAGGAAACTAAAGAGACATGGAAGAAAAGTGGAGAAAAAGGAATATATCATAACAGGGAAACAGAATAAGCATATGAGGGCAGCAACAAACAGATATTCAGAAAGGAAGAAACGAATAAAGAAGGAAAAGGTAGAAAGGTAAAGCAAAGGTAAAGCAATCCCATTACAGGCCTGGACAGGCCTTTAGGGTTCCAGGAGGTTGAGGCTCTCAGATTTCTAGACAATCGGTACATGAAGGTGGTAAGGTTGTCAGCCCTACGCACCGGCCGCCTTTACCCCCCAGGAAATACTCCTGGTACTCATTTCTGTTAGAGGCTGAGTCGACCCCAGGCCATAGTGCGACCGAAAGGATTATGTCAATGAAAAATTCCAATGACACCAACGGGAATCGAACCCGCGACCTTGCGGCTTGTAGTGCAGTGCCTCAACCAACTGCGCCACCGCGTGTCCCCCGAATAAAGAAGGAAACAAACAGTAAATAAATTAAGAGAATAATAATGATGGAAATAAGGAAAGAGGAAGGTAAACAGAAAAACAGGAAATAGATGCAGAAGTTACTGGAAAAATTTCCCTTGTACCAAACGCGGGCAGAACCAAAACTTAAAAACAAGATTCGATGTAAGTCCAAAAGAGAGAAAGACAGAACTTAACCTCCATGCCCTCTACACCTCAGGAGCATACATTCAGGAACATCATTACCAAAAATGATAACTAAGATATACGAGGTCATGCATAGAAACTACTTTTAAATTTGCCTGGTATTCTGGTAACATATACAGCTAGACACAACTCAGAACTATGAAAGTGGTGTAGTTTCATTACCATAAAATGGTACCTGACTGGTAACTTCTTGGTATTCAAGAAATGCTTCGGGCACAGGCAATACCATATTCTCTCAAGACCTTCCTTCGTCTGCGAGGCTGAATAGAAGCTCAGAAAAACTTCCTCAACGTGCTAGCACATTTGTTGCCCTGAAGGAACATTCATTCTCTCCACTGACGTCACTTGACAAACGCTTTTAAAGGCGCTAGAAGACAACTCAATGCTTGTCTATGTCACATTCATACATGGAGGGCTTCTGACTTCTGCCCTCAAACCACATGAATCGCGACATATGTGTCATCGCCTTTGTGTTATCCGTTAGTCTCTGAAGGTGTAACACAGGCAGTTACGTTACTTTATGCAATTCACTTCTTGGCCCTCGTCCACGCACGCTTGTGCTTCCCTTGGCGATTTTACAAAATGTTTTCTGAAACGTCAGCTCAACTGTCCGTTCTCACGTTTACATAAGACAGACTGGTAGTTTGTTTAAACTCTGTGACAAGGAAAAATAACCTTGTGGCAGGAGGAAAGCATTCCATAGGGTGGGCAGACTGACAGCTAAATTGCATGCTCACACGCCAAAACGTCACAAGAGAGCAGTACTCATTCACTGTAAGTTACAACGTTCGGTCTACACTTCACAACTAACTCTGTTATAGCAGACCCGGACTGTATCAACACCATACAACACGCCGGATCCTGTGTCAGTTCCCTTTCGCCAACCGCCCCTAAATCACCACGGCAAGGTTAATGTCTCTTCACTGTAGAATATTTTAACCTAAAGTTCCTCCGAAACGTCGGTATATTTCTGCCACACTCTACGATGTCATACTTCCAGAAGAAAGTAGTAATCATAGTGTATCCTCCTTTATTTCGTTACAGCAAAAGGACTACTTTACGATGCGTAGGCTAAAATCAAATACACTTAAAAAAAATTGGGTTGTTTCTTGAACACTGTTGTCTTACGTCAGATGTTCTACCGTGTAAGTAAGAGATTGCCGATCCCAGTGGCCGTGCGGTCTAAGGAGTGGGTCTACGGCCGCTCGCTTACTAGGATTGTGGGTTCGAATCCCACCGAGGGCATGGATGTCTGTCTGTTGTGAGTGTTGTGTGTTGTTAGGTAGAGGTCTCTGCGACGGGCTGGTCACTCGTCCAGAGGAGTCCTACCGAGTGTGGTGTGTCTAAACAGTGTGTGATGGTGAAGCCTCGAAAAATAAGGCGGCCTAGGCCCCCAAGGGGCTGTCGAGCCATTGAAAAAAAAAAGAGTAAGAGATTACACATAACAGACTGTCTGAGACATGATTAATTAGTTCCCTGGAATTAAGACGCGAAAATTAAATACCGCTGGAAAAAAGAGCCACTGGGCACGATCATAAAACACTTTAGTCGAGTTCACTTTGACAAATTTATTTTATAAACTACGGCCAAAATTTGAATAACGTGTGAGATTTATATTATTGAATAACTTAGGGATTGATCTATCACTGTACTGAGAGCAACAGTTTAAAAATAAATAGCCAGTGCCATGTCTTAACTGACGTCCCATCATTAAACGCCTCCGCGCTGATGAAAAATCACACATCGCCTGAAACACTACGTGTGGAGAGGTTTTAAGTCTTGTCCAATAAAACGCGGCTTTGTATAATTCGATCGCGATCGTGATGATCTAACGATTGTGGCTGCCCATTACGGTCGAGAATATGACTTATCTTGCTCACACCTTCCTTAACAGAACCAGCAACAAGGGAGGCATTTAGATAGAAAAATTTACGACCGAATGTCTCTACCCCACTTCTGAAACGCCCGGGCCAACACAGTGCAATGCCTTCCATTACAAAGCATTCATTATATTATACTGTTTAATGCACAAATTTTGTAACGTATGTAGAATTACCTTTAATATAAGCGAAACTAAACACAAAACGAAATGCTCAGGTTGGGTCTATCGCAATTACTGTGGCTGGGCGTTGCTGGATGCGGGCAGACGGACGGGCACGAAGAAACTGCCGGGTAATACTCGAACCAACCTATAAACACACTGTAGAAGGTGACATCATCTCTGTGGCTATGCACACTCGAGGAACACACAAGGGGAGAGGGCAAATTAATCTAATCTTTTTTTATCTCGGCATTAGAAGGTCAGCCTCAACTTCCGGCTATCTTATCCTTGGAAGTAGCTGCCGATATCCAGTGCGTGGGAAGAGAAACATCGTATTTATTACACTATAATACGCGTAGGATGATCCATGGTTCGATTCAAGGCGATTTTGTTTTTTCTCCAAAACCTGCCGACCCCCTCTGGGGCCCACCCGGACTCCTATACAATGGCTACCGGGGTTCCTTCCTCAGGAGTAAAACAGCTGAGGCGTGAAGCTGACCACTCACCTTCTTCTACGAGTATCATCGAGGTTAATAATGAGTGGAGCTGTATGTTTTCATGGCGTGGACAGGACCGACGTTACCCTTTCAGTCAATATACGTAGAAAGGACTGGATTGGACTCAGAGAGGATCTGCACAGTGCGGTGGTGTAAATGAAACCCACTTTCCGCAAACCGAAACCTAGACGTCAAACATGCAATAAACTCACTGTCTGGGAGGTCCAGGCGAATACAATTTATTTACTGTTTATTTATTTTAAGAAATAATCGCTTATTCCCTTACGTTCCCTTAACACAAATCGCTTATTCCCTTACGTTCCCTTAACACAAATCGCTTATTCCCTTACGTTCCCTTAACACAAATCGCTTATTCCCTTACGTTCCCTTAACACAAATCGCTTATTCCCTTACGTTCCCTTAACACAAATCGCTTATTCCCTTACGTTCCCTTAAAACAAATCGCTTATTCCCTTACGTTCCCTTAACACAAATCGCTTATTCCCTTACGTTCCCTTAACACAAATCGCTTATTCCCTTACGTTCCCTTAACACAAATCGCTTATTCCCTTACGTTCCCTTAACACAAATCGCTTATTCCCTTATGTTCCCTTAACACAAATCGCTTATTCCCTTACGTTCCCTTAACACAAATCGCTTATTCCCTTACGTTCCCTTAACACAAATCGCTTATTCCCTTACGTTTCCTTAACACAAATCGCTTATTCCCTTACGTTCCCTTAACACAAATCGCTTATTCCCTTACGTTCCCTTAACACAAATCGCTTATTCCCTTACGTTCCTTAACACAAATCACGTATTCCCTTACGTTCCCTTAACACAAATAGCTTATTCCCTTACGTTCCCTTAACACAAATCGCTTATTCCCTTACGTTCCCTTAACACAAATCGCTTATTCCCTTACGTTCCCTTAACACAAATCGCTTATTCCCTTACGTTCCCTTAACACAAATCGCTTATTCCCTTACTTTCCCTTAACACAAATCGCTTATTCCCTTACGTTCCCTTAAGACAAATCGCTTATTCCCTTACGTTCCCTTAACACAAATCGCTTATTCCCTTACGTTCCCTTAACACAAATCGCCGTCCCCTATATCATATCGCATTAACCGCATCACGGCATTCTTCGTGGACTGCTTGGCCCTTGTGTTTCGGACCGATATGTTGTTCCGAAATGTCGGTAACTACCAACGAATGCCGTATAACATCCCAGAAGAGCGAAGACCGCAACTATGCGTTTCATTAAAGCGAATAATGACAGACACCAAACGACGACGGCGGAAATGTGTTCAGAAAGTACGAGGGCAGATGGAGGATAAGAGTGCGTGTGAAAAATTACCAACACACAGTAAAAGGGGCCGTTCAGGTCGACAAGAACATCTGTACAGATCACGTGGCCAGTCGCACACAATGATATGGTAACCCACGACTCGACGGGATAGAGCGAGCTGTCAAATTTTGTGGCAAACCGTAGCTAAACGCTTGTCAAGAGAGCAAGCAGCTCTAAGCCACACATCGGGATACTCGTCAGCGTGTCTGTCTGTCTAGACGTCTGTCTGTTTGCCTCTCTCTCTCTCTCTCTGTCCACATGTTGTACAATTCACCTAATACAACATATCAACCAACACACTATCAACTACCACTAATCAACTACAAGCCTGCATTTGAGCCCTGACTGCTTTCACAGCTAAACACAAAGCCTGTACCGGCCATGAAATTCTTCCTCAAGCACCTACCTGGTCCTCCTCTGACACTTATTACCTCTAAGTCTACATTTTAAGGCTACATTCGGCCATCTGTTTTTACCCAGTCTGTCCTCATTCTCTTTCTTTCTACAGAGTATTTCTTATATCTTCGCATCGAGCACGGTACCTTTATGGCATTCAAACACTGCATCTACAGGGACATCCCGTTAACAGCTGCAGTGCTCAGGGCAGTGATAAAAGACACGCACTGTACTTCATACACGCTGTAGCCTTATCTCTACCACTAGGCAGTATCGTCCCAGTTAAGGTCCTTTCTTACCGTGTCTCACAGCTCACGATTACACGACAGACCTGTATGATATAATATGAGGGTTCCTCTTTCCAATGGCGCAACAGCCCTCTAGTGGGCCACGGCCTCCTCATTATCGAGACTTCACGATCACACACTTTTAGACACACCACATTCGGTAGGACTCCTTTCGACGTGTGATCACCCGACGCAGGGACCTCTACCTAACAACACACAACACTCACAAAAGAGAGACATTCATGCCCCCGGCGGGATTCGAACCCACAATCCCAGTAAGCAAGCGGCCGCAGACCCACGCCTTAGACCGCGCGGCCACTGGGATCGGCAATATGGGGTTTCTATTTTAATGGCTCGACAGCCCCTTGGGGGCCTAGGCCGCCTCATTTTTTCGAGGTTTCACGATCACACTCAGACACACCACACTCGGTAGGACTCCTCTGGACGAGCGATCAGCCCGACGCAGAGACCTGTACCTGACAACACACAACACTCACAAGACACAGACATCCATGCCCCCGGTGGGATTCGAGCCCATAATCCTACCAAGCGAGCGGCCTTAGACCCACGCCTTAGACCGCGCGGCCACTGGGATCGGCAATATGAGGGGTTTGGCCACTTTAAATCCAGGAGACAGCACCCTAATACACAGGCAACTGGCAAAACCTCATGGTGAAGAGAAATATCCAGTGAGGCCCCTGAGATACAAAACTGATGGCATCTCGTTACCTGGCTAAGCACTTTCAGGCTAACATTATAGCCACGAATATAGAGTTCTAAATACATAAATCTGCTGATCAACAGTTCGCCCGTCTTGACGTTGGACATCAGGCAGCGACAGTCCTTACACTCTGCACGAATTATGCGTTTTCCGCTAATACTGTTAGAGCGGAATTTCGAAGAGACAAGCCGATCCACGGTTTTGTCAGCTGAAGATACTAAAAAGCAACAAGAATCTTCAATTACGAATTTTAACACCCATTAAGAAGAGATCTTTTTATACATACATACATACATACGTACATACATACATACATACATACACACATACATACATACATACATACACACATACATACATACATACATACATACATACATACATTCCATGGATCCATAAGTCTGTCGAAGTGACAACTGTATGTGCAGTAAGTCATAATATACAAATATACAGCTATACAGACTACACAATTTTACATTTGAACACTGTACACTAAAACACTATAAACGTGTTACATACCTCACTATGAATCATCTTTATACATAACAAATTCACCTACTGAGTAAAAGTTGTGTGTATTTAAGTATTTTCTTAATGCTACTTTAAATTTTGTCTTTTCATTCTTAAGACTTACGAGACTCAGTGGGAGTCTGTTGAAAATTGTGATACCGGCGTAGAATGTACTTTTTTGAGAACAAGATAGGTTGAAGTTATATATATATATATATATATATATATATAACAGCAGATATACACTGAGCCATCACACGCAGCAACAAACATAATATAATTAACATATCATATTTATGGCTATTTCGAGAACAGAACTTTCCTACAAAATAATACCCATGTAAAGTTAAGCTCTAAATCAGTTTTTATATACTGTATAATTGTTATGTAAATGCCTTAAGCATATTCCTTACTTTAGTCTGTTGATGGCTTACCAACACGCAGTTAAGTTTTCAAAACAAGGCATTTTGATTCCTGGAGATAAGTTACCTTTGGTTACATTTCGATTAGCCGGTTAAACAGAACGACTAAATGCACAGACGACAGATTTCGGTGGCCCCGCAGTCTAAGGCGTAGGTCTGAGGCCGTCCGATTGCTGGGATCGCAGGTTCGAATCCTGCTGAGGGCATGGATGTTCGTCTCTTGTGTTTGTTGTGTGTTGTGTAGGTAGCAGCCTCTGCGACGAGCTGATCACTCGTTCAGAGGAGTCCTACCGGGTGTGAGTGTGTCTGTGTGTGATCTAGAAACCTCAACAATCAGGCGGCCTAGACTCGAGTGGGGCTGTTGCGCCACAGAAAAAAAAAATAGACGTAACCCCCTTAACATACAAATTTTCCAAAATGCGTCGTCTGAACTTTTGCACAGCCGATCGTGCTACGTGTTAATTAACTGCAGGCACATGTTGCTGCTGCAGTCATTTTCGGCCCACACACGCAGACAACAAAAAATTGTGATTTGTTATATCCTCGTCATACTTGGAACTATTTAAAAAATAACATATAGATCTTTATTACACAAAATTTGACCCTTTTTACACCATAAAGATATACAGGGAAGAGGCGAGGTGAAGCTCCACCCATTCCTAACCTCGGCACTAGATGGAGGTGACTTGTCATACGCCAGGCCTCTATACCCGCCGGTAAAGAACCACCGGTATCCTTTCAACGTGAGGTTGGTTGGGGCCCCAAAGCCGGTATGGACGTTTCGAATATGCGAAAATCTCTTGCCTCTACCGGAAACCAAAATCCAGATCTTCCAACTCACAGCCTCTGCAGTATAACGATCGAGCTACCCCAAACTCCCACACCTTAACACAGGAAGTCTAATACGAATTTGTTTAACGATAAACTAACTAACTAACTCCATGGAGCAGAGTCCTTCTTGAGAAGCTAACAGGTCCCCAGCTAGTCAACAAATTCCCCGAATTTTATGGAACCCGAAGGTTCATTACTGCATTCACAAGAGCCCGCCACCTGTCCCTATCCTGAGCCATATCAATCCAGTCCATGAAAAGTTTTATGTGGCGGGTGAGGGTTAATCACTGCGATTTTTAAGGTTAAACTACCGGGTGGTTTTAAATTAAATACATAAAGTTAAATGGCTGTATATCCTAAATGGAATGACATATTTCTACAATTCTTGCGCCATTTGAAAACCCATACACTAATTTTTAGTGTAAGATTTCAATGCAAAACGTTTTGCCCACACTTATGCAGACTCAAAACTTTCCCTTCAGAAGCCAAGCTGAACAGAGGCAAAACTATTTCGAATTTGTCCTTCCGGTTTATTAAGTGTCCTTTATTTTGACTGGCAGAATATCTCCTTGGCCCAAACCCACAAAAAGAAGTCACACAGCCAAAAATGGAACCTCTTCGTATTATACACTTACTTCACAGTCACATTGTACATTTTGAGAGCAGAGCTCCAAATTCATGACGTCTGAGTGCAATATAACATTTGATATACATTTAAACTAGAACATAACAAATCACAAATTAAAAAACCAACAAATGCACTGTATTTCCACAAGTATAGTCTAATGCCCCTATATATGTTTCATCTTTACCAAGCCATCATCTGGAGGTCCAAGGTTTACATATACTTAACATCCATTATTTTCGTCCAATAACATAACATATATCACACATATACCTATACACAGACTATATTTGTGGAAATACAGTGCTTTTGTTGGTTTCTTAATTTGTGATTTGAAATACACTATACTTGTGGAAATACAGTGCTTTTGTTGGTTTTTTAATTTGTGATTTGAATTAGACTACACTTGTGGAAATACAGTGCATTTGTTGGTTTTTTAATTTGTGATTTCAGTTAGACTATAATTGTGGAAATACAGTGCTTTTGTTGGTTTTTTAATTTGTGATTTCAGTTAGACTATAATTGTGGAAATACAGTGCTTTTGTTGGTTTTTTAATTTGTGATTTCAGTTAGACTATAATTGTGGAAATACAGTGCTTTTGTTGGTTTTTTAATTTGTGATTTCAGTTAGACTATAATTGTGGAAATACAGTGCTTTGTTGGTTTTTTAATTTGTGATTTCAGTTAGACTATAATTGTGGAAATACAGTGCATGTTGTTTTAATTTGTGATTTGAGTTAGACTATAATTGTGGAAATCAGTGCTTGTTTTTTTAATTGTGATTTGAGTTAGACTATATTGTGAAATCATGCTTTTGTTGGTTTTTAATTTGTGTTGAGTTAGACTATATGTGAAATACAGTGCATTGTTAGTTTTTTAATTTGTGATTTGAGTTAGACTATAATTGTGGAAATACAGTGCTTTTGTTGGTTTTTTAATTTGTGATTTGAGTTAGACTATAATTGTGGAAATACAGTGCTTTTGTTGGTTTTTTTAATTTGTGATTTGAGTTAGACTATAATTGTGGAAATACAGTGCTTTGTTGGTTTTTTAATTTGTGATTTGAGTTAGACTATAATTGTGGAAATACAGTGCATTTGTTGGTTTTTTAATTTGTGATTTGAGTTAGACTATAATTGTGGAAATACAGTGCATTTGTTGGTTTTTTAATTTGTGATTTGAGTTAGACTATAATTGTGGAAATACAGTGCTTTTGTTGGTTTTTTAATTTGTGATTTGATTAGACTATAATTGTGGAAATACAGTGCATTTGTTAAGTTTTTTAATTTGTGATTTGAGTTAGACTATAATTGTGGAAATACAGTGCTATTTGTTGGTATTTGTGATTTAATAACTTATGAAATACACATTTTAATCTTTTTAAATGCATGAGAGACTATAAGTGATATGCATTTGTTGTATTTAATTTATGAATCATATCACAATGCACGATGCAGATATAATGTGAAATTGCGGAATTCATGAAGCGCACCCGAACAAACCACTGTCTGGGATACATCTGAGACTTGCCCTGAATTTAAATAAAAACATGGTTATAACGCCACTAAACGAACATCGTTATAATCTGGTGAGATTATAAACAAGAAGAGACTAATAAAACGTGATTTTACTGCCGGCTGGTTTGTTTGTTAATTCCGTTTTTATATCCCACGTTTATGCTGCATACATTACTGCCCTTGATTATGAATGAGGAGAAAAAAATTGTCGGATATTTTATGGAGCTCTTTGACGGCGCTCACCAAACAAACCACTCCATACAGCAGAGCCCTCTTCAGTTGCTTAGCTGGTCAAGACATACACCGCCTTCTATAGAACCCGAAGGTCCATTACCGTATTCACAACAGCCCGCCACTGGTCTCTATCCAGAGTCAGATTAATCCACTCAATGCCATCCCACGCTATTTCTTCACGATACATTTTAATATATCCTCCAGTCTACACCTAAATATTCCAAACGATCTCTTTCCTTCACATTTTCACACCACAATCTGCTACATACACTATAGGAGGTAAACATTCTGTGCATTTTCTGTCTTGTTTCCATTCTGTTCTTTTATACTACAATTTTTTATTGCTTACTGTTCTGTTATCTTCCTCTGACATATCCTGGTCTCAGGTGCTCATATAGCTGTGGTTTAACCGGCTTAGGTTGTCCAGTGATTGAGGTTAGCTCTATCTAAGGGACCCAACAAGTAGGTGTCTACCTGTCCCTTCATCTGAGGACGGAAGCAGATCTAGCTTCCGAAACGTCGTGTTATCTAGTTACTTTAGATTTCCGGACGATGTACAAATTTTCAGAAACCCATTAGTTCTCAATGTTACGTACCGTCGTCAGAACCTTTTGGAATTTATTAATGAACTTGTTCGACAGATTATTATCACACATATGTAATTATATACCAAATATAACAGATGCTAGCAGATTTGTTTGTTCTGATATAAATACAAAAAACATAAATACAGTGTGTGCAGAATGTAGATTTTTGAATGTTAAAACTGTTGGTGCATCAAGTAACCATTAGGCTTTATAAGGCTAACTACCGTAACTTGCCAGCAGTGTTTGAGCTGTATACATCGCTGAGGAAGTTAAGGAAGACCACAACGAAGTGTGGGGACAGTAGGGATTTGGAAGGAGGCGGTCGTGATGTTTCAAGGTAACAGTCTGAATTGGAGGGGTAGAGATTGAGGAAAACCACGAATGAAGTGTGACGTCATAAAAGAGAGTTATTTTTCTCCTTAATCATTCTCTTCCTGCTCCACTACCTCCGGGAGGTAAATCGGCTGGGGTATAAAGCTGACCACCCACCTCCATATAATGCCTAAGTTACGGATGAATGGAGGTACACCTCCACTCCACCCATATACGCGTTCACAGCACGCACACAGACAAATTTACCTTTCGTTTAAGGTCTTCCGTGGACATAATCTCTTCCTCATTTTCATCTCCCTCACCAGTCCCCTTTCTCTCTATCACCTTCCCCTCATTCTCCACCACCCACTCTTCTTCTTTAATTCGTCCTTAATACTCCTTCGTCTTCTGCTTCCATCTTCCATCGCTCGCCCTTACGTGCCCCGTTCAACGTCCGCCACATGGTCACTAGATGCAAGTTCCCATGATGACCCACGTCACAGCCACAAGCTGCTCTCCTCGTTCTGTCCTACACGACCCACACTCGCCCTCATACCAATCACCTTGCAGTAATACAGTCTTTAGTCTTGCACATTATAACTGTGGAATGAGCCGCGACATGACTGAGATGGGTAGCTTATGTAGCACGTACAGGTAGGAAGAAGTTGTCGCTGTCGTCGCCAGAAGGCATACACCACGAGCAGATGTATAGCTGTATTCATTCTGAACCACCATACGACCTAGATGGCAGTGACTGGCCAAATTCACACCCCGGCTGCTTCACCCCCTGTACCCCTTCAGTAGAGGGATGGGTAGCCGGTCTGGACATTTTAAATAACAGAGAAATCTCTGGGCCCTGTCAGGAATTGAAATTCGGATAGTCCATCCCGTAGCCTAGTCACTATACTGACTGAGCTACCCAGCCTCTCTGGGAACAAGAACAATTAATACAAAAGTTTAGCCGTGAAATCTTCAACAGGGGACCACCTGAGAGAAATATATACATGCCAAGATAATATTAAAGTGAATTTTAGATCAACTGTGACGAGGTGATGAGATCCAAAAATTGTCTTTGTGGAATGTGCTAGCAGTAACAATGACGAAATTCTTGCACAGAGGCGTAATTGAACTTTCGGAGAAAAATCTTGCGTGGTGGTGGCGGCGGCAGTGGTGGTGGTGCTATGTAGAAGTAGTAGTAGTAGTAGTAGTAGTAGCTGCAAGTTATGGTAACGTCCCTCGGCGTGGGTGTGGAGGAAGAGCAACTTACCACAAATCGTCGTCAAAAGTTTCAGGGCTCTGCATGTAAATCAAACACGGGCCAACACAGGTGACTGTCACAGCATGAAATAAAGGAAGATAGAAAGAACAGAAAAAGCAAAGCCTACTGTTACATGGGCCACTTGAATTGCAATGAGTGGTGGGCAAGTGTGAATTAAGAACTGGCAAGGATGTGAAAGGAAACTATCATGGCGTGTCTGTCTTACGACAGGTCCGTAGCCTCTTCATTCTGCAGTCTGTCTTACGACAGGTCCGTTGCCTCTTCCAAAGCGAGATCTCCATTGACTGCGATCTAGTGCTTCCTCTATCAATTTCCAGTATCCTCTCTTTTCCTTAAGGTCATACAGTAGCTGCTTACGTCTTCTACCCTCGTCTTCCCGTCATTTCTATCCTTCCTTCTAACTTTCCTACAATCACGTGTTTTAGAAGGCAGTTTCTACGCAAGATGTGACCAATCCAGTAGCTTTTCTTCTCTTTTGTATGTAGGAAATTCCTCTCCTTGACTCTGTGTAATACTTCTTCATTTCTCACATGATCGGTCCAGCTGATCTTCTCCATTTTTCTCCAGCACCACATTTCAGAACTTTCCAGATACTTCTAATCTACTTTCCGAAGTGTCCACGTTTCAGCACATCACAAAGCAATGCTCCAAATGTAGCACTTTACTAGTTTCTTCCTTAAATTTAAGTCCAGTTTGCTGGTGAAAAGATTCTTCTTCTTGTTGAATGCTGCTTTTGCCATGGCAATTCTGGATTTAATTTCACGTGTACACCTTGCATCATTTGTTATCATGCTACTCAAATAGTTAAAACATTCCACATTCTCCAATTGCTTTTGACATTACCCCACCATTTATTATAGTCACGTCTCCAGACCCAGTTCCCTGGATTTGAGCATAGGGCCTGGTATAAAGACGATATCCAGACCGGTTCTGGGGCCAAACCGACTTATTGTTCAACGGGTACCGGGTTCTTACTACGCAGTAAAGCGGCCAGGGAGTAATGGTAACCACTCACCTCATCCAGTATCGAGGTTAAGAATGAGTGGAGCTATACTTCAGCTCCCTCTACATGCCTTCATGGCGTTGACAGGGACAAATTTACCTTTACCTCCTGAAGACAAATCAGGATTGCCAACATTCAATACTACTATGAAGCACTGATTTAATTGGCAGTAAGAGAAATTCTGGATGACCTTAAGGAAAGGAAAAGATACTGGAAATTGAAAATGGAAGCACTAGATCGCACCCTGTGGAGAACTCGCTTTGGAAGAGGCTACGGACCTGTCGTAAGACAGACTACAGAATGAATGAATGAAGAGAAATTACAATGTCTCAAGGTTACCTTACCGCCGTGCCGTTCTGTCCACTGCACTATTAATGGTCACTGCACTCATTTTGGATCACCCTGTATAGCACAGCACTAAGATTACCTTCAGGTCGTTAAATGCAAACAAATAACAGACAACTGTCTCTATTTGACACATCTATACTAACATGTCCGTCTCTGTCGCCCTAATCTCAGAGTTCCAGCTTCTATCTGCATGTGGATGGATCCCACCCGGTTTACACAACACCTACAATACCTGCAGATCGAATTAAAAGACCCAGATGGCTGCCATTGGAAGCTGTCAGCCTTGGAAGAAGATTATACCTCTATCAGTAAAGTGCGATAGAACTACAGACGGTGTCTGGTCTCTAGTCCGAGGCGTTGGAAGCGTCTGATGCCTGCATGCAGTCAAACAGAGAACATTATGATATGCGAAGAACTGACGAAGCCTACATTACTGTAAGTAATTAAACATACACGTTGATAACATTAATAAACATACAACTAACATGGAGCAAAGTCCTACTTCAGAAGCTAACAGTTCCTCAGCTAGTCAATAAATCCCCAGTATATTATTGGACACGAAGGTTTGTTACAGGTTGACAACAGCATGCCACTTGTCCTTATCCTGAGCCAGATTAATCCAACCCATAAACTCCCATTCCATTTCTTTAAGATCCATTTTATTGTTACATTACCACCTACGCCTGTCTTGTAAATGGTCACATTGCTTCATGTTTCGACACCAAGCCCCAGTAAGCATCTCCCTTCCACCCACACGTACAATGCTCCTTGATTTAATCACCCTCGTAATCAAACGCCGATCCCAGTGGCCGTGCGGTCTAAGGCGTGGGTCTTCGGCCGCTCGCTTACTAGGATCGTGGGTTCGAATCCCGCCGGGGGCATGGATGTTTGTGTTGTGCTTGTTGTATAAGGACGGTAGTATGGAACGTGAAGGGCAGAAGGACTTAAAAGTACAAAATGGATCAAAGGGAAAAACGGGACAGGAAAAAAAAATCCCGCCGGGGGCATGGATGTCTGTCTCTTTTGAGTGTTGTGTGTTGTCAGGTAGAGGTCTCTGCGTCGGGCTGATCATTCATATAGAGGAGTCCTACCGAGTGTGGTGTGTCTAATTATGTGTGATCTAGAAACATAAAAAATGAGGCGCCTAGAGCCCGATTTGGGTTGTTGGACAACAGAGAAAAAAATTTCAAAAACCATACATAAGTAAGTAAATTACACACTTTCATGACAAACGTTTCTACATAATTTCAACTAGTAGTCCACTGCCTTGTAATACGGATACACAGCGGCTGTCCGCAGTTCCACGAGTCATAACACTACGGCTGAGCCACTGGCTCAAACTCGACGTTGTGGCCAAATACAGAGCCTTTCTACTGCATCAGATGCTTATAGAAAGAAATATTCTGCTATTGTTCTATAGTAACTTGCTAGGGGCCGGGCGGTCCAGGGATCGAATCCCGGTTTCGAGACCCCCCCCCAACCTCCTATTCAATGGGCACGTGTCGTCATGTTGACTACTCACTTCTATCCAGTGTCAAGGTTACGAATGAGTGGAGCTGGACCTCTACTTCCCTTGTACGCCTTCATGGCGTGGACAGGGGAAAAAGCTTTACCCTTGTTTCGCTTGAATCCTAAGAACCTTCTGGGTAACAACGCCGGCAGTGTGACCTCAATATTCAGTTGTTTTGTTGCTTAAATTGAACTCTCGCCCCTTTCTGTTATGTCTCACATTTAAAATGGACTACATGACGTAATAATAGATATCACAAGGCAGTTCTTTACATTCAAACCTCAAAACGTTTCACGGTACCTCAGTAAATTTAATATAAAAAATAAGGCTTTCCCTGCGCCGATTTTCACGAAACTCAAAAATGCCCAACAGCATTCTGTGCAGATCTCTAATATCGAATTTCACCTAAATCGGACAATAAATGTGGGAAATACGGATAGAACTTCATGACGTCATTCAGTAAAGTATGGCTTTCACTAAGAAAATTTTAACGAAACTCAAAAATGCCCAACAGCATTCTGTGCAGATGTCTAATATAGAATTTCACCTAAATCGGGTAATAAATGTGGGAAATACGGACAGAACTTCCTTGACGTAATTCAGTAAAGTATGGCTTTCACTAAGAAAATTTTCACGAAACTCACTCATGCCCAACAGCATTCTGTGCAGATCTCTAATATAGAGTTTCACCTCAATCGGGCAATAAATGTGGGAAATACGGACAGAACTTCCTTGACGTAATTCAGTAAAGTATGGCTTTCACTAAGAAAATTTTCACGAAACTCAAAAATGCCCAACAGCATTCTGTGCAGATCTCTAATATAGAATTTCACCTCAATCGGGCAATAAATGTGGGAAATACGGACAGAACTTCCTTGACGTAATTCAGTAAAGTATGGCTTTCACTAAGAAAATTTTCACGAAACTCACGCATGCCCAACAGCATTCTGTGCAGATCTCGAATATAGAATTTCACCTCATCGGGCAATAAATGTGGGAACTACGGACAGAACTTCCTTGACGTAATTCAGTAAAGTATGGCTTTCACTAAGAAAATTTTCACGAAACTCACTTATGCCCAACAGCATTCTGTGCAGATCTCTAATATAGAATTTCACCTCAATCGGGCAATAAATGTGGGAACTACGGACAGAACTTCCTTGACGTAATTCAGTAAAGTATGGCTTTCACTAAGAAAATTTTCACGAAACTCACTCATGCCCAACAGCATTCTGTGCAGATCTCTAATATAGAATTTCACCTCAATCGGGCAATAAATGTGGGAACTACGGACAGAACTTCCTTGACGTCATTCAGTAAAGTATGGCTTTCACTAAGAAAATTTTCACGATACTCACAAATACTCAACACAAAACTTCGGTCAAGAAATCCCTTACCGAATTTCATAAAAATTCGGCAAACCGTTTCGCTGCTGAAACCAGGCTACAGGCAGAAAGACGCTGTCTCCACATAAGACTTTGTCTTCGTAAAGTAAGCATTATGTCACTACTGTGTCAGCTTGTGCCAGTATGTGTTTTTTTTTCACACCACGTATTGTTTAACCTAACGGCTCCTTTTCTTGAACGCCCTGTATATACTACAGGTCTACAAAAGCAAATTGGTTTTGTTGGCACTGTGACAGACCAATCCGCAGGTCCTTGTGGAGTAATGCCAAGTTCAGCTGCCAGCAATAACTATTAAATATTGCTGTGTTTATATTCCAATGTTCAAAATACACGATTAGAATGCTTAATTTTGTTAAAAATGTATATTCACTGAATAAATAACCAAGAACCAACAACGTACACATAAGCTGTAGAAATAACAGCCCTTTACATGCGACTGATAAATGAAGACGCCGTCTACGCAGCAATGTAATGTAACTACAAGCACCGGTGATACAGCGAACGAAAATTTATAAAGCTTATTTACTGGCTAACATGTTTCGGTCTTTTTTACATGACCAACTTCAAAGAGATTTGTCTACGGATATCAAGTACCGAAGTCTGCATCAAAAAGCTGATCTGTATCCTACTATAAAACATACGCTAAACATTGATACAAAATGCGACAGTTTCGCTATATCCATTTGTGATCCCCTCTTTAACATTTTCTTTTTTCCAATGCTTTATCGTCCTTCAAGATTCAGCCACGGAACATCAAATCAACGCAGATCCCACTCAATGTGCTTGTACAAACCGCAAGGTAATGCCTCCTCCTCCAACCCCACCTGTAAAGCTTACAAAAATGTCGCTCACTCTGTGGCTTAAACAGCCACACATGCCGACAAATAAGGTGTTGTGAGTGGCGAAATGGTATGAGTGAAAATGACTATAAAGGTAAAGTCCACCCTAGAACAGGCCAGAGGGGGAGTAGAGGTATAGCTGTACTCTTTCTTTAACCTCGACGCTAGGAGGCCTACAGCTGTAATTTCCAATATGAAGCTATGCGGTACCTAACCATGTAAAAAAATAAAATGTATTTAAAGACCCAGTCCGTACCGCGCAGTAAACACACTCCGTCTCAGTTATACAAACCAGTCAGTTAATGCTGTACAGTGAAATAATCGCTGTTTGTTCTGAGATCCACACAAAACACATAAATACAGTCCGTACCGCGCAGTAAACACACTCCGTCTCAGTTATACAAACCAGTCAGTTAATGCTGTACAGTGAAATAATCGCTGTTTGTTCTGAGATCCACACAAAACACATAAATACAGTCCGTACCGCGCAGTAAACACACTCCGTCTCAGTTATACAAACCAGTCAGTTAATGCTGTACAGTGAAATAATCGCTGTTTGTTCTGAGATCCACACAAAACACATAAATACAGTCCGTACCGCGCAGTAAACACACTCCGTCTCAGTTATACAAACCAGTCAGTTAATGCTGTACAGTGAAATAATCGCTGTTTGTTCTGAGATCCACACAAAACACATAAATACAGTCCGTACCGCGCAGTAAACACACTCCGTCTCAGTTATACAAACCAGTCAGTTAATGTTGTACAGTGAAATAATCGCTGTTTGTTCTGAGATCCACACAAAACACATAAATACAGTCCGTACCGCGCAGTAAACACACTCCGTCTCAGTTATACAAACCAATCAGTTAATGTTGTACAGTGAAATAATCACTGTTTGTTCTGAGATCCACACAAAACACATAAATACAGTCTGTACCGCGCAGTAAACACACTCCGTCTCAGTTATACAAACCAGTCAGTTAATGCTGTACAGTGAAATAATCGCTGTTTGTTCTGAGATCCACACAAAACACATAAATACACTGTGTGGGCAGAACGTAGAATTTGTGAATGTTAAACCTGGAGGTACATATTGTAACCACCGGGCTTGGTAGAGTTAAAGATAACCTATACGTCTGTCATGTCTCTGCGTAGACATCTCGCAGTTTCAGCTGTAATGACCAAAAAAAACAAAGAAGTTGAAGGGGAAAGAAGAAACTCAAATCCAGATAATACATCTGCTGCTTCTCCTTCCCACCGACGTTATGGCGGTACAGCTAGCATAATGAAAGGCAAGGTGTAAAAAGTGTCATTATTGCAGAACGAGGTGTTTTGCCGAACAAAGGTCACGGTAATAAAACAAAATAAAACATAATGACCAAAACACAATGATGACAGTGTTATGATTCGTGAGAAGAAGCTGGAGAGTGAGAAACATTGGGGAACGGGCAACTGTGTGTTTGGACTGACTGGACTGAACGCACTTTCTTGGACTGACTGACTGAACGGGCAACTGTGTGTTTGGACTGAACTGGACTGAACGGGCAACTGTGTGTTTGGACTGAACTGGACTGAACGGGCAACTGTGTGTTTCGACTGAACTGACTGAACGGGCACTGTGTGTTTGGACTGAACTGGACTGAACGAGCAACTGTGTGTTTCGACTGAACTGGACTGAACGGGCAACTGTGTGTTTCGACTGAACTGGACTGAACGGGCAACTGTGTGTTTGGAGTTAACTCAATGCAAGTCTAAAACAAGACAGACAATGTATGTATAACGTTAACTTGAGGCACGTTCGCCTAACCATTGTTGCTGCGGACAAGCAATAAGTATTACATGTTCTGAGTTTGTGTCTGTAGCCTTAGTTATTCAGCATGCAATGCGCATGCGCCGTATTATATTGTCATCTGTAGCCTGTCTGGCTCTACCATATTCTTCCACATTATCTCATAAAGGGCACGATTTTTTTAAAAAAGTTATTGAACATAAAATGTGTGTTTTGATTTTCTCTGCAACTTTTGTCTGAAACATTTCTCATTCTAAGAAGAATTCAGCGAGATATTATCATAAATGTACATAGGTCTTCATGTAAAGTACCCGTTATTCTTGTCACATTTTAATGAAACTTGAATTTCCTAGACGGAGTTTCGAAAAATACTCGCATATCAAATTTCATGAAAATCTGTCCAGTGGGAGCCGAGTTGTTGCATGCGCACAGACAGACAGACGGACAAACATGACGAAGCTAATAGTCGCTTTTCGCAATTTTCCGAACTCGCCTTAAAAAAATACCTCTCAAAACAAATTTGTAAAACATTTATTGTTTATCGATATGACACGGTGCACATATTCACGCCAAAATTGCGTTAAAAGCTGAGACATAAAATAGGGCAGTTTCGAACAAAACGAAAGGCGGATTGTACTATGCCTTTTGTGAGGTAAACTCGTGTTTACAGGCCCGAAAACCAATTGATTTGTTTGATCTGATCTGCTGATGTTATAGTTCAAATGACACGCTCTGAAATTAAAGCCAGAGTCCCACCTTTATCCGGATATGGATCGAGGCCACCAGTTCGTGTAGCCCGCAGAATGGACACCGACAGCAAACAATTGGAGCCAGCTGCTCTCATCTCGATAATATATTGGTGCATCCATCAAACGACCAATAATAGCTTTCATCACAGAAGATAATTAAGGGACTGGAGTGAGGTTTGTCGACCTCGCATGGCAGAAAACTGCAGATGTGTTACCAACACAACCATAACGTCACTTGCTGCTTTGGACAGTGCTGACGAAGTTGCAATTTTTGCCACGACAGTTAATGTAACTTCATTCTGTAGTCTGTATTACGACAAGTCCATAGCATCTTCACTCCATAGTCTGTATTACGACAGGTCCATAGCCTCTTCACTCCATAGTCTGTATTACGACAGGTCCATAGCCTCTTCACTCCATAGTCTGTCTTACGACAGGTCCGTAGCCTCTTCACTCCATAGTCTGTCTTACGACAGGTCCGTAGCCTCTTCCAAAGCGAGTTCTCCACACAGTGCGATCTAGTGCTTCCTCTTTAATTTTCTCTTCTTTAATCTTCTCTTTTCCTTAAGGTCATCCAGTAGCTGCTTACGCCTTCCTCTTCGTCTTCCCGTCATGTCTATCCTTCTAACTTCTATCACGTGTTTCAGAAGGCAGTTTCTACGCAAGATGTGACCAATCCAGTTAGCCTTCCTTCTTTTTATTGTATGTACGATATTCCTCTCCTCCTTAACTCTGTGTAATACTTCTTCATTTCTCACACGATCGGTCCAACTGATTTTCTCCATTCTTCTCCAGCACCACATTTCAAAACTTTCCAGATATTTCTGATCTACTTTCCGAAGTGTCCACGTTTCAGCACCACACAAAGCTATGCTCCAAATGTAACATTTTACTAGTTTCTTCCTTAAATTTAAGTCCAGTTTGTTGGTGAAAAGAGTCTTCTTGTTGAATGCTGCTTTTGCCATGCCAATTCTTGATTTAATTTCACGTGTACACCTTGCATCATTTGTTATCCTGCTACCCAAATAATTGAAATATTCCAAATTCTAGGGCTGTTTTTCATCTATCATAATGTGCACTGGGGACGGTTGCCTTGAGATTCTCATCACCTTAGTCTCTCCACATTCATTTCCATTCCATAGCGTCTTCCAGTTTCAATCAGTCTATCAATCATGCCCTGTAGCACCGTTTGTTCCTCAGCCAGCAGCACAAGGTCATCAAACAAAGGTAACAAATCAAAATTACATACATGAAGAAAATAAAATATTTGAATTCACGTCTTTTGATATGTTACGCCGTGTCGTTAGGTCAGTGGTACCCAACGTTTCGAAAGTTCGTGATGCCTTCATCTTCGAGGGTAATCAGTCAATGAGGAACGATTCTTCAAGAACTTATTACCCCTGGAGAAGACCAGCCTTTCGAAACGCCTGGAACCTATCAACCAACGAAAAACCGTCCATTCTACATGGACTGACTACCTTTGAAAATGAAGACAGCAAGATATTTCGAAAAATCGGGAATCGCTCACACAAAGACAAAGCATTACATATCAGAAAACCTCAGCAACACCGCTGTGAGAAACTGATACCTCTCAATGTGAGGTTTAATCTGGGAAACATCTGCTACCATTTGGTTCAGAAAATTTTGTCTTCTGGTCTCAGATTTAAAACCACACAAACTGAAATACAAATCTATAAACCTAATATTATTCACTCCGTACAATTTATTTTCTATGTTTATTGTCCGACGAATGTACACTTTTATTTACTATTGATTTGTGCAACACAGTGCTACATGTTTCGAACCTTATCCTGGTTCCCTGAGGATGAACCGGGATAAGGTTCGAAACATGTAGCACTGTCTTTATATTTATCTCACCGTGCATCTTGTTTAACAGTTCACTGTCGACAAACCAACTAAATGCACTGTTTCACTTTCACCTTTTATTTACAAGTTTACCCCTACATATGTTTCGATCATCTAAAGACCATCATCAGGGGGGACAGAATTACGTTCAATCTACACCCATTACTCATATACTCACCGCAGAGTAAATCCATATGGGTGCAGATTAAACGTAATTTTGTCCCCCCCTGATGATGGTCTTTAGATGATCGAAACATATGTAGGGGTAAACTTGTAAATAAAAGGTGAAAGTGAAACAGTGCATTTAGTTGGTTTGTCGACAGTGAACTGTTAAACAAGATGCACGGTGAGATAAATATAAAGACAGTGCTACATGTTTCGAACCTTATCCTGGTTCATCCTCAGGGAACCAGGATAAGGTTTCGAAACATGTAGCACTGTGTTTCACAAATTAATAGTGAATAAAAGTGTACATTCGTCGAACAATAAACATACAAATCTATAAACTTAATATTATTCATTCCGTACAATTTATTTTCTATGTTTATTGTCCGACGAATGTACACTTTTATTCACTATTAATTTGTGAAACACAGTGCTACATGTTTCGAACCTTATCCTGGTTCCCTGAGGATAAACCACGATAAGGTTCGAAACATGTAGCACTGTTGAATTCTAAAAGGTTTTGACGATGGTAAATGACGTTGTGAACCGCTTGTTTGTTGGACTTTGTCCATCGTCTTTATTGTGAATAAAATGTAAAATATATAAAATTACGTTTCGGAAGATGGCTTTTCTTCCGTCTTCAGGCCTACTCAGGTGGGTCCTGTTGATTGAGCTAGTCTCAATCACCGGATTCACAATAAAAGCGATGGACAAAGTCCTACACACAAGTAGTTCACAATGTAGCACTGTTTCACAAATTAATAGTGCATAAAAGTGTGCATTCGTCGGACAAAAAACATACAAATCTATACGTTTTCCTGTCTCTTTACAATAGTGTGAGATTTGGACACGCCCTGAGGGTGGAACAGAGACTGACGGCGTCTGATACCGAGGTGCAGAGGGCATTAATACATTAACTGGAGCAACATAGAGCTTCACCGAGTGTTATCAGATTGATCAAACTAAGAATGCTTATGGACCAGAGTCCTTCTTGAGAAGCTGCTACTTCCCTCAGCTAATCAAGCAATTCCCCGCAATTTATGGGTCACGAATGTTCATTACCTTGTTCACAACAGCCCGCCACTAGCCCCCACCCTGAGATAGACGATCCTGTCGACACCCTTCCATCTTATTTGTTTAAAATCCGTTTTAATAATATCTCCCTTCTACGCACAGTTTTCACGCCCTGTTTCTTAAGATCCGTTTCGCTATATTCTGCCTACATGCCACAGCCTCTCGAATCTTCCCTTGTTGCTTCCCAACAAAACTTTTAACAACCGTTTCACACGTAATTCCCATCTCATTACTCTTCATTTGATCCCCCTAACAACATATGGATATGCAAACTGGAGGGTGGGGACATACAGATTATGATCCTGCTCATTACAGACAGTAAGGTCTTGTCTAGGCCTTTGTTAAGGTCGCTCGTCACAGTCTGGTCCAAATGCCTTTCTCGCCACTTTGCAAGACCTCTGCCCTTGTACAAATGTCTTTATTTCATTGCTACATCTTTATGTCCGCCTTCTTTCACAGTACGGCTTCCCACTGCGTTTCCTCCCTAGTATCTCCCTTACCCTCCACTATGTATCGATTAACGCTTGGGCAATATAGACCCAAGTAAAAAGAAGGCACAATAATATTACCCTTGTGCATTTCGAGCCGCACTTCCTTCCGCACTATACAGCGATATACAGTGCTGTACATTACGGAGTACCAACCCTGCACAACCCAGAGGGTGGGGTATGTAAAGACGAGGGGGTGAGTCTGAATGTTATCCGCAAAGATGTAGGGAGTGGGTCCTTGCGTGTTCTTAGCTGTATTGTGGGTCCTTGCGTGTTCTTAGCTCTATTGTGGGTCCTTGCGTGTTCTTAGCTGTATTGTGGGTCCTTGCGTGTTCTCAGCTGTATTGTGGGCCCCTGCGTGTTCTCAGCTCTATTGTGGGCCCTTGCGTGTTCTTAGCTGTAATGTGGGTCCTTGCGTGTTCTTAGCTCTGTTGTGGGTCCTTGCGTGTTCTCAGCTCTATTGTGGGTCCTTGCGTGTTCTCAGCTGTATTGTGGGTCCTTGCGTGTTCTTAGCTCTATTGTGGGTCCTTGCGTGTTCTCAGCTGTATTGTGGGTCCTTGCGTGTTCTCAGCTGTACTGTGGGTCCTTGCGTGTTCTTAGCTCTATTGTGGGTCCTTGCGTGTTCTTAGCTGTATTGTGGGCCCTTGCGTGTTCTCAGCTGTACTGTGGGCCCTTGCGTGTTCTCAGCTCTATTGTGGGCCCTTGCGTGTTCTTAGCTCTATTGTGGGTCCTTGCGTGTTCTCAGCTGTATTGTGGGCCCTTGCGTGTTCTCAGCTCTATTGTGGGCCCTTGCGTGTTCTTAGCTGTAATGTGGGTCCTTGCGTGTTCTTAGCTCTGTTGTGGGTCCTTGCGTGTTCTCAGCTCTATTGTGGGTCCTTGCGTGTTCTCAGCTGTATTGTGGGTCCTTGCGTGTTCTCAGCTGTATTGTGGGCCCCTGCGTGTTCTCAGCTCTATTGTGGGCCCTTGCGTGTTCTTAGCTGTAATGTGGGTCCTTGCGTGTTCTTAGCTCTGTTGTGGGTCCTTGCGTGTTCTCAGCTCTATTGTGGGTCCTTGCGTGTTCTCAGCTGTATTGTGGGTCCCTGCGTGTTCTTAGCTCTATTGTGGGTCCTTGCGTGTTCTCAGCTGTATTGTGGGTCCTTGCGTGTTCTCAGCTGTACTCTGGGTCCTTGCGTGTTCTTAGCTCTATTGTGGGTCCTTGCGTGTTCTTAGCTGTATTGTGGGCCCTTGCGTGTTCTCAGCTGTACTGTGGGCCCTTGCGTGTTCTCAGCTCTATTGTGGGCCCTTGCGTGTTCTTAGCTCTATTGTGGGTCCTTGCGTGTTCTTAGCTCTATTGTGGGTCCTTGCGTGTTCTCAGCTGTATTGTGGGCCCTTGCGTGTTCTCAGCTCTATTGTGGGCCCTTGCGTGTTCTTAGCTGTAATGTGGGTCCTTGCGTGTTCTTAGCTCTGTTGTGGGTCCTTGCGTGTTCTCAGCTCTATTGTGGGTCCTTGCGTGTTCTCAGCTGTATTGTGGGTCCTTGCGTGTTCTTAGCTCTATTGTGGGTCCTTGCGTGTTCTCAGCTGTATTGTGGGTCCTTGCGTGTTCTCAGCTGTACTGTGGGTCCTTGCGTGTTCTTAGCTCTATTGTGAGTCCTTGCGTGTTCTTAGCTGTATTGTGGGCCCTTGCGTGTTCTCAGCTGTACTGTGGGCCCTTGCGTGTTCTCAGCTCTATTGTGGGCCCTTGCGTGTTCTTAGCTCTATTGTGGGTCCTTGCGTGTTCTTAGCTCTATTGTGGGTCCTTGCGTGTTCTTAGCTGTATTGTGGGCCCTTGCGTGTTTTTAGCTGTATTGTGGGTCCTTGCGTGTTCTTAGCTCTATTGTGGGTCCTTGCGTGTTCTTAGCTCTATTGTGGGTCCTTGCGTGTTCTTAGCTCTATTGTGGGTCCTTGCGTGTTCTTAGCTCTATTGTGGGTCCCTCCCATGTCCTTAGCTGTATTGTGGATCCTTCCGTGTTCTCAGCTGTACTGTGGGTCCTTCCATGTTATTAGCTCTATTGTGGGTCCTTTCGTGTTCTCAGCTGTATTGTGGAGCTCTCCATGTTCTTAGCTGTACTGTTGGTCCTTCCGTGTTCTCAGCTGTACTGTGGGTCCTTCCATGTTATTAGGTCTATTGTGGGTCCTTTCGTGTTCTCAGCTGTATTGTGGGACTCTCCATGTTCTTAGCTGTATTGTGGGTCCTTGCGTGTTCTTAGCTGTATTGTGGGTCCTTACGTGTTTTCAGCTGTATTGTGGGTCCCTCCATGTTCTTAGCTGTATTGTGGGTCCTTCCATCTTCTTAGCTGTATTGTGGGTCCCTCCATGTTCTTAGCTGTATTGTGGGTCCCTCCATGTTCTTAGCTGTATTGTGGGTCCTTGCGTGTTCTTAGCTGTATTGTGGGTCCTTGCGTGTTCTTAACTGTATTGTGGGTCCCTCCATGTTCTTAGCTGTATTGTGGGTCCCTCCGTGTTCTTAGCTGTATTGTGGGTCCTTACGTGTTGTTAACTGTATTGTGGGACCTTTAAGCTTTATTAAAGTAAGGAGAGAAAAAAGATAAAGAAAAAACCACAAACAATAAATTCAATAATTTATAGACTCTTTGGGTATTTAACAACAGCGTTTCAAGTACTTAAGTGATACAGTTTCAAGTAATAAAAAGTAAAAGTTTGGAAGATTCTGAAGGCGGTCGGAATAGGAAATACAAAATTGAAAAGAAGCCATCTGGAAACACATGCGTGCTCCAGATTGGAGTAATTCCCGCCGTTGTTAATGTCAATGCTACGGCGGCAACGTCGAGTACAGTCGCAACAGACTATAGGCTTACTTAGCGGCTGGCTTCAACAGTGAACTCAGTAAATTGTAATGGTGGATCATTTCTGGGTCAAACGTTCAAGTCAGACGGGGTCACAGCCACTCCTTTCCCTTGGAAGTCTGAATCATTTAGTGACCTCCTATCGCTTATATATATTTACCAAATCGATAAGCTTGTTAAAAGAACTTTGTATAACTCGATGAGGTATTAAAGGCACGTTATACTGGGTTGGTTAACACGAAAAAAAAAATCCTTGCTTTTTCAAAAATCCCATAGGTCTTTATGCCCGTCTGTGGCAAATAAAAATCTATTGGTCACAACTAATCACACTACAGAAATCCTGCACTACCCGAATCCTGAGCGAAAGATACTTTAACAGTAGTATCCTAGCAACAAGTCTACTTTAGGGTAATGTGGGATGGTAGGAGTCCGCCATTGGGAATACTGGCAATGACAAAGAGAAACGGATACAAATAAAACGGAGGCAGAAACTGATAAAGAAGAGGAAGAGAGTCAAAAGGAAATGGGTGGGGAGACGAAAAAGACGCTGAGTGCTGCGGGCAGAAGCAGAAAATTTGGTTAAAGTTGCTGCAACTACTCCCCCAACCCCCCTTAGGAATGTCTTCGGGGCGCGTGCGTAGAAAGAGAAATATTTTCCCCCTCCGCTAATAATTGTATTTGTAGGAATGTGAAGTACGAATGGGGGAGATAACCTAAAGTTGATTTGTTGAAAAGGACACTCACGTGATCAAAATACAATCAATGACGGACGACTTCAAAAAAATGTTCGACTCAGTCGTATTTAAAACGTTGTTTTTCCAGCAACAACAGATGTGAGAAAAAATAGCCGAGGAAGCTCTACGCTACCAAAAACTATATGCGTGAATACAGACAAGAGATTAAAGGAGGCCAAGTTTGATCGGTGTGAAAAAAAGCACTAAAAATAAAGAACAAATAAAACGTTAAAAAAAAGCTCAAAATAAAAATTAAAGAGAAAATGGAAAAGACAATATATAGAGAACTGTTATTTAACGACGCTGTAAATTGCTATAATTGTATAGCGTCGGTGGTAGATAATGAATGCACACGGAGCATTGGTGGAAAGATATTGACAGGGGAAAACTGAAGTACTGGGAGAAAAACATTATACAGCGTTGGTGGTAGATGAATGAATGAGTATGGAGCATTGGTGGAATGATACTGACAGGGGAAACTGAAGTACTGGGAGAAAAAACATTATACAGCGTCGGTGGTAGATGAATGAATGAGTGTGGAGCATTGGTGGAATGATACTGACAGGGGAAAACTGAAGTACTGGGAGAAAAACATTATACAGCGTCGGTGGTAGATGAATGAATGAGTGTGGAGCATTGGTGGAATGATACTGACAGGGGAAAACTGAAGTACTGGGAGAAAAAACATTATACAGCGTCGGTGGTAGATGAATGAATGAGTGTGGAGCATTGGTGGAATGATACTGACAGGGGAAAACTGAAGTACTGGGAGAAAAACATTATACAGCGTCGGTGGTAGATGAATGAATGAGTGTGGAGCATTGGTGGAATGATACTGACAGGGGAAAACTGAAGTACTGGGAGAAAAACATTATACAGCGTCGGTGGTAGATGAATGAATGAGTGTGGAGCATTGGTGGAATGATACTGACAGGGGAAAACTGAAGTACTGGGAGAAAAACATTATACAGCGTCGGTGGTAGATGAATGAATGAGTATGGAGCATTGGTGGAATGATACTGACAGGGGAAAACTGAAGTACTGGGAGAGAAACATTATACAGCGTCGGTGGTAGATGTATGAATGAGTGTGGAGCATTGGTGGAATGATACTGACAGGGGAAAACTGAAGTACTGGGAGAAAAACGTTATACAGCGTCGGTGGTAGATGAATGAATGAGTATGGAGCGTTGGTGGAATGATACTGACAGGGGAAAACTGAAGTACTGGGAGAAAAACATTATACAGCGTCGGTGGTAGATGAATGAATGTACACGGAACATTGGTGGAATGATACTGACAGGGGAAAACTGAAGTACTGGGAGAAAAACATTATACAGCGTCGGTGGTAGATGAATGAATGTACACGGAACATGGGTGGAATGATACTGACAGGGGAAAACTGAAGTACTGGGAGAAAAACATTATACAGCGTCGGTGGTAGATGAATGAATGAGTGTGGAGCAATGATGGAATGATACTGACAGGGGAAAACTGAAGTACTGGGAGAAAAACATTATACAGCGTCGGTGGTAGATGAATGAATGAGTATGGAGCAATGATGGAATGATACTGACAGGGGAAAACTGAAGTACTGGGAGAAAAACATTATACAGCGTCGGTGGTAGATGAATGAATGCACACGGAACATTGGTGGAATGATACTGACAGGGGAAAACTGAAGTACTGGGAGAAAAACATTATACAGCGTCGGTGGTAGATGATATGAATGAGTATGGAGCAATGATGGAATGATACTGACAGGGAAAAACTGAAGTACTGGGAGAAAAACATTATACAGCGTCGGTGGTAGATGAATGAATGAGTATGGAGCATTGGTGGAATGATACTGACTGGGGAAAACTGAAGTACTGGAAGAAAAACATTATACAGCGTCGGTGGTAGATGAATGAATGAGTATGGAGCAATGATGGAATGATACTGACAGGGGAAAACTGAAGTACTGGGAAAAAAACATTATACAGCGTCGGTGGTAGATGAATGAATGTACAGGGAACATGGGTGGAATGATACTGACAGGGGAAAACTGAAGTACTGGGAGAAAAACATTATACAGCGTCGGTGGTAGATGAATGAATGAGTATGGAGCAATGATGGAATGATACTGACAGGGGAAAACTGAAGTACTGGGAGAAAAACATTATACAGCGTCGGTGGTAGATGAATGAATGAGTATGGAGCATTGGTGGAATGATACTGACTGGGGAAAACTGAAGTACTGGGAGAAAAACATTATACAGCGTCGGTGGTAGATGAATGAATGTACACGGAACATTGGTGGAATGATACTGACAGGGAAAAACTGAAGTACTGGTAGAAAAGCATTATACAGCGTCGGTGGTAGATGAATGAATGTACACGGAACATTGGTGGAATGATACTGACAGGGGAAAACTGAAGTACTGGGAGAAAAACATTATACAGCGTCGGTGGTAGATGAATGAATGAGTATGCAGCAATGATGGAATGATACTGACAGGGGAAAACTGAAGTACTGGGAGAAAAACATTATACAGCGTCGGTGGTAGATGAATGAATGAGTATGGAGCATTGATGGAATGATACTGACGGGGAAAACTGAAGTACTGGGAGAAAAACATTATACAGCGTCGGTGGTAGATGAATGAATGACACGGAACATTGTGGAATGATACTGACAGGGGAAAACTGAAGTACTGGGAGAAAAACATTATACAGCGTCGGTGGTAGATGAATGAATGTATATGGAACATGGTGGAATGATACTGACAGGGGAAAACTGAAGTACTGGGAGAAAAACATATACAGCGTCGGTGGTAGATGAATGAATGAGTATGGAGCAATGGTGGAATGATACTGACAGGGAAAACTGAAGTACTGGGAGAAAAACATTATACAGCGTCGGTGGTAGATGAATGAATGTACACGGAACATTGGTGGAATGATACTGACAGGGGAAAACTGAAGTACTGGGAGAAAAACATTATACAGCGTCGGTGGTAGATGAATGAATGAGTATGGAGCAATGATGGAATGATACTGACAGGGGAAAACTGAAGTACTGGGAGAAAAACATTATACAGCGTCGGTGGTAAGATGAATGAATGCACACGGAACATTGGTGGAATGATACTGACAGGGGAAAACTGAAGTACAGGGAGAAAAACATTATACAGCGTCGGTGGTAGATGAATGAATAGTACACGGAACATTGGTGGAATGATACTGACAGGGGAAAACTGAAGTACTGGGAGAAAAACATTATACAGCGTCGGTGGTAGATGAATGAATGAGTATGGAGCAATGGTGGAATGATACTGACAGGGGAAAACTGAAGTACTGGGAGAAAAACATTATACAGCGTCGGTGGTAGATCAATGAATGCACACGGAACATTGGTGGAATGATACTGACAGGGGAAAACTGAAGTACTGGGAGAAAAACATTATACAGCGTCGGTGGTAGATGAATGAATGTACACGGAACATTGGTGGAATGATACTGACAGGGAAAACTGAAGTACTGGGAGAAAAACATTATACAGCGTCGGTGGTAGATGAATGAATGAGTATGGAGCAATGGTGGAATGATACTGACAGGGGAAAACTGAAGTACTGGGAGAAAAACATTATACAGCGTCGGTGGTAGATGAATGAATGTACACGGAACATTGGTGGAATGATACTGACAGGGAAAACTGAAGTACTGGAGAAAAACATTATACAGCGTCGGTGGTAGATGAATGAATGAGTATGGAGCAATGATGGAATGATACTGACAGGGGAAAACTGAAGTACTGGAGAAAAACATTATACAGCGTCGGTGGTAGATGAATGAATGCACACGGAACATTGGTGGAATGATACTGACAGGGGAAAACTGAAGTACTGGGAGAAAAACATTATACAGCGTCGGTGGTAGATGAATGAATGAGTATGGAGCAATGATGGAATGATACTGACAGGGAAAAACTGAAGTACTGGGAGAAAAACATTATACAGCGTCGGTGGTAGATGAATGAATGAGTATGGAGCATTGGTGGAATGATACTGACTGGGGAAAACTGAAGTACTGGGAGAAAAACATTATACAGCGTCGGTGGTAGATGAATGAATGTACACGGAACATTGGTGGAATGATACTGACAGGGAAAAACTGAAGTACTGGTAGAAAAGCATTATACAGCGTCGGTGGTAGATGAATGAATGTACACGGAACATTGGTGGAATGATACTGACAGGGGAAAACTGAAGTACTGGGAGAAAAACATTATACAGCGTCGGTGGTAGATGAATGAATGAGTATGCAGCATTGGTGGAATGATACTGACAGGGAAAACTGAAGTACTGGGAGAGAAACATTATATAGCGTTGGTGGTAGGTGAATGAATGAGTATGGAGCATTGGTGGAATGATACTGACTGGGGAAAACTGAAGTACTGGGAGAAAAACATTATACAGCGTCGGTGGTAGATGAATGAATGTACACGGAACATTGGTGGAATGATACTGACAGGGGAAAACTGAAGTACTGGGAGAAAAACATTATACAGCGTCGGTGGTAGATGAATGAATGAGTATGGAGCAATGGTGGAATGATACTGACAGGGGAAAACTGAAGTACTGGGAGGAAATCCTAAGTACCTTTTTTAAAATCGCAAATCCCACATGGACAGGACTGGGTTTGAGGCCGGACCTCTTCTGCGAGAACCCGGCGACTAACCTCCTGAGCCTCGACATGACACAATAAAGAGAAAAGGAAGGATAAGAAGACGAGGAGTAAGAACGGGAGAAAACAAAAGAATAATCGCCAGCGCTGTGTCAACAGGGCTACCAATTCGCCTTTACAAGTCTACAGAACTGACCTTTCGGATGTCCTGCAATCGACTAGAGCCGCTCCAGCAGCCAGCACAGCCCTACGCGCAAGAGACTGAACCGACAGTAACATTTCTTTTCTACAGCTTTACTAAAATGCGTCTGAACACTGTACGTAAACTTCATGTTCATCTTTACGACTGTCTAGTGTCCTATGCTTACAGTGTTGCCAACTGTTCCCATTACATTACAAACACAGCCTTAAGGGAAAATGAGCTCTACTTTTGAACACTCGCCCCCTCTACCAACCCCTCGTCACGGCCCGCAGGCCTACACTTAAACCCGATTACGCTAATAACGTCCTTCTTACTTCCTTTTTCTCAGGCACAAATTCTCTCCTCAGCATTTTGCTTTTAAACACTTCCTTTCTTTTGTCAGAAATACAAACCGACATTCACATCCACACACAACAGGTAAACTTCTAGCCTGCATATCCAGGCAACAAATTTAGAAATAATGAGCAGGCATTTTTTAAAATGAATAACATGCAGCATCAAGACACAAACACCTGCTAATGTCAGCATGAATACAGCGGCGTTACGTGGGAGAAAAATTGTCAAAATATTTGCGGAGAAAGAAACAAGGCAAGTTGGGCCGTGCCATGGCTCAGGCTGTTAGTCGCCGGCCTCTCACCGCGGAGGCCCGGGTTCGATCCTTACTAGGATCGTGGGTTCGAATCCCACCGGGGGCATGGATGTTTGTGTTGTGTTGTAAAAAGACGATTGTGGACCGTAAGTGACATGAAAGGACGAAAAAGGATTAATACAGAACAAAAATGGATCAAAGGGGAAAACCCAGGAATTAGTAAAAAAAATAAAAAATAAAAAAAAAATCCCGGGTCAGTCCATGTGGGATTTGTGGTGGACAAAGTGGCACTGGGACAGGTTTTTCCTAGAGTACTTCGGTTTTCCCCTGTCAGTATCATTCCACCGGTGCTCCATTACTTGGAAAAACGAAAAAACTAATCATCTTCATCACAAGATTGCACAATAAGCCTTAAGGCTGTGGTGTTTCCGTAGCATCTGCTGCGGGGCCCTTCACCACAAGAAAGAAACAAGGCAAGTTACGCAACACCATTACGACTGCGTAACTTATTTGTCAGGATGCAGGTGACACATTCGTAATGAATTTAATGCTTCCAAACCGGAACATGCTGTAGACTGCACTGCACAAACAATCACTATAAAACTGTTCTGTCCGTGCGCTGTCTTGATCACTGTCTTGATCACTGTCTTGATCACTGTCTTGATCAACACAGTCAGTTTATTACACCAACCAAATGCACTCTAATATTCACATACAGTGTTATACATAAAGCTGCGACATGTTTCGGTGATAGTGCACCATCCTCAGGGAGCACAGGATGCCAAATGTAAAACCAACTCAGGTACAGGACACTACATAACACATGGACCCGATCCGCTTTCGATTGAGTTAAGTATTAAGGTCAACAAATAATGCAACAACACTACAGTTTTCCACCACCAACAATATAAATATAGCCTGTTAAAAAGAATATTTATCTTGTAAAGAATATTTTAATCCTGTTTTTTTTTTTCTATGGCTCGACAGCCCCTTGGGGGCCTGGGCCTTCTTATTTTTCGACGCTTCACGATCACACACTCAGACACAACACACTCGGTAGGACTCCTCTGGACGAGTGACCAGCTCGTCGCAGAGACCTCTACCTGACAACACACAACACTCACAAGAGAAAGACATCCATGCCCTAGGCGGGATTCGAACCCACAATCCCAGTAAGCGAGCGGCCGTAGACCGACGCCTTAGACCGCGCGGCCACTGGGATCGGCAATCCTGTTTTAACTGTATGTATGTTTAAAACAGGGGCTGTACCTATTATGCGATACAAATATTAACAACGTAGCCTACGACAGATTGTGGAACCATGCCCGGGTTCGATCCCGGGTCAGTCCATGTGAGATTTGTGGTGGACAAAATGGCCCTGGGACAGGTTTTCCCCCGAGTACTTCGGTTTTCCCCTGTCAATTTCATTCCACCGGTGCTCCATTACAAGGAAAAACGAAAAAAAAACTAATCATCTTCATCACAGGGTTGCACAATAAGCCTTAAGGCTGCGGTGCGTCCGTAGCATCTGCTGCGGGGCCCTTCACCACAAAACAAACTTGTGCCAAGCAAGCAATTTACTTTTCGATAGGAGGCAGCACTTGTAGTAGAGGTAACACGCAACAGATGGCAGCAGTCAATCAATCAGGAGCTGTTTAGGGGATAAGTTGATGTGCAGTGGCAACGACAATGGAAAGTTCTTAATGTAACTCGGTTTTAATGGGCTAAACATGTTGCCCACAACAAGCTTCACCTCCAATTGATACATGTGTATGGCGAAGTGTAACACGACAGAAAGTGGTGAGGACGTTTCGGAAATTTTCGGACATCCATGATGGTGATCGAACATCTGGACCGCGGTTGGAAGGCACCACAAGTGGAAGAACTGGTTTTGGGAGGTCGCAGATTCCACAACACTGAGAAAGTATAAATGGCTGCGAATGTAAGGCTCGTTTCCTACACTGACAGAATTTTTAAACTCACATCAAGAAGGGAAAAATGTCACTTTTGTATGGATTATGTTTAAAAAAAATACCGATACATCGCTGGAATAAAGGGGCTACGTCTAAAGTTGTGTGGGCCGGGATAGCTCAGTCGGTATAGCGACTCGCTACGGGCTGGACGGTCCGTGGATCGAATCCCGGTGGAGGCAAGATTTCCCTCACCCGTCCAGACCGGCCCTGGGGCCAACCCAGCCTCCTATACAATGGGTACCGGGTCTCTTTCCCGGGGGTAAAGCGGCCGGGACGTGGAGTTGACCACCCACCCTCCTCTAGTGTCAGGGTTAAAGAAAGAGTAGAGCTATATCTCTACTCCCCCTCTGGGCCTTCGTGGCCTGTTCCATGGAGAACTTCACCTTTACCTTTTTACGTGTAAAGTTATAATGAGTTCTCATTTAATTTTTATGACCTAGGGAAAGTTACGTATTGAACGACGTATTCAGATATCGACAAAGCTACTGTGTAGCCATTTGTCGACCCTTCATTACTACATCTTCCGTAACTAAACTGTCATGAGACATTTTTATGTCCAAATATGTCAAGACTGGGCTAAACTGGAACCCCGTCTTTACGGACGACCTCAGTGGATGTTCCATCTAAGCGAAGTATCCGTGTGTTTACGTGTATAGGCTGTCTTAACAGAAGGAGGACAGACATGCAACAGCCGCCTATGTCACGATCATGAACCGATCTCTTGAGGCCGTGCATACGGGATTCAGTCACCGTCAGTCCGTCTGTCCGTCCGTGCACATGTGAAGAGACTCACAATCCTATATTCCCCGAGTTCCAATTTCCGGACGATTAACCCTGCAAGTGCAGGAGGGTGGGTAGATCAATATTACTCCTCCCACACACCCCCACCCCGCCCTTTTGGTATTCCACAAGGGATTAAAAGCGATGGAGTGAATATTTCCTTCTCTTCCCCCCCCCCCCCCGCCCGCCATCAAACTAACCCCCACGTGGTATTACTGTTACGTGCACAGTCCCTCAAATGCAAAGCGTGACTGCTATGGAAACCAACGAAAAAAATTCGCTTCTGATGCGACGGTTTAAACTTGTCCATTGTCACGTGTGAATTGTAAGTATCTGAACAAAAAGTGCGAAGTAAAACATCGGTCGATTGTGTTAAAACTATCACGAAGTACGTTAAAATTCAAGGTGAAAAAATTTTTGCGGTTACAGAAAATAATTGCCGAATCTGTAGCGTTAAATGTACATATGGTCACGTCTAACTGTTTTGAATATAAAAATCAAATTTCGTTAAAAATAAACGACGCCAATAACAATCGGATGAAACAAGAATAAATTATATGTAAATCTGTTTACTATCAATACAAAGCAGCAACTGCCAACAGCATCAAAAGGCTTGCGACTTAATATTGTAACTGTTCAGGTATTTTAATGAAAATTACCCACATGCCATTTTGAAAAAACATTCGGAAACGTTCAAATAGAATGTTTAATTAATCACAGAGGGGCGATATGCTGCATATCAATGCTTTCCAACGACACCTCCAGCCTTAACACAGCTGTGACGTCACTCAGAAACCATGCTCTATCACAATCACAAAAACCGGCGTAAGACTTAAAAAACAATAACATTACATAAGGCACACTTTCTCTTACGCTGTTTATATTCAAACAAGCAAACTTAATTTTTCCTTAAACTGTCAGACCACATTCTGCAACCTTACATGCTGTATTCCTACATGTAACTTGCACATACGTAAACCACAATACTTACAATACCTTATGTTGCCGGGGGTAAAGCGGCCAGGGTGTGAAGCTGACCACTCAGCCCATCCAGTGCCAAGATTATGAATGAGTGCAGCTATACCTACACTCCCAGATATGCCTTCATAATGCGGACAGGGAGAATTCTGCCTCCATTAAAAAGAATTCACATTGTAATATAAATACTAATGACAAAAATGTTTAAAAAAATTCTCGCCACAAGAATTTTTTAATCTCTTTTTTTTTTGTGATATTTGTGTTTCAGTAAAATAAATTGATGTGACCTTACTGGCAGTACAGGCTTTTAAACAGACCAATTCGGAATCTGCCACCTGCCACACCGTGGTTCTCAGAGAAAGTGTTTTGAAAGCAGAGATACGTGTCCTAAACAAAACGTGTCACGAACATAACATTACCTTATTACTGCTAACATCCGCACCACTAGTTACACTTACTACATGTACAGCTTTTCTACCTCTTATTTATCAACATTACGTGTATTCAGTATTAGTGAGGCTTGCAGTACCTTCCGACATATAACGAACACCCCCCCCCCTCCAAAAACTCACTACGCATTATATTAAGACACGACCAATTCTGCTACATATTTTACCAGACGATACGTTATTCTTAACTAAACTGTTTTAATTTCCTTTTGTGTTTCAACGATAACAAGTTGACGACTAAGATCACTTCCTTTTGTGTTTCAACGATAACAGGTTGACGACTAAGATAATTTCCTTTTGTGTTTCAACGATAACAAGTTGACGACTAAGATCACTTCCTTTTGTGTTTCAACGATAACAGGTGACGACTAAGATAATTTCCTTTTGTGTTTCAACGATGACAGGTGACGACTAAGATGATTTCCTTTTGTGTTTCAATGATAACAGGTTGACGATTAAGATAATTTCCTTTTGTGTTTTTACGATGACAGGTTGACGACTAAGATCATTTCCTTTTGTGTTTCAACGATAACAGGTTGACGACTGAAATGATTTCCTTTTGTGTTTCAATGATAACAGGTTGACGACTAAGATGATTTCCTTTTGTGTTTCAATGATAACAGGTTGACGATTAAGATCATTTCCTTTTGTGTTTCTACGATGACAGGTTGACGACTAAGATGATTTCCTTTTGTGTTTCAATGATAACAGGTTGACGACTAAGATGATTTCCTTTTGTGTTTCAACGATGACAGGTTGACGACTAAGATCATTTCCTTTTGTGTTTCAACGATGACAGCTTGACGACTAAGATCATTTCCTTTTGTGTTTCAACGATAACAGGTTGACGACTGAAATGATTTCCTTTTGTGTTTCAATGATAACAGGTTGACGACTAAGATGATTTCCTTTTGTGTTTCAATGATAACAGGTTGGCGATTAAGATCATTTCCTTTTTGTTTCTACGATGACAGGTTGACGATAAATGATTTCCTTTGTGTTTCAATGATAACAGTTGACGACTAAGATGATTTCCTTTTGTGTTTAACGATGACAGGTGACGACTAGATCATTTCCTTTTGTGTTTCAACGATGACAGCTTGACGACTAAGATCATTTCCTTTTGTGTTTCAACGATGACAGCTTGACGACTAAGATGATTTCCTTTTGTGTTTCAATGATAACAGGTTGACGACTAAGGTGATTTCCTTTTGTGTTTCAAGGATAACAGGTTGGCGACTAAGATCAAATTGCATTAGATATAAAGATTCAGTCCGTACCGCGCAGTAAACACACTCCGTCTCGGTTTTAAAAACTCTTATGTTAACGTTGCGTACATAAACAAAAGTCACCGACAACAAACAATCTCAGTCCTAAAATGTAATGCAAGAATGTCTCTCCGCTATAATTAAAGTACAGCCCTCAGTAACTCTCACTTTATCACTCTAAATAATTAACAAGTGGCAGTACAACAAAGACTGTCTCAACATCAAATTACATTCGTGCAACAGGGTACTTGTTTATGTGCTGACAGCAGCTGAACTGGTGAAGAAATTCCTCCCCTATGTATGGAGCCCAATGATGTATTATTCACCAGAACTCATCTAGGGCCAGCTGACTCGGTCACGAAAGTTACAAAACACAAGTATGTCTTTTCTGATAGAAATTGCAAATGTAAACGGTTAAACTGAAAAGAACGCCTGATACTTACAGTCTCTCGAGAGCCATAAGGTCCTGGAACGCCCCTCGCTCGATGGTGTGGATCTGATTGTCCATAAGATGGCTGCAAGAGAGAAGTCACGTGATAACTGACAATTACACAATACCAATCCTTCGTGCTTCCTGTGGGGGTCGGTGTGTGTGTTTTTGTTTTTGTCTTTGTGTGCATGTGTGTCCTGTTACATACCGTTTGACATACTAAAACATCTAACTAGAATTTCATAGTACTTCCTTCCAGGAAGAACTCTGTTTAAAGATGTCTTATTCTTATACGGGAAACCGACAAGAGGCTGTCTCCATCTTCAGGGAAGAAGTCTCGTTCACCCTGAAGACTGAGGCAGCAGGTTCCACCAAAACGTCCGCAAATTTCTAGACGACTACACGGCGTCACATGCCAGAAGGCATCTTTCTTCACGCTTATAGCAGTTCACGTTACATAACAAAGAGCAGCGAGGCCTTATACAGCCCGTTTCTGTTGTCCCACTGGCCTGTGTTGCTGTTTCCGCTATTCGTTCTGTTTGCGACTTAACGTTCACAAACAAACGAAATGTTCTGTTTCGACTACGTTCAACAAACGAACTTTATACGTTCAAACAAACGAAATGTCAAAGTTGTCATGGCCTTTGTTGTTCAAATGGGCGTCGTCTTTGGGGCTTTTACACCGTGTAGTTTGCTTTTTTGTTCCGACGTTTCGGGAAGGTCGGAAGAAACACAGCAAATCCGACAGAGTGTCGCTGATACTAGGTCACGGATGGACGAACGTACGAATGTGGTCTCCACTTAATGCTTTCATTTTTACTTCGAAAAGAACGCCTAACAACTAACATACGTACAAACAACAACAAACAAACAAACATACGTACATACATACATACATACATACATACTTACATACACACATAACCTGCCCTAGTGGAGGAAAAACGACTCATCGCTGCACAAACAAATAGGTATATAATATATACAGGGTCATTATTTTATCTGACAAATATCGCATGTCACTTCCTGTCGGCCCGCTGATGTTATTTACGTACCATAACGGCTGCACGTGACAAACGCTATTTGTCAGATAAATTAAGGACCCTACAGAGGCACGTACAATGACAGCAGACGTCACAACGCCGAATATTTACCATTTATTTTCATTTAACATCTTTACTGCGAACGTGACTCTGTGTCATGAGCTAACACACTGCGAACGTGACTCTGTGTCATGGAGCTAACACACTGCGAACGTGACTCTGTGTCATGGAGCTAACACACTGCGAATGTAAGACTGTCAGCGCTACTGTCAGACACAGGGCGCGTAGCACGGGCCAAGAACGAACGCGCCATCAATACAAGACGCGACCTTTCAAAGACGACGAAAGCAAGTAATGTGCTAGTAAGTGAAACTGGTGCAGTTTCTTTACAGATGCACAGAGGCTCAACTGCATATCGGTGGGGCTCGTCTGACCTTTAGCAGGTTCTTGTATTTGGGGGGCTGTGCAGGGCGGGAGAGACGGCCTTACAGACATTGCTGGTTGCTAGCGGCCTCTATTAAATTCTCACAGATGAGGGAATATTTAGAATGCCACCGGAAAGAAATTCAGAGGGGTTTCTTTCCAGTATGTTGATAAAAAAACTTCATCCCCACGCCACCGACCCCCCGCCTATTGAAATCAATTGCCGTTCCCTAGAACGTAACCTACAGCGCTGTCTCTCACCGCTACAGCCGGGTTTACTTGTAAATTAAATTTTATCACAACTAATTTTGCGGAGCGAGAAACAGGCAAGATTGCGATACTTATCGTCAATAAACACGCAGGATTAGATCTGTCACAGTTTCTAGACCTTGTACGCTGAGACTGAAGTAATCTGGGATATGACGCCGTGTTGTTTCGAAAATTATTTATCGACTTTTGGGGGAGGTTGCTGCCACCGCTTCGGGATATGTTACCCTGAGTATGGAAGATACAAGCTCCTCCGCAAAGTAGATAAGTACTTCCTTCACGGAAGTCCAAAAGAGTAACTTACTCTTCCTGTAGATGGAGGCAGCAAGTTCCTCAGAAGCTTCGATGCAAATTTCTTCAGGGTAATCTAAGAACAATGCGTTACTTTTTTTGGATCACCATAACGATGGAAACAGAAATCTCGTCCAAAACATCGATAACTAATTTCTTAACTGTACTCCGAGGGTAGTCTGAGAATCGTAACTTACTTTTCTTGGACTACCATGAATATGGAGGCAGTAAGCTCCTCCGAAACATCGATAACTAATTACCAATCGACACGACCTCATTACAGAAAACTTCAGTCTTCATTAACAAAGGTGTGAGGACTGAAATCACGCCTTCCAGATGTAGTTTCTCTCTTTTGTTTCGGTCTGGCGGCCAGGCTCCATTCGTTCCGACGGTTCACAGGCCCATAACAGTTCAAGACGCGATATTCTGTCTTCATTTTGTACTCGTGTGTATGTGTGTGCGTGCGTGTGTGTGTTTCTTTTGCGTGTGCGCCCTGGGGACTAGAAAAACTTTTTCACTGAAAATCTGTGTTCTTACTACGTACCTTACACCTTAAATCTTTTAGTGAGTGTAATGTTTCCTGTTCTCTGTATCAGACAGATACTGACAGAAAATCAAAATCTTCTGGGATGTAATTCTATGTCGTTGGGACAGAGGTCACAACATTCAAATGCCTTCATCTTCAGGGTCAAGCGGTCCAAGAAGACTATATGACTTTGAGATGATGGCACAACGTTCCTCCGAAACGTCGGTAACCACTCCCCTAAAGACACAGCGTCACATTCCAGAAGACCTGAAACTTTAGCAACACCGCTGCTAGCACCTCAAATCCTGCATTACGGTGACAGAACATCTCTCTGGATAAGACTGTTTTTTTAATTTCGTTTTTTAGGAATTAGTTTTTCAACCCTGATCTGTCTCTCAGTTTGTGATTATTCCCTTATAAGAAGTTGTCACACTTTATGTCATTTCCCAGGGGAAGGTGGGGCAAAAGGACATTACTTACAGTATCCGGAGGTTCGCCATATCCTCGAAATCCGTCTGAAAGATAACAGTCAGGTTATTGGCTTGGAGATCCCTGAAACAAGAACAGAATTAACATCAGTGTCATGCTGTTTAAAAAGTACAATTAACACAATAAATAACAAATAACAAACAAACTGACTAACACACGGAAACTGGAACATATGAACACCGGTGCCATAATTGTACCCAACGTAGCGCATGCGCTGTGGTTTTTCCGCACTTTTACGTGGCAATAATGTCATTTACTGAGCTTCACTGTGCTACTTCTAACTAAATCCACGGAGCAGAGTCCTTCTTGAGAAGCCAATAGCTCCTCAAGAAATCTCCGGCATTTTATGGAACCTGAAGGTCCATTACCGTGTTCACAAGAGTCAGCCACTTGTCCCTATCCTGAGCCAGATCAATCCAAGCCCCTCGAACCTATTTGGTGAAGGTCATTTTAATATTATCATCACATCTACGCCTACGTCTTTCAGCTGCTTACTATAATTAATTAAAATTATCCACACAAAACATTTAGATTCCAGTTAAACGACTTTACTGTAACTATATTATGGCTGTGTGAAATGTTGTATAGAAGTAACTTTTAACTCTAATATGAACATATGTATACGGTTTATCCTACAAAATGTCACTGTAATCCGAGCATTAACTTAAGGGGAAAATGTATGTATACAACATCATTGTGACATGAATGGTACTTTATGTATAAAGCACACAGCAATTCCATTGCTACATGAACATTAAAACCACTAGACACAGCGTAAAAAACGCGTTAAAAACAATGCCGTTATTACAGAAGTGTTCAAGTTGGTACGCCTGTAACTGTTATTAACGATAACGGAATTGTAACTGGAATAGTGAGGTGTAAAAAAAATAGTTTTTACAATTTCACATTGTTGACATCGTGCATCTTCGTCATATTAAATTAAGTTTCAGACCAACTGATGCACAACTAAAACCACTTTTTTTGTAGCTTTATTTAATTGTTAAAATTATACCGCTACACGTGTTTCGATCCTAGGATCATCGTCGGGGTTTTTTTTTTGTTGAAAGCTACTGTCACTTCAATCACATGATTTAAATAGTCTAACGGCACATTAAAACTTATGTATTATAAGTTAAAATCTTGTTAAAAGTCTTTGTTGAAAGTTGTATAATAGTTGTGAAAGTATTGTAGACAGTTGATTGTGGAAGTGCTGGCACGTAGAATCGTGGTATTATGGACTGTAATACCATAATATACCACGATTCTACGTGCCAGCATTTCCACAATCAACACGTCTACAATACTTTCACAACTATTATACAACTTTCTAACAAAGACTTTTAACAAGATTTTAACTTATAATACATAAGTTTTAATGTGCCGTTAGACTATTTAAAATCATGTGATTGAAGTGACAGTAGCTTTCAACAAAAAAAAAACCCTGACGATGATCCTAGGATCGAAACACGTGTAGCGGTATAATTTTAACAATTATAATAAAGCTACAAAAAAAGTGGTTTTAGTTGTGCATCAGTTGGTCTGAAACTTAATTTAATAATTTTTACAATGTTACTATAACTCTAATATCAGTCAATAGTTTATTTCACCAACACATGCACTATACTTTATTTTACTCCAATCATATCATACGCCCCTACATCATGTTTCGGCCAGTCACTAGACATCATCAGGGGGGGTCAAAGTATTGAGTATTAATTTTAAAGAAAACAACAAATTTGTAATTTTAACTTCCTGTGTAATATCATATAATTTTACAGATGATACTGTTGTGAACATAGTTTTATCACATTTTATATTATTTACTCACATATGTGTGTACAATACTTCAAATAGATGTACAGTCTATGTTGAAAAATACCTTGACCCCCCTGATGATGGCTAGTGACTAGCCGAAACATATGTAGGGGCGTATGATATGATTGGAGTAAAATAAAGTATAGTGCATGTGTTGGTGAAATAGAACTATTGAATGACAACAGGACGCACGGTGAAATTAATGTGAAGTCCTAATACCAGTGTTTATAAAACAGTGTATATATTGTCAGTAAACTTAATATTACTGCATGTAAGACGTACATAGGTCTTCGTGTAAACTACTAGTTCTTCTCGTCACATTTCAATTAAACTTGAATTTTCTCGACAGATTTTTCGATAAATCCTCAAATACCAAATTTCATTAAAAATCCGTCCAGTGGTAACCGAGTTTTTCCATGCGGACAGACGGACGGACAGACAGACATGACGAAGCCAATAGTCCCTTTTCGCAATTTTCGTACGCGCCTAAACATGTTATCCAGGCACAAAAATACAGCGTAATATGACTAATATCTGGCAGCTGGCTCGCGGCCCCTGCAGACCACGCGACGCTCCAGGACACTTATAAAACTGAGCACTGTACAAATCCCAAATGCGTCCTGCTGAACACTGCAGGTATATAACAAGGTAAATAGCTGACGATACTAAACGCAGAAGGAGTACGGCTGCTTCCCAATAAAATACAACCTCAAATGCAAATATCCTCAATATAAACTAACCAAACATACCACAGAAAATACGACTTAATACACAGAATGATATCGTACACGTATCACAAGTCTTCAACCACAGCTAATCTTCGAAACGGTATCGAAATACGTGTATAATACAAGTTAACACCAACCATGTTAATTAATTTCTTCTGTATGTGGTAAGGTGATCGGGGAGGCAGAGGTCGCATAACTCGTAAAAAGAAACAAATGTTGGAGGTTTGAGAAGACCAATAAACTGTCGTTAAGAAACAAAGAGGAGCGGAATCGATACAGAAACTTTCCGAATATTAACACATTAACATCCAAAGGGCGAAAATTAACATAAATTATATATAATCAGTTCGTACCGCGCAGTAAACACACTCCAATCCCTTTAGGCTGTATATAAAAATAATCGCTGTTTGTTCTGAGAACCATACAAAACACTAAATACAGTCCTACGCGCAGTAAACACACTCCAATCCTTTAGGCTGTATATAAAAATAATCGCTGTTTGTTCTGAGAACCATACAAACACATAAATACAGTCCGTACCGCGCAGTAAACACACTCGTCTCAGTTATACAAACAGTCAGTTAATGCTGTACAGTGAAATAACGCTTTGTTCGAGATCACACAAAACAATAAATACAGTCCGTACGCGCAGTAAACACACTCCGTCTCAGTTATACAAACCAGTCAGTTATGCTGTACAGTGAAATAATCGCTGTTTTTCTGAGATCCACACAAAACACATAATACAGTCCGTACGCGCAGTAACACCTCGTCTCAGTTATACAAACATCAGTTAATCTGTACAGTGAAATAATCGCTGTTTGTTCTGAGATCCACACAAAAACATAAATACAGTCCGTACCGCGCAGTAACACACTCCGTCTCAGTTATACAACCAGTCAGTTAATGCTGTACAGTAAAATAATCGCTGTTTGTTCTGAGATCCACACAAAACACATAAATACACTGTGGGCAGAACGTAGAATTTGTGAATGTTAAACATGGCGGTACATATAGTAACCACTGGGCTTTATAGGGTTAAGCTAGTTACCTCGACATGAACCGAGAAATACTGTGTACAGAGAGGCAAACGGGTAAAACGAAACCTGTAGCTTTTAATTACTGTCGAAAATTAAACACAGTACATCGAACGGAACTCACCGTAGGAGACTAAAATTGAATTTTCCCTACTGTGTAATTTATCAATTTATTTCACAACAAGCGATTACTGCGTCGTTCAGTAATCCCACACTGCGATTCTTCCATCAATTGATCGGTCACGCGCACAGCTCTATTACCTGCCGGTGTAATGACTTCATTTTGTAATTAACAAAAAGGTAAACACATGCCAAGAAGCATTTCACCTTGCCTGCCCACTTTGTGACATTACCATCAACTGATATTCGTTCCGTAAATGGTAAACAGAGTGTGAAAGAATGCATTCACGTCTTCAGAAACACTCTGACACGAGCGAGGACACAAAAGCGTGAGGAATAATCAGTTCTGTTGCACCCACAAACATATAACGATAAGTGCATAAAGCTTAGGTGGAGTCCGATCACAATGTTATGGCACCGGTGTTGCGGACAAGTTGCTTAAAGCCTGTCGTAGGAGAGGAGTAGGTGTCGTAGCTCGGGGGATTGGAGAGTCCGAATATAAAAGCAGGAGTGTCGTCTCACTTCCTAGAAATATGTATTTGTACCTCCGTACATCATCTTTATTTCCTTTCATGCCTGTTTTGACATAAATATCCATACACTGTACTTGACTAACGATAAATCTATGGTTTCATACCTTGGACAGTGCTGTATTATAGTACAGTATTCCCTGACAAACAGCGACCTTTATTCAGTTAATAGCGGGCAAGACAGAACAATCTGCACGTTATAATTGCCTGTAACCAGCTAATCCAACCCCTTCAATACCTCCTGCGGACGAGTCGAAATATAGCTACTCAAATCAGTTCTTTGCGCAGTGCCATAAGATTGCAATCGGACTCTAGACCTCATCCAACTCTTTTAGGTGCCCATCAACAAACTCACTTACATCTCAAATGTTATAAAGTAAAAATTGCTCCTGCAGTGTCAGATATCCTGATTGCAGCTGGGCAAAGAAAACCTTCCATGTGTTGAAAAAGATAGAGAAAGAGAGAAGGGTGCCTTAATGGCGTTGACAATTGCTAAGATTATACAGCGTCGGTGGTAGATGAAAGAATATGGAGCATTGGTGGAATGATACTGACAGGGTGAAAACCGAAGTACTCGGAGAGAAACCTGTCCCAGTGCCATCTTGTAGAGCACAAATCCCGACATAGTGGCGTAGGGTTCCAAGTGCTACAAAGACTTTTCATTCATGTCACATAACTATGTTGAAGCAGAAGAGAGTGGGTGACTGAAAGATCAAGAAAATGAGTTCTGTTGACAAGGGATTAGAACTCAACCAGTGGTGTAAAAGACTCGGTGTCCACGTGAACGACATAGTAAAACAATAGGTGAGTCTTACATTCATGTTGCATTATTAATGAGGCAGATCGTGACAACCACATACAGGCAGACCTATGTTCCCTGCCTCTTCGCGTATCTTGCACAAACTTCAGTATCTTAGTCCTTCAAGGGCTATCTTTGTCCTGTACAGATTTAGTAACTACAGACAGTCCTAGTTTAAATCACTCCCCCCCCCCCCCCCAAAAAAAAAAGTATTTTTCTCCTTAACGCCAAATTTCTGTGGCCCAACTTTAAACAAAGGTTGTCGAGGCACGAACTGACGTTGTTTCCGCTGTCAGCAGGTCGAATCTACATCGGCCAGACTGGTAGTTTTTAATTACGTTTTTGCGATTTTCAGAAAAGTAACCGAAGACTGGCCGCCCAACAATCCCTGTAAAGCGCTACTCCCAGACATTTTGTATGGTGTGTTCCTCCACCATACGACTAGAAGGAAAAAATATTCTCTGGTCCCACGTCAGCCACCTTCTAGGAATGCCTTCTGAATTCCTGATTACGTGGCTTTAAAAACTGTTTATCCTTTAACACATGGAGCACACTACCATGTCCACTGTTAAATGTTGTGTGGAAAAGTCGTTACGACATTCTGGATATAAGAGAAGATTCTGATGTGGGAGGTAGCTACATGTGTGAACAGCAGTTAAACCTGTTGGACAGTTGACATTCCAGAATACTGCATTAAATCACTTCGGCTTTGTAATAGGCGGCTATTTTAAACCTATTACACAAATTCATGATCCGGTTGCAGGAAAAACTATCGCTTAGTCTGTAAATCAAGTTAAATCCGGCCATTACCTTTCGTAAACAAGTAGTGGCTTCAGAGATAAGTAGTTTCCCTCGTCAAGAGAAATAAAGATATTGCACTAAAGCAGAAAATAAACCCACTGTAAATGACCTACAGCTGACAGTTACTAAGCTGTTCAAGAACTTACATACCTGTATGGAAAAAGAAAAGTCTATGATCGCACCGCAACTGAGGCATTTATCATACCGTGTGACCAGCTTTCTATTCCCTGTCGATATCAGTCCGTGTCCTGTGTTATCAGCCATCGTGTCACAACTGTTTGCACCTCGCGATCGTCTTTAAATTTGTGGCCGCCAAGATTTTGCTTCAGGCTGTAAACAGATGACAATCGCTCGGCGATGAATTCCACTGATATAATCACAATCAGTGTAGGTTCTTTGATTACGGAATTAAACGGTGTGTAAACTTACTTTGTGACACAGCATCATATTCCTGTTTGGAAAGGTGCAAATAATGCATCAATCAGTGTACGGCTCAATAGCAGACTCGTAGTGTAGCTTGATGCTAGTACTGAACTGTTACTACGTAGTCCGGTGAGCTATTCAACTTATGCACAACATGTAGTTACTCAATCCTTGGTTCTACGGCCCTCTGAGACCCTTGGCCTCCTTAATTATAGGCCTCCATTCTTCCCCGTCCACTGCCCTCTGTCGCCATCTTTTAACCTTCATCTCCCGTAGATTCTTTTCAATATCTTCCTACCATCTCAATCTAGGTCTTCCCATCCTTCTTCTTCCCTCAGGTTTACTCTCAAATATTTTCTTAACTACCCTTCCATGATCCATTCTTACTAGATGTCCTATCCATTTCAATGTTTTCTTTTTAATGTCTGCTTCTTCCAGTGGCGCAACAGCCCCTAGAGGGCCAGGGCCTCCTCATTATCGAGGCTTCACGATCACACTCAGACACACCACACTCGGTATGACTCCTCTGGACGCGTGATCAGCCCGACGCAGAGACCTCTGACAACACACAATACTCACAAGAGACATCCATGTCCCTGGCGGGATTCGAACCCGCAATCCCAGCAAGCGAGTGGCCGCAGACCCACGCCTTAGACCGCGCGGCCACTGGGTTCGGCTTTCAATGTCTGCTGCTATGTCTAAATCTTCATATAACTCCCGCAATTCCTGATTAGTTATTATTCTCCGTACTGCATGTTCTACCACTCGTACGCACTACATTTGTGCTTATAGAAAACAATACCATTCGCCAACCGAACTATTTTTCCTAAGCAAGGTTACTTGAACCAGCAACGTTAAGTGGATAAAAGCAGAACGTCCGCGGTTCGACTACTGCCTGGGACAATAACTTCTATTTGCCTCACAATTCCCACACCATACTCAATATTTAATGCAGGGGATATCCGAGGGGCTAAAGCAACCAAAGCGCGAAGCTGACCAATAACCTCTAGTGTTAAAATTTATTCCCACGTCTCCGTCACATATTATTTTAGACAAATACGAATAAAATCATTCCTACGCACGTCATGAAGGCATGTGAGGGAGGGGTATAGCTCCACTCGTTTTTAACCTTCGCACTAGATGGAAGTAAGTGGTCAACTTCATGCCCCGTCCACATTACCCCCAGTACCCACTGAATAGGAGAATAGGTGGGCCCAAAACCGGTCTGGATACTCTGGAGAAGAGAAAAGTGCTTGCTCGTGCTCGAAATCCAACCACGACACCTCGGCTGTGCCGTCCGTAGCGTAGTCACAGCACGGACTACGCTACCGCAGCTCCCACTTTCGGAAAGGAAGCATCACGAGCGTGACTAAACATATTCTTCTTTGACGTTCATAGCCAATAATTTCCTTCGTAAGTCCTTCATTTGGTTCGTGAACCCCGTCCTTCTACTGATTGACAGAAGTTGTCTATCCCAGTGGTAATCAACCTTTTTTGTTCGCGTTCCCCCCAGATATAATTTCTCTTCAACTTTGTACCCCCAAAGTTGTTGGTGCATAATTCAAGTTATACATAATCTATAATCTACATCTAAAATAAATTAAATAAATTACATCCAAAATAATTAATTAAATAAAAATTTTAAATGAGAAAAAGGAGAATCAAGCTATTAAATAACGGCAGCGGTAATTGTCAAAGAACAAGGTAATATGAAGGAGTGCGTCTGTTTGTTTATTGCCACAACAATATTTTGAAGTAGGTTCGTTGAATGGTTAAAAGAAGTGAAAAACAGTATTAGGCAAAACGTTAATTCCGCCCAATAGTGTTCAGTTACGTTCCAACGCACTGTGTGGAATAAAATGAAACTAGCCGCCCAGATAAGAATTACATAAAGGAGAGAGAGAGAAAAAAATTGCTCTCCCAAATCGCATGTCCTTAAGTCCGGGTCTCTTGTGGCTAACCCTAAATCTGGCCCCGATTATTCAATGTTAATCATGAAATAATAGATTTTTTTTAAAATGTTACCTACCCCTTAAGACGTCTTCGCGTAGCCCCGGGGGTACGCGTACCCAAGGTTGATCTATCCGACATACAGCGAGCTGTCCTCGAAGCCCCCGCATGATAATAAAAACCCTAGATATTGAATGGCGTTCGGAAGTTTAAGTTATCAGGCACGCAGGGAAGCCGGCGGGAGTCCGACATGGAACAGGGCTGAGGGAAATTTCGTAGAGCTGTGGGCATGAATACAGGACTGTAGGATACATATATGGGCATGAATACAGGACTGTAGTATACATCTATGGGCATGAATACAGGACTGTAGTATACATATATGGGCATGAATACAGGACTGTAGTATACATCTATGGGCAGGAATACAGGACTGTAGTATACATCTATGGGCAGGAATACAGGACTGTAGTATACATCTGTGGGCATGAATACAGGACTGTAGTATACATATATGGGCATGAATACAGGACTGTAGTATACATCTATGGGCATGAATACAGGACTGTAGTATACATCTATGGGCAGGAATACAGTACTGTAGTATACATATGTGGGCAGGAATACAGGACTGTAGTATACATCTATGGGCATGAATACAGGACTGTAGTATACATATATGGGCATGAATACAGGACTGTAGTATACATCTATGGGCATGAATACAGGACTGTAGTATACATATATGGGCATGAATACAGGACTGTAGTATACATATATGGGCATGAATACAGGACTGTAGTATACATCTATGGGCATGAATACAGGACTGTAGTATACATCTATGGGCATGAATACAGGACTGTAGTATACATATATGGGCATGAATACAGGACTGTAGTATACATATGTGGGCAGGAATACAGGACTGTAGTATACATCTATGGGCATGAATACAGGACTGTAGTATACATATATGGGCATGAATACAGGACTGTAGTATACATCTATGGGCATGAATACAGGACTGTAGTATACATCTATGGGCATGAATACAGGACTGTAGTATACATATATGGGCATGAATACAGGACTGTAGTATACATCTGTGGGCAGGAATACAGGACTGTAGTATACATCTGTGGGCATGAATACAGGACTGTAGTATACATCTATGGGCAGGAATACAGGACTGTAGTATACATCTGTGGGCATGAATACAGGACTGTAGTATACATCTATGGGCATGAATACAGGACTGTAATATACATCTGTGGGCATGAATACAGGACTGTAGTATACATCTATGGGCATGAATACAGGACTGTAGTATACATCTATGGGCAGGAATACAGTACTGTAGTATACATCTATGGGCATGAATACAGGACTGTAGTATACATATATGGGCATGAATACAGGACTGTAGTATACATGTATGGGCATGAATACAGGACTGTAGTATACATCTATGGGCATGAATACAGGACTGTAGTATACATATATGGGCATGAATACAGGACTGTAGTATACATATGTGGGCAGGAATACAGGACTGTAGTATACATCTATGGGCATGAATACAGGACTGTAGTATACATATATGGGCATGAATACAGGACTGTAGTATACATCTATGGGCATGAATACAGGACTGTAGTATACATATATGGGCATGAATACAGGACTGTAGTATACATATATGGGCATGAATACAGGACTGTAGTATACATCTATGGGCATGAATACAGGACTGTAGTATACATCTATGGGCATGAATACAGGACTGTAGTATACATATATGGGCATGAATACAGGACTGTAGTATACATATGTGGGCAGGAATACAGGACTGTAGTATACATCTATGGGCATGAATACAGGACTGTAGTATACATATATGGGCATGAATACAGGACTGTAGTATACATCTATGGGCAGAAATACAGGACTGTAATATACATCTGTGGGCATGAATACAGGACTGTATTATACATCTATGGGCAGGAATACAGGACTGTAATATACATCTGTGGGCATGAATACAGGACTGTAGTATACATCTATGGGCAGGAATACAGGACTGTAATATACATCTGTGGGCATGAATACAGGACTGTAGTATACATCTATGGGCAGGAATACAGGACTGTAATATACATCTGTGGGCATGAATACAGGACTGTAGTATACATCTATGGGCAGGAATACAGGACTGTAGTATACATCTATGGGCAGGAACACAGAGCAATGGGCAATTGTAGAGGGCTGTGGGAAAATACTGCAAATTTTAGATAGAATTTCTTTCATATACATATATAATTTTTGGCCTGATTAGAGGCTACACCGACTGCATACATTTTAAACACCACAGTTTAGAGTTACAGGTTAGCAGTTACATTAAATTTAGAGGTTTGAACAACTGTATTGGATATAATATGAAGTACTGAAATCCTTACGATGATATGCGTGTTGACAATATATCTAACGACATAGCTACGAGGCAAATTGCTGAAATTTATGATACTTGTTAATGAAAGAAATCTTTCTTACACAAAAAGACTATAAACACGTCCCAGCATAGGCAAGTGGAGCAATTTATTATGAGCGAAGGAATGAAAGAAGGCAACACAGCGTAAGACTCGGTTTATGTCTGAAATATCGAGAATTTAATACGTCTGTTATTGTCCGACCGTTCTATGTAGTAAAGCGACTCCACTGGCTAGCGCGGACACCAATACGGAGGGAGCATTTCGTGGTGCAGGCTCCAAATGCCTCCACGGAGCGACTGTCAATAACACGCTAGGATGAATTATGCACAAGGCAGAGTGCCAGAAGAACTGGAGTCGTTATTTCGACGTCTCAAACTAACATCCCCCACTATTCCACCCCGCAAAATGTTTTCTGTCCTGCAGGTAATGCACTACAGCTGTGTTACCGACTGTCCGCCTTTACTCACAAAACATTTCTTTAGAAATGAATATCACACATTTCTTAAACCAACAAATGCACACATTTTATTTATTATGCAATACAATTCTTTTACAGTAAAATCAGTCCAACATGTTTCGTATCACTATTCTGGGACCATCATCAGGGATCCGTATCGTGAATCACACAAAATCACAACTCAACAAATAATGGTACATATTAAAAGTTCAAAAAGTAAAATTTAGGCTATCTCAGTTGTTTTTGTGGGTCCGCTGTGTATTAGAAGTTGTGTCTACTTATGGAAGGCTAGGACAGTACTTTGAACTTTTAATGTGTACCATTATTTGTTGATCTTGTGTTTTGTGTGATTCACGATACGGGTCCCTGATGATGGTCCCAGAATATGGATCCGAAACATGTTGGGCTGATTTTACTGTAAAAAAAATTGTATTGTATAATAAATAAAGGGTGTGCATTTGTTGGTGTAAGAAATGTGTGATCGAGTGAAAATGCACGGTGTGAACAACATAAAGCAATATCAAAAACCAAGAACCAACTAGATGCACAATCACTAATAAAAACTTTAATAGTAGTATTACATTAAACCCGACATGTTTCGGTCAGGTACCTGACCATCTTCAGGGGTACACTACATTAAAATGCTATGTCCATATGTAAAACACACTTGAAATGTGAGCATATAAGGTCTAGTCGTGTATAATGTTTTATAAAACACCGTTGTGTACCCCTGAAGATGGTCAGGTACCTGACCGAAACATGTCGGGTTTAATGTAATACTACTATTAAAGTTTTTAATAGTAATTGTGCATCTAGTTGGTTCTTGGTTTTTGATATATACGAGATGCACGGTGAAAACAATATTAAATAAAGCAATATCATTTGACTAAAATTAAGTATATGGTGTAGCGATGTTAAATGTCCACAGCAGGAACACTCGGCGTCAGTCCTAAAGCTATTTGCGTTGCAGTGATAGGCAATAGGCTGGACAGCCGACGGAATCACATTTCGAGTCGCGGTAGTGCGCAAGTGATGTGTTTTTTTTTTTTGGACAAAGTTTTCAAGCCTCCTCTGGGGCCCACTTAGCTATGCGTACAGGTGACTCTTTCAGTGGGGTTAAAGTGGGCGAGGCGTAAAGCTAATCACATACTCCCATCTAGTGCCGAGGTTATGAATGAGTGGAACTATATCTCACCTACCGCTTACACCTTCATCGCGTAGACAGGAACTACTTTAACTTACAAAGTTACGCCTTCTTCTTAGGCAGTGTGCAAAACATAACGTACAGTGAGCGGCAGGCTCTTCGTCTGTCGAAAGGTGCGCATCGGAAAGAGAATTCGAAAGTCGAGGTTCAATTAAGACCCGCTTTGTATTTGTGACAGGTCAGAAGTTCCATTCCCAAAAGACCGGTTACCTTGACTGCGATTTCTCTTGATTTCTCTAAAATCCTCTAGGCATATTTTAGAATAATACCTTAATTGTGGGGGGGGGGGGCACGCGATGGCGCAGTTGGTTGAGGCACTGCGCTACAAGCCGGAAGGTCGCGGGTTCGATTCCCGATTGTGACATAATCCTTTCGGCCGCAATATGGCCCTGGGGTCGACTCAGCCTCTAACAGAAATGAATACCAGGAGTATTTCCTGGGGGTAAAGGCGGCCGTTGCGTAGGGCTGACAACCTTACCATCTTCATGTGTCGATTGTTTAGAAATCTGGTAGCCTCAACCTCCTGGAACGCTAAGGGCCTGTCCAGGTTTGTACAGAGATTACTTTACCTTACCTTACTAGGACCCACGACCAACTACCTCCTTATTCTTTCCATCTCACCACCCACCTTTTTCTTTCCATCTCACCACCCACCTTTTTCTTTCCATCTCACCACCACCTCTTTCTTTCCATCTCACACCCACCATCACACTACGTTTCGAAACTGCAACCCAACCTACACAGACGCCATGGTGTCCTTCAATAAACCAAGAATACAACAAGGCAAATATTGTCTGAAGTTGATACAGCGTCGTCAGGTAACCTCAGAATCGTCTTCCCACGAAACATCGCTAAGGGCTGACCACAGATGGCGACCAGGACAGGCAGAGAGCAGCAACGGTATGACCTGGCTCGCATTTCGACCCAGCAAGGAATGCAGCGGCAGCAATAATGGGATATGACCGAAACTGAACAGGTTGTTCGGTCTCTCGTGACGTCATGCCTTCTTTATGTGTGGAATGCTATACAGCGGAACGCCCGGCCGCTTGGGTCCCGGCTACAAACTTCAGTAATCTCTAAGTACACCTCTTCAGTGGCCTTCATACATGCCTCTTCCTTTAATGTTATGTCACTCCAACGTGATGACTCCAGTTCTGGCTTAAATATTGTCATACTGATCAGTTTATGAATGTCTAGATCACATATAACGTTTCAGCGCGTACCGCGCAGTAAACACACTCCGTCTCAGTGTTACAAACCAGTCAGTTAATGCTGCACAGTGAAATAATCGCTGTTTGTTCTGAGATCCACACAAAACACATAAATACACTGTGCGGGCAGAACGTAGAGTTTGTGAATACTAAACCTGGTGGTACATATAGTAACCACTGGGCTTTAAACGGTTAAATGCCCGTACGACTTATAACACAAGACTGTAAGTCAGATATTCGTGTTAATGTGTACTTTACACTTTTACTAACCAACAAGTATAACTGGAACACATCAGGCCCAGTGCGTTATTTTGCATGTTCTGCCCGATCACCTACTTTTTATTAACCTTTAAAGACTAAGAATAACCTGACATATATAAATATTCAGTCCGTACCGCGCAGTAAACACACTACATCTCAGTCATACAAACCAGTCAGTTAATGTTGTACAGTGAAATAATCGCAGTTTGTTCTCAGATCCACACAAAACACATAAATACAGTCCGTACCGAGCAGTAAACACACTCCGTCTCAGTTATACAAACCAGTCAGTTAATGCTGTACAGTGAAATAATCGCTGTTTGTTCTGAGATCCACACAAAACACATAAATACAGTCCGTACCGCGCAGTAAACACACTCCGTCTCAGTTATACAAACCAGTCAGTTAATGCTGTACAGTGAAATAATCGCAGTTTGTTCTGAGATCCACACAAAACACATAAATACAGTCCGTACCGCGCAGTAAACACACTCCGTCTCAGTTATACAAACCAGTCAGTTAATGCTGTACAGTGAAATAATCGCAGTTTGTTCTGAGATCCACACAAAACACATAAATACAGTCCGTACCGCGCAGTAAACACACTCCGTCTCAGTTATACAAACCAGTCAGTTAATGCTGTATAGTGAAATAATCGCTGTTTGTTCTGAGATCCACACAAAACACATAAATACAGTCCGTACCGCGCAGTAAACACACTCCGTCTCTGTTATACAAACCAGTCAGTTAATGCTGTACAGTGAAATAATCGCAGTTTGTTCTGAGATCCACACAAAACACATAAATACAGTCCGTACCGCGCAGTAAACACACTCTGTCTCAGTTATACAAACCAGTCAGTTAATGCTGTACAGTGAAATAATCGCTGTTTGTTCTGAGATCCACACAAAACACATAAATACAGTCCGTACCGAGCAGTAAACACACTCCGTCTCAGTTATACAAACCAGTCAGTTAATGCTGTACAGTGAAATAATCGCTGTTTGTTCTGAGATCCACACAAAACACATAAATACAGTCCGTACCGCGCAGTAAACACACTCCGTCTCAGTTATACAAACCAGTCAGTTAATGCTGTATAGTGAAATAATCGCTGTTTGTTCTGAGATCCACACAAAACACATAAATACAGTCCGTACCGCGCAGTAAACACACTCCGTCTCAGTTATACAAACCAGTCAGTTAATGCTGTATAGTGAAATAATCGCTGTTTGTTCTGAGATCCACACAAAACACATAAATACAGCTCGTACCGCGCAGTAAACACACTCCGTCTCTGTTATACAAACCAGTCAGTTAATGTTGTATAGTGAAATAATCGCTGTTTGTTCTGAGATCCACACAAAACACATAAATACAGCTCGTACCGCGCAGTAAACACACTCCGTCTCAGTTATACAAACCAGTCAGTTAATGTTGTATAGTGAAATAATCGCTGTTTGTTCTGAGATCCCACAAAACACATAAATACAGCTCGTACCGCGCAGTAAACACACTCCGTCTCAGTTATACAAACCAGTCAGTTAATGTTGTATAGTGAAATAATCGCTGTTTGTTCTGAGATCCACACAAAACACATAAATACAGCTCGTACCGCGCAGTAAACACACTCCGTCTCAGTTATACAAACCAGTCAGTTAATGCTGTACAGTGAAATAATCGCTGTTTGTTCTGAGATCCACACAAAACACATAAATACAGTCCGTACCGCGCAGTAAACACACTCCGTCTCAGTTATACAAACCAGTCAGTTAATGCTGTACAGTGAAATAATCGCTGTTTGTTCTGAGATCCACACAAAACACATAAATACACTGTGTGGGCAGAACGTAGAATTTGTAAATGTTAAACATGGCGGTACATATGGGAGGTGGACGAATTTTACTCCTTACCAAATATTATTCAGGCGATGAAATCGAGGAGGTTGAGATAGGCCGGTCATGTGGCATGTATGGGGAATAACAGAAATGCATACAGGGTTTTGATAAATAAACTTGAAAGATAGAGACCACTTCGAAGACCTGGGCATAGGAGAATAATATTAAAATGCATTGTAAAGAAACAGGATGACGTAGACTGGATTACTTTGGGTCAGAATACAGACATGTGGCGGGTGTTGTGACGATAGTAGCGAAACGTCGGGTTCCATAAATTGGAGGGAGGCGAAGATTTGTTGACGTCTAAAATCCCAAGATGGAGAATGCTTCATGCAGTTAATTACATATTCTGTTCACTAGCACTTCCGCTGTCAGCTTGAACATAATGCAGTAGAGTCGAACCCGGTTATAACGACATCGGTTTATACGACACCTCGTCTATAGCGTCAGATACTCTGTGGTAAGGTAAAGGTAAAGCAATGCCATTACAGGCCTGGACAGGCCCTTGGGGCTCCAGGAGGTTGAGGCTCCCAGATTTCTAGACAATCGGCACATGAAGGTGGTAAGGTTGTCAGCCCTACGCACCGGCCGCCTTTACTCTCAGGAGATATCCCTGTTACTCATTTCTGTAAGAGGCTGATTCGAGCTCAGGACCATAGTGCGGCCGGAAGGATTAAGTCAATGAAAGGTTCCAATTACCCCATCGGGAATCGAACCCGCGACCTTCCGGCTTGTAGCGCAGTTCCTCAGGTAACTGCGCCAATATAACCCCCATCTAAATCAGGGAGTTTCTGATAAGCAAATATCGATGTGTGTAAGATCTGCGATTGTTATCGGAAGCATTTTTCGGAATGACTTTTATTAAAAGACAGACGTACTGCGAATGGCTGTATTATTGTGTTCCTAGTTAGCTTTATATAGAAGGGAATGGTGCTGCGTGTTGGCTGCAGTGTTTGTGCTTCGTGTCAGTCGGCTGCAGGACAGTGTGGTTAAAATACAGAAAGGGAACGGCCGTCTTTGTGGATTTAGAATGCAAATGGATTGAAGTTTGTGAAGAATACATTTGATGCTCTTTTGTTTTTAAATCTGCTAGTGGCACCAATTAATTCCTCTCTTTTAACCATAACATTATACTCCTCGGTTATAACAACACTCGTTTATAACGACACAAAATATTCAGTCCCTTTCATGACGTTACAACCGAGTTCGACTGTGTATGGCAATCGAATTTAAATGTATATCCCTCTAAGCGTGGAGGAAAGTGCGAACATACAGTGCGAGGGACTCGAACCTCGGCCACACAACACGGTGGATACTCCCAACAGGATGCGATAACGTGCCAGCCTATCTTTCCTAGGTGCCGGGGCGAGGCCTCTGTGATCCTGATGTCAGCTGGTGCTGTACACACAAGACAGCAATACCTCTGTGATCCTGATGTCAGCTGGTGCTGTACACACAAGACAGCAATACCTCTGTGATCCTGATGTCAGCTGGTGCTGTACACACAAGACAGCAATACCTCTGTGATCCTGATGTCAGCTGGTGCTGTACACACAAGACAGCAATACCTCTGTGATCCTGATGTCAGCTGCTGCTGTACACACAACACAGCAATACCTCTGTGATCCTGATGTCAGCTGCTGCTGTACACACAAGACAGCAATACCTCTGTGATCCTGATGTCAGCTGGTGCTGTACACACAAGACAGCAATACCTCTGTGATCCTGATGTCAGCTGGTGCTGTACACACAACACAGCAATACCTCTGTGATCCTGATGTCAGCTGGTGCTGTACACACAACACAGCAATACCTCTGTGATCCTGATGTCAGCTGGTGCTGTACACACAAGACAGCAATACCTCTGTGATCCTGATGTCAGCTGCTGCTGTACACACAAGACAGCAATACCTCTGTGATCCTGATGTCAGCTGGTGCTGTACACACAAGACAGCAATACCTCTGTGATCCTGATGTCAGCTGGTGCTGTACACACAACACAGCAATACCTCTGTGATCCTGATGTCAGCTGGTGCTGTACACACAACACAGCAATACCTCTGTGATCCTGATGTCAGCTGGTGCTGTACACACAAGACAGCAATACCTCTGTGATCCAGATGTCAGCTGGTGCTGTACACACAACACAGCAATACCTCTGTGATCCTGATGTCAGCTGGTGCTGTACACACAAGACAGCAATACCTCTGTGATCCTGATGTCAGCTGGTGCTGACACACAACCAGCAATCCTCTGTGATCTGATGTCAGCTGTGCTGTACACACAAACAGCAATACCTCTGTGATCCTGATGTCAGCTGGTGCTGTACACACAAGACAGCATACCTCTGTGATCCTGATGTCAGTGTGCTGTACACACAACACAGCAATACCTCTGTGATCCTGATGTCAGTGTGCTGTACACACAAGGCAACCTCTGTGATCCTGATTCGCTGGTTACCACAACAGCAATACTCTGTGATCCTGAGTCACTGTCTGTACACCAAACAGCATCCTCTGGATCCTGATGTCACTGGTGCTGTACACACAACAGCAATACCCTGTGATCTATGTCAGCTGGTGCTGTACAACAACACAGCAATACCTCTGTGATCTGATGTCAGTGGTGCTGTACACAAACACAGAATACTGTGATCTGAGAGCTGGTGTGTAACACAACAAGCAATACCTCTGTGATCTGATGTCAGTGGTGCTGTACACACAAACAGCAATACCTCTGTGATCCTGATGTCACTGTGCTGTACACACAAGACAGCAATACCTCGTGATCCTGATGTCAGCTGTGCTGTACACAAGACAGCAATACCCTGGATCCTGATGTCAGCTGGTGTGTACACACAAACAGCAATACTCTGTGATCCTGATGTCAGTGTGCTGTACACACAAGACAGCAATACCTCTGTGATCCTGATGTCAGCTGGTGCTGTACACACAAGACAGCAATACCTCTGTGATCCTGATGTCAGCTGGTGCTGTACACACAAGACAGCAATACCTCTGTGATCCTGATGTCAGCTGGTGCTGTACACACAAGACAGCAATACCTCTGTGATCCTGATGTCAGCTGGTGCTGTACACACAAGACAGCAATACCTCTGTGATCCTGATGTCACTGGTGCTGTACACACAAACAGCAATACCTCTGTGATCCTGATGTCAGCTGTGCTGTACACACAAGACAGCAATACCTCTGTGATCCTGATGTCAGCTGGTGCTGTACACACAAGACAGCAATACCTCTGTGATCCGATGTCAGCTGGTGCTGTACACACAAACAGCAATACCTCTGTGATCCTGATGTCAGCTGGTGCTGTACACACAAGACAGCAATACCTCTGTGATCCTGATGTCAGCTGGTGCTGTACACACAAGACAGCAATACCTCTGTGATCCTGATGTCAGCTGTGCTGTACACACAAGACAGCAATACCTCTGTGATCCTGATGTCAGCTGGTGCTGTACACACAGACAGCAATACCTCTGTGATCCTGATGTCAGCTGGTGCTGTACACACAAACACAATACCTCTGTGATCCTGATGTCAGCTGGTGCTGTACACACAAGACAGCAATACCTCTGTGATCCTGATGTCAGCTGTGCTGTACACACAAGACAGCAATACCTCTGTGATCCTGATGTCAGCTGTGCTGTACACACAAGACAGCAATACCTCTGTGATCCTGATGTCAGCTGTGCTGTACACACAAGACAGCAATACCTCTGTGATCCTGATGTCAGCTGTGCTGTACACACAAACAGCAATACCTCTGTGATCCTGATGTCAGCTGGTGCTGTACACACAAGACAGCAATACCTCTGTGATCCTGATGTCAGCTGGTGCTGTACACACAAGACAGCAATACCTCTGTGATCCTGATGTCAGCTGGTGCTGTACACACAAACAGCAATACCTCTGTGATCCTGATGTCAGCTGGTGCTGTACACACAAGACAGCAATACCTCTGTGATCCTGAGTCAGCTGGTGCTGTACACACAAGACAGCAATACCTCTGTGATCCTGATGTCAGCTGGTGCTGTACACACAAGACAGCAATACCTCTGTGATCCTGATGTCAGCTGGTGCTGTACACACAAACAGCAATACCTCTGTGATCCTGATGTCAGCTGGTGCTGTACACACAAACAGCAATACCTCTGTGATCCTGATGTCAGTGTGCTGTACACACAAGACAGCAATACCTCTGTGATCCTGATGTCAGCTGGTGCTGTACACACAAACAGCAATACCTCTGTGATCCTGATGTCAGCTGGTGCTGTACACACAAACAGCAATACCTCTGTGATCCTGATGTCAGCTGGTGCTGTACACACAAGACAGCAATACCTCTGTGATCCTGATGTCAGCTGGTGCTGTACACACAAGACAGCAATACCTCTGTGATCCTGATGTCAGCTGTGCTGTACACACAAACAGCAATACCTCTGTGATCCTGATGTCAGCTGGTGCTGTACACACAACAGCAATACCTCTGTGATCCTGATGTCAGCTGGTGCTGTACACACAAGACAGCAATACCTCTGTGATCCTGATGTCAGCTGGTGCTGTACACACAAACAGCAATACCTCTGTGATCCTGATGTCAGCTGGTGCTGTACACACAAACAGCAATACCTCTGTGATCCTGATGTCAGCTGGTGCTGTACACACAAGACAGCAATACCTCTGTGATCCTGATGTCAGCTGTGCTGTACACACAAACAGCAATACCTCTGTGATCCTGATGTCAGCTGGTGCTGTACACACAAGACAGCAATACCTCTGTGATCCTGATGTCAGCTGGTGCTGTACACACAAGACAGCAATACCTCTGTGATCCTGATGTCAGCTGGTGCTGTACACACAAACAGCAATACCTCTGTGATCCTGATGTCAGCTGGTGCTGTACACACAAGACAGCAATACCTCTGTGATCCTGATGTCAGCTGGTGCTGTACACACAAACAGCAATACCTCTGTGATCCTGATGTCAGCTGGTGCTGTACACACAAACAGCAATACCTCTGTGATCCTGATGTCAGCTGGTGCTGTACACACAAACAGCAATACCTCTGTGATCCTGATGTCAGCTGGTGCTGTACACACAAACAGCAATACCTCTGTGATCCTGATGTCAGCTGGTGCTGTACACACAGACAGCATACCTCTGTGATCCTGATGTCAGCTGGTGCTGTACACACAAGACAGCAATACCTCTGTGATCCTGATGTCAGCTGGTGCTGTACACAAAGACAGCAATACCTCTGTGATCCTGATGTCAGCTGTGCTGTACACACAAGACAGCAATACCTCTGTGATCTGATGTCAGCTGTCTGTACACACAAGACAGCAATACCTCTGTGATCCTGATGTCAGCTGGTGCTGTACAACAAGACAGCAATACCTCTGTGATCCTGATGTCAGCTGGTGCTGTACACACAAACAGCAATACCTCTGTGATCCTGATGTCAGCTGGTGCGTACACACAAGACAGCAATACTCTGTGATCTGATGTCAGCTGGTGCTGTACACACAAACAGCAATACTCTGTGATCTGATGTCAGCTGTGCTGTACACACAAGACAGCAATACCTCTGTGATCCTGATGTCAGCTGGTGCTGTACACACAAGACAGCAATACCTCTGTGATCCTGATGTCAGCTGGTGCTGTACACACAAGACAGCAATACCTCTGTGATCCTGATGTCAGCTGTGCTGTACACACAAACAGCAATACCTCTGTGATCCTGATGTCAGCTGGTGCTGTACACACAAGACAGCAATACCTCTGTGATCCTGATGTCAGCTGGTGCTGTACACACAAGACAGCAATACCTCTGTGATCCTGATGTCAGCTGGTGCTGTACACACAAGACAGCAATACCTCTGTGATCCTGATGTCAGCTGGTGCTGTACACACAAGACAGCAATACCTCTGTGATCCTGATGTCAGCTGGTGCTGTACACACAAGACAGCAATACCTCTGTGATCCTGATGTCAGCTGGTGCTGTACACACAAGACAGCAATACCTCTGTGATCCTGATGTCAGCTGCTGCTGTACACACAAGACAGCATACCTCTGTGATCCTGATGTCAGCTGCTGCTGTACACACAAGACAGCAATACCTCTGTGATCCTGATGTCAGCTGGTGCTGTACACACAAGACAGCAATACCTCTGTGATCCTGATGTCAGCTGGTGCTGTACACACAAACAGCAATACCTCTGTGATCCTGATGTCAGCTGGTGCTGTACACACAAGACAGCAATACCTCTGTGATCCTGATGTCAGCTGGTGCTGTACACACAAGACAGCAATACCTCTGTGATCCTGATGTCAGCTGGTGCTGTACACACAAACAGCAATACCTCTGTGATCCTGATGTCAGCTGGTGCTGTACACACAAGACAGCAATACCTCTGTGATCCTGATGTCAGCTGGTGCTGTACACACAAACAGCAATACCTCTGTGATCCTGATGTCAGCTGGTGCTGTACACACAAGACAGCAATACCTCTGTGATCCTGATGTCAGCTGGTGCTGTACACACAAGACAGCAATACCTCTGTGATCCTGATGTCAGCTGGTGCTGTACACACAAGACAGCAATACCTCTGTGATCCTGATGTCAGCTGGTGCTGTACACACAAGACAGCAATACCTCTGTGATCCTGATGTCAGCTGGTGCTGTACACACAAACAGCAATACCTCTGTGATCCTGATGTCAGCTGGTGCTGTACACACAAGACAGCAATACCTCTGTGATCCTGATGTCAGCTGGTGCTGTACACACAAGACAGCAATACCTCTGTGATCCTGATGTCAGCTGGTGCTGTACACACAAGACAGCAATACCTCTGTGATCCTGATGTCAGCTGGTGCTGTACACACAAGACAGCAATACCTCTGTGATCCTGATGTCAGCTGGTGCTGTACACACAAGACAGCAATACCTCTGTGATCCTGATGTCAGCTGGTGCTGTACACACAAGACAGCAATACCTCTGTGATCCTGATGTCAGCTGGTGCTGTACACACAAGACAGCAATACCTCTGTGATCCTGATGTCAGCTGGTGCTGTACACACAAGACAGCAATACCTCTGTGATCCTGATGTCAGCTGGTGCTGTACACACAAGACAGCAATACCTCTGTGATCCTGATGTCAGCTGGTGCTGTACACACAAGACAGCAATACCTCTGTGATCCTGATGTCAGCTGGTGCTGTACACACAAGACAGCAATACCTCTGTGATCCTGATGTCAGCTGGTGCTGTACACACAAGACAGCAATACCTCTGTGATCCTGATGTCAGCTGGTGCTGTACACACAAGACAGCAATACCTCTGTGATCCTGATGTCAGCTGTGCTGTACACACAAGACAGCAATACCTCTGTGATCCTGATGTCAGCTGTGCTGTACACACAAGACAGCAATACCTCTGTGATCCTGATGTCAGCTGGTGCTGTACACACAAGACAGCAATACCTCTGTGATCCTGATGTCAGCTGGTGCTGTACACACACAAGACAGCAATACCTCTGTGATCCTGATGTCAGCTGGTGCTGTACACACAAGACAGCAATACCTCTGTGATCCTGATGTCAGCTGGTGCTGTACACACAAGACAGCAATACCTCTGTGATCCTGATGTCAGCTGGTGCTGTACACACAAGACAGCAATACCTCTGTGATCCTGATGTCAGCTGGTGCTGTACACACAAGACAGCAATACCTCTGTGATCCTGATGTCAGCTGGTGCTGTACACACAAGACAGCATACCTCTGTGATCCTGATGTCAGCTGGTGCTGTACACACAAGACAGCAATACCTCTGTGATCCTGATGTCAGCTGGTGCTGTACACACAAGACAGCAATACCTCTGTGATCCTGATGTCAGCTGGTGCTGTACACACAAGACAGCAATACCTCTGTGATCCTGATGTCAGCTGCTGCTGTACACACAAGACAGCAATACCTCTGTGATCCTGATGTCAGCTGGTGCTGTACACACAAGACAGCAATACCTCTGTGATCCTGATGTCAGCTGGTGCTGTACACACAAGACAGCAATACCTCTGTGATCCTGATGTCAGCTGGTGCTGTACACACAAGACAGCAATACCTCTGTGATCCTGATGTCAGCTGGTGCTGTACACACAAACAGCAATACCTCTGTGATCCTGATGTCAGCTGGTGCTGTACACACAAGACAGCAATACCTCTGTGATCCTGATGTCAGCTGTGCTGTACACAAAGACAGCAATACCTCTGTGATCCTGATGTCAGCTGGTGCTGTACACACAACACAGCAATATCTGTGATCCTGATGTCAGCTGTGCTGTACACACAAGACAGCAATACCTCTGTGATCCTGATGTCAGCTGGTGCTAGTACACACAACACAGCAATACCTCTGTGATACCTGATGTCAGCTGGTGCTGTACACACAACACAGCAATACCTCTGTGATCCTGATGTCAGCTGGTGCTGTACACACAAACAGCAATACCTCTGTGATCCTGATGTCAGCTGGTGCTGTACACACAAGACAGCAATACCTCTGTGATCCTGATGTCAGCTGGTGCTGTACACACAAGACAGCAATACCTCTGTGATCCTGATGTCAGCTGGTGCTGTACACACAACACAGCAATACCTCTGTGATCCTGATGTCAGCTGGTGCTGTACACACAAGACAGCAATACCTCTGTGATCCTGATGTCAGCTGGTGCTGTACACACAAACAGCAATACCTCTGTGATCCTGATGTCAGCTGGTGCTGTACACACAACACAGCAATACCTCTGTGATCCTGATGTCAGCTGGTGCTGTTACACACAAACAGCAATACCTCTGTGATCCTGATGTCAGCTGGTGCTGTACACACAAGACAGCAATACCTCTGTGATCCTATGTCAGCTGGTGCTGTACACACAAGACAGCAATACCTCTGTGATCCTGATGTCAGCTGGTGCTGTACACACAAGACAGCAATACCTCTTGATCCTGATGTCAGCTGGTGCTGTACACACAAACAGCAATACCTCTGTGATCCTGATGTCAGCTGTGCTGTACACAACAAGACAGCAATACTCTGTGATCCTGATGTCAGCTGGTGCTGTACACACAAGACAGCAATCCTCTGTATCCTGTGTCAGTGTGCTGTACACACAGACAGCAATACCTCTGTGATCTGATGTCAGCTGGTGCTGTACACACAAGACAGCAATACCCACCGCGGTACCGTGGTTCTTCACCAAAACATCCCTCTGTTATTGCAACGTGTTCTCACAAAAAAATCCTTTACTGATTCACTGCTTTACAACGACAGCATTTCACGTGTCTGAGTCCTCAGTTACCAAACTCAAACGTACCTGTCAGCGTCAACACAAACCACAGACACTCTCTGTATCGTAACTGTTTTTCTGGTCTTCCACTAGCTGTTCAATAACCTCGTGTGGATCCTTGTTGTCGCTGTGACAGCACGTTGAATACCTCTGGTGCCAGATGCTTCACTCTTCAGTCCTACACACAAAACAATCGTCAAGTAATCTGGTCACTAATATGATCATTGACATTTTCGTTCTATGGCGCAACAGCCCCTAGTGGGCCAGGGCCCCCTAATTATCGACGCTTCAGATCACAGTCAGACACACCACACTCGGTGGGGTCCTCTGGACGAGTGATCAGCCCGTCACAGAGACCTCTACCTGACAACACTCACAAGAGACAGACATCCATGTCCCGGGGAATTCGAACCCGCAATCCCAGCAAGCGAGCAGCCGCAGACCCACGCCTTAGACCGCGCGGCCACTGGGATCGGCAAAATGATTGACATAATCACCCTAACAACATCAGGTTAAGCCTACAGGTCATAAAACTTCTCAAAACGTAAGCCTAATTGACTCACGGTACTGTCGCATGTACCTGGTTCACGAACGCATCAGTCTTTGTTTTTTCCCCTCGATTCTGTGTAAACATAAACTTTATAAAACGTTCCGTAAGAAAGTACTGCAGCAAAACATCACTGCGTGTTACATAAATGTGTTCCTATCCACACACCTGTGCGTCCAGAAACGCTACAAATGTTACGTGCTAGTACTGCGTCACGCCACGTTGGGCGCTCTGCCAGTTACAAGACGACGCAGCGCAAGTGTATCTACCTTACAGTAGCACGTAGTACGCCGGGTTATTAGTGGATTTGAGGAAAATACAAGAACCACTGCAGTGTTACTGGAAGCATTCGGGTGTCGCTGCTCTTCTGTTTACCATCTACAGTATTTTATGGTTTAAACACGTACAAAGAGTCATTGTACGGCCCCACGGTGTTCGTGCACTGTCTTCTGCACAAGCAAAGATCAGACCAACAGCAGGCCACTTAGTAATGTTGCCGCCCAGAAATCGGTTTAGAATGAGATTACACCGATGTGGGCCGCGATAGCTCAGTCGGTATAGCGACTCGCTACGGGCTGGACGGTCCGGGGATCGAATCCCGGTGGGGGCGAGATTTTCAGCACCCGTCCAGACCGGCCCTGGGACCCACCCAGCCTCATGTACAATGGGTACCGAATCATTCCCGGGGATAAAGCGCCCGGGGCGTGGAGGTGACCACCCACCCCCATCTAGTGCCAGGGTTAAAGAAAGAGTAGAGCTATACCTGTACTCCCCATCTGGGCCTTCGTGGCCTGTTCTAGGGAGAACTTTACCTTTACCTTTACCTTTACCTTTACACCGATCATAGCGCATACTACATGTATGTATTTAATGTATTTATTTTATTTTATATATATTTATTTATTCAATTTATTTGCTTAGACATTTAATTAACTTATTTGTTTTATTTATTTAATTAATTGATTTTTTTGTATATTCATTTATTTATTCATTGAATTTATTTCGTTATTTGATTTATTTAATTCATTTGTTTAATGTTTTAATTTATTTACTTGTAATCTGTACAACACAGCTAGCAGTAACTCAGACTGTACACAATGATGGGATAACGGTGAATAATTATTTGGAAAGGATGTGGAAGGAAACGGTTATGGCATTTGGCTGGTGGGAGGGACAGAAACTAGAAGGAACTTCGATCGGGACACTCAAGATTCGAACCCGACGCCTCCCGACTACAAGTGAGAAGCGGCAGCCCTGGTCATTCACACCACACAGCAGGGCAGCACAGTCACTCTTACTTCACCCTAAACACACGTTTTGCTTTCTTGTGGGTGGAAACCGTACGTGTACAAATTGTTCAAAATAAAATTGACATCATTGACACGTGACAATTGTGGTGAAAACCTTTTCATTTCCAATTTGACTGTTTCTCTTTTCTTCCTTGCCCTCCTTCTACCCCCCCCCCCCCCCCCAAAGATGTGGGTCGCAATTAAAGAGAGAAAAAAAGAAATCCACAGTGTAGTTCTTCCTTGTCCCCAACCTCTCTCTCTCTCTCTCTCTCGTGTCTCTATGGCAACAGGAGCGAAATTAAAACTTCAGTCATGCCATCTCTCTGAGCAAACTTCTTAATGAGTTACCGTTCCCATAGCAACGCCATCAGCATTACAGTAATACCCACATTACGAGTGAAAGGCGGGTCCTTTTTAATTTTGCCTGCCATCTAAACACAGGTTAATTAAGACAGTGAACAGTAATAAAGGTTTAAACTTTGCAGCTGCGGTTCTTTCTTTGTGCCATCAACACGATTGTGTTTATAGAGCGCAGACGACGGAAGATCGTCTCGCCAGTAATGTTCTGTTCTCTGCAGCATGGCTGTCTACGTAGGCTTCCCGCATAGCGGAGCTAACGAAGCGTTTAAGTATTGCTGAAACACAGACCAGAAAATTAGTCACACTTTAAACGATTTCGTCAAAGAGAGAGTTTTGTGTACGAACATGAGGCCTTTAATAAATTCAAAACTTTAACGTCCCCACTCGAAGATGAGTTCTTCTTCTTCTTCCAATGGCGCAACAGCCCCAGTGGGCCTTTAATAAATTCAAAACTTTAACGTCCCCACTCGAAGATGAGTTCTTCTTCTTCTTCCAATGGCGCAACAGCCCCAGTGGGCCTTTAATAAATTCAAAACTTTAACGTCCCCACTCGAAGATGAGTTCTTCTTCTTCTTCCAATGGCGCAACAGCCCCAGTGGGCCTTTAATAAATTCAAAACTTTAACGTCCCCACTCGAAGATGAGTTCTTCTTCTTCTTCAAATGGCGCAACAGCCCCAGCGGGCCTTTAATAAATTCAAAACTTTAACGTCCCCACTCGAAGATGAGTTCTTCTTCTTCTTCCAATGGCGCAACAGCCCCAGTGGGCCTTTAATAAATTCAAAACTTTAACGTCCCCACTCGAAGATGAGTTCTTCTTCTTCTTCCAATGGCGCAACAGCCCCAGCGGGCCTTTAATAAATTAAAACTTTAACGTCCCCACTCGAAGATGAGTTCTTCTTCTTCTTCAAATGGCGCAACAGCCCCAGCGGGCCTTTAATAAATTCAAAACTTTAACGTCCCCACTCGAAGATGAGTTCTTCTTCTTCTTCCAATGGCGCAACAGCCCCAGTGGGCCTTTAATAAATTCAAAACTTTAACGTCCCCACTCGAAGATGAGTTCTTCTTCTTCTTCCAATGGCGCAACAGCCCCAGTGGGCCTTTAATAAATTCAAAACTTTAACGTCCCCACTCGAAGATGAGTTCTTCTTCTTCTTCAAATGGCGCAACAGCCCCAGCGGGCCTTTAATAAATTAAAAACTTTAACGTCCCCACTCGAAGATGAGTTCTTCTTCTTCTTCCAATGGCGCAACAGCCCCAGTGGGCCTTTAATAAATTCAAAACTTTAACGTCCCCACTCGAAGATGAGTTCTTCTTCTTCTTCCAATGGCGCAACAGCCCCAGCGGGCCTTTAATAAATTAAAAACTTTAACGTCCCCACTCGAAGATGAGTTCTTCTTCTTCTTCAAATGGCGCAACAGCCCCAGCGGGCCTTTAATAAATTAAAAACTTTAACGTCCCCACTCGAAGATGAGTTCTTCTTCTTCTTCAAATGGCGCAACAGCCCCAGTGGGCCTTTAATAAATTAAAAAATGTAACGTTCCCACTCGAAGATGAGTGCTTCTTCTTCTTCTTCCATTGGCGCAACAGCCCCAGTGGGCCAGGGCCTCCTCATTGTCGAGTCTTCACGATCACACTCGGTAGGACTCCTCTGGACGAGTGATCAGCCCGTCGCAGTGACCTCTACCTGACAACACACAACACTCACAACAGACAGACATCCATGCCCCCGCCGGGTTTCGAACCCACGATCCTAGTAAGCGAGCGGCCGCAGACCCACGCCTTAGACCGTGCGGCCACTGGGATCGGCCGAAGATCGGTTATATTCTTTTATTAGAGGCTAATCAAGAGGTCAAGCAAGGCCAAAATGGATCAGAGGTCTCGACTGTGACGATTTTAAATCAAGTTCAAATTACCAAAATGCATTTTATGAAGCGCAGTCAATCTCAACACCAACTTCCCAACTCTTCACTTCCATTCCACTTCACCGCACTCCCTTCTTGCTTCTATCCTGCCTTCCCTTCCCTCTCTGTTATTCTTTTTTCTTCCTTGTCTCTTGCCTTTCCACTAATTTCTTCCATTCACTCGTTTATGCATTCCTTATTTCTTCACTTTTCTCTCTTGCGATCTTAACACCCTCTTCCCTCCATTATTTATATCAGTTTCTTTTCTTCCTTCATTCTCCTCCTGTCCATCTTCATATCGCTTTCCTCTTTGCCTCTTTCCCTTCTTCTGTCTTCTTCTTTCTTCATTCCTTGCAAGAAAACCTTCAGAAGATGCCAACAGTTGTAATCGCGATGCACTGTGCCTGTTGACATACAGTGAGTGTGTCATACTAAAGCACAGTAAATAGAGAAGCCGTGTCTTCCGAAACGTCTAGATTTCTGTATCTACACAACGCGGTGTCGAATAACATGTATGTTACGTTATGTCACTTGCGTGTCTACAAAATCATAGAATTATACAGCAGTAACATTGTACAGGATACAAAACGTACACTTCTATGTCTGCATACGACTTCTGACAACAGGCATGTCTTGCTCTGATATGTACGGAGGTACGATCGAGAAAACCTCGAGTATTCGTGTATAAATGTGTGCAGTTGTTAATTTTGTCCGACATTAACCAAAATGTATATGGGCCGACAAATTTCAGTTAAAATCGCCCGTACCAAATTTAATGAAAATCGGTTCGCGGCTCATCTAGTTGTGGTCATGCGCACAGACAGCACTGACAGCAGGCACACCGTAGGACAGCGATCGCCGCCAGAGACATTCTGACGTTCCAGCAGATACGTCATACATCTAAGTCCTGTACAAAGTTTCCGTCTTCCAAATCGCATTTCTGGCACTTTCAATACCCTCCAGCGCCCTGCAATCATCACTTCTGCTTATCTGACACTAATTACATTCTCTCCCACGCACTATGTGGTTGTCATCAACAAGAATATCCACCTCAGCTCTTCTTGGACCCAGCAACAGACTGCCGCTCCCAGCTCACAGGGGTGTACAAATCACGTATTCTTTAGGACAAAACACATGAGATCACAGGAGGCCTGGAACGTAGCCGAAGTCTTGCTGTTAATAAAAGCAATAAGACAACATTCGTTGCTGGAATTTTAATGTACCAAACGCACTCAATACTTGTTATGTCTTATTACTATTTCCACCACAACTTTATGTGCGATGTCTTACAAATAACACCTGCTATACTGCCACTTTCTACAGTTCATTTTGATATGAATATTAAAGGCAGAAAGAGGTGAAGTTATCTCTGTCCACGACATTATGTCACACAGAGGGAGTAGAGGTACAGCTCCACACAGTCTTAGCCTCGCCACTAGATGAAGATAAGTGGCCAGCTTCACGCCTCAGTCCCTAACTAACTAACTCCATGCAGCACAGTCCTTCTTGAGAAGCTAACAGTTCCTCAGCTAGTCAAGAAATTCCCCGCCTTTTATGGAATCCGAAGGTTCATTACCGCATTCACAACAGCCCGCCACCTGTCCCTATCCTGAGCCATATCAATCCAGTCCATGCCCCCCCCGTCCCACTTCTTGAAGATCCATTTTAATATTATCCTCCCATCTATGCCTGGGTCTTCCAAGTGGTCTCCTTCCCTCAGGTCTCCCCACCAAAATCCTGTATGCACCTCTCCCCCATACGTGCTATATGCCCCGCCCAACTCATTCTTCTTTTGTCAAATGTTTCGTAACTTGGTAATTATTTACGGTGAGGAGTTGTTAGCACCTCGCCCAACCCCCAAGCTGGAGGACCTCCCCTTGTCGGCTGTCCGCAACTGCTTATTCAATGTATTCGCAGCTACCGTCCGTAACTGGGGGCCGTTCTTCCATCCGCAACCTAAGGACGCGCCATGCTGTGGTGACAGGGACCGACTTATCGTGGTGATAGGGACCGACTTATCATGGTGACAGGGACCGACTTATCGTGGTGACAGGAACCGACTTATCGTGGTGATAGGGACCGACTTATCGTGGTGATAGGGACCGACGTATCATGGTGACAGGGACCGACTTATCATGGTGACAGGGGCCGACTTATCGTGGTGACAGGGACCGACTTATCGTGGTGACAGGGACCGACTTATCGTGGTGACAGGGACCGACTTATCGTGGTGACAGGGACCGACTTATCGTGGTGACAGGGACCGACTTATCATGGTGACAGGAACCGACTTATCATGGTGATAGGGACCGACTTATCGTGGTGACAGGGACCGACTTATCGTGGTGACAGGAACCGACTTATCGTGGTGATAGGGACCGACTTATCGTGGTGATAGGGACCGACGTATCATGGTGACAGGGACCGACTTATCATGGTGACAGGGGCAGACTTATCGTGGTGACAGGGACCGACTTATCGTGGTGACAGGGACCGACTTATCGTGGTGACAGGAACCGACTTATCATGGTGACAGGAACCGACTTATATTATTATTATTATTATTATTATTTACTGCAATTGGGTTTTCACCCGGTGGCAGTAGTCCTTACACTAGTACACACAATACAAGTGTTTTCACCCGGTGGCAGTAGTCCTTACACTAGTACACACAATACAAATGTTTTCACCCGGTGGCAGTAGTCCTTACACTAGTACACACAATACAAATGGACATATAATATACATAAAAGTAACAATACAAAACAAACTATACACAATTACAAAAAAAAACGACATACAATAAATACAAGTACATACATTAGAACATCTTACACACATTGCAAAAACATCCATACCTTAAAAAAGCATCCATACCTTACAAAAACATCCACACCTTACAAATACATCCACACCTTACAGAAACACCCATACACATACAAAAAAAATACATACAGTAAATACAAGTACACACATTAGAACACCGTACACACATTACAAAAACATCCACACCTTACAAAAGCATCCACTCCTTACAAAAGCATCCACACCTTACAAAAACATCCATACCTTACAAATACATCCACACCTTACAAAAACACCCATACACATACAAACCAAAATACATACAGTAAATACAAGTACACATATTAGAACACCATACCTTACAAATACATCCACACCTTACAGAAACACCCATACACATACAAAACAAAATACATACAGTAAATACAAGTACACATATTAGAACACCATACCTTACAAATACATCCACACCTTACAAAAACACCCATACACATACAAAACAAAATACATACAGTAAATACAAGTACACATATTAGAACACCATACACACATTACAAAACATCCACACCTTACAATAGCATCCACACCTTACAAAAACATCCACACCTTAAAAAAAACACCTATACACAATACCAGAAAAAAAACACACACGCACATTACAAAAAACCCACACATTAGTTAATTTCATTGCGTTAGAATATTCTCAGTATAAAGTCAGACCAAAGTACATGATAATTATATCTCCCAATAACTTAATTCACTTCACTTCACTTTGAAACCAAAGCACTTCACTTCACATCACTTCACACCCCTTCACTTCACATCCCTTATTCTTATTTAATCCTCACTTAAAATCCCTTAGCTTGTAATGACTTTCTTGACCCTTTTTCTAAAAGTGCTTAATTTACAGGGAAAGTCGCTAGTACGCTTGGAGGTAATTGGTTCCAGCTTTTTATGGTTCTATTTACAAAGGAATATTTACCTACATCTGTTCTTTGTTTCCTAGTCCTAATTTTCCGACTATGATCGTCCCTACCCAGGTAGCATGGTTTTAGCAGTCTATCCCCTATCGTTTTCCAAGCCCGTCCCCCGGTGTATGCTTTGAAAAGGGCGCATATTCGGGCTATCGCTCTACGCTGTGTCAATGTTTCCCAACCCGATTCATTTGTATTATTTGCAAATTTTGCCGCTCTCTTTTGCACGCGATTCAAAGCGCTTACCTGACCTTCTCTGTATGGGTCCCAACACACCGCTCCATACTCAAGTATCGGTCTCACTAGTGCCGTATAAGCTAAACGTTTCGTATTATTATTTGCCCTTTTGAGTATACGCATTACGAAATGAAGAGCCTTCCATGATTTTCTTAGTGTATAATTTACATGATCTGCCCAGCTTAGGTCGCTGCGTATAATTATTCCTAAATACTTAAAGCTATTTGCCTCTGGAATTAGTTGATCCCCAATACAATACCTCAGTGTACCTTTCACCCTAGCTCTATTGAAGCTTACTGCTTTACTTTTACCTGGATTTATCCTCATTTCATTTTCAACCGCCCATTTCCCTAATCTATTTAAGTCTGTCTGCAAATTTTCAATGTCACTACTATCGATTATCCTCCTGTATATTATACAATCATCAGCGAAAAGCCGTATATTTGACTCAATGTTTTCCCAAATATCATTAACATAAGCGAGGAACAGCAACGGACCTAATACGCTCCCTTGCGGCACTCCCGACGTTACTCTGACTTCATCAGAAAGTTGTCCGTCTACTCTAACTCTTTGCGAACGTCCTAACAGAAATTCCTTTATCCATACCACTACCCTCAAGTCCACTCCGGTTTCCGCAATTTTTGTAAGCAGCCTATCATGTGGGACTAAATCAAAAGCCTTTGAAAAATCTATTATAATCGCGTCAGTCCTGACTCCCTCGTCCAGTGAATCTGCAATATCTTGACAAACTGTGACTACTTGACTTTCGCATGAGTACCCTGGTCTAAATCCATGCTGACCCTCATATAACCACTCACTCATTTCCCAGACTTGCCTTAGATACCCTGCTATAACGTGCTCCATTTGTTTGCAAACTACTGAGGTTAAACTGACAGGTCTATAGTTTCCCACTACCGATCGATCTCCCCCTTTATAAATAGGAACCACTATAGCTTTTTTCCAGTCCCCTGGGATAGAATTGTTGTTCATCGTTATATCCAGCAATCTCGCGAAATATGGAATCATGGCTTCCCCACCTAACTTTAAAATTTCCCCAGGAATGCCATCTGGTCCGACGGATTTATTTCTCCCGATTGCTGATAGTCGTTTCCGTAAAATGTTGGTACTAATGGTGAACGGTTTTCCTGAATCCGTTGATTGGATCTGCGGGGTATTTCGTTCGCAACTGAATACAGACGCATAATAAGAGTTTAGGGAGTTGGCCTTTTCTATTGGTTCGGTGATGAGATTTCCATTAATGCCCTTGATCGCAGGAATATTTTCTCTATTACCTTTACGTCTTTTAACATACTTATAAAACTCTGCCCAGCATTTACCTTCGTTTTGTATCATGGTGATAGGGACCGACTTATCATGGTGATAGGGACCGACTTATCGTGGTGATAGGGACCGACGTATCATGGTGACAGGGACCGACTTATCATGGTGACAGGGACCGACTTATCGTGGTGACAGGGACCGACTTATCGTGGTGACAGGGACCGACTTATCGTGGTGACAGGGACCGACTTATCATGGTGACAGGAACCGACTTATCATGGTGATAGGGACCGACTTATCATGGTGACAGGGACCGACTTATCGTGGTGACAGGGACCGACTTATCGTGGTGACAGGGACCGACTTATCGTGGTGACAGGGACCGACTTATCGTGGTGACAGGGACCGACTTATCGTGGTGACAGGGACCGACTTATCGTGGTGACAGGGACCGACTTATGACGCCTCGGTCCCTTTACCCCCTAAAGAAAGAACTCCCGGTATCCATTGAATAAGAGGCTGGGTGGGCTCCAGAGACGGTCTGGACGTCTTAGAGAAGAGATAAATAACCCTTTCCACTGCAGGGATTCAAACCCCGGATCATCCAGCCCGTAGACTAGTTACTATACCGACTATTGTATCTGGCAAAAGTGCCGAGGTTAAGAATGCGGTGATCTACACCTCCACTCCCTCAGCTGCCTTAATGGCGTGGCCAGGAACATCTTTACCTTTACCTGAATTATTTGGCAAAATGTCTACGGAATACAGTTTATGAATTTCGAAGCAGCACAGGAAACCGGGCACACATTCACGGTTTCACCGGGTTTCCAACCTGTGAGTTTGGTTAGCCTAAGACGGTGCGCTACAACAGGGATCCACAAATTTTCCAACAGTCTAGGCATCACCTCTAAATTCTACGGAAGCGTGACATAATGCCAGTTTTATACTGGTGACCCCCAAATATTGGACGGTACAATACAAAATTTAGTTTTCTGGGATTTGTGCACCCCTGCCCTACTGTGACCTCACACACACACAAGTTTAGCACTTTCGTGTCACGAGATAAAGATACTAACGAGCCTTACTTTAGAAACCCCTGTTACATGAGAAGTACTAATGTCGCCCAGTTAATGACCCCTGACCCCTGCACATACCTTAGCTGCAGCAGCAGCAACGACGAGGACAACAACAACAACAACAACAACACACTGCAGTGTCTGTTATTCAATTACATTAAAGCAGTGTTTCCCAAACGTTTTGCTCGCGGACCACTTTTCGTTTCAAAAACTAACCACTGATCCTCACATCCTTGTTCAAGTAAATATAGACTGTCCGAATGACAGGTATCCAAAATTAAATATTTATATCTCATAACTGAATTTAGATAGCTACGAATGCATAGCAGTAGCATACGTGACAATACATTGCATGATTTGACCTTAATTAAACTGATTGTCGCTCGCTTCGTGGGTACAGAAACTCTCTTAATTAGATATTCTAAGGCCATACGAAATAAGCTCAGGATAGGGACAGGTGGTGGGCTCTTGTGAGTGCGGTAATGAACCTTCGGGTTCCACAAAACGCGGGGAATTTCTTGACTAGCTGAGGACCTGCTAGCTTCTGAAGAAGGACTCTGCTCCATAGAGTTAGTTAGTTAGTCCCAGATCTACCATACACAGTACAGGAAACCCTCGGTTTTCGACGGTTTGTTGTGCGACGAATCACAATTAACGACAGTTTTGGAACCAGAAGGCCAACTATATAAAAAAAATACTACAAAACAAATTTTACACTGCGCAAAGGTGGAGGAGAAAAAAGAAAACGCTGAAGAGCCTCCGCTAAAATCTATGAAATCAAACGACCTACAGCGCAGCGCAGCCTTTCAGCCATGGAGACCCTCTGCTGAGCTCTGTGAGACTGACCACGACTGCGAGCGAAGTGCGAAAGTGAAAAGGAGTGTAATGGTGTCCACTGGCCCTTATTCTGAGATTCTCAAAGAAAGAGAGAAGAAATCTCGACAGTCAACACTGCATGCCTTCTTCAGAGAAAGGGAAGATCCCCAACCAGGGACTTGATCAGAAAAGTAATTTCTGCATTACGCCACTGTCAAAAAAAAAAAAGTCCTTACAATGCCGGCTACAAACAAATTCGTTCTGGGCTTAGAACATATCGAAGTAAATGTACAAAATGTAATTTTTTTATTTAATTAAATTTAGTTTGGTTATTTTATACTGTATTACATTTAATTGCTTTATATTCATAACAAGGTATTAATTTCAGAGCTTAAAATACATATTAATAATATTATGTTACTTATGTCAGTTCTGACAGTGGCCTGGAACGTAACTCACTGACTTCCAATTGACTTACATTATATAATTTGGTTCACTTGACGCTGATTTTTTGCAACAGTTCCTTCAGGAACGGAACCCTGTCGTAAACCGAGGGCTACCTGTACATGCTTCTAACTCATGTTGATGACTTGCTGTGTCTACACCTCAACACAGTCCGGGTCTCGATTTTTGACACACATGATGCTATGGGCGTAATTATAAAGCTCGTTTTCAGCCCAATTTTACCCAACCACGTCTCATTTTACCCACAATTCCATGTGGGCGAATTACACTGAGCTGACGACTTTGACGAAAATGCACTTCAGATATAATCTTTAAGACTGCGATCATCCCACATTATATATAAAGATCCAGTCCGTACCGCGCAGTAAACACACACCGTCTCAGTTATACAATCCAGTCAGTTAATGCTGTACAGTGAAATAATCGCTGTTTGTTCTGAGATCCACACAAAACACATAAATACAGTCCGTACCGCGCAGTAAACACACTCCGTCTCTGTTATACAAACCAGTCAGTTAATGCTGTACAGTGAAATAATCGCTGTTTGTTCTGAGATCCACACAAAACACATAAATACAGTCCGTACCGCGCAGTAAACACACTCCGTCTCTGTTATACAAACTAGTCAGTTAATGTTGTACAGTGAAATAATCGCTGTTTGTTCTGAGATCCACACAAAACACATAAATACAGTCCGTACCGCGCAGTAAACACACTCCGTCTCTGTTATACAAACCAGTCAGTTAATGCTGTACAGTGAAATAATCGCTGTTTGTTCTGAGATCCACACAAAACACATAAATACAGTCCGTACCGCGCAGTAAACACACTCCGTCTCAGTTATACAAACCAGTCAGTTAATGTTGTACAGTGAAATAATCGCTGTTTGTTCTGAGATCCACACAAAACACATAAATACAGTCCGTACCGCGCAGTAAACACACTCCGTCTCTGTTATACAAACCAGTCAGTTAATGTTGTACAGTGAAATAATCGCTGTTTGTTCTGAGATCCACACAAAACACATAAATACAGTCCGTACCGCGCAGTAAACACACTCCGTCTCTGTTATACAAACCAGTCAGTTAATGTTGTACAGTGAAATAATCGCTGTTTGTTCTGAGATCCACACAAAACACATAAATACAGTCCGTACCGCGCAGTAAACACACTCCGTCTCTGTTATACAAACCAGTCAGTTAATGCTGTACAGTGAAATAATCGCTGTTTGTTCTGAGATCCACACAAAACACATAAATACAGTCCGTACCGCGCAGTAAACACACTCCGTCTCTGTTATACAAACCAGTCAGTTAATGTTGTACAGTGAAATAATCGCTGTTTGTTCTGAGATCCACACAAAACACATAAATACAGTCCGTACCGCGCAGTAAACACACTCCGTCTCTGTTATACAAACCAGTCAGTTAATGCTGTACAGTGAAATAATCGCTGTTTGTTCTGAGATCCACACAAAACACATAAATACAGTTCGTACCGCGCAGTAAACACACTCCGTCTCAGTTATACAAACCAGTCAGTTAATGCTGTACAGTGAAATAATCACTGTTTGTTCTGAGATCCACACAAAACACATAAATACAGTCCGTACCGCGCAGTAAACACACTCCGTCTCAGTTATACAAACCAGTCAGTTAATGCTGTACAGTGAAATAATCGCTCTTTGTTCTGAGATCCACACAAAACACATAAATACAGTGTGTGGGCAGAACGTAGAATTTGTGAATGTTAAACCTGGTGGTACATATAGTAACCACTGGGCTTTAGGTGTGTACATATAAAGATTCAGCTCGTACCGCGCAGTAAACACACTCCGTCTCGGTTATACAAACCAGTCAGTTAATGCTGTACAGTGAAATAATCGCTGTTTGTTCTGAGATCCACATAAGACACATAAATATACTGTGTGGGCAGAACGTAGAATTTGTGAATGTTAAACCTGGTGGTATGTACAGTAACATGTGGGCCTTAAAGGGTATATTCCTGCATGTGTAACAGGCGGGTCCTGATCACGATGCTCCGGTCAGGTCGTGTCATGTTCTCCGCAACTGACAAGCTCTACACAACTCCAACTGATGACTGCCATATCTCTCCAGACTCCAGCCGGTAGCTGGATGACATTACATAACTTTCTCCACGGTACAGTCTGTTCAACATACACAAAAAACGCTTTGTAACTAACACCTCCTTGTAAGGGCTTCGTTCTTCTGGGATGTTACGCGGCCTAAGTTGGTAGTTGGTTTTTTCTTGGACTGCTTGATCCTTGAATATAGGACAGAACGATTGTCCCGAAACGTCGTTAAATACCAACGTACGCCACGTAACATCCCAGAAGAGCGAAAGTCTCAACTACACCGTTTTGAAAGTCTGAAATCTCGCATCTCCTTGTAAGCTGACAGACTCGATCAATTCATTCAGAATTTCCCCACGGTAATGGAAACTGAAGTCCATTACCAGCCCCTAAACTCAATGCATCTAGTCCACATCACACTTCTCCATGACCATTTTAGTATTATTATTCTTCCATTTATGCCTAGATTTTCATATTAAATTTTGTATTTCTCACTTTCTCTATGCGTGCTGCGTGTTCCAACAATCATATTCTCTGCGACGTAATCGCCACAACATTAAGTCTGAGACTGAGACGCCTGAAGACACTGTGGTAAGTTCCAAACACTGTTCCTCTTTGTACGTTGCTGGAGACGCCTTGATTCAGGTTTCGAAATGTCAGACTCGACATTACACCGTTTGCTGACAGGACTACAGGCCCTGCTGTCAGCTGTCAGACTCGACATTACACCGTTTGCTGACAGGACTACAGGCCCTGCTGTCAGCTGTCAGACTCGACATTACACCGTTTGCTGACAGGACTACAGGCCCTGCTGTCAGCTGTCAGACTCGACATTACACCGTTTGCTGACAGGACTACAGGCCCTGCTGTCAGCTGTCCCATAAGCCACTGCTGTTAATTTCACATGCTAATTTGATGTACTCCCAGATTTTACTGTCATACATCAGAACTGCACAAATTCTGGTCGCCAGATCGCACGGGTGACTAAATTTTGTACGGTGGCGCCTAATATGTGTGGGCCCTCAGTATGGAAATTCACGTCACCCTTCTGACGCCTAGATTTTTGGGTAATCTGTGCATCTGTAATGTCAGTGATCTTGGACTTTGGAAGGGCATTTCCACTTATGTACCTTCCTTACGGTACAGTCTATGTAATATCAGGTCTGTTGTGCTGCATTTCTTTACGGGTCGCCACTGTTCCGTTCCACTAACTTTTGTACCTCTCATCTTCTTGATACTTTCTGGCGCTTACTTAATAATCTATGGAAATGGAATCTTATTAAGCTGTTTTTCAATTAGACGACTTCAGGACTGTTCACCTGCACTACAGTGCCCGGTGTGCATTTCGTTCATGACGAGATTCTTCAGCCTGGAGTAAACGGTGTAGGCTGTCTGATCACAGACACACTGTCAGCCTGTTCATCATTACGATCACAGACACACTGTCAGCCTGTCCTCATCATTACGATCACAGACACACTGTCAGCCTGTCCTCATCATTACGATCACAGACACACTGTCAGCCTGTCCTCATCATTACGATCACAGACACACTGTCAGCCTGTCCTCATCATTACGATCACAGACACACTGTCAGCCTGTCCTCATCATTACGATCACAGACACACTGTCAGCCTGTCCTCATCATTACGATCACAGACACACTGTCAGCCTGTCCTCATCATTACGATCACAGACACACTGTCAGCCTGTCCTCATCATTACGATCACAGACACACTGTCAGCCTGTCCTCATCATTACGATCACAGACACACTGTCAGCCTGTCCTCATCATTACGATCACAGACACACTGTCAGCCTGTCCTCATCACTACGATCACAGACACACTGTCAGCCTGTCCTCATCATTACGATCACAGACACACTGTCAGCCTGTCCTCATCATTACGATCACAGACACACTGTCAGCCTGTCCTCATCACTACGATCACAGACACACTGTCAGCCTGTCCTCATCATTACGATCACAGACACACTGTCAGCCTGTCCTCATCATTACGATCACAGACACACTGTCAGCCTGTCCTCATCATTACGATCACAGACACACTGTCAGCCTGTCCTCATCATTACGATCACAGACACACTGTCAGCCTGTCCTCATCATTACGATCACAGACACACTGTCAGCCTGTCCTCATCATTACGTGACTCATTTCTAGACACACTGTCAGCCTGTCCTCATCATTACGATCACAGATACACTGTCAGCCTTTCCTCATCATTACAGAAAAGTTTCCTGTAATTTAATTTATCAACGACCTGACCCAGTGCGGCTACGACAAATACCACCGTTTCCTGATATCGCTCCCGATATTTCAGCCATGCCTTCGACGCCAAGTTCGTGACTTCAGTTTTGCTTAAGCCACGGATCTGCCGACCATGAAGTGACTTTTGTTTTAAAGGGCTCCGCAGCAGATACTATGGACACACCGCAGACTTCAGACTTATTGTGCAACCCTGTGATGATGAAAATGATTAAGGTGGTTACTTCTTTCGTTTTTCCGAGTAATGGAGGACCAGTGCAATGAAATTGACAGGGAAAACCTGTCCCATTGCCACTTTTGTCCACCACAAATCCCACATGGGCTGACCTGGGATCGAACCCGGACCTCCGCGGTGAGAGGCCGGCGACTAAGTGCCTGAGCCATGGCACGGCCATATGAAGTAACTTTATTTCCATGCTACTTCGTATTATAGTCCTATGGCCTCATTACATGCACTAGGCCAACAATAATGTGTCCCAAATTTGTTAGTCAGGTAAAGATTGGGCTACGAGTTTCAAAAACATATTTTTTCCTCGTGGACTGTTTGACCCTTGAAGATGGGACCGATACGTTGTCCGAAACGTCGGTAACAATCAACGCCTCGTAACATCCCAGACGAGCGAAGATCTCATTAACACGACGGCGGAAGTCTGAAATCACGCATCTTTATTTAAAGATAGATATTCAAGACTTGAGGATACTTGTTTATAAGATTGATATAAGAACATAATTATCATCATTATCAACAACATCTCTCGGGGTCTATGTCAATGAGGCAGGGTCCATACATGCTCCTGGCAGGGTCAAGCGAACAGCGGACTCTTGAACACCAGTCAGACCCAAGCAACCATCGTCTGTCCACCAAGAACTTCCCCAAAGGAAATGCCACTAAATGCGATACACAGCCCACTGTTCAGGTTGGTAGCCATGTTTTGGCGTCCACTGCGCAGCTTGATTCCAGGTGGCCTTGCCTCAATACGGCCATAAAGAAGATGGTGGAGGACGTGGGGGTCATTATTATTGGAGAAAAATTTACAGCCGGAAGAGTCAGTTCATGAAGCAGCGAAACCGTTTTCACTGTTCTCTGAATCAATAGCAGTAAAGTACTAACTAACTCCATGGAGCAGAGTCCTGCGTCTTTTCTTAAATGGCTACTGACAGAATCTAATCTACAGCCTGGGGGGGGGGGGGGGGGGGGGGGGGGGGGGGGGGGGGGGAATATACAGCCAAGAAAATACAAGCTATAAATTACAAAGTGCATAAACAGGCTATGCAGCAGGCATAACAAACACAGAAGAGTCACCAAATTTGGCACTACAAAATCGTACTCGCATAATAGCCAGCCCCGTCTGATACAACTGGTGATCTCCACGATAAATGCAGCTCTTTCTAAGGGGTCCACCGAAATTAGTGCATTTCCCGATCTCCCTTACCTGACGAAGGAAGAACAGCCAGCTTCCGAAACGCTGTCCTGCAGTTCTACATTTACGGCGGTGTAGTTGAGAACTCGATTTCGTTCTTCTGGGACATAAGGCCACATTACTGGGTACTCGGTTCCCGACGTTTCGAACGAACTCAGTGCTTTCATCTTCAACGGTCTGATGCAGTGTTTCCTAACCATCGTTAGCGGTTCCGAGATAAATCAAGGAATACATATATAAATTCCGAATTCCTACGAGCTAGGCGATCCGGGGATCGAATCCCAGTGGGGGCGAGATTTTCAGCACCCGTCCAGACCGGCCCTGGGGCCCACCCAGCCTCCTGTACAATGGGTACCGGGTATTTTATCGGGGGTAAAGCTCAGGATAGGGACAGCTCTGGATAGGGCCAGGTGGCGGGCTCTTGTGAGTGCGGTAATGAACCTTCGGGTTCCATAAAACGCGGGAATTTTTTGACTAGCTGACGACCTGTTAGCTTCTCAAGAAGGACTCTGCTCCATGGAGTTTAGTTAAAGCGGCCGGGGCGTGGCGTTGACCACCCACCCCCATCTAGCGTTAAAGAAACAGTACAGCTATACCTCTACTCCCCCTCTGGGCCTTCATGGCCTGTTCTAGGGTAAACTTTACCTTACCTCGAAATATCGCGGGATTATTTTGTCCGGCAACTGGCAATACTGGGTTAATCGCCGTGCGCTACCAACTGTCTGTTTTCTGGCTTGTAAACATTTCCAGAGGCAGGGATTCCTCCATGGATATAACGTCGGGAAACAATGGCCTAGAAGTCCGTGCATGCTGGAGCTGGGGAAATTCGTAACGTTGTGTACATGTCAATAAACTACAAACACTTCTAACGTATGTCATGTAAAGACGTCATTACATCTATGCATACTGTCGACAAGCTGGACACAATTATTTGGGGATGTTTCACTAAAGTAAAAGCCCATAACAGACTGGGGTACACATCAAATTGAAATCCTCAATAACTACAAAGTGGCCATTCTTTGTCAATGACAATTTATTGTAGCAGCTAGGGAATTCTTTACAAAGGGCGTCAACTTCGTATATGGGTCACCTTCGCCACGCGACACTCAGATTCTACCACCACCTATACCAAGCACCACGGTCACGCAATAAAAAGCATTTCCAACGACAGACTGTAACGACGGGACTAGCCATATAATTTCGAGTGACACAATCAGCCTGTAAAGTCACAGTGTCGGTCATTAATCGACGCAAATGTTCTTTATGATAATACAAGCACTTTGGTTGCTAGGATACAAAGACTGTGTTTCGTGATAAACTTTATTTTATATACATATATAGCAGTCTAGTGTTTTCAAGGCGCCTTCTGTATAGGTACTGTACGTAACTTGTGATGATCTGTCAATATTTCGGGGAACCTGACTATCTGTGAGGGACACGCGGTGCGCAGTTGGTTGAGGCACTGCGCTACAAGCCGGAAGGTCGCGGGTTCAATTCCCAATGGGGTCATTAAGATTTTTCATTTACATTATCCTTCTGGCCGTACTATGGCCCTGGGGTTAACACAGCCTCTAACAGAAATGAGTACCAGGAATGTTTCCTGGGGGTAAAGGCGGCCGGTGCCTAAGGCTGACAACCTTTACCACCTTCATGTGCCGACTGTTTTGAAATCTGGGAGCCTCATCCTCCTGGAACCCTCAGGACTTGTCCAGCACGGTGATCACAGCGTGAAGTTGACCACTCACACCATCCTGTGTCGACGTTAAGAATGCGTGGAGCTTAATACCCGCATTTCCTATACAACTCCACAATACATATGTACGGGAAAAATTTTGCCTTTACTTTTTTTTTTTTTTTCCTGTCACACTTCGGTCCAAATATCTTTTGTCGGCATTTTGACTTCAAATGCAGTAAAATCCTTGATCGTAACAGAAATTTAATGCAACTGAACACCCGTTGTAGCTGTTTTCCTTTCAATAAAATTAGTTTCTGTATTTTAAAGCAATACTTCGCAATTAATTCTCCATGCCTTTGATCCGATTCGCAAGCAACAATTCATGCTATATAATTTGTATTTTACACAGCTGATGAGCAGTACAATATATATATATATATATATATATATAATATACAGGGTGGGTGGGAAGTAAGTAGGCATTGAGAAATGGTTATAACCTCTATATTTCCAATGCAAAGATAATGAAAATAATTTTTACATGTACCTTTTTAAATGGCAATATGGACGCATAGCTTAAAATTCAATGTAGGCACCGGCGGCATCTGAAGGTAGCGGTCGGCATTCATGGTGTCATGCAGAAGATATGGGCCGATGACCATAGTGGCCGTCATTCCGCACCACACGGTCATTTTTGGACGATTTTGCATCTTCTCCACCGTCACTTCGGGATCGTGTGCCGCCCAGTAATGGCAATTATGTCGATTGACGAAACCGCCGATATGGAAAACGGCCTCGTCGCTCCAGAGAATGTTTTCAAAGAGTTGTGGCCAATCCTCGTGCGAACCCAGCACCAACTCCCCATATTCCATTCTGCGGTCAGTCTTCAGGTGTCAGCTCCTGCACGTAATGGGGGTTCCACGGGCGAAAATTCAAGTCTTTCTCTAACACCGCACGTATCGTGTGCCTCGACAGTTATTTAATGCCTACTTACTTCCCACCCACCCTGTATATATATATATATATATATATATATATATATATATTGTCAATTTTTTTATCTAAGTGTTTCCTTCTTCACGCATTCCGTTATATTTATTGTTTACCTTCTGTTATTCTTTTACTAGTTTATACAGCATTCTGCAAATATTCTGTCTACTTCTCTTCCCATTTCACAATACACTCTAAAAGCACAGTTCGGCATATCTGTCCCTGTACATTCCATTAAAGCATATGGAGAATTGGAGGTACATCTCCACTAATTCTTAACCTCGGCAGTAGTTGGATGTCAGTGGTCAGGTCCACGCGCATCCGCTTTACCCCGCGGGGAAGTGACCCCGGTACCTATCGAATAGGAGGCTGGGTGGGCCCCAAAACCGGTCTGGACGTTTTGGAGAGATCAAATCTCTTGCCCCTGCGGGGGATCTGACTTAGATTGCTTAGCCGCCCAACCCGTACTCTAGTCACTATATATACTAAGCTACACCGGCTGCTTGAGGAACAAAGTTTATGAATAGAAAAGAAACACTGAAACAAATTACTTAATATTTTCTATTCTCGAGGCTCTGTATAGTTTTTCGTAACATAGTAATTTTTTACGGTGAGTTGTTAACACCTCGCCCAACCCCCAAGCTGGAGGACCACCCCTTGTCGGCTGTCCGCGACTGCATATTCGCATATTAGCTCAGGATAGGGACAGGTGGCGGGCTCTTGTGAGTGCGGTAATGAAACTTCGGGTTCCATAAAACGCGGGGAATTTCTTGACTAGCTGACGACCTGTTAGCTTCTCAAGAAGGACTCTGCTCCATGCAGTTAGTTAGTTAGTTAGTTAGGAGTTTCTATTCTCGTACACTGCAGGTACTGTAGAGTAAAGTAGTGTACAAATTGTATCTTAAGAACAGATCTTTTGGCGATACAGACGGGGTTTAATTCACCTTCATATCAGTTATTTTTATTGAAGGGCCCCGCAGCAGAAGCTACAGATGCACCGCAGCCTTAAGGCTTATTGTACAACCCAGTGATGAAGATGATTACTTTTGTCCGTTTTCCCAAGTAATGGAGCACCGGTGGAATAAAATTGACAGGGGAAAACCGAAGTACTCGGAGAAAAACTTGTCCCAGTGCCACTTTGTCCACCTCAACTCTCACGTGGACCGACCCGGAATCGAACCCGGGCCTCCGAGGTGAGAGGCCGGCGACTAACCGCCTGAGCCATGGCAGTTCTTAGTAAAACCTGTCAAATATCTGTCTCCGTAAGTTAACAACAGATGGTCGCCGAATGCACTGCTTAATGGCAGTCATTGTCAAGCCTCGCCGAACTAATCCGAAACGACCGTTTTATAGACTTGAGTCACGACAAATTTTGACAATATCCTGGGAAGTACCCAATTTTGACACTCTTTAAAAGTAATCACACTGGCGCAACGAATTGTCCGGCAGACAAATGACCCTTGCGCGTTGCTACTGATGGTTTCTGGCTACTTTATAGTACTGTATTAGTGACGGGGCTTGGGGCGGGGGGGGGGGGGGCAGTAGGGGAATTTCTTGAGCTACACTCCAAGCTCGATGTGCGTGCTTATAGCCTATTAAATTAGGGGCCGTACAGGCCTGGTAATAAAATGTGTCACAACAACTCCAGGAATATCCCTACAGAGAATATTGCTCTGCCAACAGACGAAATAGGGCTTACTGCTTTAGGTTCGGTGTTTATTTAACGATGCTGTAGTAACTACAGAATATAGGATAAATCCCTCACTCCTTCCTAAAATGAGCGGACACGATAAACACATCACTGCAGCAACGGACGAAATGAAGAGTGGATATAAATTCATTTTGCACACTTGACTTTGGGATAGCTCAGTCGGTTATAGCGACTCGCTACGAGCTGGACGGTCCGGGGATCGAATACCGGTGGGGGCGAGATTTTCAGCACCTGTCCAGACCGGCCCTGGGGCCTACCCAGCCTCCTATACAATGGGTACCCGGTCTCTTTCCCGGAGGTAAAGCGGCCGGGGCGTGGCGTTAACCACCCACCCCCATCTAGCGCCGAGGTTAAAGAAAGAGTAGAGCTATACCTCTACTCCCCCTCTGGGTCTTCATGGCCTGTTATAGGGTGAACTTTACCTTTACCTTTACACTTGACTGTGTTTCTACAACATTACGTAACGTGATGTTTCCTTGAAGGCTTATTACTAACTTCATTGCACATTATTTAAGAAACAAAGGGCTACGATTGGAATATTCGTGACGCAGTACACAGGCTTCATCAAGGCGTTCTTTGCTCTCAGAATATCGTAGGGTCTCACGGTACTTCCTTGCGACGATCTTCATGAAACTCAGGACTGATCAACGGCGTTACGTGAAGGATCATCTGTAGAGAATTACGGCACTAAGTGAGATGTGGCTCGCATGTTTCCAGTTCTAATGCAGCTACAGTCTCTCAACGAATTTCTGTAGCCATCTCTTGTGCTGATTTGTTTTTGAAATCGGAAGGATGTAGAAAATACGGGCAAATTTCATTTAAGGTCCGTAAGTAAAAGTATGGCATTCAGCGTACTGATTTTCATAAAATTTACGAAGTCAATAAATAAGGCAAATAAAGTAGAAATTGTTTCACGCCCTGTTTTAATAAGACTCTCGCTTCTTGGACAGCATTTTGTAAAAAAACTCCTGTACCGAATTTCATGAAGCTGTGACAAACGGTTTAGTCGCTGTTACTAGGTGACAGACAGACAGACAGACGAAAGCGGTCACCACATAAAGCTTTCCTTGCATTACGTCGTAAATAAAGCCTAAACTGCTCAATACATAAAACTTTGAAGACTAAGCCAAAGCGCAAGACACTTTGTCCGTTTCGGTGCCCCCCCCCCCCCCCGGCCCTGTGCCCAGTCGCTCTGTTCATCTAGGCAGCGGGCCCCACCTGGGGCTCATCGTCGCTTTTTTTTTAATTACTGATCATGACCGTTGCAGTTGTAGTCGAAATGGATTGAAAAGTAAAATTAATCACCGTCATTACATTGTAAAGATATTTGCGCGCAAGCTGTCTATCGCGACTGACTGTCACTGTTATGGAGCGCATGTACTGAGGTGCTTAGTGTCGAGATACACGTGTGTCCTGAGGTGTTTAGTGTCGAGATACACGTGTGTCCTGAGGTGTTTAGTGTCGAGATACACGTGTGTCCTGAGGTGTTTAGTGTCGAGATACACGTGTGTCCTGAGGTGCTCAGTGTCGAGATACACGTGTGTCCTGAGGTGTTTAGTGTCGAGATACACGTGTGTCCTGAGGTGCTTAGTGTCGAGATACACGTGTGTCCTGAGGTGCTTAGTGTCGAGATACACGTGTGTCCTGAGGTGTTTAGTGTCGAGATACACGTGTGTCCTGAGGTGCTTAGTGTCGAGATACACGTGTGTCCTGAGGTGCTTAGTGTCGAGATACACGTGTGTCCTGAGGTGTTTAGTGTCGAGATACACGTGTGTCCTGAGGTGCTTAGTGTCGAGATACACGTGTGTCCTGAGGTGCTTAGTGTCGAGATACACGTGTGTCCTGAGGTGCTTAGTGTCGAGATACACGTCACCGCCAGACGGCGCATGGTAAACCCCGATCAAACCATGAGCCATCTCGTAGTTACAGTGTGCAAGGTAAACCCCGATCAAATTATGAGCATCTCGTAGTTACAGTGTGCAAGGTAAACCCCGATCAAACCATGAGCATCTCGTAGTTACAGTGTGCAAGGTAAACCCCGATCAAATTATGAGCATCTCGTAGTTACAGTGTGCAAGGTAAACCCCGATCAAACCATGAGCATCTCGTAGTTACAGTGTGCAAGGTAAACCCCGATCAAAACATGAGCATCTCGTAGTTACAGTGTGCAAGGTAAACCCCGATCAAATTATGAGCATCTCGTAGTTACTGTGTGCAAGGTAAACCCCGATCAAACCATGAGCATCTCGTGGTTACAGTGTGCAAGGTAAACCCCGATCAAATTATGAGCATCTCGTAGTTGCAGTGTGCAAGGTAAACCCCGATCAAACCATGAGCATCTCGTAGTTACAGTGTGCAAGGTAAACCCCGATCAAACCATGAGAATCTCGTAGTTACAGTGTGCAAGGTAAACCCCGATCATACCATGAGAATCTCGTAGTTGCAGTGTGCAAGGTAAACTCCGATCAAACCATGAGAATCTCGTAGTTGCAGTGTGTAAGGTAAACCCCGATCAAACAATGAGCATCTCGTAGTTACAGTGTGCAAGGTAAACCCCGATCAAACCATGAGAATCTCGTAGTTGCAGTGTGCAAGGTAAACCCCGATCAAACCATGAGAATCTCGTAGTTGCAGTGTGCAAGGTAAACCCCGATCAAACCAAGAGAATCTCGTAGTTGCAGTGTGTATGGTAAACCCCGATCAAACCATGAGAATCTCGTAGTTGCAGTGTGCAAGGTAAACCCCGATCAAACCATGAGAATCTCGTAGTTGCAGTGTGCAAGGTAAACCCCGATCAAACCATGAGAATCTCGTAGTTGCAGTGTGCAAGGTAAACCCCGATCAAACCATGAGAATCTCGTAGTTGCAGTGTGCAAGGTAAACCCCGATCAAACCATGAGAATCTCGTAGTTGCAGTGTGCAAGGTAAACCCCGATCAAACCATGAGAATCTCGTAGTTGCAGTGTGCAAGGTAAACTCCGATCAAACCATGAGCATCTCGTAGTTGCAGTGTGCAAGGTAAACCCCGATCAAACCATGAGAATCTCGTAGTTGCAGTGTGCAAGGTAAACCCCGATCAAACCATGAGCATCTCGTAGTTACAGTGTGCAAGGTAAACCCCGATCAAACCATGAGCATCTAGTAGTTGCAGTGTGCAAGGTAAACCCCGATCAAACCATGATAATCTTGTAGTTGCAGTGTGCAAGGTAAACCCCGATCAAAACATGAGCATCTCGTAGTTGCAGTGTGCAAGGTAAACCCGATCAAACCATGAGAATCTCGTAGTTGCAGTGTGCAAGGTAAACCCCGATCAAACCATGAGAATCTCGTAGTTGCAGTGTGCAAGGTAAACCCCGATCAAACCATGAGAATCTCGTAGTTGCAGTGTGCAAGGTAAACCCAGATCAAACCATGAGAATCTCGTAGTTGCAGTGTGCAAGGTAAACTCCGATCAAACCATGAGAATCTCGTAGTTGCAGTGTGCAAGGTAAACCCCGATCAAACCATGAGAATCTCGTAGTTGCAGTGTGCAAGGTAAACCCAGATCAAACCATGAGCATCTCGTAGTTGCAGTGTGCAAGGTAAACCCGATCAAACCATGAGCATCTAGTAGTTGCAGTGTGCAAGGTAAACCCGATCAAACCATGAGCATCTCGTAGTTGCAGTGTGCAAGGTAAACCCCGATCAAACCATGAGCATCTCGTAGTTGCAGTGTGTAAGGTAAACCCCGATCAAACCATGAGCATCTCGTAGTTGCAGTGTGCAAGGTAAATCCCGATCAAACCATGAGCATCTCGTAGTTGCAGTGTGTTTTCGAGGGGACCTCAGTCCATTTCAAGGCAGCAGGCAATGTGTCCAAAGACATTCTTTCGATTTTGTCTCAATAAGCTAAGGTCGGCCGTGGGCCAGGATAGCTCAGTCGGTTATAGCGACTACGCTACGAGCTGGACGGTCCGGGGATCGAATCCCGGTCGGAGGTGAGATTTTCAGCACATGTCCAGACCGGCCCTGTGGCCCACCCAGCCTCCTGTCAATGGGTACCGGGTCATTCCCGGGAGAAAAGCGGCCGGGGCGTGGCGTTCACCACTCACCCCATCTAGCGCCGAGGTTAAAGAGAGATTAGAGCTATACCTCTGTTTAAGAAACAGGAAGGGGGGAGGGAGGAAGGAGGAGGCCTAGGTAAAGGTAAAGGTAAAGCTCACCCTAGAACAGGCCATGAAGGCCCAGAGGGGGAGTAGATATATAGCTCTACTCTTTCTTTAACCTCGGCGCTAGATGGGGGTGGGTTGTCAACGCCACGCCCCGGCAGCTTTACCCCCGGGAATGACCCGGTACCCATTGTACAGGAGGCTGGGTAGGCCCCAGGGCCGGTCTGGACAGGTGCTGAAAATCTCACCCCCCCGGGTTCGATCCCCGGACCATCCAGCCCGTAGCGAGTCGCTATACCGACTGAGCTATCCCGGCCCACGGAGGAGGCCTAGCCTTGCTGTATTTCTCCTGGCCGGTACACCCAGACTGAGTCTGGAACCGAGCAACAAAAAACGAACGAACAATTCAAGTCTTTGAGGGCGCGACGGTGCTGCCATCAGCGTGTGACTCTGATTATGCTCTGCAGTGAGACAAGAAGGTCGACCAGCGCGCCGGACAGCTATTCAAGATGGTGGAACGGCTGTAAAACTGATGGGTGGAAAGAACTATAAGAGCATCCCCTTGTTTCTGAAAATACTCCAGGGATACAAAAAACACCTATATTCCTCACTCATTTCTTCCGCATACGCCCCTAAGGAAGTATACCTAATTATTTTTAACTCTAATTCATCTACATTAGGTTTTTTTGTTAGGCTTAGCTACTCTTTTTTTTTGTAGTATGTGTGTTTTATTTATTTTTTTTGTAAGTTTGTGTGTTGTGTATTGTTTTGAGTGTTGTGTGTTATTGTTTGTGATGTATGTTATTGTGTGTTGTGTGTCATTGCAGTACAACTGTCACCGGGTATAAACACACTTGCAGTAATAAATTGTATATATATATATATATATATATACAACCTTTAAAAATTCAGCTTCTTTCGAAATTAACCTTTCAAGATGAGAGGTGGTTTATTCACCTTTCATGCACCACGATTAAAATAATTTGAGTTTTCTGATACAATAGGGTCTATTACTGGAAGTGTTGTAAAAATATATTAAAAACTTCATTATTTTTATAGATTCATAAAACCACCCAATCATCTCTGGCCTTGTGTAACTTGATATGACGTGCGCTGAAATCCCATGCGTTGTGTGCGTGTTCCGTTGTTATATTGCCTCGCGGGACGGCCCTAATCATACCTACAAAATGTCAAAAGAAGTAATGTTTTGGTACTCATTATAAACCGGAACAAGTCAGGGGTATAAACTGGTGACAAAAAAAATTGAAGCGACCCAATTTTTTGGCAACACTTCCCATTTATTAAAGCAAAGTACAATAAACTCACAACACGAACACAATGTTATATTAAGAGTTGGAGGTATTCCCCACGCTCAGGAATTGAGCCATTCACTCTTTTGATGTCTCATGCAACCCAGTTAAGAGCTTCTTCAGTGATGCTTCACAAGCACAATTGGATATCTGGTTTCAGTTCTTGCAATTTGTGCGGCTTGCTGCTGTAAACATTCTTTCTCAACAAAGATATCTCAAATATACAGTGTGTTTCATAAGTCCATCTGGGATTTAGAGGCTTGGCCGTGCAGTAGTAAACCAACATATAAGAGATAAAAGCATGCCAACGGATAGAGGAAATGTAAAAGTGTTTTCGTGACAGATGCGATGGCGTAGTTACCCGTTTCTCCGCTAGGAGGTAGTGGTGTGCAAACATGGCGTTTTCAGGTGAACAGAAAGCTTTTTGTGTCCTGCAATTTGCTAAAACCCAGTCAATTGTAACAGTGCAACGTGGTTTTCGAACCAAGTATCGTACAGAACCACCAACGGAAAAACAGTAAGAGACTGGAATAGAAAATTCGAGGAAACTGGCTGTTTGTGTGTCGCAAAACGAATAGGTAGGCCGGGACCATCGCCTGGGACTGTGGACGTCGTACGAGAATCGACATCTGTCGAGTCACCAAAGGGGGACATATTGAATATTTGTAACGTAGGTTCAAAACTTGGATATGCACTCTTTTCACTGACATGCTCTCATTCCCCGTGTGTGATTTAGCTCCTGAGCTACAGACCTCCGAAATCCCGGAGGGATTTATGAAACACCCTGTATAAATCCTGAGGTGTTAGATGCAGGATTCGATAGGGTAACGTGTTTTATGTATTTATAACATTTATCAACCTTGAATATTTCACCGTCATAATGTTGACTGTGAACAAATTTGCCGAAAATTGTCTCCGTTAACTTTAGTGCACAAGTTTCATGTGACTTTACAGAATTTCCAGTTATGCTCAAAGATTCCAACCACGCGTCGTATTTTTTAAAGTCACATGCCCAAACTATCACGTGCTCCTACACCCTGACTGCTAGTACACTATGTCCTACCGATGGCCCCACAGCTAGAAGTCGACAAGAGTGTGTTCGGGTGATCGCGGAGGCCATAACGCTTGCCCATGTATTCAGAAAGTCCATAAACTGCTTTAGGTCACGGTATAAATGAACAGAGATCCAGGTAGTATGTTTAAAAGACACAGTCGCGTTGACACTAGTACATTCTGCAGTGGGTCAGGCAATTCTTCCGCTGCCAAATCTCGCTAAAAACGGTTGTGACCACATTTTTGTGTGCACCTTTTAGTTCCGCCTTAGTTGAACATGAACCTGAACTTAAAATTTATTGCGGTAATTATGAATCACACTTTATAACCGACGTAGATGCAAACTAATTACAAACTAATTCAATTAATCAGAATGCAATAACCCCCCCCCTTTTTATTAAGATTATTGGCTGAGGGCTGAAAGGCCGGGATTCGGTTCCCAGCAAGGCAGGAATTGTTCCCTTCGTCAGCGTGTCCAAACCTTATACACAGTCCACAAAACCTCTCCCTATGACACACAACGTGTCCAAACCTTATACACAGTCCACAAAACCTCTCCCAATGACACCACAACGTGTCCAGACCTTATACACAGTCCACAAAACCTCTCCCAATGACACCACAACGTGTCCAAACCTTATACACAGTCCACAAAACCTCTCCCAATGACACCACAACGTGTCCAAACCTTACACACAGTCCACAAAACCTCTCCCAATGACACCACAACGTGTCCAGACCTTATACACAGTCCACAAAACCTCTCCAATGACACCACAACGTGTCCAAACCTTACACACAGTCCACAAAACCTCTCCCAATGACACCACAACGTGTCCAAACCTTATACACAGTCCACAAAACCTCTCCCAATGACACCACAACGTGTCCAGACCTTATACACAGTCCACAAAACCTCTCCCTATGACACCACAACGTGTCCAGACCTTATACACAGTCCACAAAACCTCTCCCAATGACACCACAACGTGTCCAAACCTTATACACAGTCCACAAAACCTCTCCCAATGACACCACAACGTGTCCAAACCTTATACACATTCCACAAAACCTCTCCCTATGACACCACAACGTGTCCAAACCTTATACACAGTCCACAAAACCTCTCCCTATGACACCACAACGTGTCCAGACCTTATACACAGTCCACAAAACCTCTCCAATGACACCACAACGTGTCCAAACCTTATACACAGTCCACAAAACCTCTCCCTATGACACCACAACGTGTCCAGACCTTATACACAGTCCACAAAACCTCTCCCAATGACACCACAACGTGTCCAGACCTTAACACAGTCCACAAAACCTCTCCCTATGACACCACAACGTGTCCAGACCTTATACACAGTCCACAAAACCTCTCCCAATGACACCACAACGTGTCCAGACCTTATACACAGTCACAAAACTCTCCCAAGACACCACAACGTGTCCAAACCTTATACACGTCCACAAAACTCTCCAATGACACCACAACGTGTCCAAACCTTATACACAGTCCACAAAACCTCTCCCTATGACACCACAACGTGTCCAGACCTTATACACAGTCCACAAAACCTCTCCCTATGACACCACAACGTGTCCAACCTTATACACAGTCCACAAAACCTCTCCAATGACACCACAACGTGTCCAAACCTATACACAGTCCACAAAACCTCTCCCTATGACACCACAACGTGTCAGACTTATACACATCAAAAACCTCTCCATGACACCACAAGTGTCCAACCTTATACACAGTCACAACTCTCCCAATGACACCACAACGTGTCCAACTATACACAGTCACAACCTCTCCTATGACACCACACATGTCCAGACCTATACACAGTCACAAAACCTCTCCAATGACACCACAACGTGTCCAACCTTATACACAGTCCACAAAACCTCTCCCTATGACACCACAACGTGTCCAAACTTATACACAGTCCACAAAACCTCCTATGACACCACAACGTGTCCAAACCTTATACACAGTCCACAAACCTCTCCCTATGACACCACAACGTGTCAAACTTATACACAGTCCACAAAACCTCTCCTATGACACCACAACGTGTCCAACCTTACACACAGTCCACAAAACCTCTCCCTATGACACGACAGCTTTGTCATCTGAACACACGAAGTGGGATTATTGGTTACGTAACGATAACTGTACCTAAACAAGACGGCCTGAAGGCATACAATGGAACGAAAGGATACGTTATTTAACTCCGGCACAGTATGGACAGTTGTCGGCTTCAAGCACTGGCCGTCTTAACTCTGAGAAGGGGCCGTGCCATGGCTCAGGCGGTTAGTCGCCGGCCTCCCACCGCGGAGGCCCGGGTTCGATCCCGGGGTCAATCCATGTGGGATTTGTGGTGGACAAAGTGGCACTGGGACAGGTTTTTCCCGAGTACTTCGGTTTCCCTTGTCAATTTCATTCCACCGGTGCTCCATTACTTGGAAAAATGAAAAGAAAAACTAATCATCTTTCTCTTCACGTTCATCACAGGGTTGCACAATAAGCCTTAAGGCTGCGGTGCGTCCTGGCTTCTGCTGCGGGGCCCTTCTAAAAAAATAAAAAAACAGCTCTTTGTTGTCTCTGGATAGGCGGCTGGGTCCGCTCCAGGGGCGATTTATGTGTGACGAAGTAGTTTTGAGGTTATGCACGAAGAACAAAGAGAAACAAGCTTTTACTGAGCATAGCCTGTTTAATTTCGGGTTATGTTCGCTACTCGAACCAGAAAGTGTAACCAAGGGCCGCGCCATGCCGCCTTCGGCCAACATCTGATGTTTATAAAAACACTGATGACGCTGACGGAATAAGAAAATAAATATAGAAATCCCTGAGCTTATGATCCAGTCACATCAGCTTCGAATATTTTTAGGCACAACGTCAACAGAGGGCACACCCGGCGTGCTGCTACAGTGACGAGACATGGGGTACAGGCTTCGGCCCTCATATCTCACACACTCTACGTTGCTTCACGTCTTCCCTCACACTTTGGACTTTTATTTACGTACATTCATATCAACGTGGGCCGGGTAGCGTAGTCGGTATAGCGACTGCGCTACGGGCTGGACGGTCAGGGGATCGAATCCTTAAGCGCAAAACATCTTCTAACAAGTGTAAGAGGGACATGGTACAGAGCGGTACATGACATAATTCCCACGAATGAAAGACTGCACAAAATCGGATTAAGGGACATGCCGACGTGCACATGGTGCCAGCAGACGGACACTATAGAGCATAGAATCACTGCATGTATAGGATCGAATGCAATATGGAGTTGGACGCGAGCACGGATAGCTGCCATACTAAGGATGGATGATAGGCACATACCCAACACGTGGCCCATACTTTCGGAGATGCATATTTGGCCGCCGCAACGGCACAATGCTATAATCTGGATGTTAGGAAACATGGTCCATTATACGCTCACGGAACATCCGCCGTTGAAACGTCAAGAATATATCGTATATATAAGACGAGCTAGATGGAAGATACAGAAGTGGCATAGACGGCGACAACTTTATGGTAACTATTTAGATATAATCATAGACTGATGGCCTGTGGGAGTGTTGAGAGGAGCAGTGACAATGGGGAGAAGACGGAACTGTTCCAGAGACTCAAATGAGTAGGGAGCAGGAGCAGGAAGAAACAAAACAGGTGACAAATACGTAATTTGATAGTCGACATGAGCTGGGAAGAAAAAGGTGGTTAGGGCGGATGAAACGAGAGAGACCCAGGAGGACGTTGACGGATCGACGGTCAGAAACATGACAGTGAAATGCAGTGACCTAATAAGTTTGTGACGGAGGGAAAGGTGATGGTAGGAATGTAACTAAGAATGTTAACTGTATATAGAGAATACGGAAAATAAAACTCAGTTTTATGGAAAAAAAAAAATTCCGGTGGGGGCGAGATTTTTCACAGCCTTCCAGACCGGACCTGAGGCCTACCCAGCCTCCTATACAACGAATACCGGGTCTCTTTCCCAGGGGTAAAGCGGCCGGGGCGTAGAGTTGTCCACCCACCCCCATCTAGTAAAAAAAAAAGCAATCCCATTACAGGCCTGGACAGACCCTTAGGGTTTCAGGAGGTTGAGGCTCCCAGGTTTCTAGACAATCGGCACATGAAGGTGGTAAGGTTGTCAGCTGTACGCACCGGCCGCCTTTACCCCCCAGGAAATATTCCTGGTACTCATTTCTGTTAGAGGCTGAGTCGACCCCAGGGCCATAGTGCGACCGAAAGGATTATGTCAATGAAAAATTCCAATGACACCATCGGGAATCGAACCCGCGACGTTCCGGTTTGTAGCGTAGTGCCTCAACCAACTGCGCCACCGCGCGCCCCCACCCCCATCTAGTGCCAGGGTTAAAGAAAGAGTACAGCTATACCTCTACTCCCCCTCTGGGCCTTCGTGGCCTGTTCTAGGGTGAACTTTACCTTTACATTCATATCAACTGCGAAGACTATGCAGAGTCGGTGATAGATAAATGAGTATGGAGCATTGATGGAATGATAAGGACAGGGAAAAACGGAAGTACTGCGACAAAAACCTGTCCCAGTACCACTTTGTCCCATATACAATGACCTCGGATAAAACCCGGGCCTTCGCAGTGTGAGGCCGGAGACTAACCGCCTGAGCCAAGGCCTGATCTTATTTTGTATCTTTCGAAAAAAGAAATATACAGGGTGTTCATTATATATAGCTGCGGAAACACGGCGTAGGCGCTGAACTAGCCTAGGCATGCTCGTTTTTATAAGCAGTTCGTATCGTCATAATTTTAAACCCCCATAAAAAAGATACGGAAATGAATAATGAAATAAAAAGAAACGCAGAAATAAAGAAGTGGTTAAGTAAAGGAAAGAGCAATAAGGTATCACAAGTAAGGCACTCGCGTAATGCAATATGACACGTGTTCTTTACTGTCACTGCAAACGTAGGGCGTCACAGCAGATTTGCTTCAATCTGCATCACAATATTAACGACATTAACGATACAAAGCGAAAAAATCAACTTTGAGGCCCTTCAACATGTCGCCCCTATTTTGTGAAAAGGGGACAACCCACAAAATATCAATTTTATGTGAGAAGCAAGAAGGTGGCTCTGTTTTACGTATTACAAATGCTTTGAGAGTTAGGATATCCCTCACACATCTTGGTTATTCTTGAAGATGCAGTTGTCATCTTTTTACGTATCACAGAGGACTATTAGTTGAATGATTTGCTACACATAACTCAATTTAGCTCAAAGTGGCAGTTAGCCTCTTTTCACAAAACAGGGGCGATGTGATTTTCTCCAGGACTTTGTTACGTCATCACCATACGTCAAAATAGCTTTCCGAACACTTTACTATCACAAATCTTCACTTAACATTATTCCGTCAGAGCAACACACGACACTACACATCAACAGCTGACAACACAACAGGTCAACGTCTGTATATCTACGAGATCTGCGCTCTTCTGGGATATTATGCAGCGTCTAGTGGTAATCCTTTATTTTACCGACGTTTCGGGACAACGTATCTGTCCCATCTTCAAGGGTCAAGAAGTCTAATGTGAGCCAGTGCGCCCCCCATGTGAGGTTCAAGCTCGGACAGATGGAGGTGCAACTCGTCCGGGGGGCAAACAGAGCTGAAAAACAAACGCCCGAAGGGGCCGTCAGTAGATGGCATAAGGCTGACTTGGTGAACTCGGAACGATTGCACTGGGAAGTGCATTTTTTTTTTCCACAGCGCAACAGCCCCTAGTAGACCAGGGCAGCGCCTACTCATTATCGAGGCTTCACGATCACACTCAGACACACCACACTCGGTAGGACTCCTTGGACGAGTGACCAGCCCGTCGCAGAGACCTCAACCTGACACCACAACACTCACAACAGACAGACATCCATGTCCTCGGCGGGATTCAAACCCACAATCCCAACAAGCGAGCGGCCGTAGACCACGCCTTAGACCGCGCGGCCACTGGGATCGGCGTACAGTGCATTTACTGGGCGGAAATGGATCAGTGCCTGGTGCTATAATGCAGGTGGCTGCGCGTTAGTGCTGCTCACATGACCCCACAGTGAACAGGATACGGTCTGGACGGTCCGGGGCTCGAACGCCATCGCGAGCAACAGATTGTTCTCTTCTCCAAAACGTCCAGACCGGCGCTGGGGCCCACCCAGCGTCCTATTCAATGGGCACCGGGGATTCTTTCACGGGGGAATTAAAGCGGTCGGGGTGTGACCTTGAACACTGACCTCGATCTAATGCTGAGGTTAAGAATGAATGGAGCTATACCTCTACTCGTCCCACATGTCTTCATGGCGTCGATAGGGAATTTACCATCTTCACTCCACGTGACGACACATTTACATGTACACCGATGTCACGTGACATCGTGTATTGTATTGTATTATGCCTACAGTAACATGGTGCGCCTTTGCATAGACTAAAGCCATGCACATACGTGACATTGTACGTGCCATGCGCAAGCTGTGTATACGATACGTGATACTGACTTGTCAGCTTCATGTTTCTTAATACAGTCGAACCCGGTTATAACGTCATGAAAGGGACTGAATATTTTGTGTCGTTATAAACGAGTGTTGTTATAACCGAGGAGTATAATGTTATGGCTAACAGTTGCACCTTCTTTATGGCAACAGTCAAACATAACCACGCTAAACTGCTACCAACTGCACCCTGCTACTACTTGCAACAGGGTTCTATTATTATTGTATTGGATGCTATCTGCCTTTACTAGTGCTAGGCCCCGAAGATAAGCCGGTTTGGTGCACACAACAAAGATACAATATACAATATATATATATTAACAATATATTGTAACACACAGAATAAAGAAAATACAGTAAAGCCAATTAAATACAAAATTACAAAATACATACGACGGGAGACTTACCAAGCAATTGCTTGTCACATAAAGGTAAAGCAACCCCATTACAGGCCTAGACAGGCCCTGAGGGGTCCAGGAGGTTGAGGCTCCCAGATTTGTAGACAATCGGCACATGAAGGTGGTAAGGTTGTCAGCCCTACGCACCGGCCGCCTTTACCCCCCAGGAAATATTCCTGGTACTCATTTCTGTTAGAGGCTGAGTCGACCCCAGGGCCATAGTGCGACCGAAACGATTATGTCAAGGAATTAATTCCAGTGACACCATCGGGAATCGAACCCGCGACGTTCCGGTTTGTAGCGTAGTGCCTCAACCAACTGCGCCACCGCGTGCCCCCATTGCTTGTCACATACATACCAAAATAAAGTTACCTTGGCGTCGTCGTGGGGCTAAACCCAACTAAAACCAAAGACCTGGAACCACGACGACCGCCAAGGGACTCCAACCCCACCAGCTCACCGCCAGACGGAATTTAGCCCCCATGGCCGAGACGAAAATTTGGAAATAACTTGAAGATGGCTAAGACCAGAGTCAGAGTGATTACATCAACCATACGCACGTGGGAAGAAAACTCGGGACAGGAGGGGAGATGGAGGGGAACCAAGCAGGAGGGAGTGATGCGCGCGTCGAAAGTCCAAGGTTCGATTCTCGTAGAGGGTGCTGGGACCAAAACCCGGCACACAGTGACGAATTAATTGGTACCACAGAATATCTGACGCTGTAGGCGAGGTGTTTTATAAAACCGATGACGTTATAACCGGGTTCGACTGTATATGGCTTTTGTACCAAACACGATGGGGCACGCGGTGTTGGTTGAGGCACTGCACTACAAACCGTAAGGTCGCGGGTTCGATTCCCGATGGTGTCATTGGAATTTTTCATTGACATAATCCTTCCGGCTGTACTATGGCCCTGGGGTCGACTCAGCCTCTAACAGAAATGAGTACCAGGATTATTTCCTTGGGGAGTAAAGGCGGCCGGTGCGTAGCGTTGACAACCTTACCACCTTCACGTGTCGATTGTCTGGAAATCTAAGAACCCTAAGGGCCTGTCCAGGCCTGTAATGGGATTGTTGTACCTTTTTACCAAACATGAAGCTGATAAACCAGTAAGATTTAAATACAGAAACAGTAGCTCAGGTGGACGAACGTAACAGATCGCAGTGCTCTTAACTCATTTGTGAACATCTTGCACTGAATGACACTGTGACCAACACGGTACACAGACTTGAGTCACATCTATATTTCAGTACATGTTTTGGCCCATGCTGCCATCCTCAACCAGGCGCTGAGGTTCACATGTATATGAAAGTACAACAGGTACACAACCAGAATTTTGCCTTGGCGGGGGGGGGGGGACTGACCCTGAAGTTATATATAATTTGTTTGATTTTAAATATTAAGTTATAAAAATTATGTCGTAAGTACAACATAACTGTCTGCAACTGCATTTATATACATACAAATATAACTACATGTTCCATGACTCAATCACTGTGTCCTATCTTGTTTTTTTTTTATTTTATTAATTTATTTTTCAAAATTCTAATGTACTAGCCACCAGCTGATTTCAGTGGCTGATTTCGTCTAAAGGGTAAATCACGTAAAACTTTTGATATAATATCTACCAAATCTATGTTTTTTTAATTTCGGTTTTGTGGGGTCTGGGGGGGGGTGCAGTCCGGCAGCCCCTCCCTTTGGGTGCGCCTGATGTACAAGTAAATGTACACTATGGTTGTACATAGTACAATTTGTAATCTAAAACATTTACAACACGCAGGCCCACTATTAAAAGCACAAAGTGCTATACGTCGGAACTGGCAAACACAGGTCATTTAGTTATGGACATCAGCACTATACTGAATTATCATATAATTTGCATAATTCCATCTGATGCTCGCACATGAAGTGAGGATGTCCGCGCCTCATAAGTACATGACAATGTAACGCCACATACGTTAAAAACTAATTCTTTAAAGATATGCAGTTAAGCAATCCTTAACTGACTTCCCTGGAAAAAGTATTGTTTATTTTATTTGTCTGTCGCTCCAAAGAAGGTATTCTTGAACTTTGCCACATTTTTACAACATTAATTAGCAAGTCTTAAACGGCAAAACAAGCTTAGAAAGGAATCCCAAGGAGACACAAAAATGTTTTTTTTTCTTTCTCAATTCTACATTCCCTTTCTACCTTTGCTACGTTCTACCTGTTCTCCCAGCTCTTTTTTCTCCATTATGTCTTCCCGCACAACTATTTCTTACTTTCTTTCTCTCTTCATCGTCTCTTTTTTTTTCCATTACTCCAGTACACAGTTCGGCTAGGACCAAGCTGAATTCTGTCCCGTCTGATACAGGGTGTTCATTCTCAGAAACCTTCCAGTAATCGCAGTAAGGAACAAAATCGTACGCCCAGCATATAGATAATCAAGTATACTATTTCGTACTACATAATTACTCTTCCATTGTGTTTTCACGTTAAACATTTATTTCCCGTTCCATAAAATTAATATGACATTCGTTATGATTACACATTCCTGTTAACTGGAACAGAATACTTCTCCAATAAAGACATTACCAATGTTTCATAGGTTTCATTGGATATTATTATTATTATTATTATTATATTATTATTAGTCGGTATAGCGACTCGCTACGGGCTGGACGGTCCGGGGATCGATTCTCGGTGGGGGCGAGATTTTCAGCACCCGTCCAGACCGGCCCTGGGGCCTACCTAGCCTCCTGTACAATGGGTACCGGGTTATTCCCGGAGGTAAAGCGGCCGGGGCGTGGCGTTGACCACCCAACCCATCTAGCGCCGAGGTTAAAGAAAGAGTAGAGCTATACCTCTACTCCCCCTCTGGGCCTTCATGGCCTGTTGTAGGGTGAACTTTACCTTTATTATTATGTTACAGATTTCGGACATTCGAATACCAGCCTTATCAAACTGACCAAGTCGTAACTTGTTGAAAGTGAATTAAAAATGAAATTAGTTAAATACTGTGTAACAACAAGCACAGGCAAAGCTTCAGGTCTTCTTGTGTACGACGCTATGTCGGTCGGTGACCCTCTTCACCCCTAAATATAAAGATACGAATGCAATGCTTCTAAAACTTGAAAAAAAAACGCTGGGAGCGGTGTATTAGGCGTGGAGGGAACTACTTCGAATGGGAAAGGTTGAATAACTCCTAGGTAAATAAAATAAAGTTTTATTGAAAAAGTTCGGGAATTTTCCAGACACCCCAATTTCTTTCGTAATGTTTGAAACCCCTCACCCAACGATACTGCGTCATACCCAGAAGGTCTAAATCCTCAGCAACAACGCTGTCGCAAACAGAGGGATGTTTCTAATGTGGTAAACTTTTACACAGGCAATGTCCTCAATGCTGTGCAAAAATAGTGACATTTGAATTCACATGGGGGCTGCTAGTGTGGAGAGGTAAACTCCTGACTCTGTATCAAATTAACAACACAAAAGGAAGGAGCCCCACCGCTCGCCACGGGCAATTGGCACACAAAGACGCTACCGCTGGTTGCCATGACCACCGTCCCATTCACAGGCAGACACGACAGTCGGCCAGATGAGCGCCAATTAACATATTGTATTATTGTTACTCAGCAAAGAAGAAGATATATTGTGACGTCACATTAAAGATTAAATTCTGTCACGGATGTATACAAACTTTTACATAAAATTGTCATTAGGGCTTCATAGCATTACGTTCGTCAGTTAACCTTTACAGTTTCCATTCCGTGCAGTGTAGATAACCAATTCGCAACACTCAGATCAACAAAATGCACAATATTGTTTCTTAATACTTATATCACATAAATTATGTTATATTATAATATGGAATAGTTTAGGTGATATTATAATATAAATATCTAAGAAACACTACTGTGCATTTTGTTGGTCTGAGTGTTGCGAATTAGTTCGTCAATTATACAAATTTAAGATTTTTAAGTATTTAAAGCAACAGTCTGTCTAGACATAAACGAAAGTTTAAAGAAATGCTTAAAAATTGAACAAAATGCATAAGAATACGGAAAAAGCTACCATGGGAAACGTGTTCTCTGACAAAGTTAAATTTTTGTCCGATTTTGGCCATTGAAATCTATATATCTAACAATTTCTCCCGAATATGACCATCACATTAGCACTGCTAGCCACAGCTTAAGCACTGCCTACTGCTCTCCATTAAACTGGTGGCTTCAGGCCTTTTCAATTCACGGACCGGTAAAACAAACACGTGTCTTCCAGTGAACAGTATACTAGTGATCAGATCACGTGCGGAGGTTAACAGACAAGTGGTAAGAAGGAAGCACTGCAGATGCACGATCAAGTGTTTTATATCCGTTTCAAATGCGTCCGCACTGACTGAAGCTATGAACGTACTCCCAACAAGTCAATGTTTTTGAAACAGGTATAACGCTGCCTGGCCGTTCCGAAGTGAACCTAGCAGCGACCACGCCGTGCCGACTGCAGCTGTGAGCAATGTAGGGAGCTCGGATAGTACGTTAACTGGCCAGTACTGTACCCTACCTGCTGCACTTTCCATTAGAAAATTATAGCCTACAAATCTAATTACGCCTATTACCTGCCACTAGACATAATATCAAGATATCTGAATACCACAGTAACAGGGCCACCAGACAGGTATCAAGATATCTTAACACCATAGTAACAGGGCCACCAGACAAGTATCAAGATATCTGAACACCATAGTAACCGGGTCACCAGACAGGTATCAAGATATCTGAACACCATAGTAACTGGGTCACCAGACAGGTATCAAGATATCTGAACACCATAGTAACCGGGTCACCAGACAGGTATCAAGATATCTGAACACCATAGTAACCGGGTCACCAGACAGGTATCAAGATATCTGAACACCATAGTAACTGGTTCACCAGACAGGTATCAAGATATCTGAACACCACAGTAACCGGGTCACCAGACAGGTATCAAGATATCTGAACACCATAGTAACTGGGTCACCAGACAGGTATCAAGGTATCTGAACACCATAGTAACTGGGTCACCAGACAGGTATCAATATATCTGAACACCACAGTAACTGGGTCACCAGACAGGTATCAAGATATCTGAACACCACAGTAACTGGGTCACCAGACAGGTATCAAGATATCTGAACACCACAGTAACTGGGTCACCAGACGCATATCAATATATCTGAATACCATAGTAACTGGGTCACCAGACAGGTATCAAGATATCTGAACACCATAGTAACTGGGTCACCAGACAGGTATCAAGATATCTGAACACCATAGCAACTGGGACACCAGCCAGGTATCAAGATATCTGAACACCATAGTAACTGGGTCACCGGACAGGTATCAAGATATCTGAACACCATAGTAACTGGGTCACCAGACAGATATCAAGATATTTTAATACCACAGTAACAGGGTCACCAGACAGGTATCATGATATCCGAACACCATAGTAACTGGGTCACCAGCAGGTATCAAGATATCTGAACACCATAGTAACTGGGTCACCAGACAAGTATCAAGATATCTGAACACCATAGTAACTGGGTCACCAGACAGATATCAAGATATCTGAATACCACAGTAACAGGGTCACCAGACAGGTATCAAGATATCTGAACACCATAGTAACTGGGTCACCAGACAGGTATCAAGATATCTGAACACCATAGTAACCGGGTCACCAGACAGGTATCAAGATATCTGAACACCATAGTAACTGGGTCACCAGACAGGTATCAAGATATCTGAACACCATAGTAACTGGGTCACCAGACAGGTATCAATATATCTGAACACCACAGTAACTGGGTCACCAGACAGGTATCAAGATATCTGAACACCACAGTAACTGGGTCACCAGACAGGTATCAAGATATCTTAACACCACAGTAACTGGGTCACCAGACGCATATCAATATATCTGAATACCATAGTAACTGGGTCACCAGACAGGTATCAAGATATCTGAACACCATAGTAACCGGGTCACCAGACGCATATCAATATATCTGAACACCATAGTAACTGGGTCACCAGACAGGTATCAAGATATCTGAACACCATAGTAATTGGGTCACCAAACAGATATCAAGATATCTGAATACCACAGTAACAGGGTCACCAGACAGGTATCAAGATATCTGAACACCATAGTAACTGGGTCACCAGCAGGTATCAAGATATCTGAACACCATAGTAACTGGGACACCAGACAGGTATCAACATATCTGAACACCACAGTAACTGGGTCACCAGACATGTATCAAGATATCTGAACACCATAGTAACTGGGTCACCAGACAGGTATCAAGATATCTGAACACCACAGTAACTGGGTCACCAGACAGGTATCAAGATATCTGAACACCATAGTAACTGGGTCACCAGACAGGTATCAAGATATCTGAACACCATAGCAACTGGGACACCAGCCAGGTATCAAGATATCTGAACACCATAGTAACTGGGTCACCAGACAGGTATCAAGATATCTGAACACCATAGTAACTGGGTCACCAGACAGATATCAAGATATTTTAATACCACAGTAACAGGGTCACCAGACAGGTATCATGATATCTGAACACCATAGTAACTGGGTCACCAGCAGGTATCAAGATATCTGAACACCATAGTAACTGGGTCACCAGACAAGTATCAAGATATCTGAACACCATAGTAACTGGGTCACCAGACAGATATCAAGATATCTGAATAACACAGTAACAGGGTCACCAGACAGGTATCAAGATATCTGAACACCATAGTAACTGGGTCACCAGACAGGTATCAAGATATCTGAACACCATAGCAACTGGGACACCAGCTAGGTATCAAGATATCTGAACACCATAGCAACTGGGTCACCAGACAGGTATCAAGATATCTGAACACCATAGTATCTGGGTCACCAGACAGGTATCAAGATATCTGAACACCATAGTAACTGGGTCACCAGACAGGTATCAAGATATCTGAATACCACAGTAACAGAGTCACCAGACAGGTATCAAGATATCTGAACACCACAGTAACTGGGTCACCAGACAGGTCTCAAGATATCTGAACACCATAGTAACTGGGTCACCAGACAGGTATCAAGATATCTGAACACCACAGTAACTGGGTCACCAGCTAGGTATCAAGATATCTGAACACCATAGCAACTGGGTCACCAGACAGGTATCAAGATATCTGAACACCATAGTATCTGGGCACCAGACAGGTATCAAGATATCTGAACACCATAGTAACTGGGTCACCAGACAGGTATCAAGATATCTGAATACCACAGTAACAGAGTCACCAGACAGGTATCAAGATATCTGAACACCACAGTAACTGGGTCACCAGACAGGTCTCAAGATATCTGAACACCATAGTAACTGGGTCACCAGACAGGTATCAAGATATCTGAACACCATAGTAACTGGGTCACCAGACAGGTATCAAGATATCTGAACACCATAGTAACTGGGTCACCAGGCAGATATCAAGATATCTGAATACCACAGTAACAGAGTCACCAGACAGGTATCAAGATATCTGAACACCGTAGTAACTGGGTCACCAGACAGGTATCAAGATATCTGAACACCATAGTAACTGGGTCACCAGACAGATATCAAGATATCTGAATACCACAGTAACAGAGTCACCAGACAGGTATCAAGATATCTGAACACCATAGTAACTGGGTCACCAGACAGATATCAAGATATCTGAATACCACAGTAACAGAGTCACCAGACAGGTATCAAGATATCTGAACACCATAGTAACTGGGTCACCAGCAGGTATCAAGATATCTGAATACCACAGTAACAGAGTCACAAGACAGGTATCAAGATATCTGAACACCATAGTAACTGGGTCACCAGACAGGTATCAAGATATCTGAATACCACAGTAACAGAGTCACCAGACAGGTATCAAGATATCTGAACACCATAGTAACTGGGTCACCAGACAGATATCAAGATATCTGAATACCACAGTAACAGAGTCACCAGACAGGTATCAAGATATCTGAACACCATAGTAACTGGGTCACCAGCAGGTATCAAGATATCTGAATACCACAGTAACAGTCACCAGACAGGTATCAAGATATCTGAATACCATAGTAACTGGGTCACCAGACAGATATCAAGATATCTGAATACCACAGTAACAGAGTCACCAGACAGGTATCAAGATATCTGAACACCATAGTAACTGGGACACCAGCAGGTATCAAGATATCTGAACACCATAATAACTGGGTCACCAGCAGGTATCAAGATATCTGAACACCATAGTAACTGGGTCACCAGACAGATATCAAGATATCTGAATACCACAGTAACAGAGTCACCAGACAGGTATCAAGATATCTGAACACCATAGTAACTGGGACACCAGCAGGTATCAAGATATCTGAACACCATAATAACTGGGTCACCAGCAGGTATCAAGATATCTGAATATTACAGTAACTGGACATTCAGACAGATATGCAAACTTCTGAACACAACAGACAGCCACCACACAGATACAGCCTACACGCTCCAGCAAGCTTCCGTAGCACAACAACCATATTTGAATCACAAGTATCCGCATTTCGACGGATGTGTCGCGCATGACTGGCGTACCATATTTTGGACACACTTCGTATATGAGGTCGTTGTGTGTTAACTTCCAACTAGAAAGAAAAAGTAAGTAGAAATTCTGAACACGAATTCCTTGCCTTAGTTGCGCAAGGCTTTATACGAACTGAGGCCTCTGCCAATGACAAGAGACTTTGTACAAATATGGAGACATCTGGCGGCTCCAAATTAAGACAAAACCACGTCGAAGTCGTTCGAGAACAGAAAAGGGTAGAATGGAACAGACAAGAAGAGAGAGGAAATGATAAGATTATGGTGGAAAACAAAGAGAAAGGAAAATAAGAATAAAAGACAGCAAAATAAAGAAAGTAAAAGTATATAAGTGAACAGGAGATAAAACGAAAAAATGTAAAGTGAAGGCAAAATATGAGAACAAATAATTGGGGGCTTTTGGCATAAGAAAATGCCTTCGGGTGAGTGTCCCGACGTTTCGAAGGAACCTAGTGCCTTCATCTTCAAGACCCAAGCAGTTCGAGCAGTCCAGTTCACTTTACAATGCTTGACTCTTGCAAGATGAAGGCACTATGTTCCTCCGAAACGTCGGTAACTACTCACCCAACGACAGTGTCACATCTCAGAGGACCTGAAACCTCAGCAACACCGCTTTACCTAAAATACCGCAAGATAGAAGGTAACATAATATAAAGAAAAGAAAATGGAAAAGCAATTAAAGAACACGAAATCAAAGAAGGGACAAACAGACTTCCCTTGAACGTAACAACAGACAAATTCTTCCCCTGAATGTAACAACAGACAAACAGTCTTCCCTTGAATGTAACAACAGACAAACAGTCTTCCCTTGAATGTAACAACAGACAAATTCTTCCCCTGAATGTAACAACAGAGAAAGTCTTCCCCTAAATGTAACAACAGAGAAATAGTCTTCCCCTGAATGTAACAACAGAGAAACAGTCTTCCCCTGAATGTAACAACAGACAGTCTTCCCCTGAATGTAACAACAGAGAAACAGTCTTCCCCTGAATGTAACAACAGACAGTCTTCCCCTGAATGTAACAATACACAAACAGTCTTCCCCTGAATGTAACAACAGACAAACAGTCTTCCCCTGAATGTAACAACAGACAAACAGTCTTCCCCTGAATGTAACAACAGACAAACAGTCTTCCCCTGAATGTAACAACAGACAAACAGTCTTCCCCTGAATGTAACAACAGACAAACAGTCTTCCCCTGAATGTAACAACAGAGAAACAGTATTCCCCTGAATGTAACAACAGACAAACAGTCTTCCCCTGAATGTAACAACAGACAGTCTTCCCCTGAATGTAACAATACACAAACAGTCTTCCCCTGAATGTAACAACAGACAAGCAGTCTTCCCCTGAATGTAACAACAGAGAAACACTCTTCCCCTGAATGTAACAACAGAGAAACAGTTTTCCCCTGAATGTAACAACAGACAAACAGTCTTCCCTTGAATGTAACAACAGACAAACAGTCTTCCCTTGAATGTAACAACAGACAAATTCTTCCCCTGAATGTAACAACAGAGAAAGTCTTCCCCTAAATGTAACAACAGAGAAACAGTCTTCCCCTGAATGTAACAACAGAGAAACAGTCTTCCCCTGAATGTAACAACAGACAGTCTTCCCCTGAATGTAACAACAGAGAAACAGTCTTCCCCTGAATGTAACAACAGAGAAACAGTCTTCCCCTGAATGTAACAACAGACAGTCTTCCCCTGAATGTAACAACAGACAAACAGTCTTCCCCTGAATGTAACAACAGACAAACAGTCTTCCCCTGAATGTAACAACAGACAAACAGTCTTCCCCTGAATGTAACAACAGACAAACAGTCTTCCCCTGAATGTAACAACAGACAAACAGTCTTCCCCTGAATGTAACAACAGACAAACAGTCTTCCCCTGAATGTAACAACAGAGAAACAGTATTCCCCTGAATGTAACAACAGACAAACAGTCTTCCCCTGAATGTAACAACAGACAGTCTTCCCCTGAATGTAACAATACACAAACAGTCTTCCCCTGAATGTAACAACAGACAAGCAGTCTTCCCCTGAATGTAACAACAGAGAAACACTCTTCCCCTGAATGTAACAACAGAGAAACAGTTTTCCCCTGAATGTAACAACAGACAAACAGTCTTCCCCTGAATGTAACAACAGACAAATAGTCTTCCCCTGAATGTAACAACAGACAAACAGTCTTCCCCTGAATGTAACAACAGACAAACAGTCTTCCCCTGAATGTAACAACAGACAAAGAGTCTTCCCCTGAATGTAACAACAGACAAACAGTCTTCCCCTGAATGTAACAACAGACAAACAGTCTTTCCCTGAATGTAACAACAGAGAAACAGTCTTCCCCTGAATGTAACAACAGACAAACAGTCTTCCCCTGAATGTAACAACAGACAGTCTTCCCCTGAATGTAACAATACACAAACAGTCTTCCCCTGAATGTAACAACAGACAAGCAGTCTTCCCCTGAATGTAACAACAGAGAAACACTCTTCCCCTGAATGTAACAACAGAGAAACAGTTTTCCCCTGAATGTAACAACAGACAAACAGTCTTCCCCTGAATGTAACAACAGACAAACAGTCTTCCCCTGAATGTAACAACAGACAAATAGTCTTCCCCTGAATGTAACAACAGACAAATAGTCTTCCCCTGAATGTAACAACAGACAAACAGTCTTCCCCTGAATGTAACAACAGACAAACCGTCTTCCCCTGACCGTAACAACAGACAAACCGTCTTCCCCTGAATGTAACAACAGACAAACCGTCTTCCCCTGAATGTAACAACAGACAAACCGTCTTCCCCTGACTGTAACAACAGACAAACCGTCTTCCCCTGAATGTAACAACAGACAAACCGTCTTCCCCTGAATGTAACAACAGACAAACCGTCTTCCCCTGAATGTAACAACAGACAAACCGTCTTCCCCTGAATGTAACAACAGACAAACCGTCTTCCCCTGAATGTAACAATAGACAAACAGTCTTCCCCTGAATGTAACAACAGACGTCATCAGGCTAATCAGTCACCTCCGTCTAATATTGAACTGAAAATGTAGCAATTTTTCGCAGTACTCAGTCGGTATAGCGACTCGCTGCGAGGTGGACGGTCCGGGGATCGAATCCCGGTGCAGGCGAGATTTTCAGCACCCGTCCAGACCGGCCCTGGGGCTTACCCAGCCTCCTGTACAATGGGTACCGGGTCTCTTTCCCGGGGGTAAAGCGGCCGGAGCGTGGAGTTGACCACCCAACCCCATCTAATGCCGGAGTTAAAGAAAGAGTAGAGCTATACCTCTACTCCCCCTCTGGGCCTTTATGGCTTGTTCTAGGGTGACCTTTACCTTTACACTGCGCTGTTTATTCAAACGCGTTGGTCAGAATGGTGATTGAATTCTGGATGGGGAAAGACGCAGGCATTTTCCTCCAGGGGCACACAGGAAAACCACGAAGAAAAAAAACAGTTACGACTAGGGACGTGGGGGACGAGAATCGACGCCTGGACCCCCAAAATAAGAATCTGACATGCCAACTGCTCACCCTCAAGTTGGGCACAAAGCGTATGGCTTTACACTAACACCCACCATATGCTTTCATCTTTGAAGTCTTGCGGTACAGAGGATTAAAGACAACCAATGAATAACAGGATTATGCGATCGATATGGACACCCCTGAATTATACTAAACAGCAGGGAGTGGGTCTACACAGTACAATTCACCCTGAAAATATGGCGGTTCACAATAAATTAAACAGTAATACGCGATGAATGGATTGGTGGCACGAGGCCAGGCTCCGGCCACATCTGCTGTCAACGATCGTCTGTCCCTCTTTGGGCAAAGACAGGGGCCGAGCAGGCGACAGAGTGTCGTTTGATGAAACGCTTCGTGTAGGGCCACAGGCACACAGAAGAAACTGGTTACAAGCAATTTGTTTTATGCAACGTGACACATTTGCATGAAACTAGCGCTTTGATGATTATTATTATTATTACTGTCAGTATTATTTATTATAGAATTTATACAGAGTATTTACAATTCTATACCTGAAACAAACCATATTTCTACGGTATATAGTGTTGCAGCTATTCTGTAGTTACAATTTATGGTACATTGAAGGCTATTTTGCATGACAAACGTTTTGCACTTTTAAATTTCTACTTAAATATTATACGGGCCGCGATAGCTCAGTCGGTATAGCGACTCGCTATGGGTTGGACGGTCCGGGGATCGAATCCCGGTGGGGGCGAGATTTTTCGCAGCCGTCCAGACGAGTCCTGGGGCCCACCCAGCCTCCTATACAATGGGTACCGGGTTTCTTTCCCGGGGGTAAAGCGGCCGGGGCGTGGAGTTGACCACCCACCTCCATCTAGTGCCAGGGTTATAAAAAGAGTAGAGCTATACCTCTACTCCCCCTCTGGGCCTTCATGGCCTGTTCTACGGAGAACTTTACCGTTATCTTTTTACTTTAATAATAATAATATTATTATTATTATTAGTAGTAGTAGTAGTAGTAGTAGTAGTAGTAGTAGTAGTAGTAGTAGTAGTAGTAGTAGTAGTAGTATAGTATTGCCTATTCATTGTCGACTCTTGAAGGTGTACTGATATCACACTTTTCAACTGTTAGACCAAATTGGAGTACGCACACAAGTTTTACTCCAACTGCTGCACAAAGCACTTTTTACGCCGCTACATGTTTCGGCTACGTATTGTAGCCATCATCAGGGAGCCACAACATTATAAAGACATACGCAGCGTCACCAAATTGTAAATATGCATTATCTATATGCCGTATCATTAAAATTACTATTTAAAGGCTGCATTTTCTTGTATTTTGACTTCATCATTACCATTCACTTTTATCTCTGTACGTTTAGGTGTTAACTGGTGTTAATGTATATCTGATTCAATCATTTTAAGCTACAATAAGGCAAACATTCAATACAATTAATACAATTATAACATATATGATATCTCAGTCCATGGAATGATAACTGCAGCAACATACAACTAGCCTACTTCTACATATTTTTAAAAGCCTGATGATAAAGAGATCGTGTCGAAACATGTAGCACTTTCATAAAAACGAAATTTATTCTTTTATAATTAAAGAATTGTGTTCGACTCTATTCTCTATTACACAATTATATATTTAACTACTTTACAAAATATATTTACCTAAAACAACCGTACAACACAGTGCAGTTTCTGATCAGAAGAACACAAATTCTTTACCTTTAGGCTTTCCTAATCTTACCCTTACTGCCATTACTGCTACGAAAATCATACTTTTACTAACGAATTTTTATATTGACTTAAGATTTTAAGAGTTTACATTTCTTCGTTGTAATTACTCGAAATTTTAAATGTTACCGTCAGTTCTGCCTTAGGGGGTCCGCATAATTAGTGAGACTTTGTGAGGGGTCCACGGTAACAAACAATTTGAGAAAACCTGTCGTAGGTTAAGACACGGTATAGACCGATACCAAAGTTTCGGGGGGCACAGTGCTGCCATCTAAAGAACGATTTGGTTCGTTAGTGCACTAATTTCTTACTCCATCGGTCAGTAACTCAGTACTAAAGCTTTAAATATGTCACGACTAAGAACAATGATGATATCATCAGTGATAAAGTTACAAACGAGCCCTGTAAATGACATGCCTAGCTAAATAAAATGCCAATCAGTAGCCTGTACATTCTGGACCAAGCAACTCTGCCAGTCATATACATATACAGACGCAGCAGATAAACTGAAACGAATTCACATTCGAGAACCAATTGTCTTCTGGACTTTGCGCATTGTCTATGGTTCTACCAGCTGAGGTTGTCCAGTGATTGAGATTAGCTCAGTCCAAAAAGGACACAACTGAGTAGGAGTCTCCCCCTCCCATCACCTGAAGACGGAAGACGAACCAGCTTCCGAAACGTCGTGATTTTTGTATTATTTTATCCGGATTATGGACAAGAATAGAACAGAATAGAATAGAAGTGTGGGTCGGGCCCTTACGGTCCCGATGTACGTAGGCCTTTAACAGGCCCTTTGTGCCCCTTAACTATGTCTAAGTCACAGGAGCCCTTTCCTTGTAATGAAGGTCAAGATCGCCCCTGGACTTAGTTCTTTAATGTCTTCAGGGTTCAGAAAAAAGGAGCCCAAATGAATGTGTCTATGTGTCGCCAAAGCTTCACATTCGCATAAAATATGTGCTGAGGTCTCTTCCTCTGCTCCGCATTTCCTACATAAGGGACTGTCACTCAGTCCCATTATGTGGAGGTGTCTTCTTAGGTGTAATGTCCAGTAAGCAGGCCAGTAACCACCCTGGATTGACTATGGACAAAGTCCACAAGACAATTGGTTCTCAATATTATACACCATCGTCAGAACTTTTCAGAATTTATTTCAATTCACATTTATCATCAAGACCAGAACTACCACCGCGATGATTGATGATAGTTCCAACAGATCACACACACACACGACAGCCAATTTCATATCACGCCAACTGAATACTTTTCTTTGTAGAAAGGCTACGAACTGCGGTGTTGGTTTCAACAGCTGTCAGACGCCTTGGGTCACGCCAACACAGGAACAGCCTTCTTCTCCTCTTATCGCAATTGTTTACTTGTGGATCACCGCGCTGAAGATAATGCCCTCCACGGAAATCGAGTGACAACTCACTGATTGATTTACCGTCTCGATGTATACCGGAACGCTAGTGGCGGGCGAGCATTCAGCTCGACGTAACGTGAGTGTGTACTGCGGCCTGCAGGTGAAGGTAAAACCGCCACCTGTCCACGCCATGAAGGCATACAGGGGGAGTAGAGGTATAACTCCACTCATTCTTAACCTCGGCGTTTGATGGAGGTGAGTCGTCCACCATGTCCCGACCGCTTTACCACCGGAAACATGCAGACATGTAGGCGGGAGCAGAGTACAGCTCCATACATTCTTAAGCTCTGCAGTAGTTGGAGGTATGTGGCCAAATTCAGGCTCTGGCCGCTTTTTGTCCGGGAAAGAACTTCCGTTACCCAGTGAATATGAGGGTGGGTGGGCACCGTAGACTGTCTGGACGTTTCGGAGAAGTTCATTGCCCCTGCCGCATTGACCCGGCTAGTTCAGTCACTGTCCCGTCTAACCTCTCCCGCTTCCTATACTGCCCTATCAATGTGTCTTATTTCCTCTAGTTACGAATTGCTCCAGTAAAGTACATTTCAGACAATACTCCACAGTTTGGGTCGCATTAATTTATTGTCAAAGAAACTGCTTTTGAGAAAACTGGTATTATATTCCAGCTTTATGTACTTATATGCGTCACATAAGAACCAAAATTAAATTCACTAAACAACAGTTCCTCCCCCCCTATGGCTCGACAACCCCTTGGGTTTTCGAGACTTCACGATCACACTCAGACACACCACACTCGGTAGGACTCCTCTGGACGAGTGATCATGTTGTCGCAGAGACCTCTACCTGACAACGCACAAGAGACGACATCCATGCCCTCGACGGGACTTTTTTTTTCTGTCCCGTTTGTTCCTTTCATCCATTTTGATCCTTCCCTTCTTCATGTCACTTATATTCCAAGCTAATGTCCTTATACAACAAACACAACACAAACATTCACGCCTTCGGCGGGATTTTTTTTTCTCTCGGGCAGTTTTTCCCCTTTGATCCATTTTTGTACTGTTTAAATCCTTTTTCGTCCTTCATGTCACTTTACGTTCCATGCTACCGTCCTTATACAACACAACACACAGACATCCATGCCCCCGGTGTGATTCGAACCCACAATCCCAGTAAAGCGAGCGGCCGAAGACCCATGCCTTAGACCGCGCGGCCACTGGGATCGGCAGATTCAAACCCACAATCCCAGCAAACGAGCGGCCGTAGACCCACGCCTTAGACCGCGCGGCCACTGGGATCGGCAGACAAAATTTTAGTTACACCAACATCTTAACCAAGTAAGATACGCGTCCTGGATGTCGGCTCTCGACGTTTCGAAGACCGCAGTTCACAAGAAACTCTAGAGCCTTGAGAAGAGGCACTGACGTCGTTCAAACCCACAATTCGAAACGTCGAGATCCGATTAGCCAATGATGCAGTGTCGTATCTCAGTATAACGGAAGCCTAAACCACATCGCCCTGAAAAGTTCAAAACTTACATAACATTTATCTACAAGAACAAATCTGTACGCCATACAGAGCTCTAAATTTATTGTTGCACAGTGTGTTCATTTATCATCCTCAGGGATGATTTACAGCAACAGAAGTATGAAGGACGAAATTACAATGTAAATAAATACAGCGCGCAACAAAGAATTTCGCGTATTACAACGGTGTAAAAAGATTTTGTGAAATTAAACAGTACAGAACGGTATGAAAATAAAGTACGAGTACTTTAACTTGAAAGACCTAGACCTAGGCGTAGATGGCTGGATAATATAAAAATGCATCTTCAAGAAGTGGGATGGGGAGGCGTGGACTTGATTGATCTGGCTCAGGATAGGGACAGGTGGCGGGCTGTTGTGAACACGGTAATGAACCTTCTGGTTCCATAAAATGCGGGGGATATCTTAACTAGCTTCTCAAGAAGGATTCTGCTACATGCAGTTTGTTAAAACACTTTCTATCGGTGTTCAGGTCACACCACCAAAAGTACCACTAGAAGTCAAAGAGAAGGGTGACAGAGGAATGCAGATAACGCGAGGAAAGTCTGCCCTTGAGCAATGTTATTCTTCACGAAGTACCGGAAGCGAGACAGACGGTTTCACTGCGTGAATTCTGCAAGTGTTCTTAGCTTGGCAAGGTATCGCAGAAGTCAATTAGCGGTCAGCCATCACGAGACACTGTGCAAAGAGTCTCCGTTATTTGCAGAATTCTGCGGGATGCAAAACTAAATCCATTTCCGTGCAATGAACCCTGCAACCTGTGTACCTTCCTATCAGTGGGCACGACCGACGCGGTGACTTCCTCTGTTTGCACATCGCCAATTCCTGGCGCCGGAGGGACACAGTGACTCTGTCGGAATAGGGGAGACGTGGAGGCAGTCTGTCCAGCACCTCATTATGCCCAAACTAGTGACAACCAGTGCTGTGATACACGTGACTGTCGTGCAGGTTACTGCATCTTACCAAACTGCATCGCGGGTTCCTTCAGTCCCTCCAACTCAACTTACAAACAGCACTGTGTATTTTAAACTCTTTACCCATCGTAACATCTACGGAGGGCCCAAGGACAACGGTACAGACCGAATTCAAGTGAGACGTACCAGCGTCTGCTCTGCGATGTTGATGTGAGTTTATTGAGCAGAACTTCACTGACATATTTGCTGCTGACATTAATATAAAACGTCACAGACATATCTACTGTGACATTAAAATAAAACTTCCAGACATATCTATTGTTGACATTAATATAAAACTTCACAGACATATCTACTGCTGATATTAATATAAAACTTCACAGACATATCTACTGTTGACATTAATATAAAACTTCACAGACATATCTACTGTTGACATTAATATAAAACTTCACAGATATATCTACTCGATATTAATATAAAATTTCACAGACATATCTACTGCTGACATTAATATAAAACTTCACAGACATATCTACTGCTGACATTAATATAAAACTTCAGACATATCTACTGCTGACATTAATATAAAACTTCACAGATATATCTACTGCTGACATTAATATAAAACTTCACAGATATATCTACTGCTGATATTAATATAAAACTTCACAGACATATCTACTGCTGACATTAATATAAAACTTCACAGATATATCTACTGCTGATATTAATATAAAACTTCACAGACATATCTACTGTTGACATTAATATAAAACTTCACAGATATATCTACTGCTGATATTAATATAAAACTTCACAGACATATCTGCTGCTGACATTAATATAAAACTTCACAGACTATCTACTGTTGACATTAATATAAAACTTCACAGACATATCTGCTGTTGACATTAATATAAAATTTCACAAACATATCTGCTGATGGAATTGATGTGAGAGAGAGTTCTGGTGGCAGTGTGATGCGATCTGTTGTGTAAATAAAATCGTTCGAAATTAGAGCGCGCTGAAGCAAGATTCGGGGGTTTGGGGCGAATTAATCCACCTACCAAGGTGTTGTGACGTCACACTTACCGACAATTTTATTTCCCACCTGAAGCCATTGGCGTACTTTCACTGTTACTGGAATGTCTGACCACCTCGGGTGACATCTTCGTAAAGTCATCAGATTCAAGCCGAGGTCGTGAAGTTCACACGATAAGTATAATGCTGTAAACTTGCATTCGGAAGGTGTTTGGTTCGAATCTCGGATGTACTGTCAACCACTAAACCAACTGAACCAAATATCGCGGTTTTACTAAGTCTTCGTAGCAGAAGAATATTTCGAAAAGGCTGCGACATCCTTTCATATCCTTATCTACTCACCACTAATGTTACCGTGTCTTTTCAGTGTGTTATTTAACGATGCTGTCAATTGCTAAGATTATATCGCGTCCGTGATGGATGAATGAGTATGGAGCAATGGTGGAATTATACTGACAGGGGAAAACTGAAGTACTGGGAGAGAAACATTATACAGCGTCGGTGGTAGATGAATGAATGAGTATGGAGCATTGGTGGAATGATACTGACAGGGGAAAACTGAAGTACTGGGAGAGAAACATTATACAGCGTCGGTGGTAGATGAATGAATGAGTATGGAGCATTCGTGGAATGATACTGACAGGGGAAAACTGAAGTACTGGGAGAAAAACATTATACAATGTCAGTGGTAGATGAATGAATGAGTATGGAGCATTGGTGGAATGATACTGACAGGGGAAAACTGAAGTACTGGGAGAAAAACATTATACAGCGTCGGTGGTAGATGAATGAATGAGTATGGAGCATTGGTGGAATCATACTGACAGGGGAAAACTGAAGTACTGGGCGAAAAACATTATACAGCGTCGGCGGTATATGTATGAATGGGTGTGGAGCATTGGTGGAATGATACTGACAGGGGAAAACTGAAGTACTGGGAGAAAAACATTATACAGCGTATGTGGTAGATGATATGAATGAGTATGGAGCATTGGTTCAATGATACTGACAGGGGAAAACTGAAGTACTGGGAGAGAAACATTATACAGCGTCGGTTGGTAGATGAATGAATGAGTATGGAGCATTGGTGGAATGATACTGACAGGGGAAAACTGAAGTACTGGGAGAGAAACATTATACAGCGTCGGCGGTAGATGAATGAATGAGTATGGAGCAATGGTGGATGATACTGACAGGGGAAACTGAATACTGGGAGAAAACATTATACAGCGTATGTGGTAGATGAATGAATGAGTATGGAGCAGTGGTGGAATGATACTGACAGGGGAAAACTGAAGTACTGGGAGAAAAACATTATACAGCGTATGTGGTAGATGAATGAATGAGTATGGAGCATTGGTGGAATGATACTGACAGGGGAAAACTGAAGTACTGGGAGAAAAACATTATACAGCGTCGGCGGTAGATGTATGAATGAGTATGGAGCATTGGTGGAATGATACTGACAGGGGAAAACTGAAGTACTGGGAGAAAAACATTATACAGCGTCGGTGGTAGATGAATGAATGAGTATGGAGCATTGGTGGAATGATACTGACAGGGGAAAACTGAAGTACTGGAAGAAAAACATTATACAGCGTATGTGGTAGATGAATGAATGAGTATGGAGCATTGGTGGAATGATACTGACAGGGGAAAACTGAAGTACTGGGAGAAAAACATTATACAGCGTCTGTGGTAGATGAATGAATGAGTATGGAGCATTGGTGGAATGATGCTGACTGCGGAAAACTGAAGTACTGGGAGAAAAACATTATACAGCGTCGGCGGTAGATGTATGAATGAGTATGGAGAATTGGTGGAATGATACTGACAGGGAAAACTGAAGTACTGGAAGAAAAACATTATACAGCGTATGTGGTAGATGAATGAATGAGTATGGAGCATTGGTGGAATGATACTGACAGGGGAAAACTGAAGTACTGGAGAAAAACATTATACAGCGTCGGTGGTAGATGAATGAATGAGTATGGAGCATTGGTGGAATGATACTGACAGGGGAAAACTGAAGTACTGGGAGAGAAACATTATACAGCGTCGGTGGTAGATGAATGAATGAGTATGGAGCATTCGTGGAATGATACTGACAGGGAAAACTGAAGTACTGGGAGAAAAACATTATACAATGTCAGTGGTAGATGAATGAATGAGTATGGAGCATTGGTGGAATGATACTGACAGGGGAAAACTGAAGTACTGGGAGAAAAACATTATACAGCGTCGGTGGTAGATGAATGAATGAGTATGGAGCATTGGTGGAATCATACTGACAGGGGAAAACTGAAGTACTGGGCGAAAAACATTATACAGCGTTGGCGGTATATGTATGAATGGGTGTGGAGCATTGGTGGAATGATACTGACAGGGGAAAACTGAAGTACTGGGAGAAAAACATTATACAGCGTATGTGGTAGATGAATGAATGAGTATGGAGCATTGGTTCAATGATACTGACAGGGGAAAACTGAAGTACTGGGAGAGAAACATTATACAGCGTCGGTGGTAGATGAATGAATGAGTATGGAGCATTGGTGGAATGATACTGACAGGGGAAAACTGAAGTACTGGGAGAGAAACATTATACAGCGTCGGCGGTAGATGAATGAATGAGTATGGAGCAATGGTGGAATGATACTGACAGGGGGAAACTGAAGTACTGGGAGAAAAACATTATACAGCGTATGTGGTAGATGAATGAATGAGTATGGAGCAGTGGTGGAATGATACTGACAGGGGAAAACTGAAGTACTGGGAGAAAAACATTATACAGCGTATGTGGTAGATGAATGAATGAGTATGCAGCATTGGTGGAATGATACTGACAGGGGAAAACTGAAGTACTGGGAGAAAAACATTATACAGCGTCGGCGGTAGATGTATGAATGAGTATGGAGCATTGGTGGAATGATACTGACAGGGGAAAACTGAAGTACTGGGAGAAAAACATTATACAGCGTATGTGGTAGATGAATGAATGAGTATGGAGCATTGGTGGAATGATACTGACAGGGGAAAACTGAAGTACTGGGAGAAAAACATTATACAGCGTCGGTGGTAGATGAATGAATGAGTATGGAGCATTGGTGGAATAATGCTGACTGCGGAAAACTGAAGTACTGGGAGAAAAACATTATACAGCGTCGGCGGTAGATGTATGAATGAGTATGGAGCATTGGTGGAATGATACTGACAGGGGAAAACTGAAGTACTGGGAGAAAAACATTATACAGCGTCGGTGGTAGATGAATGAATGAGTATGGAGCATTGGTGGAATGATACTGACAGGGGAAAACTGAAGTACTGGAAGAAAAACATTATACAGCGTATGTGGTAGATGAATGAATGAGTATGGAGCATTGGTGGAATGATACTGACAGGGAAAACTGAAGTACTGGGAGAAAAACATTATACAGCGTCGGTGGTAGATGAATGAATGAGTATGGAGCATTGGTGGAATGATGCTGACTGCGGAAAACTGAAGTACTGGGAGAAAAACATTATACAGCGTCGGCGGTAGATGTATGAATGAGTATGGAGCATTGGTGGAATGATACTGACTGGGGAAAACTGAAGTACTGGGAGAAAAACATTATACAGCGTCGGCGGTAGATGTATGAAATGAGTATGTAGCATGTGGTGGAATGATACTGACAGGGGAAAACTGAAGTACTGGGAGAAAAACATTATACAGCGTCGGTGGTAGATGAATGAATGAGTATGGAGCATTGGTGGAATGATGCTGACTGGGGAAAACTGAAGTACTGGGAGAAAAAGCTGTCCCAGTGTCACTTTGTCCACCAAAAATCCTACCTAGGATTGAACCCGAGCCTTCGTAGTGAGAGGCCGGTGACTAACCGCCTGAGCCATGACACGGCCCATTACCCATGTCAGATGGTCTTGCACTTGTGTGACTCTAAGTCGAAACATCCTCATCATATAACAAAAAATGAATAATTTTAGAGCCGTGAGTCTCGCACAGGATGGCCTCAGATCAAGAACTGTTCGCTTGGTGTCGCCCGTCTGCGGTGACGGCGGGAATAGACTGGGAAAGGCTGACGCCACTCGCATCTCATAGCGGTATGTGAGCCCACTTGTTGCGGCGTAATGCGGAAGGAAATTAACTCCTCGAACACCACAAAAAGACGTCAAACAATGCACGCGAAGATCGCATTTAAGAGCTGCAGGTGATTAGCAGCGTAGAGTATTGGGCTCAGCACTCATCGGCATATAGAGCTGGTGCACACAGCGGCACATCTACCGGCACACTGTATGTCTCGACCTTGAAGTAACTAACTCCATGGAACGGAGTCCTTCATGACAAGCTAGCAGTTCCTCAGCGAGTCGAGACTTTCCCCGCATTTTGTGCAACCCGAAGTTTCCTTACCGTGTTGACAAGATACCGCCAAATGCCCCAATCCTGAGCCAGATTAATCCATTCAATACCCTCCCATCATAGTTGTTTGATAGCTACTGTAATGTTATCCTCCCATTTACGCCAAGTTTTTTTAAGTGGTCTTTTTCCTTCAAGTTTCCTCACCAAAATCTTGTACGCATTTTTTTCTACCCCGTACGTGCCACATGCTCTGCACACCTCACTCGCTGTGATTTGATCACCCGAGTAATATTATCATGAAGCTTCTTGTAATGTAATTTTTCTAACAGAATTCGCATAGGCGTGTTTATAAAACAGGAAGTGTTCGTTTTACTAAGTTCAGTAAAGTCTCAGCTTTTATAAAATGGTCGATGTGTCTGATGACATTTCCAGAACATATGCACTTACGAAACCAACACAATGCACAAGTTACAGGCACACTTAGAAGTATGGCCTTTCACTACTGTTACACGTTTCGGCACGTCTGACGATTCTCAGGGAGTTCATACGCCAGATTTAATGTGTTTTGTGCGTTGTGTTGATTTCATAAATGAATATTATGCAAAATGAACGGAATGAATAATTTCAAAATCTGCGATAAAGTTTATGTAGTCTTGATATCGGAGCCTGTATCAGCCTTCAGGTTACAGTGGAGTTTTGGAGAGTGGAGATAAGAATCTACCTTTATGTAAATCGATACATCGGACTGGAACATGTTACAGAAAGTAACTTAAGGAAACTTCTGATGAAAGAAAGAGTAGTGTGTACGAACTGACTGCATAATTCTTTGAAACCTGAAATAAATATACATATTTAAAAATTTAGGTCTTTCCTGGCGCAGAACAAAATCCTTCTCTTTGTAAAAAGGTAAAGCAATCCCATTACAGGCCTTGACAGGCCCTTAGGGTTCCAGGAGGTTGAGGCTCACAGATTTCTAGACAATCGGCACATGAAGGTGGTAAGGTTGTCAGCCCTAGCACCGGCCGTCTTTACCCCCCAGGAAAGATTCCTGGTACTCATTTCTGTTAGAGGCTGAGTCGACCCCAGGGCCATAGTAAGACCGAAACAATTATGTCAATGAAAAATTCCAGTGACAACATCGGGAATCGAACCCGCGACGTTCCGGCTTGTAGCGCAGTGCCTCAACCAACTGCACAACCGCGTGCCCCCCTTCTCGTTGTAGTATTCCATATTTCCGTGAATTTATAATTCAGCCCTTAATAAATCAGCGAACAAAACACACAGTAAATAAGGAAACTCCCTAATCTATATTATACCAAAATTGGTATAATATAATTTTGTCGATTGATTTATTGAAGGTTAAAACCCTTCTCCGGTACAAAGACCAACCAGACAGTTAATGCTGTGTAGAGAAATAATCTCTGCTTTTTCTGAGATCATACAAAACGTATGGCCTAGTGTACAACTCTTACCTATTTAAAGACTAAATTTAACCTAAATTATATTTAAAGATTAAGTCCGTACCGCGCAGTAAACACACTCCATCTGTTATAAAAACCAATCAGTTAAAGCTGTATCGAAAAATAGAGACTATTTCCTTGGAGGGTGAAGGCGGCCGGTGCGTAGGGCTGACAACCTTACCTCCTTCATGTGTCGATTGCCTTGAAATATGGGAGCCTCAACCTTCTAGAGCCCTCAGGATCTGTCCACGTCTGTAATGAGATTACTTTTTTTATCTCCAATCACCCTGTATATCTTCCTGACACAGTGACAAGTTTATCTGTCACTGGACACACTATACAGATTGAAACATTTATGAATTTATGTGTCAGGAATTCTTGTTTGGGTAGGACCAGCAAGTGATACGCACTGACATCCCTAATTGGATGTTCACGGTTGTCGGAAGGCTTCTCCACCCAGTGCTTCCTCGGAGCCAGAACAAAGTGATGACGCAGTGGTTCTGACAGGTAACGGAGGAGACATCTTTCTTTTTCCGTGACAGGAGTCGAGGAACCTGCGGGCCGCGTCGAATCTTGATGGTTGTCTATGTGACCCGCGTTACATTCCGTTTGTAGACTACAAAAATTCATTGTTTTCTGGGCTGTGCTGTTGTTCAGTCTCATACAGATTGCCTGATGATTTGGTGGAATCTGCTCTCTCAGTCTTAAAGCTACCCTGAAGATGGAGCCAGGATTGCACTTCAACCACAAGGACCAGTGGTGCCATCTTTGTAACGCTTCGTGCTAGGGCAGAATCTGGTTCGTTCCCAAACCCGCAGGAACAACGAGGAGGGTTTGATGGGGTGGGCATGTGTGTTCCAATTAAAGCAGTTTAAACCCCCATTGTGTCAGCCCTCGTAAGTCCGCTGTATTTGCATATGAAATTAAGGAAACGTGGTGGATGTGTTGGGGTCATCGAGCTCGTGGTGCGCTCCTGTCTTGTTCCTTTCGTGTTTAGGTGCTTTCGCAAGATTCCGAAAAGCGACTATTAGCTTCTTCATGCCTGTCCGTCTGTCCGCTTGGAACAACTCGGCTCCCACGAGACGGATTTTCATGAAATTTTATGTTTGAGTCGAGAAAATTCAAGTTTGATTAAAATCTGACAAGAATAACGGATATTTCACACGAAGACGTACGTACGTTATGATATCTCGCTGAATTCTTCTTAGAATGAGAAATGTTTCAGACCAATTTTGTAGAGAAAATCAAAACACACATTTTGTGTTCAATAACTTTTTGTTCGAAAATCGTGCCGTTTATGAGATAATGCGGAAAATATAGCAGAGCCAGACAGCCACAGATGACAATATAATACGGCGCATGCGCTTTGCATGCTGGATAACTAAGGCTACAGACATACAGTCAGAATATGTCATACTTATTGCTTTTCCACGGCAACAATGGTTACGCGAACGCCCCTGTATATTACGTTATAGTGCACTGCCTGTCTTGTTTATGCTCTTTTGATAATTTCTTTTCTTTGTGTACTTTTCGTTTCTCTTGAGTTCCCGTTTTTTGCCTTTTTATTCATTTTTTTTCCTTTCCTTTCTTTCCATTCATTCGTCCTTACCACCATTATTCTTTTACTCTGTCGTGAATTTTGTTTTTACGAATATCCTCGTTTGTTCTGCAGGAATGAAGAGCCTATAGTTTCCACTGCACTGCACGTAGTTACCCTAATACGGAACGTATGCTCACCTGTGTCAATAGCTCGTTAGGTCAGAGGTGCACACATCCTGGACGCCTGGTCGTCCGGGCGACACATTTTTTTACAGTGGCACCAAAATTTTCCAGCATAATTGCTGCAGTTTTCCCCCCTTACACACAAAAATGTGTATCAGTTCACGTGCACGTCTCGTGCTACGTGTTACTGTCTCTGTCCATCACATTACTTACGTTCGCGCATCTTTTCTGTTCCACTGTCATTCTCTCCACGTTTCCATTTACTTTCTCTCCTCATCGCTGTTTTCTTGTACGTCCATTCTCCATCTTAACTCTTCCTGCTCTACACGCCATCTACCTGCATGTGTAGTAACCAGCACAAACGTGCAGGCTTTATTACGAAGCTGATAGTCGCTGAGCTGGTTGACTCTCCTGCCAATTTAGGGAAACAGAGGTTCTGTTAGTGTGTACAGTAGAGGACGTCGTTGTATCCGCTCGTGAGCTAGTTTAATCCAATCCAGTCCACAACCTCCACAGATATGCCATTCGTTTATGGTTTTGGGCAAGGCACGTCTGTCCAAATAATTTTCTCTGAAATGCGTCATTCAAAATCACTCTCATTCCTGATACATGTCTCTCCTATTCATTTCTGCGTACTTGGTTATTACATGACACCACCCATATATATATGTACACATATATGTAGACCGGGGACGCGCGGTGGCGTAGTTGGTTGAGGCACTGCGCTACAAACCGGAACGTCGCGGGTTCGATTCCCGATGATGTCATTGGAATTCCTCCACATAATCGTTTCGGTCGCACTATGGCCCTGGGGTCGACTAAGCCTGTAACAGAAATGAGTACCAGGAATATTTCCTGGGGGGTAAAGGCGGCCGGTGCGTAGGGCTGACAACCTTACCACCTTCATGTGCCGATTTTCTACAAATCTGGGAGCCTCAACCTCCTGGACCCCTCAGGGCCTGTCTCGGCCTGTAATGGGATTGCTTTACCTTTATGTGTAGACCACCCACCCCCTTCTAGCGCCGAGGTTAAAGAAAGAGTAGAGATATACCTCTACCCCCCCTCTGAGCCTTCATGGCCTATTCTAGGGTGAAATTTACCTTTACCTATATAACATTTTTGTTTTTTCCTTTGTTGGCTGTTTCCCATGGGCCGCGATAGCTCAGTCGGTATAGATACTCGCTACGGGCTGGACGGTCCGGAGATCGAATCCCGGTGGGGGCGAGATGTTCCGCACCCGTCCAGACCGGCCCTGGGACCCACCCAGTCTCCAGTACAATGGGTACCGGGTCTTTTTCGCGGGGGGCAAAGCGGCCGGGGCGTGGCCACCCACCCGCATCTAATGACGAGGGTAAAAGAAAGAGTAGAGCTATACCTCTACTCCCCGTCTGGGCCTTCATGGCATGTTATAGGGTAAACACTGTACCGTCAGTCATGCAATAAATGTGCATAGCTTGACACTGTATTTTAATTTTGTAGTTTTGTTCTCTGATAGGGACAGGTGGCGGGCTCTTGTGAGTGCGGTAATGAACCTTCGGGTTCCATAAAACGCGGAGAATTTCTTGACTAGCTGAGGACCTTTTAGCTTCTCAAGAAGGACTCTGCTCCATGGAGTTAGTTAGTTTTGTGCTCTGTCGCAAAGTAACAGCGGCCCGTTTTGAGAACGGCTACGTCTAACGGTAAGTTATATTTGCTACAAAGGAAAGCTATGTATGTGTGCGACAGACAGCCTACGGTTGTGCATTTAATGACAACATAACCAACATATTGACCACTGTAATCGTCGCATTATCTTATTTAAAACGAACATCAAAGGCCTTCTACTGACTGATCATACTTTCTCCGGCCCTGTAGTGAGCGCACCGAACTTTGATACAGCGCGCATGCTCAGTCCATCATTTCACATATCGAACCGTATCGTCCGGCCGTCTTCGTGCAAAAATTCCGATTCGCAGTATTACAACTTTTAGTCGCAATAAAAAGCTTTTAGTGCGTATTTAACACAGTTTGCATGCAGCAGAAGTAATTACATGCGAAATTGCATCATAATTACTGTACAAATGCAATAGCTGCAGGCATGTTTAGACTCCTGTTTTGGTTTTTAAATCATGTCAGTAATATTCCGATGTTTTGTTTCGATTTGTTATGTATACAGATTGTGTTATTTGTATGTTTTGCGTTACTGCGAGGTCTATGCAGATGGTACTTTGCCTGTGAAATCCCCTTTGGTCATGGAATGATTTCGTTAGAGAAATGGTGGGTCATTTCAAGTTTTTTTTTTTTTGTCTTGGTTTCATAGCGTAACAGCAGCCTGCATGAATGTTATGTCAGTTACGTGCCCGTTACGAATTTAATGGTCGTGATGGGAAATGTTAGATATTGCAGGTGCGAGTGCGAGGTTGCTGATGAATCATTCCAAAGACTAAAATCTTTCTTTTTTTTCTCTCTTAGTCTGACCTCTTCCACCTACTCATTGCAGGTGTGCAGGGTTATTGTTGCACTTGATCACACTCAATGACACACACACTCACACATACACACTCACACACTCACACACACCCAGATTAGCTAACAATCCCATTACAGGCCTGGACAGGCCCTGAGGGTGCCAGGACGTTGAGGCTCTCAGACTTCTAGACAATCGGCAAATGAAGGTGGTAAGGTTGCCAGCCCTACGCACCGGTCGCCTTTACCCCCAGGAACTAGTCGTGATACTCATTTCTGTTAGAGGCTGAGTCGACCTCAGGGCCACAGTGCGGCCGGAAGGATTATGTCAATGACACCATCGGGAATCGAACCCGCGACCTTCTGGCTTGTAGCGCAGTGCCTCAACCAACTGCGCCACCGCGTGACCCCCCCCCCCCCAATGTAAATTAATAATAATAAATTTACTTGAAATCCGTCCAGCATTTTCGAAGATGGGCAACTAGACTACTAACCAGACCCGGTCTGTTTGTTTAGTCACTTCATGCTAAATGTCCTTACCCTGTGCCGGATGAATCCAGTATCGCATTCCATTTAAGATCCTCTTTAATATTATACCCCATTCTACTCCTGGGTCTTGCAAACTGTTTTTTTATATCTACCAACCGACACTTTATATGAGTGTCGCTTCTCTTCCGTGCGTGCTATATGCTTTGCTCATCTCAACCTCCTTGATTTGTTCAGGGTAATATTAGTCGTGCAGTACAAATTATGACGTTCCTCATTACGTCATTTCCTCCGTCTCCTGTTACTTCCTCCTTCTTGCGTCAGAACATTTTTTTGTTTTTTTTAGGGTGGGGCACCAAGTTTTAAACCCATACAAAACTTGCAAAAATTACAATTCTGTACATTTTAATCCATATCTCCATATATTTGTATGTAGTGAAAGGGAAGACAAAAGATTCTTTAACTGATGGTAACAGACCCTCCCTGGATTTAATCTGTTCTTAATTCATTTGTTACTGCAGTTCTGATTGGTCATTCTTTTCACCAAATACAGTCGAGCTCTGTTATAACGTCATGAAAGAGCCTGAATATGTTGTGTCGTTATAAACGAGTGTTGTTATAACCGAGGAGTATAATGTTACTGTTAACAGCGGGGGATTATTGGTAGCATAGAATGTCTGACGTTATATACGAGGTGTTGCATAAAACGATGTCGTTATAACCGGGTTCGACTGTATTTTAACTCTGTCACGCTTTCAGAGGCTTTATTACGTATCTTTATTTTGTTATTTGTCCTGCTTTATGCTAAAGCGACATAAACACACGTCTTTCTCAGCATTCGCTTGTAAACAGACCTCCTTCACTAGGGAATAATAAACTGGTATTTTTTTTCTTTATAATATGACATAATTTGTAAACTCTATGGGCGGCTTTCATTTTAAGCTGGGCATTTGTATTAAATCAATCCTACTAAAGTTACTGGTCAACAGAGCAAACTTCAACACAAAATTACCGAGAAAAGAAGCAGTTTTAGGGTATTTTTAAAACATTATCCCACAATTAGTGACGAATGACTCAGTAATACCAACAAACACGACACAATGACAACTGAGCTGAAACATATCCTGCCAGACATATATCTCGAAAGAATTTTTTTATTTAACTATGAAGTTAGGCTACACAGAATGTGAGAGTGTGGATAAATGTGAATGACCAATCAGAATGTGGAAATAAGCAGCCGTAACCAATTTAATACATATTTCTGAACTAAGAAATGTTAAGAAAAAATCTCATTTGGAATTGCCATACTCCGATACGAGAAGTGATAAGTTGAGGGCCAGAATGCGCAACACGCATGCGCAACAAGAATGCTAATCTCTCCATCACGATGCACTGAGGCACCTCCCATACAAAAGTTACAATTCTTCCAGCTTCGTTTACCCCGGTAGGTGTTCTGTTCATACTATTATATACGTACGCTTTAAATCAAATATTTAACACATACTGGTCAAAAAATTTGCATACATATGCAAGAGACTTCGCAAGAAACACATGTGTGGTGTTCCAGTACCTCAAGACTCGATGAATACACTTCTTGGAACACGCTAGGAAGTATAATACTGAGTATTCGTGTTGTAAGCTTTAAGTGGCCAATAAAACATCAGGAAACGACAATAAAGTCAACTGGTAAAGGTTTCATTGCGTCAAAACTCCGGTGCTCTATTGTAAGGAGGGCCTCCTGCAGGGCCTGTAACTGTTCAGCACGAGTAAGAGGCATTTATATGTCAGAATGCGATATGTCATAGCGCGTCAGGTCTTCGATCCCCCAGTAGATCCCACGGATTATATCATGGTTTTTTCTCATTTCCTCCAGGATAATGCCTGGAGTGCCATGAAGACTTCGTTTTTCTAAAAGTAATCACTTCTTCAAGATACGGAATTTTATTTTTGTATAGTATGGTTGACTCATTGCTTTGTATACCAAATTATTTTTAACCGTTTCATCTACGTTAGGATTTTTTGTTTGTTAGGCTTAGCTACTCTTTCTTTTTGTAGTATGTGTGTTTTATTGTTTTCGTAAGTTTGTGTGTGTGTATTGTTTTGAGTGTTGTGTGTTATTGTTTGTGATGTATGTTATTGTGTGTTGTGTATTGTTTTGAGTGTTGTGTGTTATTGTTTGTGATGTATGTTATTGTGTTGTGTATTGTTTTGAGTGTTGTGTGTTATTGTTTGTGATGTATGTTATTGTGTGTTATGTATTGTTTTGAGTGTTGTGTGTTATTGTTTGTGATGTATGTTATTGTGTGTTGTGTATTGTTTTGAGTGTTGTGTGTTTATTGTTTGTGATGTATGTTATTGTGTGTTATGTATTGTTTTGAGTGTTGTGTGTTATTGTTTGTGATGTATGTTATTGTGTGTTATGTATTGTTTTGAGTGTTGTGTGTTATTGTTTGTGATGTATGTTATTGTGTGTTATGTATTGTTTTGAGTGTTGTGTGTTATTGTTTGTGATGTATGTTATTGTGTGTTATGTATTGTTTTGAGTGTTGTGTGTTATTGTTTGTGATGTATGTTATTGTGTGTTATGTATTGTTTTGAGTGTTGTGTGTTATTGTTTGTGATGTATGTTATTGTGTGTTGTGTATTGTTTTGAGTGTTGTGTGTTATTGTTTGTGATGTATGTTATTGTGTGTTATGTATTGTTTTGAGTGTTGTGTGTTATTGTTTGTGATGTATGTTATTGTGTGTTATGTATTGTTTTGAGTGTTGTGTGTTATTGTTTGTGATGTATGTTATTGTGTGTTATGTATTGTTTTGAGTGTTGTGTGTTATTGTTTGTGATGTATGTTATTGTGTGTTATGTATTGTTTTGAGTGTTGTGTGTTATTGTTTGTGATGTATGTTATTGTGTGTTATGTATTGTTTTGAGTGTTGTGTGTTATTGTTTGTGATGTACGTTATTGTGTGTTGTGTGTCATTGTAGTACGACTGCCACCGGGTATAAACACACTTGCAGTAATAAATAACATATATATATATATATATATATATATATATATAATTTGCTGAGCAACTGACTAATATTGCCAAGGTAAGACAAAGTTGTCTCTGTGTACGTCATACAGGGATAGGGAGGAGTGGGAGTACAGCTCCACTTATTCTTAACACCAGCACTAGATGCGGGTGCGTTGATACCTTTACAGCCCGGTCGCTTTGCTCCCCGAAAGGCAAGTTCCAGGTACCCAATAAACGCGAAGCTGGGGGCGCTCAAGAACCGGTCTGAACGCTTTGGAGAACAGAAAAATCGTTTGCCCTTGCAGGAAACCGAACCCCGATTCCTCTGTCGTCAATAACAATTAAGGATATTCGCAGTTGGCGTGGCGAGAATCAGCGTTCCGAAAGACAGACCGTGTGACTTCCATTGACAAACGTAACAGCTGATGACTAAGGCCCGGTGCTTCCTCCGCTTGATGTCAGCAAGACAAAATATTTTGTAGGTGTTCTGTAAGAAAGTTGGCATAAGTGCATGAAACATCTGGACGGTAACAATGACTACCGCCTGCACGAACCGGTGTAGTCGGTCAGTCGCAGACATCGGGAAACACCTCGGCCTAAGAATGATCGACTCCGATACGAGAAGTGAAAAGCAGAGGGCCAGAAATCGTAACCACCGAAGTTGATACAGTGTCCAAAACCTACGTACCAACTAGCCGTGTCAATTACTTTCGGCTTCCATAAATGCTGACGGTCACACTTCTCGTAATTATCCCAATCAGAGCGAATGTTTGTGTGGTGAGACCTGAACTTTCCAATCAACCTTACAACCTCCACGTTACATTTACTTAGCAGCGCCATCAAAAGCTAAATTGTAAAAGGTTCTGACGATGGTGTATAATATTGAGAACTAATTGTCTTCTGGACTTTTTCCATCGTCCGGATAATATATATTTTTTTTTCTATGGCTCGACAGCCCTCTATGGGCCTGGGCCTCCTCGTTTCGTCGAGGTTTCATGGTCACACACATTTGAGACACACCACAGTCGGTAGGACTCCTCTGGACGAGTGACCAGCCCGACGCAGAGACCTCTACCTGACAACACACAACACTCACAAGAGACAGACATCCATGCCCCCGGTGGGATTCGAACCCACGATCCTAGTAAGCGAGCGGCCGAAGACCCACGCCTTAGACCGCGCGACCACTGGGATCGGCGGATAAAATATTAATATAATATAATATAATATAATATGATACAATATAATATAAAATCACGACGTTTCGGAAGATAGCTCATCTTCCGTCTTTAGGTGATGGGAGGGGAGACACCTACTCAGATGGGTCCTTTTTTTGAATGAGCTAATCAGTGATTGAGATTAGCTCATTCAAAAAATAACCATCTGAGTAGGTGTCTCCCCTCCCATCACCTGAAGACGGAAGACGAACCATCTTCCGAAACGTCGTGATTTTTATATTATATTTTAATATTTAGCCGGACGATGGACAAAGTCCACAAGACAATTGGTTCTCATCAAAAGCTAGTTAACCACTGGCCTTCAGTGGATGCGAACTCAGGAACCCGTCAACAATGTGTTGCACCAGTTTACTGGTTGTTGGCGGTACAGAAGCACCACCCAAATCGCATTTCATCGTACCGCAAGTCGTAAATATGCAATATACACGTGTAGGTCGTCCACCGACTCCTGAGCTCTGAGCGGGCGTGGCTAAGAGTGTGCCCCCCCTCACCCTCCAGTCCATATATTTCAGTAACAACAAAATCAGAATTCAGGTTAATAAATTTTTCTACTAAATTCACATACACCAAATACAGGTATGTTTCTAGGAACCGGAGGAACACGTAGAACGAAGAATCTTTGCATTTCAAGAGTACATCATCTAAGGCGACATTTATTTTTCAAATTTAAATAATGAAGAGAGAGCTAACGTGTCTCTTTTGGAGACGGTAAATATGCAAATTAAGTTTGATGTTTCAGATAAGTGTTCACATCTAGATTCCAAGACTTACAGTAAGTATGAAGCACCGATCCGCCATTTGCACCCTCTTTCAAGCAGACAACAAGGCGGTGCCCGATGATTCCCAACTGAACTGAAAATTTTTACAGAACACTGAGCACAATAAATAAAAAAATATATTAACTGCATCTCTTCTGGGAGTTTTGGAAACGAAATAAAAAATTCCCAATGCCTATCTTCTGGGATTCGGGGAAACAATAAAAAAATTCCGAACACATCTCTTCTGGGATTTTCGGAAATTAAATAAAAAGTGTTCTGAGTGCACCTCTTCTGGAATTTCAGCAAATTAAATAAAGAATCTGCATCTCTTTTAGGCCTATACAAAATCTACCCTGCTGCAAAGAAATTTCCCTCAAGCTTTACAGACAGGTCGCTGTACCAACACCATTCTCTGGAAGCACCCGTAATTATGGACGGCTATTTTACAAATCTACACGGAGGGGCAGAACAAGGAACTGCCTACTGAACAACAAAGTTCACGTGTTTGACCTTCGACATAGGCGGAATGCCAGATATTTTATAGCTCCGAACAAGGAAGTACATAAAATAAGGCAACACACACACAGGCGCCTAGAACTTTGACTCCGACTATTCCTGGCATATTGTAGCAGATGATATACACCAGACCTCCACGTCGTCACCACTGACATTTAAGCATTTGTCGCACCATGGCACAAACGTTTGTGTCCCAGCGTAGGAGAAATTAGTCAAATGCCTGTAGCCAGAACGTGACAGCTTGCTTCACCTCGACGTCTGTTGCAAATCGCTTGCCAGCCAGGTAGTTCTTAAGGGGTAAAAAAAGGTAAAGGTTTCCCTAACAAGTCATGAAGACTCAGAGGGGGGTGGAATATAGGGCTTCCATCCTTACTTTGACATTCGGCACAATTAGGACAGCAGAGATGTCAGCTCTACGCGCCGGCCGGACTTTACCCTCAAGCAAATTCCTTGGTACTCATTTCTGTTAGAGGCTGAGCGGTTACTGAATGCGGACAGAAGACATAGGTCTCCAAACAGATGTAAATCACCGAGCCCCATACTACTAACCGGACTTCTGATTGGTTACGGCGATGCGGCAAGGAAGTTATGGACTTCCACACACTCTCGCTAGGCAGCAATGATGTCGTCCGCTCTGTGGCGAGCGGCCGAACATTACAAAATAACACCCTGTATAACAGCAAGTGGAAGTATGGCTGGACTTTTACAATAAATCCACTCGTCAATTAAGACATCTGCAATACTGCGTGCGTTTATTAGTTGAGAACAAAATTATGATTAGTTTTAATAATAAGGCTCTACCGTACAGCGCCAGTTTTTGACATCTTGTGCACACGGCGACCTGCAGAAGGTGCCAGCAGTGTAACAGATGGCACACGACAAATACAAATGGCGGAACTGCCTCCATTAAAATTTAATACACGGACAGTCACTGTATTTGTAAAATGTTCAGTATATTTTGTACAAAGGGTAAAGAACAGCTGAAGTTATAGCTGTGGACGTGATGAAGGAATATGGGGGTGGGGGGGGGGGGGGGAGTGAAGGCATAGATACATTAATTCTTAACCCCAACACCAAATGAACGTATGTAGTTAGCTTCACTACCCCAGCCGCTTTTCCCCCGGAGCAATATTTTGTACAAGTTAAGTAGAAATATTTTCCCTTTGAATTTAACCTTACGAACTTTAGACACCTATTACACTGCAGCAGGTATTATAGTTGTTACGAACTTTAGACACCTATTACACTGCAGCAGGTATTATAGTTGTTACACACTACAGTAAGCAGCAAAATGGCTTTATAGGATGCTAAAACGAGAAATCATCCGACTGCCAACGGTTACACTAAGTTAGTGTCAAAGGTTAACAACTATAGAGGTTAATCTCTCGCGATAGGTTCTACGCATTCAATATCCTTACAGCGGCAATGGCATAGGCAGACGCTTGGCTGCCAAGGCCCATAAACATATTTAGAATGTGCGCGGTTCCAGAAGCTTTACCAAATGTGTGCATGTGGACTTGCGCCAGAAGAGACCAGAAGGCGCTGTACTTTAAAGGGAGAAACAAGACGTGGTTGTGGAGACAGACGGGCATTAGCAGCTGGTTGTGGAGACACACGGGCATTAGCAGCTGGTTGTGGAGACACAAACGGGCATTAGCAGGTGGTTGTGGAGACAGACGGGCATTAGCAGCTGGTTGTGGAGACACACGGGCATTAGCAGCTGGTTGTGGAGACACACGGGCATTAGCATATGGTTGTGGAGACACGCGGGCATTAGCAGCTGGTTGTGGAGACACACGGACATTAGCAGCTGGTTGTGGAGACACACAGGCATTAGCAGATGGTTGTGGAGACATACGGGCATTAGCAGCTGATTGTGGAGACACATGGGCATTAGCAGCTGGTTGTGGAGACACACGGACATTAGCAGCTGGTTGTGGAGACACACGGGCATTAGCAGATGGTTGTGGAGACAGGCATTAGCAGATGGTTGTGGAGACACAGACGGGCATTAGCAGCTGGTTGTGGAGACACACGGGCATTAGCAGCTCACATGAAGGTCGCGTTCGCTCACTGGCCAGTCCATTCTGTTGGTTAACGTAGATCGCATGCCAACACGTGCATTGTACGTGTATTCGCTATTTTCTTTGACGAGTTTCGATGCCGTCCATAATATTTAGGCGCGTTCACAAAATTGCGAAAAGCGACTATTAGCTTCGTCATGTCTTGTCCGTCCGTCCGTCCTCATGGAACAACTCGGCTCCCACTGGACGGATTTTCATGAAATTTGATATTTGAATATCTTTCGAAAATCTGTTGTGAAAATTAAAGTTTAATTAGAATCTGACAAGAATAACATGTACTTTACACGAAGACCTATGTACATTTATGATAATATCTCGCTGACTTCTTCTTATAATGAAAAATGTTTCAGACAAAAGTTGTAGAGAAAATCAAAACGCATTTTATGTTCAGTAACTTTTTTCTGAAAATATTGCCGTTTATGAGATAGTAGAAAAATGTGGTAGAGCCAGACAGGCCATAGATGACAATATAATACGGCGCATGCGCTTTACCTGCTGGATAACTAAGGCTACAAACACACACTCAGAATATTTAATAATTATTGCTTTTCCACGGCAACAATGGTTATGCGAACGCGCCTGAATGTTCCGTTTATACACACACTGCCTGTCTTGTGTATTACATGAGATGCCTGTTTACATCACTACACTTTGAACAACAGTAACAAGATGCACTGCAATACACTATACACACGGACATCACAGAAGTACTACTTTCTGATTTTTCGTACTTAAATCAACTCTGACCTTCCTTCAAAGCAGCCAAACTATAAACTATAAACGCACACTACAGATATCATACTGACAGGAATAATAATACGCTGTGCCTTGTAGAGTTAGGTGGACCGCGATAGCTCAGTCGGTATAGCGACTCGCTACAAGCTGAAATGTCCGGGGATCGAATCCCGGTGGGGGGGCGAGATTTTCAACACCCGTCCAGACCGGCCCTGGGGCCTACCCAGCCTCCTGTACAATGGGTACTGGGTCATTCCCGGGGGTAAAACGGCCGGGGCGTGGCGTTGACCATCCACCCCCATAATGCGTCGAGGTTAAAGACAGAGTACAGCTATTCCTCCCTCTGGGCCTTCATGGCCTGTTCTACGATGAACTTTACCTTTACCTTGTACAGTTAGAGGCACATAGAGTAGTGGCGGTATAGCTCCATTCATTCTCAATCACGGCATTAGTTAAAGGGGAGTGGTCAACTTCACGTCCAGATCGCCCCTCCCGGGGAATGAGCTCCGGTACCCAATGAATAGGAGGCTGGGTGGAAGGAAACATGGTGTGGAAGTTTTGTCGTCGTCTTCGGGGGTCGAACCACAATCCCTTGTCTCCCATTCCATAGCACAGTCACTACACCGACTGGCCCATTTCGTTAAATATTATCAAAAATGTTTCAAATAAATGTAATAGGGCCTTTATGTTAATGAGAAATCCACCTTATGACCTGTACCAATGTTTTGTAGATAAGCTTGTTTAAAAAATTAAAGCGTTTGGTCGCCCTTCAACTCAACTTATAATAGTGAATTATTTGAAAGTCTGCATATAACCGGTTGGATTATATGAGCACAGGAAGACATAATTGGGATCAACTGATTGACGGGGGACAGAAGGGCATGACAGAGGGTTGGGGGTGGAGAATCATGACGACAGGCCCAATAGGGAGCAGTTTTGCAGACAGCGAACTACAAAGGGATTGTAAACAATAAAAACCGTCACTCGCTCACTGATCGATTAATCGACTGTTCTTGCTCCAGCGAGTGTGCAAACTACACACAAATATTGGGCAGCGCCCCATAAAACTTCCTCCTCATTCAAATAAGGGATTTGCTGCTTAGGGAACAAATTTATTCCTTCCGCTTCCGAAGGCGGTTTGTCAATCGTACAATAGTAGCAGAACGTAGACAACAGAAAGGAGGGTGCTTATTAACTGATGATTGTTCACTGTCGGTTGCGAACTCAATTCGGTGGGGACAAACTGTCACGTCTATAAAGCGATGAGTGTGAAATTCCAATAATTCATCCTCAGAACAAAGAAAAGGATGGCAGTTCCTACAACTGTCTCTGACTGACGAAAACAGTTGTGACCTTCACAGTGTGGACAGACTGCCTTATCTACAGGCTAACCTTGGGGAGAACACGTACAGGTCCTGCCGAAAACTATAAACCTCTACAATTTTCCACTGTTAGCCATTCGTTACATGTTCAGTTTTTAACAAAACTAAAGTCAAATTTATCCACAACACAACAGAAAATAAAATTATTAACTCGCAGGCACAAGACGCAACTGAACATTAGTCCAATGTTTTTAAACTAGAAAAAATCGGTTACTGATCAAAAACATCGAGCGGTCTCGAATTCCGCTTGCTCCACTACTTTCAAGGTCAAAACTGTTCTCGCAAGTCGACAACAGTACATTTATGGACGGTAAATGTGAGCCATAATAAACACAGGGAAAAACTGGGGCATACACTACTGAAACGAAACTTGCAAGAAGTGCCATCGTATGCAGAAGGCTTATTCATAAAGGATGAAGGACGACATTACAAGTGTTCCACAACGTCCTCAAAGCGAAGTGCACACCTGCTAATAACGACCGATACACGCGTTCCCTACTTAGTGTATGAATGTAATCACACCGGCAGAAGAAACGTAGATAGACCAAGAAAAAGATGTAGAGATAAACATTCATGAAGACGGAACAAGCGTGGAACGGCTTATACGCTGTTGATGTTGTAATAACAATACGCATAACCATAAACAATAACACCATATAACACCATAATCATTACGTCTGCCTGCTGCTCTGCATGGGTATAAAACTTGGTCTTTCGCTCAAGTGGACACACGGATGGATGTTTTGGAACAAAACGCTGACAGAAGTAGGTAGATACACTCCAGCAGTGGTTACCACCCGAGGGCCGCTGGCGACTTTGGGGGGGGGGGGGAGTGTGGGGTCATTGTAAGGGTTAGTCGCTTCCACAGGCGCACAAAGCACACAAGCTGGACTTGGGAGTCAGAACTAAGCTTCAAACGTCTATTGCTTCAACCAGAATTCCAATCTCTGAAAGCTGTAAAACGACACCAGCAGACTAATTAAATGATTTGGGGTATAATAATTAAACAGGCATACCTTCTGTTAATTGAATAACAATATTCCTCACTCACGTACACGGTACGTTATTTTAAATTATGCCGACGCTATTGTTTTTAACGAAAGACAAACCCATTTAAAAGGGTTAGATAGCTCAGTCGGTATAGGGAATAGCTACGGGCTGGACGGTAAAGGTAAAGGTAAAGTTGTCCCTAGAACCTGCCATGAAGGCCCAGAGGGGGAGTAGAGGTATAGTTGTACTCTTTCTTTAACCTCGTCGTTAGATGTGGGTGGGTGATCAACGCAACGCTCCGGCCGCTTTACCCCGGTACCCATTGTACATGAGGCTGGGTAGGCCCAAGGGCCGGTCTGGACGGGTGCGAAAAATCTCGCCCCCACAGGGATTCGATCCCCATGCGGTGCGGGGATCGAATCCCGGTGGGGGCGAGATTTTCAGCACCCGTTCAGACCGGCCCTGGGGCCCACCCTGCCTCCTGTACAATTGAGTACCGGGTCTCTTTCCAGGCGATAAAGCGGCCGGGGCGTGGAGTTGACCAGCCACCCACATCTAGCGACGAGGTTAAAGAAAGAGTAGAGCTATACCTCTACTCCCCCTCTGGTCCTTCATGGCAGGTTATACGGTGAACTTTACCTCACGTTAACAGGATTCATAGTACTACTTTCCTTATCGCATGCATTCATTCCCTAAATAGAGCAACTGCTGTCACGTGGCGGTCGGCGTTATGAAGGCATTCTTGTTACTCGACAGTGACAGTAACCGCTGTACCAGAAAATACATAACAGGACAAAATGGAGAAAATAGCATGATGAGGAACTTAATAAGTTTTACTCTTTATCTGACGCTGTGGGAGCGATTAATCCAAGGAGTATGAGATGGGTGGAATAGGTAGCACGCAAGGAGAATATGAAATATATACAAAGTTTCCATCTGAAAACCTCAAGCAAAAAAAACGCTTGAAATATCGACGTGTCACAAAACAGTAGTCAAACTCCACTCATTCTTAACCTCGGCACTAAATTGAACTGAGTCGTTAGCATCACGCTCCGGCCGCTTTACACCTAGAGAAATAGCTCCTCGGTGCACACCAAATATGAGTCTGGGTGGACCACACAGCCGGTCTGGATGCTTTGCCCCAGCCCGGAGTTTAAATACAATTCCGCGGGTTTCCAGCGCCATCGTTGTTTAATGGATCTTAAATAACAGAGCGTGTCAGTGCGGACGGGCTGCAGTGACTACCGATAAGGTTCAATTGCGTGCTTTTATGCATAAGAATATGAACCTTACGAGACCATGAAATCGGACTGCATTGAACACCTGAGCACTGTCAACTTTTCAAGACAGTACAGGCCAAGAGAGACAGAAATAAATGCGGGAAGAATTAAACGAACGGAATGTCCAGAGAGAATTCCAGAAGACATATTATAAAAATAAATTATAAGGAACAGGTATGGTAGACCTTGCATAAATATTTTGACTCAATTCAGCAGGAACTTGTAGTTTAACCCCATTAGACCAACCAGACGACCTTCGTGTAATGTATTGTTACTGGCTACATTGCACAGCTATCCAATTAAAATATAAATGCCTTGACGTTATAATGCTCATCATCGTGATCACAAAAGCACAACGCTTGGACCTTGTTGTGAGCCACTTCAACACCTGTACACTAACGTCACTACATCTGTACACTAACGTCGCAACATCTGTACACTAACGTCACGACATCTGTACACCAACGTCACAACATCTGTACACTAACGTCACGACGTCTGTACACTAACGTCACGACGTCTGTACACTAACGTCACGACGTCTGTACACTAACGTCACGACGTCTGTACACTAACGTCACGACGTCTGTACACTAACGTCACGACGTCTGTACACTAACGTCACGACATCTGTACACTAACGTCACGACATCTGTACACTAACGTCACTACATCTGTACACTAACGTCACTACATCTGTACACTAACGTCACGACATCTGTACACTAACGTCACATCTGTACACCAACGTCACAACATCTGTACACTAACGTCAAAGCGGCTAAATCAATAAACGTGAGAAGACAGACACAAAGAGTACTTAAGGAGAAAAGAATTACTAATAAAAACGTTTGGTTAAAAGAGGCTTGAGAGGAAACCATGTGAAAGGCACCACGTAAGTGGAAAGACAGTATTATTAAATTGGTGAAAGCGAACTAAACTGCAATCACGAAAACTGAACTGACTCAGAACAGGAGCTAATGGCAAGACTGCGATAAACATTACGCCTGCTTTAGACAGTTTCACAAATTTGAATGCATTAGGAATATCAGCAAACATATCTTTGCGTTTGTGGCAACTACAGAGATTATATGACATCGAATCAAATGTAAATGCCATGAAATATGATTGTAAAAGACTTGTAAGAAATCGGTCATGATTTGACACTCGGTAGGCCCACTTCTCGCCATTCGCCTACAACATGAAGATAGGAGTTAGAGATACTGAGCTAACCTACTTGGCAGCAATTATGTCCAGGATGTGTTGGCTACATCTGAAGTGAAACTGGAGAGTCAACCAAACTCATTCAGAAACCAGAAGTTTAAGCGAAACGTAACAAGATACGCAATGTACGCATAACGTATTCTACACATTTTTTTTCTTCTTCGAGAGTCGAGGTTAACCATTTTCCATTCGAGTAGCAAAATTAAAAAAAAAAAAAAAAAAACAAGGAAGCACAAAAAACGGGATATTACGAATAAAAACAAAAACAATATTTAATTATATTTTTTAAACAATTTTTTTTTGTGTAGGGCCCCGCAGTCTTGAGGCTTATTGCGCAACCCTATGATGAAGATGAATATATTTTTTTTATTTTTCCTTCTAATGGAGCACCGGTGGAATGATACTGACATGGGAAAACCGAAGTACTCGGGGAAAAAACCTGCCCCAGTGTCACTTTGTCCACCACAATTCCCACACGGACTGACCCGGAATCGAACCCGGGCCTCCGCGGTGAGAGGCCGGCGACTAACCGCCTGAGCCATGGCACGGCCTTTAAACAATTAATAACACATGAGTAATAATGACAGGAAATTCATATATATATATCATAGAACGACACTGACGATGGACTCGTGACCGGAACACGTCTGCTGCAGGCGTATGTGATGAAGGGTTTTAGCTGGCGAGAGTACAGCCAATCCAGTAAATATGACGGCCACGTGGAATGGTGAACCACACGACTATATTTTTGTCCGCTTCCTTTCCGTTGCTAAAAAAATTTTGACTGATTTTAAGTAATATAAATTTATATCTGACTCAGTACAGTGGGGGCAGTGTATTTATTTCTATAAAGACAGTTTTTCCGTTTAACCCAGGCTTTGCAGCAGTAATCGTACCAGAAGTACTGTAACTTGAAAACAGATACATAATTTAGCATTTAGGTTCCGCCTCTCGGGAGTCGACAGTCCACCGTGGTCATTCGTTTGGAAGCAGTAAGGCCATACTTCACTGCCATACAGCAGAGGTGGACTGAATCAGGACTGTCCCTGGCTTACCGACACTAACAAGAATTAGAGGACAAGCAGGGCTGCAGTGTCAGACTGGTTGCACAACCACAGGCGAGGTGACAATGTAATTTCCTGTATTGTCAAGGCCACGTACCGGACATGGGATATGATTAATTTCATAACATAACAACAGCCAATGAATCCTTTTGAGTTGTAAAGTAAAGGCAATTTTAATATACAAACAAAGTGACGTTGGCAACACTGCAAAAGATGGCGGTTTTAAACAACACAAAAATTCCTTCTGACCCGGGTTTCATCGCATTTGAAGTGGTGACAATACAGCGACACAACTGACTGGAAACCAAGGAAGTACATACAATAAAATAAACTTGGGGTAAACCAATTTATTCCACACTCCCCCCCCCCCCCCCCCCCCCCACGTTTCCGCCCAACAGGGCCACCTTCAGACAGAACAATTAATATTAGTGAAAATTACCGAAGAAAATCCTGCAGGGCCTAAACATGTAGCACAGCAAAATAAATCATAAATTGTATACTGTTCATTCCGCGCCATGTCGACAACCAACTCACAACACTCAATCCAACACAGAGCACTGTATTGTTCCCAAACAGTTTATATCACAATATCACCGCACGGTCTCATCCTTCCTTACTTACGTAGGCAGTCTCCAAAACACTGTATACAGTTTATATCACAATATCACCGCACGGTCTCATCCTTCCTTACTTACGTAGGCAGTCTCCAAAACACTGTATACAGTTTATATCACAATATCACCGCACGGTCTCATCCTTCCTTACTTACGTAGGCAGTCTCCAAAACACTGTATACAGTTTATATCACAATATCACCGCACGGTCTCATCCTTCCTTACTTACGTAGGCAGTCTCCAAAACACTGTATACAGTTTATATCACAATATCACCGCACGGTCTCATCCTTCCTTACTTACGTAGGCAGTCTCCAAAACACTGTATACAGTTTATATCACAATATCACCGCACGGTCTCATCCTTCCTTACTTACGTAGGCAGTCTCCAAAACACTGTATACAGTTTATATCACAATATCACCGCACGGTCTCATCCTTCCTTACTTACGTAGGCAGTCTCCAAAACACTGTATACAGTTTATATCACAATATCACCGCACGGTCTCATCCTTCCTTACTTACGTAGGCAGTCTCCAAAACACTGTATACAGTTTATATCACAATATCACCGCACGGTCTCATCCTTCCTTACTTACGTAGGCAGTCTCCAAAACACTGTATACAGTTTATATCACAATATCACCGCACGGTCTCATCCTTCCTTACTTACGTAGGCAGTCTCCAAAACACTGTATACAGTTTATATCACAATATCACCGCACGGTCTCATCCTTCCTTACTTACGTAGGCAGTCTCCAAAACACTGTATACAGTTTATATCACAATATCACCGCACGGTCTCATCCTTCCTTACTTACGTAGGCAGTCTCCAAAACACTGTATACAGTTTATATCACAATATCACCGCACGGTCTCATCCTTCCTTACTTACGTAGGCAGTCTCCAAAACACTGTATACAGTTTATATCACAATATCACCGCACGGTCTCATCCTTCCTTACTTACGTAGGCAGTCTCCAAAACACTGTATACAGTTTATATCACAATATCACCGCACGGTCTCATCCTTCCTTACTTACGTAGGCAGTCTCCAAAACACTGTATACAGTTTATATCACAATATCACCGCACGGTCTCATCCTTCCTTACTTACGTAGGCAGTCTCCAAAACACTGTATACAGTTTATATCACAATATCACCGCACGGTCTCATCCTTCCTTACTTACGTAGGCAGTCTCCAAAACACTGCATACAGTTTATATCACAATATCACCACACGGTCTCATCCTTCCTTACTTACGTAGGCAGTCTCCAAAACACTGTATACAGTTTATATCACAATATCACCGCACGGTCTCATCCTTCCTTACTTACGTAGGCAGTCTCCAAAACACTGTATACAGTTTATATCACAATAACACCGCACGGTCTCATCCTTCCTTACTTACGTAGGCAGTCTCCAAAACACTGTATACAGTTTATATCACAATATCACCGCACGGTCTCATCCTTCCTTACTTACGTAGGCAGTCTCCAAAACACTGTATACAGTTTATATCACAATATCACCGCACGGTCTCATCCTTCCTTACTTACGTAGGCAGTCTCCAAAACACTGTATACAGTTTATATCACAATATCACCGCACGGTCTCATCCTTCCTTACTTACGTAGGCAGTCTCCAAAACACTGTATACAGTTTATATCACAATATCACCACACGGTCTCATCCTTCCTTACTTACGTAGGCAGTCTCCAAAACACTGTATACAGTTTATATCACAATATCACCGCACGGTCTCATCCTTCCTTACTTACGTAGGCAGTCTCCAAAACACTGTATACAGTTTATATCACAATATCACCGCACGGTCTCATCCTTCCTTACTTACGTAGGCAGTCTCCAAAACACTGTATACAGTTTATATCACAATATCACCGCACGGTCTCATCCTTCCTTACTTAAGTAGGCAGTCTCCAAAACACTGTATACAGTTTATATCACAATATCACCGCACGGTCTCATCCTTCCTTACTTAAGTAGGCAGTCTCCAAAACACTGTATACAGTTTATATCACAATATCACCGCACGGTCTCATCCTTCCTTACTTACGTAGGCAGTCTCCAAAACACTGTATACAGTTTATATCACAATATCACCGCACGGTCTCATCCTTCCTTACTTACGTAGGCAGTCTCCAAAACACTGTATACAGTTTATATCACAATATCACCGCACGGTCTCATCCTTCCTTACTTACGTAGGCAGTCTCCAAAACACTGTATACAGTTTATATCACAATATCACCGCACGGTCTCATCCTTCCTTACTTACGTAGGCAGTCTCCAAAACACTGTATACAGTTTATATCACAATATCACCGCACGGTCTCATCCTTCCTTACTTACGTAGGCAGTCTCCAAAACACTGTATACAGTTTATATCACAATATCACCACACGGTCTCATCCTTCCTTACTTACGTAGGCAGTCTCCAAAACACTGTATACAGTCTATATCACAATATCACCGCACGGTCTCATCCTTCCTTACTTACGTAGGCAGTCTCCAAAACACTGTATACAGTTTATATCACAATATCACCGCACGGTCTCATCCTTCCTTACTTACGTAGGCAGTCTCCAAAACACTGTATACAGTTTATATCACAATATCACCGCACGGTCTCATCCTTCCTTACTTACGCAGGCAGTCTCCAAAACACTGTATACCAGGATCCATTACACAACAAACGCCTACATTTTAACTGTTTGACCTTTCTACATCTTTTTATTGTGAACATGGATTGCTAGTTCGGTTTTGTGCAGTGTTACTTTAATGCGATTCCCTGATGATGATCCTATAAGGGATCGAAACATGTAGCAGTGTTCAACGTGATATTGTAATATAAAATATGTGGGAACAATACAGTGCATTTTGTTGGACTGAGTGTTGTGAGTTCACAATAAATCAGTCTGTCCCACACCTATTTCAATGTGATTCATGTGTTTGTTTCGAATCAACTACAATTTGTACAAGTATACAGTGATCATCTACGGCCGCTCGCTTACTGGCATCGTGGGTTCGAATCCCGCCAAGGACATGGATGTCTGTCTCTTGTGAGTGTTGTGTGTTGTCAGGTAGAGGTCTCTGCGACGGGCTAGTCCCTCGTCCAGAGGAGTCCTACCGAGTGTGGTGTGTCTGAGTGTGATCGTGAAGCCTCAAAAAATGAGGCGACCTAGGCCCCCAAGGGGCTGTCGAGCCATTGGAAAAGAAAAAAAATATAGAGTGATCTTGTAGCAGTACAAGACCACAGGCCATGTTCAGAGACTACGCCAGAAAATAAACCCGAAATCCAATGCGACTTTTCTGTTCGAAGGGTGTAAATACTGGAGAAGTGACTGACTAGTATGGCGACAAATGTCATGTACCAAAAGCGCTGGTATCATTCTTTGCAAAGTGCTGCACGTTACCCACACTCAAAGTGACCAAATTTTGTAATGATCGATATGTACAATAACAGAGTTGTCACTTAATCAAAATCCTAACTCAATTTTTACACTAAAACTGTAGAAACGGAATGAAATCTTGTTTTGGTTTTGTGTAGATATTTATCGTTTAATATAATGAAATACTGAACGACAAAATCCGCAGGTGACCATCTTGCGCCTTGCTATCTGCGCCCCTGCGTAGAAAGATTCAAAGTAGAGGGACCGACTGGTGAAAACTTGCGTTCTGTGCGCAACTATCTTTGCCAATTTCCTGAGTATCCGCCATATGCATCAATTTTTTCAATAAATGTCGTGGATGTTGTGTCTATATTTAATTACATTTACCTTTCATTTTGTATCGTATCGATGTGAGCTCCACACAGTGTCGATTATACACGATCAATAAACAAATCAAGTTTCAGCAAACATTCTTCCTACAGATTCCTCGATACTAAAATTTAATGGAAAAGAAATGTACTGACTTCGCAGGTAACATAACTGCGTGTGAACTAATATGATCTCCACATTATGAGTTCATTTTGTATACATTCATCTTAATGATACACTCACTAAGTGAATAACTAATCAACATCGCAACCGATTAAAGGAGTACGGATAAACTGTAGAGTATCGGGAAGGAAAAGCCTCAGTTAACTTTCGACCACTGCGACACTGACTCTTCACCAAGGAGGATCCTTGTGGCCTGGGTTTATTCGAGGGTTACTGGGAGTTATGGTGGTGGCACAGGTGAGAGGGCGGGCTCCAGGGAATTATACAAGGGCACGAGGCTCCACTGCAAACAGCAAGCCTGACAAAGTTGTTTCCAATTTATAAAGAACGTTTTCTTTAGCGCTGTGATCTACATTGTGACACCAGGTGTCGAAGTAGAAGCTCCAAAGTACAAAGCCGTCATTGCAATTTGACAGAGCACATTATTATAATAGGGCCAGGATAGCTCAGTCAGTATAGTGAATCGCTACGGACTGGACGGTCCGGGAATCGAATCTCGATGGGGGCGAGATTTTCCGCACCCGTCCAGACCGGCCCTGGGGGCCACTCAGCCTCCTATAAAATCGGTGCCGGGTCTTTTTCCCGGGGGTAAAGCGGCCGGGGCGTGGAGTTGACCGTGGGTGGTCATCTAGTGCCAGGGTTAAAGAAAGAGTAGAGCTATACCCCTAATTCCCCTCTGGGCCTTCATGGTCCGTTCTAGGAAGAATTTTACCTTCACCTTTACCTTCACCTTCACCTTTACCTTCACCTTTACCTTTACCTTTACATTATTATAATATTTATGTGAAAGATTCACAAATTCCTGGCATCTGCTCGTCCCTGCGACTAAGTTTTGTATGCTGCCGCCCAATATTTTAGGGTCCTCAGAATAAAATTTCCTTCACGTCATCATTTTGGCACCTAGAATTTAGATATGGCTCCAGATTTTTGGAAAATGTTTGGACCCTTGATTAGGTCTTCTGAGATACGACGCTGTATTACTGGACGGTAGTTACACATGTTTCGAAGAATCATAGTGTATACATCTTCAGGGTGAAGCAGTCTGGACTGCTCGACGCCCACACGAAGGCACTGCAGCCCTTCAAAGGTACACAGACCAACGACAAAGCGTCGTATTCCCAAAAGCCTTCCAGTTACAGCACTGTGAGAAGCTCAAATCACGCACGAAATATGACCTGTGTTAGGCGTGCAGTGGCGTCTATGCGATGCAGCCTTTATTCAAGACGTAACACGCTGCTCGCCTATACATTCACTTCTTCAGTCGCTTCAGGCAAATTACGCTGAAAGAAGGCGTTACAAGGCAGCAGGAAAGTTACGAAGATGAACAGCGGTGGGGCAGGCTTCGCGGCCTTAGCTCGAACCCGATGACCCGAGAGAGATCGAAGGTCCACACAATGTGAACGAAAGAAATAACAGGCGCGAAGGGAGAAACAAGAAATAAATTAATAGGAAGTAAAGGCACGATGGAAGGAGTAAAACAACAGATAAAAAGGTTGTGGGAAAGAAAAACTCTTGTCTAAGAAGCAAAGTGAGTTAAGGAATAAAGGTACAAGACAGGTAAATGAGACAGAGCTAGCAGAACTAAGCACCTTAATACCGGGAAGTGGGGCTGTTGACTGTTCTGACACCAGGTGCAGCACTGTCGCAATAACCCTAGCTGTCATTCTACAAGAAACAACTGAAGCTTCCTCTGAAAATTTGATACCTCCTACAAAATCGCACGGTGTCACATCTCGGAAGAACATAATCTTAAAATTCATCGCCAGGAGGACCTCAAACCTCATTAAGGAGCACGATATTACGTGAGGTTCATGTTAACTATAGGTACAGTGCCTATACCACGGCCTGGACGGTCCGAGGTTCGAATCCCGGTAGGGGCAAGAGATTTTTTTCTACAAAACGTCCAGACCGTCCCTGGGACCCCACCAAGTCTCATATTCAATGGATATCGAGGGTTCCTTCCAAGGGGTAAAGCGCCCGAACTCGCCTCCATTTAGTGCCGTGGTTAAGACAGCTACTCTCCCTTTACGCCTTCAAAGTGTGGACATGCACAACATTTACTATCTTTATGAGCTGTGAAGTCTTTCACCTTGTGTTCACCGTGCATCTTGACACTAATGTCACGTTGTGTTCACCGTGCATCTTGACACTAATTTTCAGTTTTTTAAATAAAAATTACATTCGTTGGTTAAAAAACTGAAAATTTAAGAGCTGTGAAGTGTTAGGCGTATTGCCTGTTCTTTAACCTTCGAGGTGAAGCTGGTCTTTCCATCTTTTCCTCGGTCGTCCTAAGCTTCTCTTCCCCTATTTCAGTGCACGTTTGTGTATCCTGTCTGTGTCCATTCTCTCTACGTGTTGTAGCCACTCTCGTAGGTATTGTTTTATTTCCAAAACAGTGCTCTGCACTGCAAGTTTCTCCCTGTCTAACTTAGTAATAACTAATAAATGTCTTAAAAATTTCACTTCCGCTGCTTCCAGTCTTTGTTCATCTCTTTTCTTCAGCACCCAGGCTTCACTACCAAACTTCAAGGCCGCTTTAGCTGTAATACTGTATTATTACAATTCATGATGTTGGCTGCCTTCTTGTTCATAAGAACCGAAGTAAGGAAGTAACTAGCCCACATTCAATCAGGCAACCGAAGTAACGAAGCAACTAGCCCACATTCAATCAGGCAACCTAAGTAACGAAGTAACTAGCCCACATTCAATCAGGCAACCTAAGTAACGACGCAACTATTCCACATTCAATCAGGCAACCGAAGTAACGAAGCAACTAGCCCACATTCAATCAGGCAACCTAAGTAACGAAGTAACTAGCCCACATTCAATCAGGCAACCTAAGTAACGACGCAACTATTCCACATTCAATCAGGCAACCGAAGTAACGAAGCAACTAGTCCACATTCAATCAGGCAACCTAAGTAACGAAGTAACTAGCCCACATTCAATCAGGCAACCTAAGTAACGACGCAACTAGTCCACATTCAATCAGGCAACCGAAGTAACGAAGCAACTAGCCCACATTCAATCAGGCAACCTAAGTAACGAAGTAACTAGCCCACATTCAATCAGGCAACCTAAGTAACGACGCAACTAGCCAACATTCAATCAGGCAACCTAAGTAACGACGCAACTAGCCCACATTCAATCAGGCAACCTAAGTAACGAAGCAAATAGCCCACACTCAAGCAGGCAACCTAAGTAACGACGCAACTAGCCCACATTCAATCAGGCAACCTAAGTAACGAAGTAACTAACCCACAATCAATCAGGCAACCTAAGTAACGAAGCAACTAGCCCACATTCAATCAGGCAACCTAAGTAACGACGCAACTAGCCCACATTCAATCAGGCAACCTAAGTAACGAAGTAACTAACCCACAATCAATCACGCAACCTAAGTAATGAAGTAACTAGCCCACATTCAATCACGCAACCTAATTAACGAAGTAACTAGCCCACATTCAATCAGGCAACCTAAGTAGCGACGCAACTAGCCCACGTTCAATCAGACAACCTAAGTAATGAAGTATGTAGCCCACATTCAATCACGCAACCTAAGTAACGAAGTAACTAGCCCACATTCAATGAGGTAACCTAAGTAACGACGCAACTAGCCCACATTCAATCAGGCAACCTAAGTAATGAAGTATGTAGCCCACATTCAATCACGCAACCTAAGTAACGAAGTAACTAGCCCACATTCAATCAGGTAACCCATCCATCCCTCCACACACCAGTCAATCCACCAATGCACCGTCGGCGGCATTTCCGACGTCAAAAGCCTGACAAGTTCCTAAACAGCCTTACCCCTCAGTCCAGTGACCTTAATTCACATTTTACCCAATGTGCAAATTCAAAGCTCTTACCGTTTTGTTACAACTCTTCTAGGCGGGGGGGGGGGGGGGGGGGCCGATGGTCTTGTCACCTCAGCAGCAAGAATAATTGCTGAGGTAAGCACCTCTGCAACACCTCCCCCCTCCCGGACATCCCTATGCTTTAGGTAAATTGTGCGTTTCATTAGGACTAGACGCAGCAAAAGGAAACATCTCCACTCTAACTTGAAAGAGAAGAGAGACATGTATCAGTTATGCTGTATAAAACAGACCTGTGCCGAAACACTTAGGTGTGAAGAGTTATGTGGCCTGCAAGCATGAAGGGAACAAGCGTCAAAATCCTCAATATGCAAAGTGAATGTAACGACACAAACAGCTACTGTACATGTAAACGTGAGGTGTAAAACTCTTTGTAGATAACAAGAGCTTACTGGAAAATAACAGTGTGATCTCACTGCCTTAGTGGAGTAGATTCCTTCTTGAGAAGCTAATAGTTTCTCAGCTACTCAAGACATTCCCTGCGTTTTATGGAACCCGAGAGTCTTTATCGTGTTAAAAAGCTCCCACTTGTGGTCCACATCCTGAGTCCAATCAGTCAGTCCAGTCCACATCCTGAGTCCAATCAGTCAGTCAAGTCCACATCCTTCAATCTTATTTCTTCAAAATGCGTTTTAATATTATCCTTCCCATCTACGACTATCCTTCACTCCAAGTGCTCTCTATTCTTCACGCTTCACCAACACCCTGTATGTATTTCTCTTCACTACCACACATTCCACATGCCCAACCCAGCTCATCCTCCTCGATATGTTGACCCAAATAACGTTTGGCGAAAGTTCAAACCACGAAGCTTCTCGTTACGCAGTTTTCTCCAGTTGCCTATTACATCCTCCATCTTTGGTCCACATTAGAAATACTGCATCAGTAGCACAAGAAACATCTTAAAATTTCGACAATGAATATGAAAGCAACTGCTCCTAAGACGGTAAGAACAGAACAGAACTGCACACACGTACAGTCAAATGACGGAGGACGCTAATGCAGCCAGTTACTGATGTAACTTTCAGAACATGAAGAGTACAGAAAACACACGAACTACAAGCTTAAATCGGAAAACGAAATTGCCTGTAACGCTCAATGAAGTGAAGTGAAGTGAAGTGAAGTGATATGAAGTGAGGTGAAGTGATGTGACGTGAAGGGAAGTGAAGATAAGCGAAGTGATGTGACGTGAAGTGAAGTGATATGAAGTGATGTGACGTGAAGTGAAGTTATATGAAGAGAAGTGAAGTGATGTGACGTGAAGTAATGTGAAGTGATGTGAAGTGATGTTATGTGAAGTGATGTGACGTGAAGTGAAGTGATGTGAAATGAAATGAAGTGATGTGACGTGAAGTAAAGTTATGTGAAGTGAAGTGATGTGACGTGAAGTGATGTGACGTGAAGTGATGTTATGTGAATTGAAGTGACGTGAAGTGAAGTTATGTGAAGAGAAGTGAAGTAATGTGACGTGAAGTGATGTGAAGTGATGTGAAGTGAAGTGAAGTTTAGTGTTTTATTTCCGGTAGTTGGTCAATAAAGATTACGACAGCCTCGATCGCAGACTGATGAAACACAAGTACGAAGCATTGGTGGAATGATACCGACAGAATAAAACAAAAGTACTCGGGCAGAAACCTGTCCCAGTGTTACTTTGTCCAACACAAATGTCACATGACTCTCCTGAGATCGAACCCGGGCCTTCACAGTTAGAGACAGCGAATAACCGCCCAAGCCATCGCACGCCTCTGCATGACCGCCATTCATATAAACTGTACACAAATTTCAGTGTTTACCTCACAGACAACACAATTCGTGTCCATTAAGAGACGGTAATGTTGTTTATGGAAATAATTATGAATGGCGAGGATCATAAGCAAAAGTACAGGGCGTGGCACGGAACTGAACATCTTAGGCCCGGTGCACACATCCGTTTTTCTAACATGCGGTGACGCTGCGTTGCCGCTGCGGGGCCGTAGCAACTCTGTTCAAACCAACGCAATAGATGGACGTACGGTGACACAACGTCGACGGAGGTATGTGTGCACTACCCAACTGACTTCAGTGTATCCCACACCGTAATTACGGCAACGCAGCGTCACCGCACGTTAGAAAAACGGATGTGTGCACCGGGCCTTAATACACCGCAGCAGGTGGCACACAGCGAGCACTGGGGCTGTTTTAATGTCACAAAATGGTTATACGTTTCTTCGGCACCACCAAACACAAGTGTGCAGTTTATAAAATAAACACTGAAACCTGACGACCCAAGGTGTTCTTGTGCAGAAATGGATACAAGCTGTGAAACTGCACGAAACTGGCGAAGATACACCACGGAAAGCTTTCCAAAAAATATATCTGCAATGCATTTCGGGGCTACGACACCTAATAGCGAATTTCTAAAACGTACGAACATCTGTAGTTACAAAGAGTGCCCCTTTCATCGCGTCCCCGAGCACAGCAGGTATCACTGGATGTACCGGCAGATGCAGGCTCTCTGTAAGTGCTCGGGGACATGATAAAAGAGACACTCTGCACTTTGAAAGTAGCCCTGCGCAGGCCTAAATGGAGAGTATGTTGATCTGTATTCGTGCTGGAATATTTATCAAAAAGTCAAATACGGTTGGATTGTGTTTTGTATCACGGGTCATTATTCAGAAACGCTTTTGTCACCGCGTGAAAATAACATGAGAATATCCACCAGTCACAAATAACAAACTGTCAATGTAGCTCCCTCCCTCTCTACTACCCTCTAACCCTTCTCCCCGCCCATTATGACACCCATAAGCTCGTAATACAGCAATAACCGCGGTGTTAACAGCTGACGTAGCTCACTGCTGTGGCATTTGTACGTCACACAGAGCAACAACAGCATTATTTACGTTGCATTTAACATATTTACCCTTTCCTCGTATTATCAACAGCATTTTTACAATTCAAAACTTATTGCGATCCATATGGCCTAACGCATAAATTTTACGTCTTTAAAGACTAAACTTAACTTCAATTATATTTAAAGACTCAGTCCGTACCGCGCAGTAAACACACTCCGTCTCAGTTATACAAACCAGGCAGTTAATGCTGTACAGTGAAATAATCGCTGTTTGTTCTGAGATCCACACAAAACACATAAACACAGTCCGTACCGCGCAGTAAACACACTCCGTCTCAGTTATACAAACCAGTCAGTTAATGCTGTACAGTGAAATAATCGCTGTTTGTTCTGAGATCCACACAAAACACATAAATACACTGTGTGGGCAGAACGTGGAATTGTTGAATGTTAAACGTGGCGGTATATATAGTAACCACTGGGCTTTAAAGGGTTAACATAGCTTGAAAATATACGTGTTTTATAATATACAGTTTACACTATAATTAAATTTATAAGTTTTACCTCAAATAGTTAACTGAAGCACACAAACGCATATTTCTTCATCATTTCCTGTCTAGACGACTTACCACTCTTCACCAATTCAGGTCTTGTCCATACAATTATTCGTTCTGCACTCCTGTACGAAAGATGTTCAATAACTAACGTTGGACAAGTCATAAAAATTACATGAAAATTCATTTCAACGTTAAAAGTAGCTAATATACTCCACTGGAGTACAATTATTTTCTTTTTCAATACAAACCCGGAGCGCACTGATGCATTTGTCCCAACTTGGCACAAGTTCCAAAATTCCGTCGTAGTAGAAATCAGGCTAATGCATTTACAAGCATTCCCGAACAGCGATTTCCACTTCCTCATTACTGTGAAACGTGCAAAGATAGGGCAAGTGGATAAACGTGTTTGGGGTTTACACGAAAAATTATGATATCTCAATGTAATAAATGAGCAACATTTAAGGTTGTAACGACATCTCTTTCGATTTATATGACTTAGGGGATCTTACTGATAGAACATGTCTCTATGTCTTGCAGGGAGAAAGAATGGGAGATGAAAACAGCTGTAGTTTTGAGAACAAGAAAACACCTTTGGAGAGCCATCGGTGTCCATCGCTCGAAACAAGCCGGACAAGCGGAAAGCTGTCTGTAAGTAGCTGAAAAGTTGGTTACGAATGACAGCGGTGTTTGTCAGCGTCATGACTGCAATACAATTAATAGCATCACGCTCTGGCCTGTTGCTGGAATGCAGAGGTTAGACACAACCTCACGACTGTCTTTCGTTTCGCCTCTGATATCCTACACAGCTCTGGGTGTAACACGACCGTGTAGCCAAGACACATAGACCTACCCCTACATTCCTGTAGATTTTTGTAGGTTAATTGGAAAACGCTATGGAATGGAAATGAATGTGGAAAAAACTAAGGTAATAACAATCTCAAGGCAACCATCCCCAATAAAAATTATGATAGATCAAAAACAAATGGAGAATTTGGAATATTTCAATTATTTGGGTAGCATTATAACAAATGATGCAAGGTGTACACGTGAAATTAAATCCAGAATTGCCATGGCAAAAGTAGCATTCAACAAGAAGAAGACTTTTCACCAGCAAACTGGACTTAAATTTAAGGAAGAAAATAGTAAAGTGCTACATTTGGAGCACAGCTTTGTATGGTGCTGAAACGTGGACACTTCGGAAAGTAGATCAGAAGTATCTGGAAAGTTTTGAAATGTGGTGCTGGAGAAGAATGGAGAAGATCAGTTGGACCGATCGTGTGAGAAATGAAGAAGTATTACACAGAGTCAAGGAGGAGAGGAATATCGTACATACAATAAAAAGAAGAAAGGCTAACTGGATTGGTCACATCTTGCGTAGAAACTGCCTTCTGAAACACGTGATAGAAGGAAAGTTAGAAGGATAGAAATCACGGCAAGACGAGGGAGAAGACGTAAGCAGTTACTGGATGACAGGATACGTGTATTTTATTCATGATGTTACAAAACACCACACCAATACGGAACACATTGGTCGGTGTTCATAATTGAGATATCTCGTGCGTGGCATGGAAAGGAATAGAGCTATCTCAAGGGAAAGATGGCAGTAAGTTACAAAAATGTAAAAACAAAATGGGAAAATGATAGGTTAACAAACAATAAGCAACCCGTACTGATGGGACGACAAAACAGGGTTGTCCAAAATGATAGGTTAACAAACAATAAGCAACCCGTACTGATGGGACGACAAAACAGGGTTGTCCAAAATGATAGGTTAACAAACATTAAGCAACCCGTACTGATGGGACGACAAAACAGGGTCGTCCAAAATGATAGGTTAACAAACAATAAGCCACCCGTACTGATGGGACGACAAAACAGGGTTGTCCAAAATGATAGGTTAACAAACAATAAGCAACCCGTACTGATGGGACGACAAAACAGGGTTGTCCAAAATGATAGGTTAACAAAAAATAAGCAAACCGTACTGATGGGACGACAAAACAGGGTTGTCCAAAATGATAGGTTAACAAATAATAAGCAACCCGTACTGATGGGACGACAAAACAGGGTTGTCCAAAATCTCACTGCAGTGGAGTCTATTAATAAATGCCTATAGACGCACGCATTCAAGACGGGGCCCAGTCAGACGCTAGTATCAGCTAACAAGCGGTGTCGTATAACGCCGTTTGTTTCAGAAGACTTCACTGTAGCTCCTCGTTCAGCCCCGTATATGGATCGAAACACTGCACAGAGCAAACCAGCACCACTGGTAGGCTCTCTGACCCTCTAATTCTTTCCAGACGCTAACTAATGAGTTTTTAATGAGATTCAGGGTTATGATTGATCCCAGTATCCGCAGTGGACAGCTGAACACCAACAATCCACTCTGTCATGTGCAGCGAGGTTCCATCAGATAACTATACGAACAACTGCATGCATGAGTGATGTAAGTCACAACACGGAAGCTGAAATTTCTAGCAACGGGACATTTAACAATATACTGTTGAAGTTTGTTACGTTGCATTCACCGTGCATTTTTGCTTAATTTAACAATTTATACCAACAAATGCACACAGACATATAATGTCAATAGTTTATTTTATTAATAGCTTTCCCCAATAAGTATTTCGGCGTGTTTACATCGCCATCTTCAGGGGGTCGTTGAAGTTTTTTTTAACATAGACCAATATTTATAAAATACATCGTAACAGCCATAGTTATGTATAATAATGTTACAATGTTAATCAGTGTACAATATTTATATAGTGACACTGATTAACATTGTAACATTATTATACATAACTATGGCTGTTACGATGTATTTTATAAATATTGGTCTATGTTAAAAAAAACTCCAACGACCCCCTGAAGATGGCGATGTAAACACGCCGAAATACGTATTGGGGAAAGCTATTAATAAAAGAAACTATTGACATTATATGTCTGTGTGCATTTGTTGGTATAAATTGTTTAATACTGTTGAAGATTCGAGTCTTGTGGGTCGTTGTGTCGCTGGGTTAAGTGGCTACCGACGTTTCGAAACACTGCAGTGCCTTCATCTTCAAGGGATGGAGCCAAAGACACAGTGTCACATCCTAGAAGACCTAAGGACTATGAAGTCCGCTACCAAGAACTTAAACATCGCAAGAGGGAGTCGTTTGGGAATTTGTTATCATGCGTTAAATGTAAATAGCAATGTGTGTGTGGACCTTCAATACATGTGTGTGGACCCTTCAATACATGTGTGTGGACCCTTCAATACATGTGTGTGGGCCCTTCAATACATGTGTGTGGACCCTTCAATACATGTGTGTGGACCCTTCAATACATGTGTGTGGACCCTTCAATACATGTGTGTGGACCCTTCAATACATGTGTGTGGACCCTTCAATACATGTGTGTGTGGACCCTTCAATACATGTGTGTGTGGACCCTTCAATACATGTGTGTGGACCCTTCAATACATGTGTGTGGACCCTTCAATACATGTGTGTGGGCCCTTCAATACATGTGTGTGGACCCTTCAATACATGTGTGTGGACCCTTCAATACATGTGTGTGGACCCTTCAATACATGTGTGTGGACCCTTCAATACATGTGTGTGAACCCTTCAATACATGTGTGTGGACCCTTCAATACATGTGTGTGGACCCTTCAATACATGTGTGTGGACCCTTCAATACATGTGTGTGGACCCTTCAATACATGTGTGTGGACCCTTCAATACATGTGTGTGTGGACCCTTCAATACATGTGTGTGGACCCTTCAATACATGTGTGTGGACCCTTCAATACATGTGTGTGGGCCCTTCAATACATGTGTGTGGACCCTTCAATACATGTGTGTGGACCCTTCAATACATGTGTGTGGACCCTTCAATACATGTGTGTGGACCCTTCAATACATGTGTGTGGACCCTTCAATACATGTGTGTGGACCCTTCAATACATGTGTGTGGACCCTTCAATACATGTGTGTGAACCCTTCAATACATGTGTGTTTTACGTAGATATTACAAAAGTAAGGTAAAGCTGTCCCTCTCCACGTCATAAAGGCACATGGAGGAGTAGAGGTACAGATCCACTCATTCTTAACCTCGGCACTAGATGGAGGTGTGGTCAACATCACGCCCCGGTCGCCTTACCCCCGAGAAGGAATCTTGGTACCCGTTAAATAGGAGGCTGGGTGGGCCTCAGAGCCGGTCTGGACGGTTTGGAGAAAACAACAGACATTACTTTAATAACAACGATGAATTCTGGAATTAACTTGCAGACTGGAACTTAACCATCAGATATATCAATAACAAAAATTCCATGTAACTAATCCTACAGTACATTAATGACCGCTATAAACCGAAAGCTAAATATACACGGCCGCCATATTTATGTTTTACTGCCAAAAAAAAACTAAAATTTGGTCTTGTTCATTACTTTTCAAAGATCTAATATCAGTATTTTGCATAACCCTTTAAACAGGAAAATTAACCTGAATTATATATAAAGATCCAGCTCGTACCGCGCAGTAAACACACTCCGTCTCAGTTATACAAACCAGGCAGTTAATGTTGTACAGTGAAATAATCGCTGTTTGTTCTGAGATCCACACAAAACACATAAATACATTCCGTACCGCGCAGTAAACACACTCCGTCTCAGTTATACAAACCAGTCAGTTAATGTTGTACAGTGAAATAATCGCTGTTTGTTCTGAGATCCACACAAAACACATAAATACAGTCCGTACCGCGCAGTAAACACACTCGTCTCAGTTATACAAACCAATCAGTTCATGCTGTACAGTGAAATAATCGCTGTTTGTTCTGAGATCCACACAAAACACATAAATACGTCCGTACCGTAACACTCGTCTCAGTTATCAAACCAATCGTTCATGCTGTACAGTGAAATAATCGCTGTTTGTTCTGAGATCCACACAAAACACATAAATACAGTCCGTACCGCGCAGTAAACACACTCCGTCTCAGTTATACAAACCAGTCAGTTAATTTTTGTACAGTGAAATAATCGCTGTTTGTTCTGAGATCCACACAAAACACATAAATACAGTCCGTACCGCGCAGTAAACACACTCCGTCTCAGTTATACAAACCAGTCAGTTAATGCTGTACAGTGAAATAATCGCTGTTTGTTCTGAGATCCACACAAAACACATAAATACAGTCCGTACCGCGCAGTAAACACACTCCGTCTCAGTTATACAAACCAGTCAGTTAATGCTGTACAGTGAAATAATCGCTGTTTGTTCTGAGATCCACACAAAACACATAAATACAGTCCGTACCGCGCAGTAAACACACTCCGTCTCAGTTATACAAACCAGTCAGTTAATGCTGTACAGTGAAATAATCGCTGTTTGTTCTGAGATCCACACAAAACACATACATACAGTCCGTACCGCGCAGTAAACACACTCCGTCTCAGTTATACAAACCAGTCAGTTAATGCTGTACAGTGAAATAATCGCTGTTTGTTCTGAGATCCACACAAAACACATAAATACAGTCCGTACCGCGCAGTAAACACACTCCGTCTCAGTTATACAAACCAGTCAGTTAATGCTGTACAGTGAAATAATCGCTGTTTGTTCTGAGATCCACACAAAACACATAAATACAGTCCGTACCGCGCAGTAAACACACTCCGTCTCAGTTATACAAACCAGTCAGTTAATGCTGTACAGTGAAATAATCGCTGTTTGTTCTGAGATCCACACAAAACACATAAATACAGTCAGTACCGCCCAGTAAACACCTCCGTCTCAGTTATACAAACCAGTCAGTTAATGTTGTACAGTGAAATAATCGCTGTTTGTTCTGAGATCCACACAAAACACATACAGTCCGTACCGCGCAGTAAACACACTCCGTCTCAGTTATACAAACCAGTCAGTTAATGCTGTACAGTGAAATAATCGCTGTTTGTTCTGAAATCCACACAAAACACATAAATACAGTCCGTACCGCGCAGTAAACACACTCCGTCTCAGTTATACAAACCAGTCAGTTAATGCTGTACAGTGAAATAATCGCTGTTTGTTCTCAGATCCACACAAAACACATAAATACAGTCCGTACCGCACAGTAAACACACTCCGTCTCAGTTATACAAACCAGTCAGTTAATGCTGTACAGTGAAATAATCGCTGTTTGTTCTGAGATCCACACAAAACACATAAATACAGTCCGTACCGCGCAGTAAACACACTCCGTCTCAGTTATACAAACCAGTCAGTTAATGCTGTACAGTGAAATAATCGCTGTTTGTTCTCAGATCCACACAAAACACATAAATACAGTCCGTACCGCGCAGTAAACACACTCCGTCTCAGTTATACAAACCAGTCAGTTAATGCTGTACAGTGAAATAATCGCTGTTTGTTCTGAGATCCACACAAAACACATAAATACAGTCCGTACCGCGCAGTAAACACACTCCGTCTCAGTTATACAAACCAGTCAGTTAATGCTGTACAGTGAAATAATCGCTGTTTGTTCTGAGATCCACACAAAACACATAAATACAGTCCGTACCGCGCAGTAAACACACTCCGTCTCAGTTATACAAACCAGTCAGTTAATGCTGTACAGTGAAATAATCGCTGTTTGTTCTCAGATCCACACAAAACACATAAATACAGTCCGTACCGCGCAGTAAACACACTCCGTCTCAGTTATACAAACCAGTCAGTTAATGCTGTACAGTGAAATAATCGCTGTTTGTTCTGAGATCCACACAAAACACATAAATACACTGTGTGGGCAAAACGTGGAATTTGTGAATGTTAAACCTAGTGGTACATATGGTAACCACTGGGCTTTATAAAGGCTTAGACTTAAACAGCACGCTAGCCACCTCAGTTCGTGTGGCGACGATATTGGTATTACTGATAGCAGGAAATTATCGTATACAAAACGGGTGGTGGCACCTAGACGACTTATGCTGACAAAAAAAAGTTTAAGAAACATGAGCCAGTTACTTCGCGCGGCAGCGATACACACGTGTATGACAAATAAGCCTGCATTTTCTTGTCAGCAGTCTTCACGAACAGGCAGTATATGCTAACCTTCTTTGTTATGATGTTGGTACGACTGCGCAGAGCAGTGCAGGTAGTTTAGTTTCACATTGTTATTTGTGAAGATGGCATCCTGCACTACAGAACAGGGGATTTTTTTTTTTGTGAGAATGCTCTTAAAATGCGCAAGTTTGGCACAGCAGACAGAAAAAAAAAAAAATAATGACATGTTAATATTTGTCATGCTCCTTCAACAGAGTGTGGAATGAGATAATTTGAAGACAATGGCTCCGTGTTTGATGACTTCAAACGTGTTGTTGAACATAAGCAAACAGCAGGAATTAGGAAACGGTGCAAAGTGTCGAGAAAGCAGTCCAAAGAAGTCAATTTTTCGTGTCTCTCGGCAGTTTGGTAATGGAACAGCACAAATAATTCTCAGGCGGAATTTAAAAATTATTCCTTTTTTTTTTTGTATTGTTTATTGAAGGGCCCCGCATCAGAAGCTACAGACGCACCGCAGCCTTAAGGCTTTTTGTGCAACCCTGTTATGAAGACGATGGTGACGTTTTTTCTGCTTTTCCATTTAATGGAGCACCGGTGGAATTAAATTGACAGGGGAAAACCGAAGTACTCGGGGAAAACACTGTCCCAGTGCCACTTTGTCCACCACAAATCCCACATGGACTAAACCCGGGACTCCGCGGTGAGAGGCCGGCGACTAACCGCCTGAGCCATGGCACGACCTTAAGATGATTCCTTACAAGGTACAGATTTATAGATTCTAAGCGATCGTGACAAATATCACTGAAGATACTTGCGTTTCCACTTTCTGATGCCTGTAAAGTATTATGAACAAAATTAGCTTCACAGATGTGATTCATTTTTATCTGAATCGGACATTTAACAAATAGAAAAATCGAACGTAGGAAAGATAAAATCCAAATCTCCACAAGACACTTTGTTCGCTCTTGGTGTTTTGGACCCACTATTTACACAGCAGACTGAAAACTCTGTACGTTGGGACTTCTGCAGAGAAATTTATTCAGCTTTTACAAGGGACAGGAGTTTCAACTGACTGCTGTCTTAACAATACTTAGCACCGTCGTACACTGCTAACACTGCTCTGAACATTTCTAACACTCATTTCCAATACCGTATCATTCTGAACTCTTTTTTTTAATGGCTTGACAGCCCCTTGGGGGCCTAGGCCGTCTTATTGTCGACGCTTCACGATCACACTTTTTAGACACACCACTCTCGGTAGGACTCCTCTGCACGAGTGATCAGCCCGATGCACAGACTCTACCCTCACACACACAACACTCACAAGAGACAGACATCCATGCCAACAGCGGGATTCGAACCCACAATCCCAGCAAGCGAGCGGCAGCAGACCCACGCCTTAGACCGCGTGGCCACTGGGATCGGCCGTCTGAACTCTTACAGTGGTCAATTTGGGGTAAGGCCGTCTTGGCCATCTCATGTATTATACGGACAAAGCTTAGAAATTTGTGGAGCTTCATAACCACTGTCACTGACATTATTCTTAGTAACTACATTTTGTGAGGCTGTCTCAGCGGTCATGTCTAAACCAATCGTCCTCACAGCATCGCACATCTGAAAAGTTAAGCATGCAGACACCAAGAATACGCGTGACCCCCCCCCCCCCCCCCCCCCCGCAGATGGAAAACGGCCACAAAGCGAACCGTCGTAAGTCGAAAACTGATTTACCATAACTGTAATGTTGTAAATCGAGGTTTCGTTCAACATACCAACTTCAAAACAATAAGAATAGCAATTGTTCACAAATATAAATGAAAATAAAGTACAGTGTGTCCACAAAGTCCCTTCGGGGTTTTGAAAAATTGTGGCGCGCAAACAAATTGAGCTAGCCACATGCAGTTTGCGGCAGATTACAGTGAAACTCCGGAAGTTTTTTTTGCCGCCAACAGATGGCATAAGCGGCCATCTTTACGTTTCTCAAGTCAGTTGTTTGTGAAATGGCGACTGTGCAGGAACGCGCGCGTTGTGTGGGATGGCAGAGACGGTCAAATGTCCTTGGCCTCCACGTTCACCAGACATAACACCACTGGATTTTTTCCTGTGGGGTTATGTCAAGAGCAATGTGTTCCGAACACCAGTTAACGGACTTGATAACCTGAAGACCCGTATCAGGAATGCGATCTCGGCTATTCCAGCGGACATGCTCCACAGAACATGGCAAGAACTCGAATATCGTCTGGACGTTCTCCGTGCTACCAAGGAAGCCCACATGAGGTCCACTGAGGTCAGTAAAAAACTTCCAGAGTTTCACTGTAATCTGCCGCAAACCGCATGTGGCTACTCAATTTGTTTGCGCGCCACTATTTTTCAAAACCCCGAAGGGACTTTTGGACACGCTGTACAGCTCAAATACACAACATGTTTTTATCAATCTTTGGTAAAGTAAAAACAATCACTTAACACAAAAGCAAAGCATATAAAATCGAACAAAATTCAACACATATCGCAAAAAATTTCATTCGCCAGTTCTTACGTCTTCAGGGTTTCATTTAGGAAGAAATTCTGACGGGGAGGAAGATGGGGGGGGGGGGGAGCGCTGGGTCATATGATTGATCAAAATTTGATCTTAGTACAAGAGCAGACAGGCTAGACTGGGGGGTCTCGGTTGAGACTTGCTGACAGTCGACAGTGGATTAGATTTTGGTGAGCTTTTCTGCCTGTTCTAGTCGTAAAAAAAGTTTTGGTCGCTAGTCTGGAGGACATTTTTACTATTCGAGAAGATACAAAACTGGGACAGCGGGGTTCGCAACTCTAGCCGTCGTAAGTCAGGGGCCCACTGTTTTGTACGGATGTTTGGAGGCGAAATGCGTAAGACTTATCATGCACGTGTCGCCACTTTGCTCACGTGGACGACGCACATACTGAATGCTACAAAACAAATCCCAACTGCAATTCTAAATTTGTACTCTGCTTGTTTGAGGAGTTACGTGACATATAAAAGTGTGTTTTATTTTATTTTATTTATTTATTTTATTTATTTATTATTTTTATTTATTTTATTATTTATGTTCATCCGACAAATGTACATTTTATTTTCTATTTTTTTTTCTATGGCTCGACAGCCCTATATAGGCCTGGGCCTCCTCGTTTCGTCGAGGCTTCACGATCACACTCAGACACACCACACTCGGTAGGACTACTCTGGACGAGTGATCAGCCCGTCGCAGAGACCTCTACCTGACAACACACAACACTCACAACAGACAGACATCCATGCCTCCGGTGGGATTCGAACCCACGATCCCAGTAAGCGAGCGGCCAAAGACCCACGCCTTAGACCGCGCGGCCACTGGGATTTTATTTTCTATTATTCAATACATACATTTCATTGAAGATGGCCCAACATGTTTCGAACCTTATATGAGGTTCATCTTCAGGGATATCCGTTTTAAATTACACCAGCCCTTCTTTTTCCAAATGGATGCATTCGTCTTGTGTAATTTGTTTTTGGTGTTTCTATATTGATGAATAAAAAAATATAAAAGAGTGTTTTCCCGATGACGTCACTGGAATTTTTCATTGGCATAATCCTTCCGGTCGCACTATGGCCCTGGGGTCGACTAAGCCTCTAACAGAAATGAGTATCAGGAGTATTTCCTTGGGGGTAAAGGCGGCCGGTGCGTAGGGCTGACAACCTTACCACCTTCATGTGCCGACTGTCTAGAAATCTGGGAGTCTCAAGCTTCTGGAACCCTAAGGGCCTGTAATGAGATTGTTTTTTTTTTTATATTTTCATGAACACCCTGTACAACGTGGTACGTAGAGTAACAAACTGAAGATCGAATTGTGAGATACGCGATTCTTGCTCTCAACTCTGTAGTTTTGCTCGACTTATTAATCAACCGAAATTTCATCCCCTCATTACGCCCTTTTAGTACGAACACCCGCAGATCAGTTACTGGCAGTAATTAGTAAGGAAGACGCTCCTGTCTGTCTGTCTGTCTGTCTTCCTACGACAACTCTAGTGTTACACAGAACCGGTGTCGACAATCATAAATAGGATAAGATTGTATCACAGATCCCCACAACATGAAGGTAATAGAAGAACCTTAACGTAGGGCGAGCCATGTTAATGAGGAGGAGTAAAACGAAATAGCGGCCATGTTCAGAAAGCTGGGCCATTTCCTTGACTCACAAACAGATAAAGAAAAAATTAAAGGGCTTGACAACAAGAATTTTCTATATGAACAGTTACACCAGCAGGAGTGCCAACCATCATGCTCATTCAGTAAATAGGTGCCAACGTACGAGATCAAAACTTTCATAAACGTGAATACACCTAAACTGAAAGGAAGACACTACTTGGAAGACCTAGGCGTAGATGGGAGGATATTAAAATGCATCCTCAGGAAATACGAGCGGAGGCGTGGACTGGGTTGATCTGGCTCAGGATAGAGAAAAGTGGCTGGGCTGTTGTGAAAACGGTAATGAACTTCTGGGTTCCACAAAATGCTACGAATTTCTCGACTAGCTGAGGAACTGTTAGCTTCTCAAGAAGGTCTCTGCTCTGTGGAGTTAGTTAGTTAGTTAGTTAGTTAGTTAGTGTAGGTCTTTTTATATTATCTTCACCGTGCATTCTTTAACAAATCACAAATTACACACCAACAAAATGCACCATATTTTCACTTTTTATTCTTTAACCCCTACATATGTTTCAGCCCTTACAAGGCCATCTTCAGGGGGCTCGTAATCTACATTTACTTTAGACGTTTGTTTTAGGAACTGCGTGCACAGGGCGGGAGATTAACGTTTCACATTCGTGTACAGTTTATCGTCACACGCACTCATATATATAACTTCAATTCGGGTGCAACTCTTAATGTCTGACTGTGAGAAAATAAATTTATGGTGTCTGAGAGCAAATTGCCAAGTTTTGGAGCTGAAATAGATGCAAGGAGACAACAGAAAAACTACATACCGTGGACTTGGTAGCGGTACGTGTCAACATCACATTCTTCTGGGATGTGACTGCGTGTATTTTGATAGGTAGGCACCGACGTTTCAGATGAGCCTTCCGCCTCCTTTATGGTCTTCGGTGGCAACAGGCTTCTCCGAAACTACGATGTGTATCAATTCGCAGTGATTACTCTTCGCATGGCATTGTTAAGGTCATTGAATATTAGCTGTGCATTATGTATGGAGGAAACAAAAAATACATACAAATATTTGGTTAGAAAACCAGGTTGTAATAAATAACTGGAAAGATTGAGACGAAGAATGGAATATAATGTTAGAAGGGGCGTTAAAGGATTTAGTTTTGAGGATGCGAAGGTAATTAAGGCTGGGATTGTGATTCAGTTGCCTAACAAGTAGACCTACACCAACTCACAAATTGCACACCAACAAAATGCACCATATTTTCACTTTTTATTCTTTAACTCCTACACATGTTTCAGCCTTTACAAGGCCATCTTCAGGGGGCTCGTAATTTACATTTACTTTACATCCAATATTTATGTCTGCTATTATGTTATATATCACATGTAGTCAAGTTTCATTATCATTTATAGATTACAGTTATTTACAGTTTCTGTATTTAAATATATAAAACACAGAATATAAAATCCTTAAAACAAGCCAATGCTACAAGATACATCCTACAAAAACCATATAGCTTCATTTTATCATTTTATTACGAAAAATTGACGATCCTCATTTAAGGATTTTATATTCTGTGTTTTATATATTTAAATACAGAAATTGTAAATAACTGTAATATATAAATGATAATGAAACTTGACTACATGTGATATGTAACATAATAGCAGACATAAATATTGGATGTAAAGTAAATGTAAGTTTTAAAACTTTCGCGGCGACATGATTCAATACAGTCTTCTCGGGCGCACAGCTTTGCCTGAGGATGGGGACGGAGCTAGTCCCCGAAACGTTGTATTTAAACGAATTGACGCGGCTGTGCGCCCGAGAAAACTATATTAAAGTAAATGTAGATTACGAGCCCCCTGAAGATGGCCTTGTAAAGGCTGAAACATGTGTAGGGGTTAAAGAATAAAAAGTGAAAATATGGTGCATTTTGTTGGTGTGTAATTTGTGAGTTGGTGTAGGTCTACTTGTTAGGCAATTGAATCACAATCCCAGCCTTAATTACCTTCGCATCCTCAAAACTAAATCCTTTAACGCCCCTTCTAACATTACATTCCATTCTTCGTCTCAATCTTTCCAGTTATTTATTACAACCTGGTTTTCTAACCAATATTTGTATGTATTTTTGTTTCCTCCATACATAATGCACAGCTAATTTCAATGACCTTAACAATGCCATGCGAAGAGTAATCACTGCGAATTGATAAATACGTAGTTTCGAAAGTCTGTTGCACCGAAGGCCCATAAGGAGGCGGAGGCTCGTCTGAAAACGTCGGTGTCTCACATATAAAATACACCGGTCACATCCAGAAGAATGTGATGTTGACACGTACCGCTACCAAGTCCACGGTATGTAGTTTTTCTGTTGTCTCCTTGCATCTATTTCAGCTCCAAAACTTGGCAATTTGCTCTCAGACACCATAAATTTATTTTCTCACAGTCAGACATCAAGAGTTGCACCCGAATTGAAGTTATATATATGAGTGCGTGTGACGATAAACTGTACACGAATGTGAAACGTTAATCTCCCGCCCTGTACACGCAGTTCCTAAAACAAACGTCTAAAGTAAATGTAGATTACGAGCCCCTGAAGATGGCCTTGTAAAGGCTGAAACATATGTAGGGGTTAAAGAACAAAAAGTGAAAATATGGTGCATTTCGTTGGTGTGTAATTTGTGAGTTAGTGTAGGTCTACTTGTTAGGCAATTGGATCACAATCCCAGCCTTAATTACCTTCGCATCCTCAAAACTAAATCCTTTAACGCCCCTTCTAACATTACATTCCATTCTTCGTCTCAATCTATCCAGTTATTTATTACAACCTGGTTTTCTAACCAGTCGTAGGTTTCACACTCAAAATTTTCCAAAAATCTTGGAGCTACCTCAATTTTCTAGGCACCAGAATGGTGACATGAAGCAAGTTTAATACTGAGGGCCCACAAATTTTAGGCGTAACCGTACAAAATTTAGTCACCAGGGCGACTTGGCGTCCGGGATTTGTGCACCCCTATTCGAAAATACTGGACGGATTTCTGAGAAAATTAAAATCACGGTCACCCACCACCACACGCCATGAAATACACAGCATACAGGGACGGGATCCAAATTGGATCAAGGAAGAACAGATGTTTGTACACAAAGATTTAATTACAATGCAAACATGCATAATTTTTAACTATTTTAACAAACTCTACTACAGTATACCAACATTATTATGTTACATTGATGTATGCTACTGTAGCCAAAACCTGTAATATTCTGCACTATTAATAGCACAACGTGTGTACGCCTATTGTGACCTATTGTATTGCAGTACGTTTTATACTAACTTTGGTGTCAGTTCCCTGAAGATGGCGAGATAATAACGCCGAAACACGTAGCAGCTGTATAAAAGATATTACGAATAAAATATAGAATAGTGCATATGTTGGTGTTACGTAAGTTTCTCAATACTACAGGGTGTACAGGACATGTTGGGCAAATTTAATCTAGATTTAGTCCACAATAATCCCTAGGCAAAGGCAAAAATGTAAGGGAAGTTCCCCTATGCAAGTCATGAAAGCATATGGGGGAGTGGAGAAATATCTCCACTCATTCGTAACGTCGGCACTAAATGGAGGTGAGTGAATAGCTTCACGTTCGTCCCGTAGCCGGTCTGGTCGCTTTGCACGAAAGACCAATTTCTTGCCCTGTCTGATATCGAACCAAGATATCTCTGTTGTCCAGGTCACAGTCCCGTCCAGCGTTTGTCAACCTGTGGTTCGCTCAATGTGCGACACGCAACAATTATTTGCATGATGATTTGCATGATGATTTCACAGCTCTTATGCTTATCTTCTTTTCGTTAAACCACTACAGCGACCCCTAGTTCTTTATGTTACATTATGTTGTTACACCTATCCTTAGTGGCGAGACAAAGCTAATTGCTTAATCTGGGAGGAGGCGCAAAAATGCCAAGAAACGCTGGTCTAGTCACTACACTGACTGAGCTACCCCGTCTCCCCATAATAATCCCCTAGGCCTATTTATATTAATTCAAACTAAACGCCGCAAATGGCTAAACGTGAGAAATTTGTATATGGCATAAATATCTAATTATTACCGATAATTTGAAAAAAAAAATTCAAGTATAAATACACTCGAACCCGGTTATAACGACATCGCCTTAGCGACACCTCGTCTATAACGTCAGATATTCTGTGGTACCAATTAATTCCTCACTGTTAACCATAACATTATACTACTCGGTTATAACAACACTCGTTTATAACGACACAGTATATTCAGTCCCTTTCATGACGTTATAACCGAGTTGGACTGTATTTCACTCTTTAGCTTTTAACTATAACTTTAAGTCGGCTACAAAATAATATAACAACCCTTTAAAGACGAAGCGTAAACTGTTTCATTTAAAGACCCAGTTCGTACCGCGCAGTAAACACTTTTGATCTCGGTTAAAAACAAATCAATTTATGTTATAGTAAGGCAAAAGTCGCTGTTTGTTCTGATATAAATACAAACACATAAATACAGTGTGGGCAGAACGTAGAATTGTTGAATGTTAAACATGGTGGTACATATATTAACCATTAGGCTTGAAAAGGTTGGTGCGACGTTCAAACGAATAGAAATTGGAAATCATGTAGAAACATTTCCACTCTGGCGCCGGGGACTGTGTGTCGTGTGCCTACACAATTACACGTCCCCTGTAGTGTCACGTTACAACAGCCGGCCTTACAGGTGATAAGGTCTAACGAGGTCCTTTACGTGATAAATGAAGATTTCATGTAACCAGTTCGTATTACGATACAGCTGCAACTAAGTACAGTACATAATAAAATGACCGCTATATCTTGAGAGCTGGGTGGAGACCGACACAAAAAGAAATATCCAAAGGAAATAAATCATGACTACATCGATTTTATACCCTGAGTCCTTCCGGTCGGCACATTTCTTTCGTCAGTGAGCCTTAATGGCCTCTTTGTCATAGCCACGCCTCCCCCATCACTGCGGGACTCAAATGTTGTTCCACATTTGACTAATTACAAACAATCACTCTCGTTCATTAGCTGCTGCTGGAATTCCTTACCTATCTTGAACACCGTACATACACTACACACATCTTCCATATAACAAACACGTCCGTTTATACAGGGTGTATCTAAAATCCTCGGACAAATTTCAGGAGTTCCCCACACCACAACAAAGGAAAAAGTTCATAACAATACATGTTCTAAAACACTTAGTTTTTTAGGTACAGCCAATCACGGGTTGACCTCAATCCTTTAGACCAGATGGTTCCCAAACTTTTTCGGTCCACCACCCCTCGGTTCCATATACACACCCACAGTGCCCCCCTACCTTTTTTAAAAAAACATAAATGCGTTTTGTTTCCACTTTTATTTTATATTTAAAAAATCGTTTAAATAAAATTATAAGAGTTAAACTTTAATGTTTTATGTGTTAATTAATAAATTAAAATTTATTATATTTTTTATGATTAACAGTAATTCATCTAGCAATAGTTTATTAAAATAATATGAGCTTGAATAAGATTCATAAATTAAAATACTAAGAAATTTAGTTCATTTTTTATTTTTAACACAAAAATTACTTTATTTGAATTTTATTATAAAAATAAATGCACTACTTGTCTACTAGCGCCCCCCTGTGATAATAACAGCGCTCCCTTCCACCTCTCGTACCTATTAGCGCCCACCTCGGTAATCCCACCGCCCCCCAGGATGCGGTACCGCCCACTTTGGGAACCACTGCTTTAGACCATGGGTCTCCAACCCGCGGCCCGCCAGGTTGTACTATGCGAGCCCCGGCCACATTTGTACGTTATCTACATACTATAAACATTACACAATAATTTAGGCAGTTAGATACACCACGTATTGTTATTTTTCCACGTGCGGTCCGCAAACCAGCCGACAATAACGGGTGTGGCCCTTTGCCATGAAGTGTTTGGACACCCATTCTTCAGATCCAGCTCCAACTGAAAATGAAGAGACACTTCACCAGATCACTTCATCAGACGTGTCCAAGCGTGCGTTGATTTTAAGGTGGAGGACATTTTGTGCATTTGTTGTGAATTGTGACTTGGTAAACGATTATTACACTGGGAACGGCTATTGTAAATGTGCTATGTCGGGCCGTGCCATGGCTGGCACCGCGGAGGCCCGGGATCGATCCCGGGTCGCTCTATGTGGGATTTGTGGTGGACAGAGTGGCACTGGGGCAGGTTTCTCCCCGAGTACTTCGGTTTTCCCCTGTCAATTTCATTCCACCGGTGCTCCATTACTTGAAAAAGTGGAAAAAGAAAAAACTGATCTTCGTCACAGGGTTACACAATAAGCCTTAAGGCTGCGGTGCGTCCGTAGCTTCTGCTGCGGGGCTCTTCTCCACAAAAAAAATGTATTAAGTCAGTTTAGGTAAAATATTACATAGTTAAGGTGCTTATAGTTCAATGTAAGCTTTAAATTAAACTCAAAAATCACTCATTTCCAGACATATGTTTGTATGAACTCCGTTCCTTTATTTATGTGAAGAACTCACTCGAAGTTTGTCCAAGAATTTTACACACACCCTGTATTCCGTGTCATAGGAATGCGGGAGACTAACGCTGCTGCAGAGAGAGACTTCTAACGCTATACGTAGTAGGCCTCATAACACAATATTATCCGTTACACTGTATAACAAAAATAGCCCAACTTTGTGTTTTCTTATGGGGCGCGTAACCCTCCTGCTTTTAAATTAAATTAAATTGCAATTAAATTAAATTAAAGCAAGAAGTATACCTCCTTCTTTCTTCTCACGACACCGCCGTATTTAATCGCGTGTTACAACAGTCTCACAGGACATACTTCATTGTCTCTGCGACATTCGTGCACTCACATATGAACCGCAACAACATACAATAAGCTCATATTAATACCAAAAATTTACTCTAAAATTTGTGCCTTCAAGTTTCTTACAACATTTCAGAAAAAAAAAATGTTTCAAAAAAGACAAAGTACAGGTAAACTTGTCTCTGTATAAGTCATGAAAGCGTTTGAGAGAATGGAAGTACAGGTCCACTCTTTCTCAACATTGGCGTTAACTGTAAGTGGAGGTGAGTGGCCAGCTTAGCGTTTCGGCCGCTTTACCCCGGTATCCACTGAGTAGGATGATGGGTAGGTATCAGACCTGATGTTTTGGGGAAGAGCGAAATCTTTACACCTGTCGGGAATCGAAAGAGGACCCAATATTATAACTAGCGCACACATTACCTTCACCTTAAACTCACACAGTAGTAAAACAGCAGCTACGTGAGCAGGACAAGGATCCTTTCTTCGTCTTGACCTTCCTCCGTACAGACTGGGTGCCTAAGACCGACCCGATGTTCAGAACTTACATTTGTATCAATCTGCCTGAGGTTTTCTTGTACCTTCTTTCCCTCCTGCGCCATCTATTTAATCTTGGAGATCCTGTGTACTCGAAGTCTGTCTACATGTTGCATTTAATTTCACTGGTAATTAATTTTAATAATTGGAAGACCCAGGCGTAGATGGGAGGATAATATTAAAATGGATCTTCAAGAAGTGGGATAGGGGGCATGGACTGGATTGATATGGCTCAGGATAGGGACAGGTGGCGGGCTGTTGTGAGTGCGGTAATGAACTTTCGGGTTCCATAAAACGCGGGGAATTTCTTGACTAGCTGAGGACCTGTTAGCTTCTCAAGAAGGACTCTGCTCCATGGAGTTAGTTAGTTAGTTAGCTAGTATCAACTAATTAATTCCGGAACCTGGATAGCTCAGTTAGTATAGTGACGGGTATTATCTGGACGAGTAAATCATCACAGTTCGATTCCCGGTAGGGCAACAAATTTTTCCGTTTTCCAAAGCCTGTAGATTGACTCTGGGCCCCATGGAGTCTGTCATTCAAAAAGGAGCAGGGGTCCTTAACCGGGAGTAAAGCAGCCGTGGCGTAAAGCTGGCCACCACCTCCATCCAGTGACCACTTTAAGAGTACGTGGACCTATACCATACACCCACATATGCTTTCGATTCATGGTGCTTAATTAAGCTCAGAGTACAAGATTATCTTTGCCTATGTGTAGTCTGTGGCTCGACAGAGCAATTAAATACATGACAGCTCGTTATAGTCAGGCATCCACTATAATCCCAGAACCTCAAATCAAACATTTATTTTTACAAAGAAGAATTAGTGTACAAAAAACGGTACAATACGTGTCTGTGATCCCAAAATTAATTTTAAATGCTTTATCCGAATCTTTGACACGAAGATCTTTCAAAAAATAATTCTATATAGCGTTCATTGTATTGTACCTGCAATAAAAGAATAAGAATACGAGAAGAAGAAGAAGAAGAAGAATTGTCATATTTAACAACGCTATTAATTGCTAAGCCGATCCAGGCGGCCGCGCGGTCTAAGGCGTGGGTCTACGGCCGCTCGCTTGCTGGGATTACGGGTTCGAATCCCGCCAAAGGCATGGATGTTTGTCTCTTGTGAGTGTTGTGTGTTGTCAGGTAGAGGTCTCTGCGACGGGCTGATCACTCGTCCAGAGGAGTCCTACCGAGTGTGGAGTGTCTGAGTGTGATCGTGAAACCTCGACAATGAGGAGGCCTAGGCACCCAAGGGCTGTCGAGCCATTGGGGAAAAAAATTGCTAATGCTGAAGGTAGATGAATGAATGGAGGAAAAATACTGACAGGGAAAAACTGGAAGTACTTGAAAAAGAAATCTGCCCCATCAACGGAAACACAAATAACAGATTCGCCGTATTCGCGTTTCCAGTAAACGTATCCACTTTCAAAAAGATACGAGACACTAACATAAGAGGCCCCATGAAAATTTCGAAGATCAAATCATGAAAACAAACCCAGGAGTCAAACATGGGAAAAGTCTACAGCGAGTAACCCGTAGTTGCGGTACAGTTTGTGTAACGTGTCTTCCTGTATGCCATAGCTGACAGCAGAAGGCAATATGAATAAAGCAGGCTGCAGATAGCTGCACAAGTACATTTGAAAGTCAAATGACGTTCAGTGGGCTTGAATGCGCGGCTCCTTTCCTGTTCTAAGTGACGAAAATACCATTTCATACATTTTTTGGAATGTCAGTGTCGTAGATCCTATAGAGAGGGTACTGCATGGCTGTAAGCTATGTAGGTCTAATGTCAGTGACGTAGATCCTATAGAGAGGACACTGTGTGGCTGTAAGCTATGTAGGTCTAATGTCAGTGACGTAATCCTATATAGAGGACCTGTGTGGCTGTAAGCTATGTAGGTCTAATGTCAGTAACGTAGATCCTATAGAGAGGGCACTGTGTGGCTGTAAGCTATGTAGGTCTAATGTCAGTGACGTCGATCCTATAGAGAGGGCACTGTGTGGCTGTAAGCTATGTAGGTCTAATGTCAGTGACGTAATCCTATAGAGAGGGCACTGTGTGGCTGTAAGCTATGTAGGTCTAATGTCAGTGACGTAGATCCTATAGAGAGGACACTTTGTGGCTGTAAGCTATGTAGGTCTAATGTCAGTGACGTAGATCCTATAGAGAGGACACTGTGTGGCTGTAAGCTATGTAGGTCTAATGTCAGTGACGTAGATCCTATAGAGAGGGCACTGTGTGGCTGTAAGCTATGTAGGTCTAATGTCAGTGACGTAGATCCTATAGAGAGGACACTGTGTGGCTGTAAGCTATGTAGGTCTAATGTCAGTGACGTAATCCTATAGAGAGGGCACTGTGTGGCTGTAAGCTATGTAGGTCTAATGTCAGTGACGTAATCCTATAGAGAGGGCACTGTGTGGCTGTAAGCTATGTAGGTCTAATGTCAGTGACGTAGATCCTATAGAGAGGACACTGTGTGGCTGTAAGCTATGTAGGTCTAATGTCAGTGACGTAATCCTATAGAGAGGGCACTGTGTGGCTGTAAGCTATGTAGGTCTAGTGTCAGTGACGTAGATCCTATAGAGAGGACACTGTGTGGCTGTAAGCTATGTAGGTCTAATGTCAGTGACGTAATCCTATAGAGAGGGCACTGTGTGGCTGTAAGCTATGTAGGTCTAGTGTCAGTGACGTAATCCTATAGAGAGGGCACTGTGTGGCTGTAAGCTATGTAGGTCTAATGTCAGTGACGTAGATCCTATAGAGAGGACACTTTGTGGCTGTAAGCTATGTAGGTCTAATGTCAGTGACGTAGATCCTATAGAGAGGACACTGTGTGGCTGTAAGCTATGTAGGTCTAATGTCAGTGACGTAGATCCTATAGAGAGGACACTGTGTGGCTGTAAGCTATGTAGGTCTAATGTCAGTGACGTAATCCTATATAGAGGACACTGTGTGGCTGTAAGCTATGTAGATCTAATTCGCCCATCATCATCATATGTGTACATATATACAGGGCATACACAAAAGAATGGTGCGGTATCAAAGGGATTATGTTGAATATAAGCACCATTCTTTTGTGTATGCCCTGTATATAACTTATATATATTAATACGATTAAGGTTTGTTTGTGACATCATAAAGGTAGAGCAATCCCATTACAGGCCTGGACAGGCCCTTAGGATTCCAGGAGGTTGAGGCTCCCAGATTTCAAGACAATCGGCACATGAAAGTGGTAAGGTTGTCAGCCCTACGTACCGGCCACCTTTACCCCCCTCCCCCAGAAAATATTCCTGGTACTTATTTCTGTTAGAGGCTGAGTCGACCCCAGGGCCATAGTGCGGCCGGAAGGTTTATGTCAATGAAAAATTCCAATGAAACCATCGGGCATAGAACCCGCGACCTTCCGGCTTGTAGCGCAGTGCCTCAACCAACTGCGCCACCGCGTGCCCCCATGATAATGACAGGGCAAAACCGATGTACTTGGAGAAAAACCTGTACCAGTGCCGTTTTATCCACCATAAATCCCACACGAATTGGCCTGGGTTCGAACCCGGGCATACGCTGTGAGAAGCCGGCGGTTAACCGCCCGAGCCATGGGACGGCCACCTGTGTCGTACACGTGGAAAATTAGGCGCCAGTAAATTTTCTTAAAACATCTGATTTCTAAAAAAAAAAATTAAATATCTGTATGCTATAAATATTGTGGGGGGGGGGGGAACTTTGACTGCAGAGTTACATCTCAAATAACCGCAATGAATGATCCTATAAAGTTAGCGGAAGTAAGGGGAGACGGGGATCGCAGAAAATCTAGAAGACGCTCGAGTCGCAAAGGAGAACATTCCGAGCCGTAAAGAATAGCCTGCCTCGCGCGAGCTCATGCGTCCATTAACGGAACGCACCCTCCGTCAAGAGGAAGGCGAGATTTTGACGGATAGCTGACATGAAATATGGCGAAAGCAAGCTCGAATGCACACAATAAATGGCGATTCCAGGACAAAATAAAGGCAGAGACAGAGGGTAATCTCTCAGAGATAAAAAGTAACTCAAAGAAAAGAAGAAACAATGAGAAGCTTGTGAGAAATGGTCGGACACAGTTTTAAGAGATAAAAGACAAAAGGGGTTGAAAGAAAGGGGAAGCGTGTTCCGTGTGTTACGTCACTTGCAAGTTGCGCGCGCAGTTCCTCGGTATGACGTAACTGAAGTGCCTCGAGTCGTCGGACGTTGAAATTGACAGCAGAAGTTATTACGGCCAAAGCAGAACACGGAACGCGAATGTTCGTCGTATCTAGCCACATGCCGGCGTATCACGAGACAAGCGTTTTAAATATAGTCCAGCCCAAACTGACGGTCCTTGCTTCTTGCACTCTTTCTTGCGTTCTCAAATCCTCCTGTCATCCTATTCGGCGCGATACAGCCAGTGAAGTTGAAAAAAAAAACACTGTTTCATAAATGAGGTAAGTGTGAAGTTTTCCCTGGCCACGCAAAGAAGGCAACAGGGAGAGTAGAGGTATAGCTCCACTCATTCTTAACCTAAGCACTTGACGGAGGTGTGTGGTCAACTCTAAGTCCCAGCCGCTTTAAGCGCGGGAAATGAGACCGGTACCAATCGAATAGAAGGCTGGGTAGGCCCAGAGCATGTCTGGGTGTTTTGGACAAGAGAAAATCTCTTGCTCCTATAGGGTTTCGAACCCATGACTGTCCAGCGTGTAGCGTAATCGCTATACCGACTACTCCGACTCAAATTACATAAATGGAGGAACGGAAACATTGCGGGCTAGTAGACGGAAAGGCAGGAAAGAATGCGGGTGACTGCGCATGCTCAGTAGAAAGAGATGTGGTCACGTGCTCGTTGGCCAATCAGCGGTACTTGGCTGAAGCATCTGCTTACGTACGGAAGCCCTGTAAGTATCGGAATTGATGCTGGAACAGTATCTCTCATCTTCAGAGCAAATCGTTTCCCTTACCCGAATTCATTCTTGTCTTTTATCATAGCAATGGCAATACTAAGGACGTGTTATCTGCTCAGGAAGGATTCTCCTCCATGCAGTTAGTTGGTTAGTTGTTGATTAGTTGGGTGGTTGGTTAGTTAGCTGCAATATTGAAATTCCCACGATCTAATCCTTCGAAATCCTTAAAAGTCACCCACGCACTCTAAGCGGGTTTACTGTTTGTTTCTCTCGTGACAGATCGTCGTCAACGGCAAGACGTCTCAGATGGGGGCTGTCCCCCTCCGCGCCGCACGCAGAACGCACATCGTGTTGCTTGCCATTGTTCTGCGGGAACATGAAATATTTGTGCGGGGGGCGTCTCTAGTCATCGAGGATATAATGAAACATTTAGGGACAAAAGTCTCCACGTTTCGTGTACACGACACGTGGAGACGGCAAGGACAGGCGAGGGACAGGCTTCACGTGCATGTTACCAGTGTATCGCCGACAGCAGAAGCTGTAAGTACATGAACTTCGATTTTCGGGATTTCGACGTTTCGTTACCAACCGTTCTAATACCATTGTTTCGACGTTTAATTATTGGTTTCCGATTAATCCGTCTGGCTAGTCGCCTTCACCTTCTCACCCGCTCTTTCACAGATCACTCTCGGCCCAGTCAATTGTTACCTTTCATTAACTGAGGTCACTTGTTGTCGTGCTTTATGTAATAAGACTTTCCTTCACTTGGATATGGCAGCTAAAACCAACAAATGCACAAAGAAAATATATTATAAACATAATATACCTCCTATGTCGACCTCGGTGGACTAGTGGTTAGCGTGCTCGCCACTGGACCCAAGGTTCGCGGGTTCGATCCCGACGAGGCCATGGATTTTTAAGGGTGATAAAAATCCGGAGCACCACTTCCTTCGGTCCCATGTCGTAGATTTACGGCATGTAAAAGAACCTTACGAGCATGAATAGAAATGTTTCGTAAGCAAAATTCAAAGTGGTCATTTCTCACCCAAGTCTCCTGACTGCCTGCAGATGGCTCTGGCGGTCACGAATGCGCACGACCCAGTAACCTCGGAAAGAGGAGGCCTGAGCCCATATGTTGAGCCATGGTTATTATGTTTCCATCCTCAGGGAAGCGCGTTACAAAGGATGGATAAGTATTACAAAAGTTTGTTAACCAATGCAGAGATGTAAAATATTAAGTTTTAAAAATATTTTAAATCGTCCTACTAAAATTTGTCACCGTAAAAGAGAAACAACTGTGTTCCAGGCAACGTATAAACAGAACAGCCCAATGTATAAATTTCACAGCGTTCCAAGTGTGCAAGTATAAACGAAAGCGACTGCGTAACAAGCAACCAAGCGTGATGTTCTTCTGTTCTCGGACGAATCGATAGGAATCCATAATTATTAACACTGTGCCAGTATGAAGAAATAAAGACGCGGGATCCAGTACTTTCAAACGGAACTGAACTGAATCCAACTTGCTGGTCGCCGTGGTCGCAGACGCGCAAGGCCTCTGGTCGCCGTGCGCACCATTCGTACTTCAGGGATGTTCCTACATGCTAATTACAAAGCGCTTTCCAGATTGCCACAACCGATTACCTTCGATGCTCAAATCACGAAAAATTAACAAATTCTACACTAGAGTGTGTGTGTGAACAGGTTACTGCGTCCGAAATGTTTCGGCCACATAATCTATAGAGCAGTGACCACATTACTTGCTAGTTCAAATTTGAGGCTTTTACAGTGGTGTGGTTAGGGGTTCCGTTCGCGACACATAGACACACTTATCTGGGTTCTATCTTTTTGAACCCTGAAGACATCAAAGAACTAGGTCCAAGGGCGATCTGGACCTTTATTATAAGGAAAGGTCTTCTGACTTAGATTTGGTTAAGGGGCACAAAGGGCCTGTAAGGCCTACGTGCATCGGGACCATAAAGGGCCCGACCCATACTTCTATTCTATTCTATTCTAGGGGTTCCGTTCTCTGGAATATGACACCGTGTCACTTGGTAATCGGTTTCCGGTGTTTCGAAGGACTGTAGTGCCTTCATCTTCAAGGGTATAGAGTTCCGATAACCTATTACTCAATTACGCAGTGTCATATACATCCAGCCTTGTTTTACGCTCTAGTTACGTTCCTGAAAAAAAGTGGGCGTAAATCAAAAAGGGGTAAATAAAAAATATTCCAACAGAAATAAGCTGTTAGCGTAATAGAACCCAGCCAGCCAAAGGGCGTTAAACAAAAAATGAGAGGATGTAAATTAAGAAGTGGTGTAAAATCGCAAGGGGTGTTAAAAAGGCTTAAAACAAACGGGCGTAAAACAAGGGCTGCGTGTACCAGAACAAAGAAATCCTCTGCTTCAGCGATGAGCAAAATATGAGGTATACCTCACCACTCAACGCGATACACTGCATACGCTCACTAGGACGAGATCTATACATACGATCGACAAAGATCCATACAGTTGTAAACAACTGCTGTACCTGGAACGGATTGTTCTTAATACTTTTAGTACTATTAATGTTACAACATTGTAAATTTGTGGTTGTTAATTTTATGTATTTTTAGAATTTCAATGTTTAATATTTAATCACTTCTGTAAAGGCGACAAAATAACTATATTGGTGTGTTGGGCCTACATTCCTTTGTATCGAACGGCCCCCTGATGATGGCACCTCGGCGTTGAAACATGTAGGGGTTTTTTTATAATAGCTCATGAATGTTTTTTTAATTAGTGCACGAGTTGGTTGATGTAATGAATGTAAGAAACGCACGGTGTGAGTGACATAAAATTTGCATGCAAAAAAGTAATATATTGTACAAAGACCGCGCAGTTGACAAGTGTAGGTATGTATGTATGGTATGTATGTAAGGTATGTATGTAAGGTATGTATGTAAGGTATGTATGTAAGGTATGTATGTAAGGTATGTATTAGTTATGTATATGTAAGGTATGTATGTAAGGTATGTATGTAAGTATGTATGTATGTAGGGTATGTATGTAAGGTATGTATGTAAGGTATGTATGAGTATTAGGTATGTATGTAAGGTTGATGTATTTGTAAGGTATGTATGTATAGGTATGTATGTAAGGTATGTATGTAAGGTATGTATGTAAGGTATGTATGTAAGGTATGTATGTAAAGGTATGTATGTAAGGTATGTATGTAAGGTATGTATGTAGGTATGTATGTAGATGGTATATGTATGTAAGGTATGTATGTAAGGTATGTATGTAAGGTATGTATGTAAGGTATGTATGTAAGGTATGTATGTAAGGTATATGTATTGTATTAGGTGATGTAAGGTTGTAGTAAGGTATGTATGTAGGTATGTATGTAAGGTATGTATGTGTATTAGAGGTATGTATGTAAGGTATGTATGTAAGGTATGTATGTAAGGTATGTATGTTATTATGGTATGTATGTAAGGTATGTATGTAAGGTATGTATTAGTATGTATTAGGTATGTATGTAAGGTATGTATGTAAGGTATGTATGTAGGTATGTATGTAGGTATGTATGTAGTATGTATGTAAGGTATGTATGTAAGGTATGTATGTAGTGTATAGGTATGTATGTATAGGTATGTATGTAGGTATGTATGTAAGGTATGTATGTAAGGTATGTATGTAAGGTATGTATGTAAGGTATGTATGTAAGGTATGTATGTAAGGTATGTATGTAAGGTATGTATGTAAGGTATGTATGTAAGGTATGTATGTAAGGTATGTATGTAAGGTATGTATGTAAGGTATGTATGTAAGGTATGTATGTAAGGTATGTATGTAAGGTATGTATGTAAGGTATGTATGTAAGGTATGTATGTAAGGTATGTATGTAAGGTATGTATGTAAGGTATGTATGTAAGGGTGTATGTAAGGTATGTATGTAAGGTATGTATGTAAGGTATGTATGTAAGGTATGTATGTAAGGTATGTATGTAAGGTATGTATGTAAGGTATGTATGTAAGGTATGTTTGTATGTATGTAAGGTATGTATGTAAGGTATGTATGTAAGTGTTAGTTGTATGTAAGGTATGTATGTAAGGTATGTATGTAAGGTATGTATGTAAGGTATGTATGTAAGGTATGTATGTAAGGTATGTATGTAAGGTATGTATGTAAGGTATGTATGTAAGGTATGTATGTAAGGTATGTATGTAAGGTATGTATGTAAGGTATGTATGTAAGGTATGTATGTAAGGTAGTATGTAAGGTATGTATGTAAGGTATGTATGTAAGTATGTATGTAAGGTATGTATGTAAGGTAGTAATGTATGTAAGGTAGTATGTAAGGTATGTATGTAAGGTATGTATGTAAGGTATGTATGTAAGGTATGTATGTAAGGTATGTATGTAAGGTATGTATGTAAGGTATGTATGTAAGGTATGTATGAAAGGTATGTATGTAGGTATGTATGTAAGGTATGTATGTAAGGTATGTATGTAAGGTATGTATGTAAGGTATGTATCCGCACATGACAAAAAGTGGAAAAATTATAGGGACAAAAGGGTACAAAGGGCAGATGACAGGAATTAATGTGTATTGAAAATATCGCTTGAATGTACTTTATTCTATAATCACCGTGAATTTTTCAGAATTATTGTTAAGTCACCAACTGAATGCAATATTTATTTTAATATAAAAATATAATATAATAATTTATAATAATAATAATTTTTATATTTAATGAATTATATTTTAAGAAACCATATAGTGTTTTTTTAAAATAAAATAAATAGTGCATTCAGTTGGTGACTTAACAATAATCACTTGAATGATTTAGTAGTTATATAACACGATATTTAGAGCATAAAACTGAACGTAGCTGACGTGTTATTAGTTACATCCAGGGGTCATGTTTATTAAAACCCAATAATAACAATAATTAATATTGCCATTACTATATTAATGCCAATCCCAGTGGCAGCGCGGTCTAAGGCGTGGATCTACGGCCGCTCGCTTACTGGGATTGTGGGTTCGATTCCCGTCTAGGGCATGAGATGTCTGTCTCTTGTGAGTGTTGTGTGTTGTCAGGTAGAGGTCTCTGCGACGGGCTGGTCACTCGTCCAGAGGAGTCCTACCGAGTGTGGTGTGTCTAAAGTGTGATCGTGAAGCATCGAAAAATGAGGCGGCCTAGGCCCCCGAGGGGCTGTCGAGCTATTAAAAAAAAATTACTATATTAATGATTTTCAGGCTAGTCACTCAAATAAGCCCACAGGAAGAGAAATTGTGCGTCTTAGGAGAAGGGAAATATTGTGAATAGTCGAAGGGCGTATGCCTTCAAAGTTTCCATACAAGACCACATCAAATCAACTTCGGTTTTAGAAATAACCTGTCTCGTCGTATAATGCGACTGAAATTATTGTTTTTTGACCTTGTTATGTAGCCACAATATGGGTGGTAACCGGGAAGGTAAAAAAGGGGGGGGGGGGAAGCCGGGCATTATAATTAGGAGCTTTAACAATCGGTTTGGGCACTCCCAAGCAAACAGTTGCAAAGACAAAAAGACGAATGGTCCAGTACAAATTGCTACTTCGGATGTGGCATGCTGTTACTAAGTACAATGGGTAGCCAAACCACTGGAGATGCCTAAGAGGTCGCGCCGTCTACTTGAAAGCGTTCCCATACTAATATTTTTATCTACAATTATTCTTCCGATAGTCTATTGTCATGGCACATACTTTCAGTCCTTTGGGACCCTGAAAATTTCCCACCACCCGCACATACACACACATTTATATGCATAAATATTCAACCGACACATATCGTTCGTAGCATGGAAATTCGTCCACAGACTAAAAAATATAGAGTTGTCCCTGTACACGACGTGATGGCGTAGGAGGCGTAGACATATAGCTCCACTTATTCTTAAACTAGACATTAGACGGAGGTTAGCGGTCAGCCTCACGTCCCAGCCGTCTAACTCCCACGTAAAGAGCCCCAACTATCCACTGAACAGTAGACTGAGTGGGCCCCTATAGCCGGTCTGAAGGTTTTGGTGAAGAGATAAATGCGCTGCTCCGCAAGGGAATCGAACTGTCACCCCTCGGTTATCCAGCCCGTAACCTAGTCGCCATATCGAGTGAGCTATTCCGGTTTCCGCATTAACAGTGAGACACAGTTACTCTGACAGTAACAGAACAAACCAATACGCGCAGACTCAAGCCCCTACAACGAAACCCTGTCAGTCGCACTCCCCTCCCCATCTCCTGGGGCCACGGATTTGGGTCCCATCCCCCTTGCTGCGAACAAGACTCTTGAATAACGCTTAAGAGCAGAGAACGTGGGAACTTAGTGCAGACCTACAGGGGGAAAGACAGCTTGTTTTAAATCCCGCCTGGAATTTCTGCATTCAGCCCTTATAGCTCGCTTTCCATATTACACACAGCGACAGAGCTCTACGTTGCCCCTAAGAATGTCTGTCGCACGTGATACGTGGCACACCAGCTAAGAATGTCTGTCGCACGTGATACGTGGCACACCAGCTAAGACTGTCTGTCGCACGTGATATGTGGCACACCAGCTAAGACTGACTATCGCACGTGATACGTGGCACACCAGCTAAGACTGTCTGTCGCACGTGATACGTGGCACACCAGCTAAGAATGTCTGTCGCACGTGATACGTGGCACACCAGCTAAGACTGACTATCGCACGTGATACGTGGCACACCAGCTAAGAATGTCTGTCGCACGTGATACGTGGCACACCAGCTAAGACTGACTATCGCACGTGATATGTGGCACACCAGCTAAGACTGACTATCGCACGTGATACGTGGCACACCAGCTAAGACTGTCTGTCGCACGTGATACGTGGCACACCAGCCGGACTGCAATCGAGCTCCTTTGGCAGTTCATTTCATTCATTCTGTAGTCTGTCTTACGACATGTCCGTAGCCTCTTCCAAAGCGAGTTCTCCACAGGGTGCGATCTAGTGCTTCCACTTTCAATTTCCAGTATCCTCTCTTTTCCTTACGGTCATCCAGTAGCTGCTTACGTCTTCTCCCTCGTCTTCCCGTCATTTCTATCCTTTTGGCAGTTCACGCCACCGCAATGAGGCTTATTTTTATGTAAGGTCAGACCTAAGTGATGACGTCACACAAAACAATCAGGAGAAGAGGTGGAGACACTGTGATGGTTGTAGCTACTGGTAGAGGTAGCTTACTGACATTTCGTTGTACTTATTAAGGCCCAACAGGCTACGCTACATGGAGCGAGGTTAAGAGGTGCCGGGCAACAGACTCAAATGGAGATGCTTCAAGAATGCCGTATGATCCTAATGGAACGAAATGTTCTACTACTACTACTACTACTACTACTACTACTACTACTACTAGGTTGCGCACTACAAAGTATCTGATGTCAGCAGGCACAGAACCATATGCATTATTCTGTAACATTATGTACAAATACGGGCTGGACGGTCCGGGGATCGAATCCCGGTTGAGGCGAGATATTCAGCACCCGTTCAGATCGGCCCTGGGGCCCACCCAGCCTCCTGTACAATGTGCACCGGGTCTCTTTCTCGGGGGTAAAGCGGCCGGGGCGTGGAGTTGACCACCCACCACTATCTAGGGCCGAGGTTAAAGAAAGAGTAGAGCTATACCTCTACTCCCCTTTGGGCCTTCATGGCCTGTTATAGGGTGAACTTTACCTTTATCTACACTTGGTTCAAGTAATAAATGTGTTTCTGTATTTATTTTATCTACTATGCCACCACAGTACATAATTCCTTTCACAATAATAATTTTATAAATCCTGGCCGGTTTTTAAGCCACGATTTTAGAAGAAACTATCTGCATCCCGATTTCCATATCAGAATTTAAAATACGCCGAAACACGTGGCTTAAATTTGTAGGATGTAACAAAATATGCCGCTTCTATCTTCAGCGATTTGTCGCTTCTTCCACCCTGGAGGTCAAGGCACCAGGCTGCACAAAAATCAGTGATATCAAAGTATATCTACCAGACTACACGGTGTCACATACCAGAAGACAAACATCTACGTCAATATTCATACCTGTGAGCAAGACAAACATATCTGCCACACCTTATATCAAACACTGTTCTCACTTTCGAAGTACAACTTTATTCTGCCGGTAAATGTACCCGAATATTAAATTTTCTTTCCTACATCAAAATTGTAACGACCATTTCAGATGCACTCCGGACGCTAAACCCACTTCTGTTCTGTATCTCACATCAAATGTCATACTGCAGCAGAACTGCAACTAATATTCATGTTTCATTACAATGTTTTACATTTTCTCACCAGAATTTCAAAGTCTACACACCACATGAGGGCCGGGATAGCTCAGTCGGTATAGCGACTCGCTACGAGCTGGACGGTCCGGGGATCGAATCCCGGTGAGGGCGAGATTTTCCGCACCCGTCCAGACTGGCCGTGGGGCCCACCCAGCCTCCTGTACAAAGGGTACCGGGTGTCTTTCCCGGTGGTAAAGCGGCCGGGGCGTGGAGTTGACCACCCACCCTCATCTAGTGCCGAGGTTAAAGAATGAGTAGAGCTATACCTCTACTCCCCCTCTGGGCCTTCGTGGCCTGTTCTAGGGAGCACTTTACCTTCTACACACCACATTGTTTCCATAACTTTCCCGTCACTTTTAAACACCATGTCCATATTAAAACAGGACTAAGTCCACTTCCTTCCCCTTCCTGTGAACACCGTGCCCGTAATAACGCCGGGAGATGTCCATTTCTTCCCCACAACACTCTGTTTCCACTACGGTTCGCTCACGGTCCGATCACGGTGAGGGAAAATATTCTTTGCCCGTACCTTGCCTTGACCGTGACCGTCAGTGTGGACACTGCTACTGAGACACAGTGACGGATATGACTGTAACGTGACTGTCTGTGCAGTGTCAATCGGACCCACATCTAAACTGGGCTCCAAAATCGGTCTGAAAGCCTCACAGACAGAAGAATATTGTTGCCGTCAAGAACAGTGCCTCTATTTGGATATTAATATTAACACTAATTGATTCATTCATTCTGTAGTCTGTCTTACGACAGGTCCGTAGCCTCTTCCAAAGCGAGTTCTCCACAGAGTGCGATCTAGTGCTTCCTCTTTCAATTTCCAGTATCTTTTCTTTTCCTTAAGGTCATCCAGTAGCTGCTTACGTCTTCTCCCTCGTCGTCCCGTCATTTCTATCCTTCCTTCTAACTTTCCTTCAATCACGTGTTTCAGAAGGCAGTTTCTACGCAAGATGTGACCAATCCAGTTAGCCTTTCTTCTTTTTATTGTATGTAGTATATTCCTCTCCTCCTTGACTCTGTGTAATACTTCTTCATTTCTCACACGATCGGTCCAACTGATCTTCTCCATTCTTCTCCAGCACCACATTTCAAAACTTTCCAGATACTTCTGATCTACTTTCCGAAGTGTCCACGTTTCAGCACCATATAAAGCTATGCTCCAAATGTAGCACTTTACTAGTTTCTTCCTTAAATTTAATTCCAGTTTGCTGGTGAAAAGATTTTTCTTCTTGTTGAATGCTGTTTTTGCCATGGCAATTCTGGATTTAATTTCACGTGTACACCTTGCATCACTTGTTATCATGCTACCCAAATAATTGAAATATTCCACATTCTCCAATTGTTTTTGATCTATCATAATTTTCATTGGGGATGGTTGCCTTGAGATTTTCATTACTTTAGTTTTTCCCACATTCATTTCCATTCCATAGCGTCTTCCAATTTCAATTAGTCTATCAATCATGCCCTGTAGCACCTTTTCTTCCCTAGCCAGTAGCACAAGGTCATCTGCATATTTCACAGTGCGAATTACTTGTCCTCCTATTTTGAAGTCTCCAAACCCTTCAAGAGCTTCCTTGGTAAGGTACTCGCTGTATAAGTTGAACAGAATCGGTGACAAGCAGCAACCTTGTCTAACTCCTCTTCCAATCTTCACACTTCTTGTCTCCCCTTGGTCCAGTCGTATTTTGACACTCTGTTCCATGTACAATTTGCTGATCAATCTTCTTTCGCGCCAGTCTATCCCAATTCCTTTTAGGATTTGCATTAATTTGGTCCAGTTGACACGGTCAAATGCCTTCTGCCAGTCTATGAAGCAAGCACACAATTCCTCATCTATGACCAAGGTTCGTTCTGATATTATTCTCAGCATCCCAATTGCATCCCTAGTTCCTTTTCCTCTTCTAAATCCAAACTGATCTTCTCCAAGTGCATCTTCAATTTTCCTCTCAATCCTTCTTCTAAGTATCCTCGCTACTATCTTTGCTGCATGAGCGATGATGCTGATTGTGCGATGGTCGCTGCATTTTGTAGCTTTGGGCTTCTTCTTTAAGGCAATCATTGTAACTTCAATAAAATCTCTGGGCCATTCTCCAGTTACATACATGCTGTTGATCTAATACTAATACTAATACTAATATTAATATTAATATTAATACTAATATTAATATTAATATTAATACTAAAACCGTAATTTAATCGGAAGTTCCTCTCTGTCTCTCTCTCCCTCTCCATATAACCCTATTTTTTTATTTTTTGTATGGCTCGACAGCCCTATATGGGCCTGGGCCTCCTCGTTTCGTCGACGTTTCATGGTCACACACACTCAGACACACCACACTCGGTAGGACTCCTCTGGACGAGTGATCAGCCCGTCACAGAGACCTCTACCTGACAACACACAACACTCACAAGAGACAGACATCCATGCCTCCGGTGGGATTCGAACCCACGATCCTAGTAAGCGAGCGGCCGTAGACCGCACGGCCACTGGGATCGGCCATATAACCCTACATACGACAATAATTACAATGTATGAACAAACAGCAGTCCAAGTACCACCACCAGCAAGCAATCTCACATCGTGGCGTACCAAAATCTTCACGACGCTCGAATGCTTGTAACATACCTAGCACCCACGCCCTTAATATGGATATGGGCAAAAACTACTTTTTCGAGAACACTAGCACTGCAGTTTGATCAGCAGGTCTATAAATGGCGTGTGTCGGGTTGATACACACATTTTACACCAAGGTTGAACCAAAGAGTTATGTTTTAACACACGCAGCTGTGTATTTACGGTCACTTGGAAAGACCCGGTGAGCTGCAATTTATATACGAAGTTGCTTCAGTCTTGCCGATCGCGTCTTGTCAATGACAGTGATCCCCATTTAGTACATCTTACGTAACTCGGGCACGTCACTTTTCGTCCATGTTTAATCCCCTACCCTTCGGGAGGAAAAAGGTCATATCTGTTTTCGTCCACTGCTCATAACTCGTGAATGAGCAGAAGACATTTGCAGAAGACATTTGTTTCGCGTGACAGAGGATTGTTTGAAATAAAAAAGGTAAAGCAATCCCATTACAGGCCTGGACAGACCCTTAGGTTTGCAGGAGGTTGAGGCTCACAGATTTGAAGACAATCGGCACATGAAGTTGGTAAGGTTGTCAGCCCTACGCACCGGCCGCCTTTACCCCCCCAGGAAATATTCCTGGTACTCATTTCTGTTAGAGGCTGAGTCGACCCCAGGGCCATAGTGCGGCCGAAACGATTATGTCAATGACACCATCGGGACACCCGCGACGTTCCGGTTTGTAGCGTAGTGCCTGAACCAACTGCGCCACCGCGTGCCCCCCTTGTTTGAAATAAAGTTGACCTAATTTAATGAGAAATCCTTTAGTAAAACAAAGTACTAAAATAATATAACATTTTTTAGCAAGCAATGTAGCCTTAGTTTAAATAAATTCTTAAACAAGTATAATTACAACAAGAACTAAAATATACAGTCGGGCTCCATTCATTTATCGTTTTCACTTAAGCAGTGATCTGGTGGCCCCTGACAGGAGATTGAACTAATTGTGTTATGGAGTTCAGCTAGGGACGTCATTTAGTAAACATCGATCAGTGATCGGCTGTACACCGTGCGTTCGCCGTAGAGACGTTTTTAAAAAATAACGACTGCGATACCAACGCAACAAATATTCTGACGACATTTTAACATCGGGAGACACGGAACGGTTCCTGATCGCAGCACTTTCAAGAACTGTGTACAGAAGTTTCGAACCACGGCTTCTGCAACAAATAAAAAGCCTAAAGGCAGAATCAGAACTGTGCGGACACCGGAAAACATTGAAAGAACACTAGCCGCTATCGGTCGTAGCCCCAAACCATCAGCACGCAGACATTCAGCTGCCCTCAACATATCGAGCAGATCGCTCTGACGATAATACATTCTGCTTTACTTTGTCGCCCTTACCAATTACACGTTGTGCAAGAACTGTCAGACCGTGAGTTTGCTTGAAGAAGTGCATTTTGTGAGCAATTTGTTACCTTAGTGAGCGAACATTCAGATGTTATTCGTCAGGTGGTAATGTCCAGTGGCGTACTGGCCAGGGTGTCAGCTTGCCCGATGGCAAGTGGGCCCCCTTAAACATTAGACAATATGTTAAAAATGTTAATGACCTTTTAGTAGCTTGAAAATATAATAGAAGTTCCAATATTATTACTGTATGCAACTAAAATTTACGTTGTATTACTATTTTGATAAAACATTTTTAATAAAATCCACCATTTATTTAAAATTAAAAAAATAATTTAAAAATTCAATTATAACAATCTGTATTTACATTTAGTATCTACTGTATACTGCCAGTAATATGTACAATATATGTACACTGTAATTACTAAAAAATATACATTTATTTCGCAAAAATTTTAATTGTACCTTTTCTCCATTTGTGTATTTTTTGAAAATTTTATTTATTTCTTATAAAAATTAAATTATAGCCTTATAGTTGTGGGTGGGCCCCCTTTGTCTCCTGGCAACCAATATTTTTAGACCCAGTCCGCCACTGGTAATGTCAGATGAAGCTCACTTTCAACTGCCTGGTTGTGTGAATAAACAAAACAGGAGTGCAGCTAATCCGAATGAACTGCATGTGAAACCACTTCACAGTCAGAGGAACAGTACGGTCTGGGATATTAGCGTTCGGAATCATTGGTCCTTATATTTTCGAGGATGAAACTAGCAATGCGGTTACTGTGACATCTAACCGGTATGTGCTTATGGTGAATGAGTTCTTGCTTCCAGAGTTACGCCGTCGTAATATAGACATTGCCACCTTCTGGTTCCAACAAGATGTGCCAACAGCGCTTACTGCTCGGCAGTCGATGAACACCTTAAGAACTGTGTTTGAACGTCGCATAATCTCCCGCTATGGCGACATTTCTTGGCCAGCCCGTTCGGCAGATCTGTCGGCTTGTGATTTATTTTAGTGGGACTACTTGTAAAGCAAAGTTTTGTAAGTACGTCCGGCAGACTTACATAACCTCAAACAGAGAATTCCTGATGACATCAATGTCATCTCACCGGCCATGTTACTTTGCGTAATGTAAAGTGTTTTGAACTGAGTCCATCAGTGCATCAGACTTGATGGGCGACATCTGACAGGTGTTACGTTTAAGAAGTAACTCTGTTATAATGTTCCGAAATAATGGAAGACATCTTTCATTTCATATTACTTTGAATAACATTTATTATAATGTGGTCGAGTACTGTATCTTTCAAAATGATCAATGAACTCTGCCTTCTTTTAACGAAATTATTAATTAAGCATAATTACATCAGGCGCTTAATTATTCGTTTTATCACAGTTTGATCACACTTCTATTACATGTCAATTTTTGTATCTGTAACGAAGTTTAGAAACAAATTCTAACCTAGAAATTTCTCCTCTTTCATATTTCAAAATTAAATCTTCTACGAATCCCTTAGCAACATGGCTTCTATGAGTTAGTCACGGTAGCAGGCAAATTAACAATTCATAATTCCACGTGAATCATGTTTCGATATTCCGTTAACTTAATTATAAATCAACTGATGTCGGGGTGACGATGGTAAAAGTATGTCAATAAATGTGAGTGAGAAGACTGACAGGCGTTCGTTGTCAACTTCACACTACAGCTAACAAAGTATCCAGTTAGTTAAATGTTACGAGATAGCAGTGATCTCGTTGGCGTCCAGACCGGGATATGAAGTGGTGACGTCAGAACACCGACGATACAGTGTATGAACAAGTGAAGGGCCAGCTGATCCTCTTACCTATCTGCATATCGCTCTAAGAATAAGACAAAGACAGCTACAAACTGTGAGCGGAGACGGTCAGAGCAGGGATCAGTTAGAAACAGTAATCGAACTTGATTGGCTGAATAGAAAAAGTAAGTAACATGTTAATAGAAATTATTTGGCTAAACATGTTGGTGGATAGGGGTGAAAACAAAGGTTACGTCATTCAAGCTGACCAAGTATGATTTGGCAACCGCATACCTGGACACCTCGGTATTGTTTTCATTGACGGGGATATTTTATTCCATGGCGCAACAGCCCCTTGGGGGCCTAGGCCGCCTCATTGTCGAGGCTTCACGATCACACTCAGACACACCACACTCGGTAGGACTCCTCTGGACGAGTGATCAGCTCGTCGCAGAGACCTCTACCTAACAACACACAACACTCACAACAGACAGACATCGAACCCACAATCCCAGCAAGCGAACGACCGCAGACCCACGCCTTAGACCGCGCGGCCACTGGGATCGGCGTTCTTCACAATAGCCGTGAACGAAAACGGATATGATTTTGAAGCCTTCGAGTGACCTTGGACGAAAACTGACATCCCCGGGTGTACACTATTCCCAGTTCGCAGCTGAAACAAAAGGGTCAATCTGGAAACAAACAGTGATATTGTTTTTAGAATTCCCTCACAAAAGGACTTTACATTACATAAGTCTGAATACAGGTTTTCAGGTCTTCACGCCGGTTATTGTTCTAACGATAATCACCTTTTGGGTTTTTTAACGTCGTGTGAAGGTGAATGTAAAGTCCACGCCATGAAGGCGTATAGGGTGAAGAGGGTATAGCTCCACTCATTTTTAACGTCAGTAGTACATGGAGGTGAGTGTCTAGTTTCATGTGCCGGCCGCTTTACCGCAAGGAAATAACCGCCTCTGATCATGAATGGCAAGGTGTTTCGGCCCCAGAAATAGTCAGGATGTTTTTCGAAAAGAGAAACATCTCTTGCCCTAACATGAAATCGAACCCCTGACAGTCTAACCCATAGTGTAATCACTACACTGCCTAAGCCATCTCGCTACACCATGCAGTGACTCGGACTCTTGACCCGTGAAGATGGGACCGATACGTTGTCCCGAAACGTCGGTAAACAATTACACATGACGCCGCGTAATATCCCAGAAGACGCAGATTTCAGTGACTAAATGTTCCGAGATTTTGTATGAAAGTACTGCTACCATCTTCAGGGTTACTTAAATGTTTCAGGTGTAGGCTGAGAATACGGACTGACACAATTCTCAATTCCCACTCTCTCGCGATAGTACGTCTCCCCTCATCCCACTTGCCTTACTGGCTTAACTCAGTCAAACCTTCCAACATAACCGACTATTTACTTTAACCCCACAATTTCATCAATCACCTGAGCCACTTCAGTCGCCCTAAAGATGGAGACAGGATGTTCCCCGAAACGTTGGCATATTTAATCACTACACTGAGTAAAGGCATTAGACACGACCATAATTTCAACAATTCTGACGTGAATAACGAAAGGCAAGACTGACTGCCCCAACACACAATAACGAAATGCAAGACTGACTGCCCCAACACACAATAACGAAATGCAAGACTGACTGCCCCAACACACAATAACGAAATGCAAGACTGACTGCCCCAACACACAATAACGAAATGCAAGACTGACTGCCCCAAGACACAATAACGAAATGCAAGACTGACTGCCCCAACACACAATAACGAAATGCAAGACTGACTGCCCCAACACACAATAACGAAATGCAAGACTGACTGCCCCAACACACAATAACGAAATGCAAGACTGACTGCCCCAACACACAATAACGAAATGCAAGACTGACTGCCCCAACACACAATAACGAAATGCAAGACTGACTGCCCCAACACACAATAACGAAATGCAAGACTGACTGCCCCAACACACAATAACGAAATGCAAGACTGACTGCCCAACACACAATAACGAAATGCAAGACTGACTGCCCAACACACAATAACGAAATGCAAGACTGACTGCCCCAACACACATAACGAAATGCAAGACTGACTGCCCCAACACACAATAACGAAATGCAAGACTGACTGCCCCAACACACAATAACGAAATGCAAGACTGACTGCCCCAACACACAATAACGAAATGCAAGACTGACTGCCCCAACACACAATAACGAAATGCAAGACTGACTGCCCCAACACAATAACGAAATGCAAGACTGACTGCCCCAACACACAATAACGAAATGCAAGACTGACTGCCCCAACACACAATAACGAAATGCAAGACTGACTGCCCCAACACACAATAACGAAATGCAAAACTGACTGTCCAAATACACAATATCTGCGTGACTCACAAAACAACAATCAAGACCATTTTCCGGATTGAAAATGATCTCCCTCCTTGCTACTCCCCCCCCCCCCCCAGACCTCCCTGTGATGCCTATCCTACATCCTCACAGTCTGCGTCGAAGGGTAGGGCGTAGTATCAAGAGCATCCAACTAGTCGCCCTCATGTTACGCCTAGATCAAGAATGACTGGCGTTAAACCGCCACGACCTCCTATGGTGTGGCGCTAACTGTTCCATGAATTGAATCCCAACCGTCAAACACTTGCGCTATCACTTTTCTGACGTAACTACAGTCGTCGACTGAAGAAAAAAACGTTGTCCTTGAGAGCGTGGGTAGGGTCCCTTATCTCGCTACAAACTTACTGAAGAAATACAAAGACAGCGCCAAAGACATAGGCTTCCATCACACCACATCACTTTCCAACTGTCGCCATTTCTTAGGTGTTCACTTTATAACACGACTAAAATGAAATTTACGCACAGCTGTAACCAGACAGAACACAACAGAGAATAACATCATTAGCCCGCATGCACAAGACACGACTGCACTTCAGCTCAATGTATTTTTAGCTGGAATACATCGGTTACTGGCCACAAACATCTTAAAGGCCTCACTTCCCACTGCACCAGCACGTCCAAGGTCAAAGCTGTCCTCTTGAGTCGAAAAGATTTCTTGGTTCGTTATAAGTAATTGGACACTGTAGCCTTCTTAAGCGTGCTGGACTCTTCGCTTAGTAAATCACTGATTCGCTTTGTTCGCTAGCAATAGTGCTACATCCTGCCCTTTCATTATGCGGCCTCGCACAGTACGATATCCCGCTTTGAACCCAAAAAATCGATCGCCTGTGTTATGTTATATGACACGCAAGTAGCTTTAATGGACTTTCTATCACTAACGTTTCTGTAGGGAAGTTTTATTGATTGGTAGCACTGCGGTAGAGTACAGTGTAACAATGTTCTTCCCCCTCCATAAAAACTGTCAATTTGTTTGCCTCTCAACAGCTTTGTAAAGAAACAGAAACACAAAACGTGGCGAATCTTCCACTCTTTTTCATTCATCTGATGAGAGATAAAAGTTTTAGATTCAGATTTGTTATAGAACTGAAATTAGGCGTATTACGGCCAATCGCCAGATTTATGGATGAGTTATTTCTTAATCTGTTATTGTTAAGTATTTGAAGACTAAGAAATAACCTGAATTAGATATAAAGACTCAGCTCGTACCGCGCAGTAAACACACTCCATCTGAGTTATACAAACCAGTCAGTTAATGTTGTACAGTGAAATAATCGCTGTTTGTTCTGAGATCCACACAAAACACATAAATACAGTCCGTACCGCGCAGTAAACACACTCCGTCTCAGTTATACAAACCAGTCAGTTAATGCTGTACAGTGAAATAATCGCTGTTTGTTCTGAGATCCACACAAAACACATAAATACAGTCCGTACCGCGCAGTAAACACACTCCGTCTCAGTTATACAAACCAGTCAGTTAATGTTGTACAGTGAAATAATCGCTGTTTGTTCTGAGATCCACACAAAACACATAAATACAGTCCGTACCGCGCAGTAAACACACTCCGTCTCAGTTATACAAACCAGTCAGTTATAATTGTTGATACACCAGTGAAAATATATACGCTGTTTGTTCTGAATCCCAACCACAAAACACATAAATACAGTCCGTACCGCGCAGTAAACACACTCCGTCTCAGTTATACAAACCAGTCAGTTAATGTTGTACAGTGAAATAATCGCTGTTTGTTCTGAGATCCACACAAAACACATAAATACAGTCCGTACCGCGCAGTAAACACACTCCGTCTCAGTTATACAAACCAGTCAGTTAATGCTTGTACAGTGAAATAATCGCTGTTTGTTCTGAGATCCACACAAAACACATAAATACAGTCCGTACCGCGCAGTAAACACACTCCGTCTCAGTTATACAAACCAGTCAGTTAATGCTGTACAGTGAAATAATCGCTGTTTGTTCTGAGATCCACACAAAACACATAAATACAGTCCGTACCGCGCAGTAAACACACTCCGTCTCAGTTATACAAACCAGTCAGTTAATGTTGTACAGTGAAATAATCGCTGTTTGTTCTGAGATCCACACAAAACACATAAATACAGTCCGTACCGCGCAGTAAACACACTCTCTCAGTTACTACAAACCAGTCAGTTAATGCTGTACAGTGAAATAATCGCTGTTTGTTCTGAGATCCACACAAAACACATAAATACAGTCCGTACCGCGCAGTAAACACACTCCTCAGTTACACAAACCAGTCAGTTAATGCTGTACAGTGAAATAATCGCTGTTTGTTCTGAGATCCACACAAAACACATTAATACAGTCCGTACCGCGCAGTAAACACACTCCGTCTCAGTTATACAAACCAGTCAGTTAATGCTGTACAGTGAAATAATCGCTGTTTGTTCTGAGATCCACACAAAACACATAAATACAGTCCGTACCGCGCAGTAAACACACTCCGTCTCAGTTATACAAACCAGTCAGTTAATGTTGTACAGTGAAATAATCGCTGTTTGTTCTGAGATCCACACAAAACACATTAATACAGTCCGTACCGCGCAGTAAACACACTCCGTCTCAGTTATACAAACCATCAGTTAATGTTGTACAGTGAAATAATCGCTGTTTGTTCTGAGATCCACACAAAACACATTAATACACTGTGTGGGCAGAACGTAGGATTGTTGAATGTTAACCCTGGTGGTTCATATAGTAACCACTGGGTTTTATAAAGGGTTAATTAAATACTGTCATTATTTCACATTATATTCACTGTGCATTTTGTCTTTAAGTAATAGCTTTATTTTTACCAACTAATAAATAAATAGTCGAAACATATGCAGGGGTGTAAAAAAATACGACACAATTGTAGTGCATGTGTTGGTAAAAATAAAGCTATTACTGTGATTATTTGTTTATATCATTTTAAGTAAATTAGTTGTTACTCTTTTTTTATTCCACTCGTTTTCGGCCCTGGTTTTGATGTCTTCTTTCTTATTTATATTTCTTATTTATATTGTGTCTTTATGTCTTGTTTGTTTGTTTGTTTGTGTCCTTCTAGAAGTGCTGGCCATTACGCTGCTAGAAATGAAGTGAAATGAATTACAATCAACGAGCTGAGTGCATCCGTCTGTCCGTTCCGAACAATTAACTATTTGTCAGTGGCAGCGGACTGTTCAGCGCGGCACTGAGCGCAGTACTGAACCACTTCCAGCCACATTCTATTCTCACCATTTACCTCCTGTCGATCTAGTGAAATCCTCTGAACAAAGAAGACATTTGAGATCACTGCTTTTGGAAAATAATGTTTAGACGAATCTACGTGTCCTCAATCCATTCAAGTTTCGCTGCCCCACGTTCAATGTACAAAACAAAAGCCCTCTTACACCAATTTGTAACTTCATTTGCTAAAGTAACACAAAGCTTAAAATAATCGCAGGAGAATTTACTTTAAATGACACGGAAATTTTTCCGAAATTCGATCCTCCACAGATTTAAAACTCTACATAGTTCGTAGTTTCCACAGCAACAGCGCTACAATCGAGAGTGACGGGAACTGCCCATTGATTGTAGTGTTGTTGCTATGATACGGGGAAAACATAACTGTCTGGGGCAAAGATGGAAATATGGATGCACATACCAGTAATACGAACGCCACGCGCAGAAGCAAAAGAAACACGCCTTCGAGTAGAAACACGGAGGATAGGTCTTGACGAAAAGGAACACTGCGATGGCCCGATAGTTCATCCTAAAACTCTTTAATAAAAGTCTATATATTTCAGCTAAATATCAGGTTGCATGGGATAGTGACAGATGGCGCATATAGCTAATGGGTGGCGCAAATACCCTTAAAACTAGACGCAGCAGTTAAACAACGAAAGTAAAGGGACTCTTGCGACATGTTGTATAATGAAACAAGTTGTCCGTTACCGACAGCCATAACTCATGAGAAAATAGAAACAGGAGGTTCAAATTGTACCAGTAGTTTTAGGATGACTACGATGTCTGGCACGCCAAATACCATCTAAATCTCTCCAAGGGATCTGGGTTGGACAATCAGGTTCATGCCCCATGGAATGGTGGGTTAACATTTAAGTTAAACAAAGCAGGTTAAGATGTAGCTCAGTGAACACGTCTCGCTCCAGATATTGCAATAAAGTCTATAATGTTTACTGTCACGGAATAATGGGACAAAATTGTGTTTATAACTGTAACAATTTCCCGACTTGTGTGCTACGCTATGATATTATGGGAGATGGGAAATTGGGTTCCGGGTGCTGAAGGTAAAGTTCTCCCTAGAACAGGCCATGAAGGCCCAGAGGCGGAGTAGAGGTATGGCTCTACTCTTTCTTTAACCTCGGCGCTGGGTGGTCAATGCCACGCCCCGGCCTCTTTACCCCCGGGAATGACCCGGTACCCATTGTACAGGAGGCTGGGTAGGCCCCAGGGTCGGCCTGAACGACTGCGGAAAATCTCGCCCCCACCGGGATTCGATCCCCGGACCGTCCAGCCCGTAGCGAGTCGCTATACCGACTGAGCTATCCCGGCCCTTCCGGGTGCTGAATGAAACTAAAATTTGCAACACAACTCTTCAATAATCATGGTCGAAACTGACCGGAAGTCAATGGAACGACGTTCCGGTTGAGAAAAAAATAACCCCCCCCCCCCCCCCGGTTGAAACAACGGCGCTAAATTAAACCTTCATAGAAGACTTTTCCCTTAATGTCCCGGTCGTTATTAAAATTTCCAATTCGAGCGCTGTTCGAAATTTGGCGATTATTGTCACACCGCGTAAAACAAACTCGCGTAAACCGAGGGAATAACGTTTCTAACCTAATATCACGCTTATGTATGCTGCGTTGCCATTTCGTTGCGAGCTGATGCCCGAGGCACAGCGGTTTATCTGCCTCCACAAGACAAGCAAAGACAGGTCAGGCTCGTCTAGTGTCTAGCTGTTAGTATCAGGTTCCTCGATATTTGATAGCTGCGGGACTTCTTTCACAACCAGCGACCTTCTTTGTGTTGCGGCCAGCCTGGAAAAAAAAATCGCGTCTCCGCTTTCCTTTTTCCGAAAGCCCATAGAAAAGAACGGTCGTTAGTAGAAGTGGCCTGTCTGCTGTAACGGCGACACTTCGACTACGTACGTATTTTCATTTCACAATACAACACAGTGAACTGAATTCCACTTGAGCAGGAATATTCATTTTACGAATACCCTACGACGTACTCGATGCCTGTACGGATTCAGATGTTCGTGATTCCGATGTTCGTGACGGTTCTCTCGGTCTGCATCACGAACATCGAGATGCTGCTGTAGTTGTTTACTGTACTAATCGATAATATCGATTGCTCGACAGCTGAAATATTCATTTAGCCATAAAGCTGCATGACACCACGCTGCGAAAGCCGACAGAAACCGTACGTGCCTTATGAAGATCACTGTTTACTGAGACGTGACACCGTGCAGTCTGGTACTTAGGCACCAAAGTATCGGAGAAACCCACTGCCTCCATCTTCAGGGTAGTAAATTGTTTGACTGGTAATGAGTGATCAATGCAGTCGTTGATGTTTGGGTGTCCCAGTCTATCGGGTCCAAGGACCGTGTCCGGGGTCCTACGTCTGTTTACAGCCCTGAATAGGAACATGCAACAAGGGTTGACCATTATGGACGCCGAACTGATAATAATAATGGTGGGAGGGGCGGACTGACTGCGGTTTATACCTGTCGGGGCGCACAGTGCTGGGCAGGGTAAAGTATCGTAGAGTAAAGTACTGACTGCTCTATGGGATACCAAACGTTGAGACTTATATGCCATTTGTTATGGAAACTTTGCAATACGTGGAGGATACTTAACATATATATACCTTAAGATTAAGATAAATAAAATTAATATAGGATAGGCACAGGTGGCGGGCTTTTGTAAGTGCGGTAATGAACCTTCGGGTTCCATAAAACGCAGGGGATTTCTTGACTAGCTGACGACCTGTTAGCTTCTCAAGAAGGACTTACTTCATGGAGTTAGTTATAATATTAACTGTTCTGTTGAGGCCGTGCCATGGCTCAGGCGGTTTGTCGCCGGCCTCTCACCGCGGAGGCCCGAGTTCAATCCCGGGTCAGTCCATGTGAGATTTGTGGTGGACAAAGTGGCAGTGGGACAGGTTTTTCTCCGAGTTGTCGGTCTTCCCCTGTCAATTTAATTCCACTGGTGCTCCATTAATTGTAAAACTTGGTAAATAACTGCTCATCTTCATCACAGGGGTTGCACAAGAAGCCTTAAGGCTGCGGTGCGTCCGTAGCATCTGCTGCGGGGCCCTTCACCACGCAAAAAAAACTGTTCTGTTGCAGGGCATAAAACTTATTTTCTAATCCTTAGAAAATAAACTACCTGGAGGGTAGGGTACCTGAGGGTACCTGAGAATGAGGGGTTGAGTAGAATATTTGGACCTAAAATTAAGAAATAACAGGACACTGCATAATACACAATTAACAGATACACAGTCTGCACTGTCCGCCTTTTTGGTGCCATTACATAAATGGAAATGAGACGGATGAAACGAAAAATGCGTATAAAATTTAAGCTGGAAGATTTGAAGGGTAGGAATTTATTTGTACACAATACTCAGTCCAACAAAATGCACTGTATTGCTTCCAGATGTTTTATATTAAAATAAATATATTTGTGATCAATCCTACATGTTTCGATCCCTCAGGAGATCATCATCAGTTATTCATATCGAAAGATGTAGGATCGATTAACAAGATATTGTAATATAAAACACCTGGGAACAATACATTGATTATCGACAGTGCACTGTACGAACAGTATGACATTCTTTGTACACCTGTACATAATCAGTTCCACTTGTCACAAGCTTCACAATGGCTGCGAAATGAAACAACCAATCACAATAAAGAGTTGGGGCAGCCTTCGTCAGGAGCCTTCTGCTGCTGTTGGGCACTCGGGCGACAACATTCTGTTCCGAGCAGACACAGAAGTGGACTGTTTTGACATCTGTTTAGCTAAGCAATGGAATATGAGCGGTATAAAAAAATGCTGAAAATTTGGCGACACGAGTTCGGATCTCTACCACGTGACCCGATCGGAATTTGCCGAAGAGCAGACGAATAAACCTGGCACATACGATCCTCCTGCATAGTTTCATTCTGACTGTTTTTCACTAAAGCTTCACGAGAACAGAAAGAGGGCGTAGTCATAAATAGAAAATTAATAAAAGTTCCCTATCCTTAATTTGTTTCGCTTTTTCTCCTCATCCTCCTCTACAGGTGCACACCCAGAATTTTTCCTTGGGGGGGGGGGGGGGAGGCTGACCCTGAGGTTATAAATAATTTATGTTTGATTTTAAAAATTGTATAAAACTCATGTTGTAAGTACAACATAACTGTCTGAAACTGCATTTATATACATACAAATATAACTACATGTTGCATGACTCAGTCAGTCACCTATCTTCTTGTTTTTTTAATTTATTAATTTATTTTTCAAAATCGTAATGTACTAGTCATCAGCGGATTTCAGTGGCTGATTTCGACTGAAGGGTAAATCACGTAAAACTTTTGATATCATAACAGCTACAATATCCAAATTTTTTAAATTTGAGTTTTGGGGGATTTTTGGGGGGCTGCAGCCCGGCAGCCCCCGCTTGGGTGCGCCCCTCCTCCTCTAAAAAAATCACTGTTTCGATCACCTCTTCTTCTCCATTTCTCACCCTCGCTTTCTGTTTCTGCCATTAGTTCAACAAATATATTGTACAATTCCAAATACATTATGCCAACCCCTAGACATATACTTTTCCAGCCTGTCTGTTAACTACTCCATAAATCCGTATAAATATTTGCCTATTATTTTCCAAATCTCTCTTGCTACAATATCGAATACTTCAAGTTTAGGACCTTGCTACTCTTCACCGTCTAACACAAATTCTTTCTGTTTAGAATTTCTCCATTCCTTTATTAACCCCTTTGAGTGTTCACTTCTTAAGTACAAGCATACTGAATGTGTTCTTTGTTAGCGAGACTGGAGAAAACAGCATAATGAGGGGCTTCATGATTTGTACTGCTCAACAAATACTCGTGTTATTCGGGTGATCAAATCATGGAGGATGAGATGGGCGGGGCATGTGGCATGTATTGTAAAAAATAAAAATATATACAGAGTTTTGGTAGGAAAGCCTGAATACAAAGACAACTTACCAGACCTAAGCGTTGATGAAAGAACAGTATTGAAATTGATCTTAAATAAACAAGATAGGAAAGCGTGTTCTTGATTAATGTGACTCAGACAGAGGCAGTGGCCGATTCTGGTGAACACGGTAATGAAATTTCGGTTTCTATAAAATGCGGGGTTTTCTTGACAGGCCGTGGAATTACCGGCTCTTCAAGGGTCCTGTTTTATGGAGTTAGTTGTTTGGTTGACGGTTACTGTACGTTTTGAGTTACTGTGCACCAGCCTCAGCAGGAACCAAAATATGATATGGCCGTTTGTCATGCCCCTGTCAGTAGGACGGACCATACAGGTAGGACGAGAGACGTGCCGACAGCAGACGTACAAAAAACAAGGCGTTATTACGTGCCCAGTAAATGACAGTAAGACAGAAAACATGGCGCCGTGTTCTGGGGGGGTTTCAGTGCAAAAAAGAAACTCAAGACATAAATGACTGAGGTTTAACATCAGATTTCATCTGAAAAGGGATGTCTCCATTTCCTATATCAGCAGGCCTTACATAACGACAAACTTGTGTGGGCCTCACAGCGATTGGATCCAATATTTCTGGCATGAAAAGTAAACCTGCCACGAAAGTTAATCCAGCACATCATTCATCTTCATTTCATAAGTTTCTTGATTTCCGTATTATCAATAACACGCTTCCTGGGGTTAAAGCGGCCGGAGCGTGGCGTTGGCCACCACCCATCTCCATTTAGCGTGGTCCGGGATAGCTCAGTCGGTATAGCGACTCGCTACGGGCTGGACGGTCCGGGGATCGAATGCCGGTGGGGGCGAGATTTTCAGCACCCGTCCAGACCGGCCGTGGGGCCTACCCAGCCTCCTATACAATGGATACCGGGTCATTCCCAGGGGTAAAGCGGCCGGGGCGTGGCGTTGACCACCCACCCCCATCTAGCGCCGAGGTTAGAGAAAGAGTAGAGCTATACCTCTACTCCACCTCTGTGCTTTCATGGCGCGATATAAGTTTAACTTTACCTTTATTAACAGTATACAGTACAGCATACATTAAGATGTATAATGGACAGTGAGGTAAAGCTCCACACATTCTATATCAGTCCTAGAGATTGATGAGTGGTCAGTTTTAATGTTCAGGCCACTCAACCGCTCGAAAAGGGGCCTCTGATACTCCTTATATTGAAAGACCCCAGGAAAACATACTTGTTCAAGTTGGGGATAGAACAGACTGTCCAGTCCGCCCTCTGTACAACCAGTCCCCGCACTGTATACAACAGACTGTCCAGTCCGCCCTCTGTACAACCAGTCCCCGCACTGTATACAACAGACTGTCCAGTCCGCCCTCTGTACAACCAGTCCCCGCACTGTATACAACAGACTGTCCAGTCTGCCCTCTGTACAACCAGTCCCCGCACTGTATACAACAGACTGTCCAGTCCGCCCTCTGTACAACCAGTCCCCGCACTGTATACAACAGACTGTCCAGTCCGCCCTCTGTACAACCAGTCCCCGCACTGTATACAACAGACTGTCCAGTCCGCCCTCTGTACAACCAGTCCCCGCACTGTATACAACAGACTGTCCAGTCCGCCCTCTGTACAACCAGTCCCCGCACTGTATACAACAGACTGTCCAGTCCGCCCTCTGTACAACCAGTCCCCGCACTGTATACAACAGACTGTCCAGTCCGCCCTCTGTACAACCAGTCCCCGCACTGTATACAACAGACTGTCCAGTCCGCCCTCTGTACAACCAGTCCCCGCACTGTATACAACAGACTGTCCAGTCTGCCCTCTGTACAACCAGTCCCCGCACTGTATACAACAGACTGTCCAGTCCGCCCTCTGTACAACCAGTCCCCGCACTGTATACAACAGACTGTCCAGTCCGCCCTCTGTACAACCAGTCCCCGCACTGTATACAACAGACTGTCCAGTCCGCCCTCTGTACAACAGTCCCCGCACTGTATAGAACAGACTGTCCAGTCCGCCCTCTGTACAACCAGTCCCCGCACTGTATACAACAGACTGTCCAGTCTGCCCTCTGTACAACCAGTCCCCGCACTGTATACAACAGACTGTCCAGTCCGCCCTCTGTACAACCAGTCCCCGCACTGTATACAACAGACTGTCCAGTCCGCCCTCTGTACAACCAGTCCCCGCACTGTATACAACAGACTGTCCAGTCCGCCCTCTGTACAACCAGTCCCCGCACTGTATAGAACAGACTGTCCAGTCCGCCCTCTGTACAACCAGTCCCCGCACTGTATACAACAGACTGTCCAGTCCGCCCTCTGTACAACCAGTCCCCGCACTGTATACAACAGACTGTCCAGTCCGCCCTCTGTACAACCAGTCCCCGCACTGTATACAACAGACTGTCCAGTCCGCCCTCTGTACAACCAGTCCCCGCACTGTATAGAACCCGAAGGCTTATTGCCATGCTTATAAGAGCCCGCCAATTTATCCCCCCTGAGCCGAGCGAATCCAGTCCAAGACATCTCATCCTGTTCCTTCACTACTCATTTTAATATTAACATCCCATCTAAGTCTAGGTCTTCCAAGTGGTCTCCCAAATTCAGGTTTCCCTACCAAAACCCTATATACATGTCTCTTCTTCCCCCATACGTTCTACACACTCCGTCCATCCCATTCCCTTATTTGATCACCCAAATACAGTCGAACTCGGTTATAACGTCATGAAAGGGACTGAATATTATGTGTCGTTATAAACGAGTGTTTTTATAACAGAGGAAGTATAATGTTATGGTTAACAGTGAGGAATTAATTGGTACCACAGAATGTCTGACGTTATAGGCGAGGTGTCGCATAAAACGATGTCGTTATAACCGGGTTGGACTGTATTTAGTAAGGAGAAAAAATCATGAAGCTCCTCATTACGCAGTCGTCCCCAGCCTCCTGCTAATTCCACCCTCTCAAACCCAAATATGATCCTCAGCGCCCCCCTCCCTAAACACACCCAGCCAAGTACATTTTAATATTATGCCGCTCAACAATAAAAGTCCTGCACGGTTAACTCTCAACGGCATCAACTTGTGAATTTCAACGTACCCGCCACTATCCATATCCTACTTTCTGCTGCACAATCAACTATACTCCCTCGGACAATACGTTCCGTCTACAATCGTAACTGACCGCCCTTTGAGGTATTAATCCCTCCTGTGCTTTCCCGATAACAACACTCCTCTCGGAATACAACAAAAGCAATAATTTTACAAAGTCTTCCACAAAAATAAAAGTAATGTTGGTTTCTTCATTCCCCGAATAATGAAACACCATAAAGTTAATAAGTTAAAGTCAACCGTCAGCACGATTTGTAGAACGCCTCAGGCCACCACCTCCCGGCTTACAGAAGTCTACCTGCGTCCGGGGTGAACCTATTCCTTCATATCCAGGATATAAGACAGATATAAAGCAGACTTCCTGGATTTCAAAGGTCTTTATTCTACGTACCATAACTTCCGCCTGAGATATACTACCGGGTTTTCAAATTACGACGCTGTGAACATGCTTGTACAAGCGAGCAGGCCTAGACTAGTTCAACGGTTACGCAGCGTCATATAATAAACACTATATATAAGAAAAATGAACACCTGTATATAAGAATAATGAAAATCCTGTATATAAGAATAATGAACACAGATATGAACAACCTGAATATAAGAATAATGAACACTGTATATAAGAATAATGAACACTGTATATGAAAGAATATAAGAATAATAACACTGTATAAAGAATAATGAATACTGTATATTGAAAACAACCTGAAGATAATGAACACCCTGTATATAACGAATAAATGAACAACCTGTATATAAGAGACAACCTGTATATGAACAACCTGAATTTAAGAATTAATGAAAACTCTGTATATAAGAATAATGAACAACCTGAATATAAGAATAATGAATACTCTGTATATATAGAATAATGAACAACCTGTAATATGAACAACCTGAATATAAGAATAATGAACACTGTATATAAGAATAATGAACATGTATATGAACCTGAATATAAGAATAATGAACACTCTGTATATAAGAATAATGAACAAAATGTATATGAACAACCTGAATATAAGAATAATGAACACTCTCCGAATATAAGAATAATGAACAACCTGAATATAAGAATAATGAACAACCATGTATAATTATAAAGAATAATGAACAACCTGTATATAAGAATAATGAACATCTGTATATAAGAATAATGAACAACCTGTATATAAGTTCTGAGATGCTCACGGCAGTAACCATAAACATTACTGTCTTCTACCCTGAATATGGCGGCAGCAGGTACCTCCTAAACGTCACAAATTTATATTAGGACTGCACAGCGTCACACTGTATTCGGGCACAGCAGCTACGTACAGTGACAACAAGTGTCAAGTCCTTTCTTTGTTTCTCTTTCTCACTCCTTTCTACCACATTGCCTATTCGCCTTCCAATTCCATGCCTTGCCCAAACCTATCAACAGAAACGCAATTCTTGGTACACACCTCAAACGTCCCCCCCCCCCCCAACCCAGCATTCCAAAGGGACCATGCGCCTTTCCGATGTGGGCTGAATCCCCCCTCTATTTATAGCATCCTCCAGCACCAAATCTCGTTATGGACCCCAAGGACGGCTTTCGTGGCAGTAAGCAATATCGGCGAGACGTTAGGAGCCTTATCTCCACGTCGCCATATGTCGCGATGTTGTGCTGAACTCTCGTATCAGCGCTTCGTGCCGTATATCTCGCAGCTACTGTAGTCGTGCCGTATATTTCGAAGCAGCAGCACCTTCTTACAGTCTTTGCTAAGCACGCTACCTCGTACTAAACACCTGTCTCTACACGCAGTTGGTTGAGGCACTGCGCTACAAGCCGGAAGGTCGCGGGTTCGATTTCCGATGGTGTCAATGGAATTTTTCATTGACATAATCCTTTCGGTCACACTATGGCCCTGGGGTGGACTCAGCCTCTAACAGAAATGAGTACCAGGAATATTTCCTGGTGGGTAAAGGCGGCGGTGCGTAGGGCTTACAACCTTACCACCTTCATGTGCCGATTGTCTAGAAATCTGGGAGTCTGAACCTCCTGGAACCCTAAGGGCCTGTCCAGGCCTGTAATGGGATTGCTTTACCTTTTACCTACACGCACACACTGGCAGTTAGCTTGACTACGACAAGCTTTTCACTTCACGCTTCGACCTTTGGAACTAACCCCAATCGTTGGAAAGGAACATGGTCAAATCTGTTCTCGTCAGTCAACGACAGTACCCTCTACTTTCCCGTTTCTAGGAAGCGCGTTTCGACATCTGTGGGCCATGCGTCGGGCCACGTGTGTTTCATTACCGGGTCCCGCAAGACATCCAATTAAACTATCCAGCCTGGAATTAGCTACTGGCCCAACACTGCTCCGGTAAGGCGTCACTATGACAGACTGAGCCCACACTTCGGCTTCTTTAAGACTGATACGGACGGATAATACGAATGAGTAAACTGAAATACACTCCTAAGTGAATTATCAACGACAGAGATACTACAGTGAATAGAGGCACAAAATCTGTTGTTAAAGGAGATAGTCTACAATCGGTACATATTCGGGGAGACCGGGGTTCATTGTTACAATTCTTTTCCACATTGTGTTTGTTGTGCCACTACTGTTTGTATTGAAATGATACTGATGCATAACGTTACTCACATTTCCCTTTAAAGTTACCTTTTTATAGGGTCTTTGTAATTAAGATGTAAGAACTACTTTAAGCTGTTCAGTGGGATGCACAAAGTAACAAACTGCCCCGGTATGGGGTACGCTGTTACACTGCATGGGGCTAATTGTTACATTACTTTGTAGCAGCAATACACATGCACTGTAGGTTTTGTTACTTTTATTTGATTTTACAAATATGTCTAATGTGATTTGAGTTATCACATCTGAATTAACATATATCTATTTGTGATCAGTTAAAAGTTATTACGGTGCAAAATATATTCTCTTATTAATCGTACAGTCATAACCAACACTTCGCTTTTTAATGAGTATATAGGTAACCGGTTTCGGCCCAAAGAGCCACCATCAGGCCACAACAGAAACCATAAATTAAAAACTCCACACATTTTAAAAAGCAGATGATCTTCCTCTTAATACACATACAATAGTGAATGTAGTGAATACATAAAAATGTATATCATATATAAATATAGTGCCTAAGGAAAATAAAGATAAAATGTTAAAATATGAAAGACGTAAACATTAAAAAAGTTATATCTTTATACTTTTATATTTTTTATATTTACATGTCTTATATTTTAACATTTTACCTTTTATCTTTATTTTTATTTAGCAATATATTTACATATGATATACATTTTCATGTATCCACTACATTCACTATTGTATTAAGAGGAAGATATACCGCTTTCCAAAATGTATGGAGTTTTTAATTTATGGTTTCTGTTATGGCCTGATGATGGCTCTTTGGGCCCAAACCGGTAGCCTATATACGCATTAAAAAGCGAAGTGTTGGTTATGACTGTACGATTAATAAGAGAATATATTTTGCACCGTAATAACTTTTAACTGATCACAAATAGATATATGTTAATTCAGATGTGATAACTCAAATCACATTAGACATTTGTAAAATCAAATAAAAGTAACAAAACCTACAGTGCATGTGTATTGCTGCTACAAAGTAATGTAACAATTAGCCCCGTGCAGTGTAACAGCGAACCCCATACCGGGGCAGTTTGTTACTTTGTGCATCCCACTGAACAGCTTAAAGTAGTTCTTACATCTTAATTACAAAGATCACATAAAAAAGGTAACTTCAAAGGAAAATGTGAGTAACGTTATGCATCAGTATCATTTCAATACAAACAGTAGTGGCACAACAATACACAATGTGGAAAAGAATTGTAACAATGAACCCCGGTCTCCCCGAATATGTACCGATTGTAGACTATGATGGTTATGACTGTACGATTAATAACAGAAAATATGCTTTTGTATCTGCATACCAACGGGGATGTTCAGTATTCAAGTTATTACAGTGTTTTGGCTCAAGAATCCAAATACAAATTTCAAGTCTTACAGCTACTCATCAAAGTAAGATAAATACCAAAATTATTACGTTACGAACATCACATCAGTATTCAGACGTTCCAACACCCCTTCTTAACTGCTTGGACTTCCGTGACTTCTCTTCGCTGCCGCTGAATAACCTGCTACGTTTAACAGGTTTACGATGTGCCTCGAATTCCAATTACAATTCAGCCTTTACTGGGGTCTCAGTTAAAATAGCATTCACTCTGGATTTTCTCTTACGGGTCCCTTTACATACATTAGACACAATCATAAATCAGTTTTATTTTATTTCTTGGAATATTTACGAAACAAAAAACTAGCTCAATTAAGTCCAGCGCAAATACAGGGTATACACAAAAGAATGGTGCGGTTTCAATGGTGAATAAAGGAAACCGCACCATTCTTTTGTGTATACCCAGTATATTAGCATCAATTCTATTTCGTTACAAACATCCTTATTTTTTCAGTAATCTGTTTTAGAAAAACTGATAAAATTTAAATTTCGGCCGATTTAAAGCAGGACAACTGTACACTACAATTCTTAGACACTGGTGTAACATACGAAACATCACTGATGTGTATTTGGACTTTTTCCATCGTCACTGAGTGTACAAACACGACTTTTCAAAAGCAAACTGCTTTCGTCTTCGGGTGAATCAAGCCAAGAGGAAATAAATAAACCAGGCTTGCAAACTTACAAAAGTAACAGAAGAAGTTAGAGGAAGCTATCCTGAAAGATCTGGCAAAATAATCACACAATAGAAGATTAATTTCTTCTGGCATGTTGCGCTGAGTCAGTTACTAATTAATTAAGACGTGACACCATCTAACACCCCACGAGACTTCACTAAGACCTCTGTCAGAACCTGAAACCTAACAATCGTTACCCTCACATCCCATCAATTTAGGCTAGCCGTATTTATAATGCACGGGTCAATGCATACACAGAATTCTTACAATCTTGCAATCACAATATCGAACACCGGGTGAGCTTCAAAGTGTTGAACCACAGTTAGGCACCCCTGCATTACTTACTTCTTCGCAGCATTTCACAAGACAGCGGAACCCAGTACTTACCTGTAACAAAAAGAAAAGACATTTTATATAGAAACATACAGATACTGCAGGAATGCGATATACAGCGACGACAAAGAAGTTAAACTTGTCCCCCAAATACACCATAAAAGTATTTAGGAGGAACAGAAGTACAACTCCACTCATTCTTAACTTGGGCAACAGAAGCACGTAAGTGGTCAGCCAAACTCCCCATCGGCTTTAATCCTGCAGAAAAAACACCCGGTATCATCCATTCAGTAGGAGACTGAGTCGGCCCCAGAGCTGATGTGGACGTTTGGAAACAAGAGACATCTCCTGTATGTGTCGGGTACCAAACGCCGGACTACCCAGCTAGAAGCCTAGAAACTATACTGCCTGAGCTAATCGACTACGTGTAATGACGCTTCTCTTCGGCTGCTATGCACTATTCCATCACGGAGTGGGCTTCGCACGGCCTTAGGCCGCGTCCAGACTTAGCAATCTGCCGTAACGTAACAGCGCGGGGTTCTGCTCGGCCCGAGGTGTAGGTTCGGACAATACAGCGCGCATTCCGGCGAACGGGCTGCGCGCTGTGATCCACCAGTTGTTCGCTGCTGTGGTGGGAAGATGCTTGTGTAATTTGTTATAATATTTGGGATGGTTCGGATCCCACAGAACAGACATGTTTTCGTATAACTCAATAAAGCCCAAAGTATTTTCTCGTGTCCACTCCATTGTAGCTGCGCACACTGACCGTAAAACAGAACAGTGAGCAAATGCCAGTATCAGCTCGACGCGAAGATCGCAGCGAGCACAGAAATACGTCTGAACTTGCTCTAGCGGCGTAACTTGATACGCAGTGGAAAACCGACAACAGGGTGGATCAGCCCGCGCAGCGAACCGAACAGAGCGAATGTTACTGCAGCACCGTCCAGACCTGCGAATGGCTGTTACGTTGCGACAGAATGCTCAAGTCTGGACGTGGCCTAAGGCGCACACTTAAAACACGGAACACGCAACAGAACAAAGGCTCCTGTGATTCAGTAGGTACACATAGGCTGTGCTACTGGAATGCGACTTTTGCTGCTGTCCAGCAATCACTGTCCTTCCCTTTCATTTACTGTAGTTATATACATTGCCGATCCCAGTGACCGCGCGGTCTAAGGCGTGGGTCTACGGCCGCTCGCTTACTGGGATTGTGGGTTCGAATTCCGCCTAGGGCATGGATGTCTGTCTCTTGTTTGTGTTGTGTGTTGTCAGGTAGAGGTCTCTGCGACGAGCTGGTCCCTCGTCCAGAGGAGTCCTTCCGAGTGTGGTGTGTCTAAATGTGTGTGATCGTGAAGCCTCGAAATAAGGAGGCGACAAAGACTCCCAAGGGGCTGTCCAGCCATAGGAATAAAAAAACAAAAAGTTACATATATTGGCACGAAGCTAATCGAATTACGCTGATCAGAATACTGTCCCTTTTACTTAATTAAAATATTTACAGCACACAGACAATATTAAAGACCGTCACACACTGTACTGAGACACGTGGTCGCTGTATCCGCTGGCCTATGGGCTAAAGACAAAAAATTTTCTCTTCTCCAAAACGTCCAGACCGGCTCCGGGGCCCACCCAGCCTATTTAATGGGCACCGGTGCTTGTTTCCATGGGGTTAAAGTGGCCGGAGCGCAATGACGACCAGTCACATCCATCTAGTGCCGAACTTCAGAATGAGTGGAGCTATAACTCTGCTTTCCCTATACGCCTTCATGGCGTGGGCAGGCACACTTTTACCTCTACCTGTATAATAAAGATCGACAATGTATAATATATGTTTCATTTAATGTAAGAACCAGTAGGACATACGGTTACAATCGGCAGGCTGCCGAGAGCGGGTTCGGGCCCCCCAACAAGGGCGGACCCCCTAAAAACCTTTACACTAAATCTGAAAGACTGATTCTCAGCTGCAGAGTGACTTGGGCTTCGTCTGAAAGGGTTAATTTGTACAGTACACAGATAATGGTACCACGGAGAAAGGCAAAAACATACGCTACATAATTGGGCCCCAGGCCCCCTTGCGGACCGTCGGACCCTCCCTCATCGGCACTCACAGTCGTAGTGCAAAATTCTGTGGTGCTTCAGATTGCGAAGCTAATTTCCGAGATGGAACAAGCAGTCCTACACACTTCACGCAAATAACGCACTACAATCGAAACGCGGAATGCAGAATGAAACGGGGTTTCCTGCATTTCACTGTCGGCAAGAAGCGGCCTGCACAGGCACTGAACTGAGCACCACAGTCACGCCTGCCGACACTGAAAACGCTCGCGTGTCTCGACCACCGACTGTGTCGCCACCGTCGCCAATGTTTATACTCTTACGCAGTGGTCTCAAGTTCAAAGAGAACGCGGGCCAAATGAAAAATTCTGAAAATCAAACAAGGTCGCACTGCATTGTAACCGCGTATCCATTCACTAACCACCGAAATTTTAACTTCGGTTGAGCGCCAGTAGTTTACACAGGTCGTGTGGTTATGGCTGGAAGCGAGGCACCGACTGTCAGCTCAGGATAGAGAAGAGCTGCACACAGGGAGTTTTATCGTGCTCGATTTGTATCATGTTAACTCCGAACCAAAAATTTTCTTCTTTACTTGTTGAGATCCAAATACCAAGTGTCCTGCATACCGCAGATTGCCTCCACGGCGCTAGGGAGAGAGGTTGGTGACAAAGGAGAGGGGAGTAATAATAGGAAAGACCATGCGACGGACAACTGTTGTGGTTCTGAGAAAACAAGTCTGCAGACATTGTTGTTGCCCGCTTTTATATCGCATTGTTGTAATAATAAAAGGTGAAACCCAATCGAAAACGTCTTCCTCGTCGTTGGTGCTAAACAGACCAGCAACAATCGGCGACAATGCGCAGTGCCACACCTTTCATCTGGGGATGGCAGTCTTTGGATTCGAACTCAGACTGTCCTGCTACAACAAAGAACTACATCACCCAGAAGACTTGAATCATCGTCGCAGAGGGTGTTCGAGAACGCGCAGCTGCGGGAGATATATCTGGGCTTAACACGGTGGAGAAAATGGCTTAAGCAGCTTCATGATTTGTATTTCTAACGAAAGTCATTCAGATGATCAAATCAAAAAGTAGGAAATGTGCGAGGCATGTGGCACGTATTGGGGAGAAGAGAAATATATGCATGTATCTGGTGGGGCAACCCCAAGGAAAGAGGCCACTTGGAAGATAAAGGCGTAGATAGGACGATAATATTAAAAATGGTCTTAGAAGAAATAGCATGACGTGAAATGGATCGATTTGTTTCAGGATAGGGCCACGCCGCTAGCTGTTGTGAACACGGTAATGAACACCGGGGTATCATAAATTTCTTGACTGGCTGAAGAACTATTACTAGCAAACAAATGGCGAGCATGAAGTAGCTGATACAGTGTCCAAAACGCAACACAGTTAACGGCATTTTATCTACCCAACTTATATATTTGAATGAGTACCATACGTAGATAGCTGGTGTAATAAATGAGTCCCTGAGGATGAACTGTGACATGGTTCGAAACATGTTGGACTATTTTTAATATAAACTGTATTAAATAACAGATAATAAAGGAGTGTACATTTGTCGGAACACGATTTTATATAACTATTAGTTTCTCAAAAAGTAAAAACCTTCAGTTTTCTGCCAGTTGACAACAGACGCTCAGCACTGCAGGTATTTCATTAACCAACAACAATACGAACCAGCGAATAAACCAAACAACCAATCGACCAACGAAACAACTTCCTGACACCAGAACTATTTAGCCTCGTGGGATTTACAACGGTGAACGCAAAGTCAAGACGATCAGGAATGGAAGGGATCCGGTAGGAAATGTAAGCGGCATAATTAACGGTATTGTGCAGGCACTCTCCTACACGGGAAAAGGAAAGTAATTTCAAACCTCATCCGGATAGTTGGCAACCCCGCCGAGATACAAATAAGGTTCTTTGGGAATGAAAGGCAAAGCGCTAACGATACACCGACCAGCCCGCCAAACATTCGTAGAGGGTTCATCCCTAAACCTACAGAAGGATACGGCTGTGAATAAAAGTACGAATGTTGTCGGAACGAAGCCATGTTTCGGAAACTGAACCAGTACTTGCTAAATACTGCTGTAACATGTCATTTCTTAGACGTGTAATACCATTCCAAAAATAAAAAATAAAAAGATTTTGAAACTCACGACCTGACTTGTTTCAGGCAGAAACTAAACTTCAACGAGGTGTTGCCAGAATCAGAATAAAGTCAAGTCAAACAACTTCCAGCCGATCCCAGTGGCCGCGCGGCCTAGGCGTGGGTCTGCGGCCGCCGCTCGCTTGCTGGGATTGCGGGTTCTGAATCTCGCCGAGGGCATGGATGTCTGTGTCTTGTGAGTTTTGTGTTGTCAGGTAGAGGTCTCTGCCACGAGCTGGTCACTCGTCCAGAGAGTCCTACCGATGTGGTGTGTCTAAAAAGTGTGCGATCGTGAAGCCTCGATAATGAGGCGGCCTAGGCCCCCAAGGGGCTGTCGAGCCAAGGGGGGAAGCAACCACCGTGCTTAATAAAAAAAACTACGTCACGTAGGCATGTGGGGGGAGTGAAGTTACAGCTCCACTCATTCTTAACCTCGGCATTTGATGGAGGTGAGTGATCAGCTGGCATTAGGTGGAGGTATGATCAACTTCACATGTGGATCGTTTTACCCTCGGGTAAGAAACGCCCGTATGAACTGATAGGAAGTCCAGTGAGCCACACAGACGGTGCAGAAAACTTGTGTCTGCCAGGAATGGAAACACAATTCGTCGGTGTTGCAACCCACAGCGTAGTCACTACATCCCGGGACTTTCGCAATCACAGTTAATTGTACAAACACAGTCAACAGCGCAAGCACCTTCAGCAGTGTTAGCGACACAGTGTTAAGCAGACGCCAAACAACACGCCAGACGGTAAACATAGGCGCGTGCCGCACCCACAACAGGGCAACAAAAATGGAACTCAGCGCCTGATGCGGCCGTCAAAAAATTTCAAACAGGAAAGCAAAAATTATAATTCCATTTTCAATTCTGAAATAAATTTGATGAAATATCATAGACGTGGTTTATTCTACCACAGAATGCCATGGCACACATGTAACACACTTTTCACTTCCATTGATATGAATTTCTTTCGAAATCATAAGCTGAAATGGTTTAGTTTAATCCGATTTATTCGTTATGTAGGTCACGTTTACACGTACCCGAGCAATTGCTTAGCATCGGCTTTTAAAAGAGCTCACACATTTGCACACACATCGATCTATGTCTCGGTTATCCACACACACACACACACATCTCCTGATAATGGTACATTAACAACCAAATCATACCTCTTGTCTTCGCCAAGTCTACATTCCTCGTTCTACTCTCCTGTAACCTCAGACACATTTAATGCCTGCTATTTCCCAATCTGCCGATCCAGTGGCCGTGCGGTCTAAGGCGTGGGTCTGACGGCCGCTCGCTTGCTGGATCTGTGGGTTCGAATCCACCGGGGGCATGGATGTTTGTGTTGTGTTTGTTGTAAGGACGGTAGTATGGAACGTAAAGTGACATGAAGGACGAAAGGATTTAAACAGTACAAAAATGGATCAAAGGGAAAAAACCCCGGACAGGCAAAAAAAAAAAAAAAATCCCACCTGGGCATGGATGTCTGTCTGTTGTGAGTGTTGTGTGTTGTCCAGGTAGAGGTCTCTGCGACGGGCTGATCACTCGTCCAGAGTAGTCCTACCGAGTGTGGTGTGTCTAAAAAGTGTGATCGTGAAGCCTCGAAAAATGAGGCGGCCTAGGCCCCCAAGGGGCTGTCGAGCCATTGGAAAAAAAAAATTCCCAATCCACGTCAGTTTTTAAACAACCGTTCATCAATATTTTGTCTCTGTTACATTTTAACAAGTTAAAACCTCAAATTGGCTGCAACTTTGTTCATATTCAGCCACTTACGACACACAATTACCTCTCTCCAATTTTTCATTACCGAAATTCTTAATAACGTACAAGCGAATTCATGTTACGATAAAACAGGGCCTATTCACTATTTGTCATCCTCAGATCAAGCCTAGAAAACAGTACTCACACAGTAAGGAGAGGGAAGGAGAGGGGTAAAAAAAGGGGACGAAGGATGGAAGATAATAAGAAGATAGAAACAAAACAAAACAAGATAAAGGTAACGAAACAATGACAAGAACAATATCAACAAGGAGACAAATAAAATGAGTGGAGAAATACAGGATCATTATTTTATCTGACAACTATCGTCTGTCATTTTCCTGTCTCTATTGCGTTGCGCGCGTGAGCGGTCGGCTGCGTAGGTTATACGGTAAACGAGACGACAGGAAGTGGCAATCGATAGTTGTCAGTTAAGGTAATGAATAACAGGATAAGAAGTAAGCCGAGAAATTTAATGTACAAACGGGACAAAAGGCATAAAGGAGCGACAGGAGTTTTTTTTTTTTTGGGGGGGGGGGGGTATGTTACAGCTCTCTCGGCCGTCTCTAACATCCTCTTCTCCAGACCTCTCTATTTTGCCATTGGTCATTTCTAGCCCCCTTCTATATATGTCATTTTCGACGTGTTTCATAAAAGAGAGCGAGAGAAGGTAAGAGCATAAAAAACAGAGAAGGAAAAGAAAAATGCACAAATCAAAAACAAAAGAAACAAACAAAAGTGAAAGGAAAAATAAAAATATAGTGATGGTAAAAAGAATGAAGTTGCTGTATATGCAAACGCTGGTAGCGTGTCACACGTGGCAGTGCACGTGGGGCGTGAAATGTCCTAATGACTCTGTCTCTCACACGGTGTGCGGACACACCAGCACGCGTTTCATTTTTCTGCCTCGATACTCCCGTATTTACTGCAAGGTGTGTGCGCACTGCTGCTAGGCTAACGTCAGGCGCGATGGCTCTAACGCTTTCAGTAACTGATGGCACGCACAAACACGTTGCGTCACCGCACAAAATGTTCAGACGACCTCTGCTCTGCCTACGCTTTACGCCGATACTGCCATCTGCGTGCAAAAATCACTTTACTATACTATACTATACAGGGCCTCGCCACAAGACGGTGTTACAATATTCACGCGTTACTCCACGACGCCTCTGTCTATATTTCCACAGGTAAGCCTTCGACCTATCCTTTCGAAAGCATTACAGTCCTGTACGGACACAGATAAACCACAGTTTCGATTGAAACAGCTTCATAGATTGTATCGGCAAAGCCGACGCTGCAATGCCGATCGAAGCATCGGTACCTCTTAACCGCTTCACAACACTGCCATCTGGCGTTTGAATATTTACGAGGGTTATGATCGACTTGTTTAATTATATTTACACACTAGAGTTACTAATCACTGGATGATGTATGAGAGATAACCAAATACATAGAAATTAGACCTATCCATGATTTCAGGCTTCCGCCGCGATGTTGATGTAATCTGTGGTCTTCTGGGTAATTACACGGCGTCGTGTGGTAAATAATTACCACACGACGCCGTGTAATTGCCCATAAGACCACAGATTAGACCTATCCACTTTATTTTTTTTCCAATGGCTCGACAGCCCCTTGGGGGCCTAAGCCGCCTCATTTTTCGAGGCTTCACAATCACACTCAGACACACCACACTCGGTAGGACTCCTCTGGACGAGTGATCAGCTCGTCGCAGAGACCTCTACCTGACAACACACAACACTCACAAGAGACAGACATCCATGCCCTCGGCGGGATTCGAACCCACAATCCCAGCAAGCGAGATGCCGCAGACCCACGCCTTAGACCGCGCGGCTACTAGGATCGGCTCTCCAGTTTATACTCTGCAAAATAATCACGAAATTTCATCCCTAAGAGGTCCATATATTAGAGGAGATTTTTCCTTTCAAAATTGAAGTACTGGATAATATTTTAAATATATATTAAGATATACGTTTTATTGTTTTCATTCTGGTTTCGGCTCTCATAACACCATAGTACTGTAACACTGATATCTCAACCACGTAAAAAAACAAAAGTGTTGTGTTGTACGTAGGCATTCGGTCTGCAAGTATTTTATTTATAACTGATAATAGCTTCTGATAAAACCCGAAACATGTCGCAATATAAAGTACTGCAGAATGCTAATAATTACAGTTGTGACTGACTGCTTGCTCCTTTTACCCTTTTCTGCCATCTGTCGTAACACTTCCTGTAACACTGACTAGCTTCAAGCACTTGCTGACAACCGAAATTGAATGCACAAGTTACAGTTCTACAACGATGTAAATGTATCCATGGTTTGAGGTACATATGACACACACACGACATTTCGAAGTTCTGTCTAAGTACGTCTTCATATTTTTTTTTTTCGTGAAGGGCCCCGCAGCAGATGCTACGGACGCACCGCAGCCTTAAGGCTTATTGCGCAACCCTGTGATGAAGATGATCAGTTTTGTCCGTTTTTCGTTGTAATGGAGAACCGGTGGAATGAAATTGACAGGTAAAAACCGAAGTACTCGGGGAAAAACCTGTCCCAGTGCCACTTTGTCCACCATAAATGCCATAGAGACTGACCAGGGATCGAACCCGGGCCTCCGTGGTGAGAGGCCGGCGACTAACCGCCTGAGCCATGGTACTGCCTAAACGTCTTCATATAATTTGTTTTCATTATAACTTGCTGGCAGGGTCCTTTACTGCTTTCAATTTTGACAACTGAAATTGAAACAGTTGTAGAACAAAGTGCAGATGAGAAGACTCGCTGGCCGTTGACCCTTGATACTAAAGGCACATGGTCCTCCGAAACGTCGGGACCCAGCGATGCAGCGTCATATCCCAGAGGACAGGAATCCTCAACAACACCGCCGTGAGGACCACGAGCCTTGTATACATGACTGCCCCATATACAGGCGGTACTTCTTGCGCCGCGGAGGTTAGACGGAGTGGTCACTGCGTGTTGGGCGACACAGCGATGCGCAAACATCTTAAGGCAAAAATAGGGGTCGGTAAATAGGGGACGCCAAAGAAACACCCCCCCCCCCCCGGGGCCAACAATCTCTTAAAATAAATACATTTTGGTTATTAAATATTCACACAGTACTTGGTAGCTGATGCTGCCATCTTTGTGGCACTTCAGTAACTACACACGTTTATCCGCTGACATTTGTCAGCATTTGGCAAATCTTCTTAGACAGATATTTTTTCAACCGCGTTGTGCGAGGGGTTACTGCAACACTGTTAGGGTGATTAAATTCCAGGAGTACGAGATAAGCGCGACATGTAGCATGTATGGGAAATATAGGAAAAACACATATTTCACTTATAAAACCTAACATAAAAAAAAGCATTTGGGAGACCAAAGCGTAGATGGGAGGGTAACTTACTGGTTTTATAAAACAGAGACCCAAATGATGGAACAAATCATATTTGAATCAAACACCAAACCGATATATCAACGTCCGTCGGGTTCATTAAGCGTCCTAATCGCACGCCGTGTACCACAGTTCAACGGTAATCGCTTTACTTCCACTCGATAACCGCTAACACAATTATATACCGCAACGTACTAACCATCCGCCTCTCATTTCTGCCGCCTTAACTGATCTCGCAACACTCGTAACTGGTTTACATTAAACTGAAACAGATTCCTTGTTTAACGATGCCTCTGCAGCTATCACGTTCATAAAACCGGTAATTCAATTTGCTGCATTCATAATCAGGCCAAAACTAAATTTATAGCGATATTAACTCTATGGTATTAGTACCAGACCTTCTAACACTGCTAACATAAAAGGCTGCCATGCGCTACAATTCTAGTACACATCATTAGCATTCCTAACGCACAGAAAATAAATTATATCAGCTCTATTTTTAACGTCAGAAGGAATGTCGGGTAATATGAAATGGGCGTGTAATAAGGAACGCCTCAACATTTCTTCAGTCCGGTGTAGAAGAGCAAAGAACATTGGCAAGACTGTTTAAACCTTTAAAGCCCAGTGGTTACTATATGTACCACCATGTTTAACATTCACAAATTCTACGTTCTGCCCACACAGTGTATTTATGTGTTTTGTGTGGATCTCAGAACAAACAGCGATTATTTCACTGTACAACATTAACTGACTGGTTTGTATAACTGAGACGGAGTGTGTTTACTGCGCGGTAAGGACTGTATTTATGTGTTTTGTGTGGATCTCAGAACAAACAGCGATTATTTCACTGTACAACATTAACTGACTGGTTTGTATAACTGAGACGGAGTGTGTTTACTGCGCGGTACGGACTGTATTTATGTGTTTTGTGTGGATCTCAGAACAAACAGCGATTATTTCACTGTACAACATTAACTGACTGGTTTGTATAACTGAGACGGAGTGTGTTTACTGCGCGGTACGGACTGTATTTATGTGCTTTGTGTGGATCTCAGAACAAACAGCGATTATTTCACTGTACAACATTAACTGACTGGTTTGTATAACTGAGACGGAGTGTGTTTACTGCGCGGTACGGACTGTATTTATGTGTTTTGTGTGGATCTCAGAACAAACAGCGATTATTTCACTGTACAACATTAACTGACTGGTTTGTATAACTGAGACGGAGTGTGTTTACTGCGCGGTACGGACTGTATTTATGTGCTTTGTGTGGATCTCAGAACAAACAGCGATTATTTCACTGTACAACATTAACTGACTGGTTTGTATAACTGAGACGGAGTGTGTTTACTGCGCGGTACGGACTGTATTTATGTGTTTTGTGTGGATCTCAGAACAAACAGCGATTATTTCACTGTACAACATTAACTGACTGGTTTGTATAACTGAGACGGAGTGTGTTTACTGCGCGGTACGGACTGTATTTATGTGTTTTGTGTGGATCTCAGAACAAACAGCGATTATTTCACTGTACAACATTAACTGACTGGTTTGTATAACTGAGACGGAGTGTGTTTACTGCGCGGAACGGACTGTATTTATGTGTTTTGTGTGGATCTCAGAACAAACAGCGATTATTTCACTGTACAACATTAACTGACTGGTTTGTATAACTGAGACGGAGTGTGTTTACTGCGAGGTACGGACTGTATTTATGTGTTTTGTGTGGATCTCAGAACAAACAGCGATTATTTCACTGTACAACATTAACTGACTGGTTTGTATAACTGAGACGGAGTGTGTTTACTGCGCGGTACGGACTGTATTTATGTGTTTTGTGTGGATCTCAGAACAAACAGCGATTATTTCACTGTACAACATTAACTGACTGGTTTGTATAACTGAGATGGAGTGTGTTTACTGCGCGGTACGGACTGTATTTATGTGTTTTGTGTGGATCTCAGAACAAACAGCGATTATTTCACTGTACAACATTAACTGATTGGTTTGTATAACTGAGACGGAGTGTGTTGACTGCGTGGTACGGACTGTATTTATGTGTTTTGTGTGGATCTCAGAACAAACAGCGATTATTTCACTGTACAACATTAACTGACTGGTTTGTATAACTGAGATGGAGTGTGTTTACTGCGCGGTACGGACTGTATTTATGTGTTTGTGTGGATCTCAGAACAAACAGCGATTATTTCACTGTACAACATTAACTGACTGGTTTGTATAACTGAGATGGAGTGTGTTTACTGCGCGGTACGGACTGTATTTATGTGTTTTGTGTGGATCTCAGAACAAACAGCGATTATTTCACTGTACAACATTAACTGATTGGTTTGTATAACTGAGACGGAGTGTGTTGACTGCGTGGTACGGACTGTATTTATGTGTTTTGTGTGGATCTCAGAACAAACAGCGATTATTTCACTGTACAACATTAACTGACTGGTTTGTATAACTGAGACGTAGTGTGTTTACTGCGCGGTACGAGCTGAATATTATATATAATCCAGGTTAATTTTCGTCCACATAGCGTTAAAAAAAAAAGATGCTTTTATGTCACGATGCTGTACCACGTTGCGATAGGTAGCAATTTTGTTAATTTTTGTGGTTTCTGAAACGTCAGGACGCAACAATTTAAGACGCACACAGTGTGCCAGAATTGCCATGGCAAAAGCAGCATTCAACAAGAAGAAGAATCTTTTCACCAGCAAACTGGACTTAAATTTAAGGAAGAAACTAGTAAAATGTTACATTTGGAGCATAGCTTTGTGTGGTGCTGAAACGTGGACACTTCGGAAAGTAGATCAGAAGTATCTGGAAAGTTTTGAAATGTGGTGCTGGAGAAGAATGGAGAAGATCAGTTGGACCGATCGTGTGAGAAATGAAGAAGTATTACACAGAGTCAAGGAGGAGAGGAATATCGTACATACAATAAAAAGAAGAAAGGCTAACTGGATTGGTGACATCTTGCGTAGGAACTGCCTTCTGAAACACGTGATTGCAGGAAAGTTAGAAGGAAGGATAGAAATGACAAGCGAGAAGACGTAAGCAGCTACTGGATGATCTTAAGGAAAAGAGAAGATACTGTAAATTGAAAGAGGAAGCACTAGATCGCACCCTGTGGAGAACTCGCTTTGGAAGAGACTACGGACCTGTCGTAAGACAGACTGCAGAATGAATGAACAGTGTGTTATCTTATGTCGTGTGTCTCTTCTTATCCTGTCATATATCCATAAAGTTTAAATCTTCAAGGCCTGGTGGTTTCTTTATATAACACTACGGTTGTTAACGTTAATGGTCTTTGAGATTCTTTCGCGTCATGTATAATTTTTGCATTATTGTTGTTGTATGCAGTAGCCTACGTTACATTTGAGCCTTAGTGCTGTTTGTAACTGGACAGTAGGCTGCTGATTTAGTATGGAAATAAACATGAACTGAATTGACTTAGATTGAATTATTTGTTTTCCTTCAGCTGTCACATTGCTTGATTTAAAATTCCAGATTTTTTTTAAAGTAATTATACATGTCATTACTAATTATTTTTGAAGACTCGGACACTTGCCAGCTCTTCGGATGTCTTTGCAGATCCTTTTTCTGAGGTTCAGAATTTTGACACTGCTGTTAAGGCTGTTCGGCGTTACCCCAGTTGCTGACAGGACTATTGGTACTATTGTCAGCTGTTACATACTCGTATACCACTGCGCTTTAATTTCATGTGATAGCTTAAAACACATAATATTATTATCATTAACTAACTAACTAACTCCATGTAGCACAATCCTTCTTGAGAAGCTAACAGGTCGTCAGCTAGTCAAGAAATTCCCCGCGTTTTATGGAACCCGAAGGTTCATTACCGCACTCACAAGAGCCCGCCACCTGTCCCTATCCTCAGCCATATCAATCCAGTCCATGCCCCTCCCATCCCACTTCTTGAAGATCCATTTTAATATTATCCTCCCATCTACGTCTGGGTCTTCCAAGTGGTCTCCGTCCCTCAGGTCTCCCCACGAAAATCCTGTACATTATTATTATTATTATTATTATTATTATTATTATTCAGTAAAGCACTACACTACGAGCTTGACAATCCGGGTTCAAATCCCGAACAGTAAAAAGATTTTTCTCTTCTCCAAAAAGTCCAGACAGGCTCTGAGGCGCACACAGCCTCCTAATGCCGAGGTTTAGAGTGTGTGGAGTTCTGCCTCTGCTACCGATATACGCCTTCATTGAGTGGACACAGAAAACTTTATATTTTATTAAGTTGTGCGTGTGTGCGTGTGTGTGTTTGTGTGTGTGATGCAAATAGAACGCTCCTGCATAAGACATAGCTTTCATCATACAGAGTGACGCAAAAGTCAATTGACACTCGGTATTTAAGATGTTACCTCTAGCGCCAAGTCGCTTTTGCGCCACCCTGTATCTAATTCACTAAGCAGAAGTTTGTAAGTACAAAAAACAGCACAACAAAACTTTTTTTTTAAAACGGCATGAATATTGGCTAAAGAAAACTGATTTGTCATACGTTATAAAAATCATCCTCCAAAAGTATAGCGGCTGCCATTCTGCTAGCCCACACCGAACATTCCCTTCAGATGACAGCTATATGTCATGACCAACAAAGCTCCATTGTAGCCGTGACACTCTACAGCTGACAATCGTGTCAGACATTGACAGACAGCTCTCAGGTAAGCCACACAGACCGACGCTATCAATTATTTATACGTTAAAAATCTAAAATCCATTCCCACCTGTACCTGTTTATATTTCAGCCCCAAGTTTCACTTTCCTACGAACATTCCACTGACAGTTCTAAGCGTCCGCACAAGGCAGTGTTCTGATAAACACTTCTGTTTGAAACTCTCTTACAACTGAACATTACATAGCTGACACAGTTCGTGTCCACGTCATTAGCTCTACGAAATAAAGCAAACTAGGACCGTTGACACATTACTGTTTGTTCCAGGCTAACACGTTAACTGTCACAGCTAACAAATAATGTTGAAGTTTCGAGTCTTCCGAGATGTGACGCTCTGTCGTTGGGCGAGTGGTTTCTGACGTTTCGAAGGACTGTAGTGCCTTCATCTTCAGGGTCTAGTAGTCCAAGACGTTGTTACACCGCTTGACCCTAAACAAATAACCTTGATTCGTATTACCCATACAGTTAGGGTAATACCGACCGTGTGGGAGGGTAATAACGAACAGTTCTGTAAACTGAATTTCACAGATGTTGGTCTATCGATTCTCCGAATAATACAACACTATGAATGACTGTATATTCATTTATTCGTCACATTCACTACATGTTTCGGCGGGTAATTGTGGCCATAAACGAGTAGTGTTACAGTTATATAAAGGGAAAGAACTGAGCAGAGGCCTCTACTTTACAATTAAAATACTAATTTATAATTATGTTATTATGCCAAATAATAGGACAAAATATATAACAATACAATTGTTAAAATAAAAAATTTGCAGTCTACTGGTAACGTACAGTATATGAGTAGTGGGAATACTCTACGTAACTGTCTTTCAAGCGTAGTCACACACGTGTAATGTATCTGTAAATAAGTATCTCGTATTAATTTTATATCTACAGTTAACTTACTCGTGTGAGAAATGAAGAAGTATTACACAGAGTGAAGGAGGAGAGGCAATATCGTACATACAATAAAAAGAAGAAAGGCTAACTGGATTGGTCACAGCTTGCGTAGAAACTGCCTTCTGAAACACGTGATTGAAGGAAAGTTAGAAGGAAGGATAGAAATACGGGAAGACGAGGGAGAAGACGTAAGCAGCTGCTGGATGACCTTAAGGAAAAGAGAAGATACTGGAAATTGAAAGAGGAAGCACTAGATCGCACCCTGTGGAGATCTCGCTTTGGAAGACCTGTCGTAAGACAGACTACGGAATGAATGAATAACTTACTATTTTATAAACCATTACTCTCACAGGTCAAACTTAACTGGTCAAGAAATTCCCTGCCTTATACGTAACCGGAGGTGTTAGCCTTTCGAGCCATGGTATAATTACCAGGTTTAAATAATTAGTTGCCGCAGGTATTTTTTGTGGTCTCAGAACAACCGATTTCATGTACAGCATTATGAGTTGATATGCGGGTGTTACTGCGCGTCGGACTGTTATTGTTGTGGGATTCAAACAAACAGCGATATTTCTTAACACATAGATGTTGTATAACTGAGACGGAGTGTTACTGCGCGGCGGAGTTAGTGTTGTGTGATTCAGAACAACAGCGTTATTTCACTTACATTAACTGACTGGTTTTTACCGAGACGGAGTTCGTTACTGCGCGTACAGGACTGTATTTATGTGTTTTGTGTGGATCTCAGAACAAACAGCGATTATTTCCTGTACACATTAACTGACTGGTTTGTATAACGAGACGGAGTGTGTTTACTGCGCGGTACGGACTGTATTTATGTGTTTTGTGTGGATCTCAGAACAAACAGCGATTATTTCACTGTACACATTAACTGACTGGTTTGTATAACGAGACGGAGTGTGTTTACTGCGCGGTACGGACTGTATTTATGTGTTTTGTGTGGATCTCAGAACAAACAGCGATTATTTCACTGTACAACATTAACTGACTGGTTTGTATAACGAGACGGAGTGTGTTTACTGCGCGGTACGGACTGTATTTATGTGTTTTGTGTGGATCTCAGAACAAACAGCGATTATTTCACTGTACAGCATTAACTGACTGGTTTGTATAACTGAGACGTAGTGTGTTTACTGCGGGGTACGAGCTGAATATTTATATATAATTCAGGTTCATCCTAGTCTCGACAGTGTTAATAGGCACGCTTCATGATATTCATAACAGCCACAACCAGGCTGTTACTTTCGGAATCTTGAAAAACTACCAGGAAATAAAACACTTAGAACTCTAGTTACACGTGGATGTTTCCTACTGGACATTCAACTGTATCGTGCACAAAGTTAAAAACAAAAGTTTTTAAAGTAAAATTAGTTATAACTTATAAATCACTGTAGTACTGCTGCCGTGTGTAACAAGGCATTAGCCACACGCGTCTCACTTCAAGACAAGTTGTTCCCAGTTTATCAGACGTCACGTTTCATTAAGATTATCCGCTTCAGATGATGGAAGGGTGATTAGACACCGCAACACGAACGCACTGTGCACTGTCCACGTGCAACTCGACCGATGCAGTGGCGGACTGGTTCTTACAGTAGAACGTATAAGACCGAGCTCGAATCGCAAACATCGAAGCTAGTTATCCCCAAAATTATTAGTATCACTTAATACCTCAAGAGGAAAAAGTGCAGGGTGTTCAGCTTAAAGCGGAAGCCTCTCATAGTGTACACTAAAATCTGTATTATACAGAGTGTTTCCGTTTATCACTCTACTGTTTGTCACAGAGCGGAGTACAGCGTTGCTGTAAAGCGATCGGACGCCACCCGTTCTGCAGTGCTCAGCGCTGACGAGTCCCGCGTTAAAAATACTCCCTGTATAACAGCATTAGCACAGATCGCTGCGGACAGCTACCTCTGCGTGCGTTTCATTCCTATTCCGGGCTGTATCGGCAAATTCTCCATCATGCATGTGAAGCGTGTAGTCTAAACATATATTTGCAGGCGTGTGTCGCAGGGGCTTATGATATAGGTTAAAATGATGATAATGATGATACAGAGGTGATCAATCATTCACGTACGTAAGCATGTTATAAATTGGGCACTGGGGGCTCCGTCTCCAGGGGGGCGGGGGTAAGCTTTGTTGTAAAAGTACTGTCCTAACCGCAGTATTTGATAGAAGCGAGTGACTACCTCAAGTTCCGGCCGCCTTTACTCTGAAAGAAAAATTACGCTCTAGCCTTTGAAAACACAGCCTGTATTGACCTTCCAAAGAAGCTGTGGAAAGAAAAATCGAACACCCCTACGAAGAATAGAACCACTGTAATAAAATATTCATTCACGTTCACGGTACACTCACGGTCAGGGAAGATAGTACTTGCGTGCATTTAAATGCATCTGTTCATATCAACGGTCGGTGATGTTACGCAGCGTTTATTAGTAGTTACCGACGTTTCGGGACAGCCTATCGGTCCCATATTCAAGCGTCAAGCATTCGTCCTCAGTTTCTTCAGGGAAAGTTCGGATAATTTATTAATAGTGTTAGGTAAGAATTTGATGCCGATCCCAGTGGCCGCGCGGTCTAAGGCGTGGGTCTACGGCCGCTCGTTTGCTGGGATTGTGGGTTTAAATCCCGCCTAGGGCATGGATGTCTGTCTCTTGTGAGTGTTGTGTGTTGTCAGGTAGAGGTCTCTGTGACGGGCTGATCACTCGTCCAGAGGAGTCCTACCGAATGTGGTGTATCTGAGTGTGATCGTGAAGCCTCGAACAATGAGGAGGCCTAGGCCCCCAAGGGGCTGTCGAGCCATAGGAAAAAAAATTGACGCCTATGTTGAGAGGCAGAAAGGCGGAGACCCGAGACAGAGCATCTCAGATGCCAACCACGACTTATGCTGTGGACACATCACATCAAGCACAGTCTAGACGCAAACAGACACACAGCAGCATTTGTCGACGATACCAGTCCGCCATTAGACAAGAGTTGCGTGTGATGTGCTGTCGTGAGTCAATTGCGTTGTATGCGCGTGCAGGGACTTGCGTACCTGAGGGACAAATATCACGCGACGTGGATGTTAAGGATGTAGTGCCGACGATGTCTGGTGCGGCCCCAGCGCAGTAGGCAGTCCGAGTGACAATGGGCCGACACGACAGTAAGTCCTGCAAGAGCTACGAACACAGACAGGCTGCGGGCTGGCTGGACGACGTCATCCGGCAGGATCGACAGATTTCTCCCTTATCTAAAACGTGACCCACCGTCTCGGAGGCCCACCCAGCCTCCTATTGACTGGGCACCGGGGGTTCTTTCTCTGGGGGGGGGGGGCGAAGCAGGCGGGAAGACACTCTCATAAATCAAATAAAAACAGAACTTCAAAACAGTCCCCCACTGGTCTTACGCTAGGACCACATACTAAAGACCATATCGACCCGGTAACTCGTCTAAAGTTAAGTTCGTACGAACTATCGGAAACTGCGGGCCGCGCGGTCTAACGCGTGGGTCTACGGCCGCTCACTTGCTGGGATTGAGGATTCGAAACCCGGCGGGGGCATGGATGTCTGTCTCTTGTGAGTGTTGTGTGTTGTCAGGTAGAGGTCTCTGCGTCAGGCTGATCACTCGTCCAGAGAAGTCCTACTGAGTGTGGTGTGTCTAAAGTGTGTGATCGTGAAGCGTCGATAATGAGCAGGCCATGGCCCAGTAGGGGCTGTTGCGCTATTGGAAATAAAATAGGAAACTTTCAGGAGATCAGTCAGGTAAAGAATATGCCCGTAAGGTACTTAGTGAAGCAGTCAGTTGTTTATAAGTCAGTTACTGCTTTTATACACGTCACTTAGTAACATCATCTGTAAGGACGAAATTAACCTGAATTATATATAAAGATCCAGCTCGTACCGCGCAGTAAACACACCTCCGTCTCAGTTATACAAACCAGTCAGTTAATGTTGTATAGTGAAATAATCGCTGTTTGTTCTGAGATCCACACAAAACACATAAATACAGTCCGTACCGCGCAGTAAACACACTCCGTCTCAGTTATACAAACCAGTCAGTTAATGTTGTATAGTGAAATAATAGCTGTTTGTTCTGAGATCCACACAAAACACATAAATACAGTCCGTACCGCGCAGTAAACACACTCCGTCTCAGTTATACAAACCAGTCAGTTAATGTTGTACAGTTAAATAATCGCTGTTTGTTCTGAGATCCACACAAAACACATAAATACAGTCCGTACCGCGCAGTAAACACACTCCGTCTCAGTTATACAAACCAGTCAGTTAATGTTGTATAGTGAAATAATAGCTGTTTGTTCTGAGATCCACACAAAACACATAAATACAGTCCGTACCGCGCAGTAAACACACTCCGAAGTCGATAATGACACAACCAGTAGGTGTTGCGACCAGGAAATAAAATCGCGACTGTTCTGAGATCCACACAAAACACATAAACATGTCCGTAACCGCGCTAGTAAACACAGTCCGTCTCAGTTATACAAACCAGTCAGTTAATGTTGTATAGTGAAATAATAGCTGTTTGTTCTGAGATCCACACAAAACACATAAATACAGTCCGTACCGCGCAGTAAACACACTCTGTCTCAGTTATACAAACCAGTCAGTTAATGTTGTACAGTTAAATAATCGCTGTTTGTTCTGAGATCCACACAAAACACATAAATACAGTCCGTACCGCGCAGTAAACACACTCCGTCTCAGTTATACAAACCAGTCAGTTAATGTTGTACAGTAAATAATCGCTGTTTGTTCTGAGATCCACACAAAACACATAAATACAGTCCGTACCGCGCAGTAAACACACTCCGTCTCAGTTATACAAACCAGTCAGTTAATGTTGTACAGTGTAAATAATCGCTGTTTGTTCTGAGATCCACACAAAACACATAAATACAGTCCGTACCGCGCAGTAAACACACTCCGTCTCAGTTATACAAACCAGTCAGTTAATGTTGTACAGTAAATAATCGCTGTTTGTTCTGAGATCCACACAAAACACATAAATACAGTGACCGCGCAGTAAACACATCCGTCTCAGTTATACAAACCAGTCAGTTAATGTTGTACAGTGAAATATCGCTGTTTGTTCTGAGATCACACAAACACATAATACACTGTGTGGGCAACGTAAATGTGAATGTTAAGGTGGCATGACCCTGGCTATAGGTTATCAATCAGCAGTTGCATCTTCAGTTAGTTGACTCTGCACGTAGCGCAGTGACAGTCCATGCTGTAGCTGACTCCAAATTTAGCAGCCATCTTCACGTTTGTGCAGTCGCAGTGCAGACCATCAGACGCTTACCTAAAATTTGGGACACTCGAACACGAAATAATTGATTTTTAGCGCTTTACAGCACAGCAAACCGCAATAAAAGTCCAACAAGCGATTTACAGAACATTTATGACTGCTCTACTGTGCTTTAACTGAGACCTGTAACGACCTCTGTTGAGGTCAAGGCCATCAGATATCATCATATTGCAGGGGTTGGTTGGTCGTTCGCGCGCATTAGCCGACATAAATTGTCGTCACGATTAGCAATGTGTGGGGAGGGGGTGGCGTGGAGTGGGGGTGTAGTACAGAGACGTGCACAAATATCGCTGTAGAAACAACGAACACACTGCAACACAGGAGCTGAGGCCGGAGCTAAGCACAGCTAAGTAAGTTCAGAGTTACATTCATTTACGGACTTGAATTGGATTTACTGCCGAAGGAATTTGATTGATTTACTTATTACATCCGGGGAGACATGAGGGAAGGAGACCACTTGGAAGACCAAGGCATAGATGGGAGGATAATATTAAAATGGATCTTCAAGAAGTGGGATGGGAGGGCATGGACTGGATTGATATGGCTCAGGATAGGGACAGGTGGCGGGCTGTTGTGAGTGCGGTAATGAACCTTCGGGTTCCACAAAACGCGGGGAATTTCTTGACTATCTGAGGAACTGTTAGCTTCTCAAGAAGGGCTCTGCTCCATGGAGTTATTTTGTTAGTTAGTTAGTTAGTTAGTTATTACACCCGTCTTTAATTGAGTTCTTTACAATGCATCAAATTTAAAATATCTATGAAGGATATTATTAATTCCGTATATTTTAACTTTATATTTAAAGTCTGACGTATGTACAATATAATCACATTAATTCTGCACTTTCACCGTCCTACATGTTTCGAACCCCTAACCTGGGTTCATCTTCAGGGACACATTATCTAAAATCGCACACTAGTTACACCAACTGGCACAACTATTTACATGAGTTCTTTACAATTGTTCAGATGCACTGTTTAAAACAAATAAAAGTTAAAAAGTTAAAAATTGTGGTTGTTGGTTGTTAAAAATTGCAATAAAGTTGAACAATCTGTGTTGTTTTGATATCCTGTCTGTCTAACCTTGTTTAAAAAACATAAATGCGCTTTTGTTTCCACTTTTATTTTATATTTAAAAAATCGTTTAAATAAAATTATAAGATAGCTTTTATTTCACCCAACATATGCACTACACCTTTGTGTATTATATAAGACAGAATGCACGGTGAATATAAAGTGAAAAATTATAAGAGTTAAACTTAATGTTTTATGTGTTAATTAATAAATTAAAATGTATTATATTTTTTATGATTAACAATAATTCATCTAGCAATAGTTTATTAAAAAAATAATATGTGCTTGAATATAGATTCATAAATTAAAATACTAAGAAATTTAGTTCATTTTTTATTTTTACCACAAAAATTACTTTATTTGAATTTTATTATAAAAATAAATGCACTACTTGTCTACTAGCGCTCCCCTGTGATAATAACAGCGCTCCCTTCCACCTCTCGTACCTATTAGCGCCAATCTCGGTAATCCCACCGCCCCCCAGGGGGCGGTACCGCCCACTTTGGGAACCACTGCATTAAACTCTCTAATGAGTGATTTTAAAAAAATCAAGATGCCGCGAGTGAAACCGCTGAGAGCAGCGTAATTAAGCAGGCCGCAACCAGGATATCACAACACCTGGCTCCCTTCGCGCGGTAGGCCTACCTCAAGCGAGGTCAGACATGCCCTGGGGCGCAGCTGCAGGACAGCCACTAGACTTTCTCCACTCGCATAGTTTCGTTAATTACGTCCGCATTTATGGAACTGCTTCAGATAACACGACATGGTGTCTTATGAGATGGGTTTACAGCACACGGACTCCGTAGCGCTGGAGTGTTTTCAGACATTACAGTAGTAATATAAGCATCGACAAGAATGCCAAGCGGGACACTGTCTGTCTGTCTGTCTTTTTTTTTTTTTTTCACTCAACATGTTCCATTACAGTAAGTAATACTACATGTTTTGGTTTACTTTTAAATTGTGCTGTTGATTACAATTATTGTGCTGTCTATCTTGTTACAAACTACAGTGTCTTAAGTATTGTACAGTCATATGTTTACCTTAAAAATTCTCTAAATCAATAGAATTAATAAATTTACAATAATCTTTGATAAACTTTCCTACTAATTGCAATTTATTTCCTGGCCATGTTCCTCCTTTTCTAATTATGTTTCCTCTTAATTTCTTTCTCTCGTCGTTCAGTTTCTTACATTCATATAAGATGTGATCTACTGTTTGCTCTCCTCCTTTGCAGGGACAGGTTGAATCATCGATAATATGGAATCGATGTTAGTATGCCTTCAATCTTCCGTGTCCTGTTAGCATTGTAGTGAGTTTTGATGTCAGCGGTATCCTTTGCTGAAGTCTTTGTGCGACTGTAGGAAAATATATTTTTGTCTCTTCTCCTTTCGTGGTGTTTTGCCACTCATTTTCCCATTTTTCTATGCTTTCTGCTCTTAACCTTTTCCGGACGGCACTTTTTGGGATCATATTGTAACACACTGGCTCTTCATTTGTGGTTGCCATTTTTGCAAGTTGGTTTGCAATTCTGTGCTTCTCAGAAAGCGCCACGACGCATTCAGACACGCTCTACAATGACGGCCAGGCGATTTAGCTAGGTAATCCAACAAGCAACATGTGTTCAAATAATACTGCGATAGGAGAACCCGAATTATCAGTACCGTTAGTACAAATACCTTCATTCCACATAGCCCTGAGCCAGTTCTATCCATCTCCCCCCCCCCAAAAAAGAAAAGAACCAAACAAAATGGTGACAGCGCAGACATGCGCAAAGGCGATGTCCCTGGCCCCTTCACCCATACCTGCGTGCTGAACGCATCGCTGCGCTTGTGATAAGAAAGCATAACAGTAACTTGGTTGCGCTTACGTTAACGGATTCCCCGTCCTGGTTGAGGGCAATTTTCCCTCTTAATTTTTTTTTACAGCTGCTCGGACCCGCCACTGCTCTGAGCAGAAACCTTTGACACGACCTGACGACTGCGCGGTGCTTTAAAAGTTTTTTTGTGATATGCATAATAGGAAATGCCAGCTACGCGGCAACAATTCAGTTACTGCGCGGCCGCGCAGCTTAGAAGGAACATTGGTAACTAATACCTTGTGCTGCCAAGTGGCCATACAACGTCCCCTGGTCCATTTAGCCATACCTGCGTGCTGAAAGTATCGATGTGCTTGTGATAGGGATTCATAACAGTAACTGGGGTTGCGCTTACGTTAACGGATTTCCCGTCTTGGATGAGGGCCTTGACGTCGTCACACTAAGGACTTGTGATGACAAGTGGCCATATCACCAACATCCATATGAGTTTCGGACGTTACCCAGTCATATTTTACTCGATCTCCTTAAATATAGGCCTAACCTCAACACTTCTTCGCCAAACTTCGCGATACAGCGTGCAGCGCTTTTTGTTTCGTATACGGCAGGTTGTTACGTCGACAGCTGAGGTTTTAGAAGCACAGCTGTATCATTTCCATGTCAGAGTTTTAAACAAAACATCCCATAAATGTCAGAACATCTATCAAAACACGTCCCGTCCCCGACTATTCCGAGATTAGCTACACGCGTTCTTTCCACATTCCTGAATAAAAGGAAGGATAAAGAGTCAGTGGCTTCCTCCCCATCCCGCCCCAACCAAAACTGTCAACTTGTACAACACACACTTCTTTTTACTCAACTTTTGAAAGTAATTACATGTCCTTTTATACAAACAATTTACGAAAAGAAATAGGCTACTGCTTGGCACAAGGTATGAATAAGAAGCTGTAATTAATCTTTAATAAGTTGCTGGCCATTGTGATCTGCATGCTCGTTATCACACATTGACATGAAGAAACTAATTAAACGCGTTTCGCTCTCACTCTGCCACTTTAATTACCGGACACGGCGGAGGATGACTAACTGGCAGCCTGTCTATAGCGTCACATCAGCAGCTGTAACATGCAGCCTGTCTATAGCGTCACATCAACAGCTGTAACATGTAGCCTGTCTATAGCGTCACATCAGCAGCTGTAACATGTAGCCTGTCTATAGCGTCACATCAACAGCTGTAACATGCAGCCTGTCTATAGCGTCACATCAGCAGCTGTAACATGCAGCCTGTCTATAGCGTCACATCAACAGCTGTAACATGTAGCCTGTCTATAGCGTCACATCAACAGCTGTAACATGTAGCCTGTCTATAGCGTCACATCAACAGCTGTAACATGCAGCCTGTCTATAGCGTCACATCAACAGCTGTAACATGCAGCCTGTCTATAGCGTCACATCAACAGCTGTAACATGTAGTCTGTCTATAGCGTCACATCAACAGCTGTAACATGTAGCCTGTCTATAGCGTCACATCAACAGCTGTAACATGCAGCCTGTCTATAGCGTCGCATCAACAGCTGTAACATGCAGCCTGTCTATAGCGTCGCATCAACAGCTGTAACATGCAGCCTGTCTATAGCGTCACATCAACAGCTGTAACATGTAGCCTGTCTATAGCGTCACATCAACAGCTGTAACATGCAGCCTGTCTATAGCGTCACATCAACAGCTGTAACATGTAGTCTGTCTATAGCGTCACATCAACAGCTGTAACATGTAGCCTGTCTATAGCGTCACATCAACAGCTGTAACATGCAGCCTGTCTATAGCGTCACATCAACAGCTGTAACATGTAGCATGTCTATAGCGTCACATCAACAGCTGTAAGATGTAGCCTGTCTATAGCGTCACATCAACAGCTGTAACATGCAGCCTGTCTATAGCGTTACATCAACAGCTGTAACATGCAGCCTGTCTATAGCGTCACATCAACAGCTGTAACATGCAGCCTGTCTATAGCGTCACATCAACAGCTGTAACATGCAGCCTGTCTATAGCGTCACATCAACAGCTGTAACATGTAGCCTGTCTATAGCGTCACATCAACAGCTGTAACATGTAGCCTGTCTATAGCGTCACATCAACAGCTGTAACATGTAGCCTGTCTATAGCGTCACATCAACAGCTTTAACATGCAGCCTGTCTATAGCGTCACATCAACAGCTGTAACATGCAGTCTGTCTATAGCGTCACATCAACAGCTGTAACATGTAGTATGTCTATAGCGTCACATCAACAGCTGTAACATGTAGTCTGTCTATAGCGTCACATCAACAGCTGTAACATGCAGCCTGTCTATAGCGTCGCATCAACAGCTGTAACATGCAGCCTGTCTATAGCGTCACATCAACAGCTGTAACATGTAGCCTGTCTATAGCGTCACATCAACAGCTGTAACATGTAGCCTGTCTATAGCGTCACATCAACAGCTGTAACATGTAGTCTGTCTATAGCGTCACATCAACAGCTGTAACATGTAGCCTGTCTATAGCGTCACATCAACAGCTGTAACATGCAGCCTGTCTATAGCGTCACATCAACAGCTGTAACATGTAGCATGTCTATAGCGTCACATCAACAGCTGTAACATGTAGCATGTATATAGCGTCACATCAACAGCTGTAACATGTAGCCTGTCTATAGCGTTACATCAACAGCTGTAACATGCAGCCTGTCTATAGCGTTACATCAACAGCTGTAACATGCAGCCTGTCTATAGCGTCACATCAACAGCTGTAACATGCAGCCTGTCTATAGCGTCACATCAACAGCTGTAACATGCAGCCTGTCTATAGCGTCACATCAACAGCTGTAACATGTAGCCTGTCTATAGCGTCACATCAACAGCTGTAACGTGTAGCCTGTCTATAGCGTCACATCAACAGCTGCAACATGTAGCCTGTCTATAGCGTCACATCAACAGCTGCAACATGTAGCCCGTCTATAGCGTCTCATCAACAGCTGTAACATGCAGCCTGTCTATAGCGTCACATCAACAGCTGTAACATGTAGCCTGTCTATAGCGTCACATCAACAGCTGTAACATGTAGCCTGTCTATAGCGTCACATCAACGGCTGTAACATGTAGCCTGTCTATAGCGTCACATCAACAGCTGTAACATGTAGCCTGTCTATAGCGTCACATCAACAGCTGTAACATGTAGCCTGTCTATAGCGTCACATCAACAGCTGTAACATGTAGCCTGTCTATAGCGTCACATCAACAGCTGTAACATGTAGCCTGTCTATACCGTCACACACCACAATGGACTTGTTTCTTTATTACAGATACCAAACTAACGTCGTTAAATTGAGACAGCGCAGTCAGTATAGTGACTCGGCTAGTGGCTGGACGATCTGGGGTTCGATTCCCGACAGAGGCAAAATATTTTCCTCCAAAACATGGAGTCCAGCTCTGTGACCAACCCACTCTCCTATTCACTGGGTATCAGGCAATATTTACCCGGTGGTAAAGCAGCAGGGGCGTGAAGTTAACCGCTCACCTCGATGTAGTGCCGAGGTTAACAACAGGTAAGGCCGTAGCTGCACTTTCCCGATATGTGTTGATGGCGTGAGCAAGGACAACCTTATCTTTTTACCCTGACGTCGTAAAGATATTAACACTTATATTACACTGCAATAATTTTATCCTGTGTTCCGTACATAATCTTCAAATAATTGTCTATATCAGTGCGACCAATAATTTATACGAGTCATAAGTTTTCTGTATGCGTTTTTTGGAGAAAACAGTATATCTGAACTTCACATTCACTATAGTGAACCGATAAGGTAAAGGTAAAGGTAAATTAAAAGTTAAGCGTAAAATTAAAGGCGTCCTTGGGTAAAAATTAATACCACCCCATAAAGACGTTTGGGGGAGCGAAAGTACTGTTCTCACCAGCCGATAGTAAACCTACCAACTCCCATACACAGGGTATCATACCAACAAAGATTACTCAAATTTTAACATTTTGACCTGTGTATGACGGATTGTAACACCGAAACAAACAGCAGCTACATTTTATCATCTTAACCAGTGTATAACTTGATTGTAAAACTCATACAAACAAATTAATGTATTATTCAGTTTTTACTATTTTAACCAGTGTATAATTGTACCATTGATGTAAAAAATGTGTAATTTAAAATACTGGGGTCCCTGAAGATGAACCGGGATAAGGTTCGAAACATCAGGACTGTAAGTTTCACATTATTATCACCGTGCATCTTCACGAATCAAATCAAATCACGCTGCACGTAAAAACGTAGACATACACAACGGAAGATCACGCATTACCAGGAGAAAAATGATAGCCAGTACTTCCGCATCCACATACCTCACACAGCTATTCTACAAACTTTAATATCTTTTAACTTGTATAATTGAGTTTTAATGTGTTACAATCAAAACAATTTTATCACAATAGTAACATAAGAGCGATGTATGTCTTATAAAAACTACAATTGAGGTAGTAGCTTTTATGGACAAGACCCCCTGATGACGGACCAAGGTCCGAAACATATGTAGGGGCATATAATAAGGACGCTACAATAAAGGTGGCTCAATTTGTGCATCAGTTGGTTTAATTTAGTTTCATTTGATCAGGACTGTGTTTCACAAATCAATAGTAAATAAAAGTGTACATTCGTCGGACAATAAACATAGTATAGTTCCACGATTTAACTTGGAATAAGAGAAACAGGGTGGTCAGCTTTATCCCCGGGTTGTTTTAACCTCAGAGAAAAAAACACTCTGTACCCGTTGGAATTAAAGCTATGTGATGGCCAGCGCTGGTCCAGATTCTGTGGAAAAGAGAAAAACGTCTTGCTTGTACCGGAAATAACACCTTGAATCTTCAGTCGTCTGCCTGTAGCCTAGTCACTACTCTAACTGAGCTATAGTAACAAGATACAAAACCTATCTAAACTTGTCATACAATTTTAATGCAGACGCCTTATGCTACATTTGATCGCAATGTGTAACTGAGTTACGCACAAACAAGAACGCGTAGAGACTGACACGCGTTCCTTTCACACACTTCGTACAAAAATAGGCGTAATTAAGCAAGAGAGGGGAAATTACAACAAAACCCGCTTGATTATGAAATGCCAGCGAGCCTGAGCATCCGTCCGTTTCAACCCTCATCCCTCAGTTACACAGTTACACAGAACGCGATATTTGAGGTCATGACACGTGTCCCTGAAGTTCAGATGTTCTGGAACTGATAATGTGTCGACTGCTTAATAGTTACCGTGTACTGGGCGGGGCCGAGAGCGCCGGCAGGATATGTTGCAAGTGGTGCACCTTACCTATATGTTGCAAGGTGGTGCACCTTACCTATATGTTGCAAGGTGGTGCACCTTACCTATGTTGCAAGGTGGTGCACCTTACTATATGTTGCAAGGTGGGCACCTTACCTATATGTTGCAAGGTGGTGCACCTTACCTATATTTGCAAGGTGGTGCACTTACCTATATGTTGCAGGTGGTGCACCTTACCTATATGTTGCAAGTGGTGCACCTTACCTATATGTTGCAAGGTGGTGCACCTTACCTATATGTTGCAAGGTGGTGCACCTTACCTATATGTTGCAAGGTTGCACCTTACCTATAGTTGCAAGGTGGTGCACCTTACCTATATGTTGCAGGTGGTGCACCTTACCTATATGTTGCAAGGTGGTGCACCTTACCTATATGTTGCAAGGTGTGCACCTTACCTATATGTTGCAAGGTGGTGCACCTTACCTATATGTTGCAAGGTGGTGCACCTTACCTATATGTTGCAAGGTGGTGCACCTTACCTATATGTCAAGTGACCATATTTGTTATTGACCAACGCTGGACAAGACAGTAACATAGGTGCCATTTAATTAAAATCCTTAATTAATCCCTAAACTAAAAGTGTAGGAACTTCATAAATTTAGTGTTGTTTTTGTACATTTTATTGTTTAATTTAATAAATAATTAAATGCTAGTGCACCACCTTGCTCCTCGCTGCCGTCGCTTTTAGGCGAGGTCTTGTTGATGGTTAGTGGTGTGGGTATGAACTGCACAAGGTAAGGTAATGTCCGTTACTCAAGAGAATGCAGTTGACCGGCACAGCGTGGGTAAGTCACTTAACACTCGCGACGACGTTGAGAGGGAAAATATACAGATCGTGTCAAAAACATGAGTCTCTATCACTGCACGATCTTTCCATTTGTTAGGTGTTTCGTTTATAACAAGCCTGAAGTCAAATTCATGCACAGCTCTAACCACACAGAGCACTACAGAGGATAACTGTATTACCTCACACGCACAAAACACGACTGCACTTCAGCCCATTGGAATACATCGGTTACTGGTCACAAATACGGGACGGTCGGCTTTTCCCAGCGCAAGCCACTTCCAAGGTCAATTGAAAACTCCACAGTCACTATCTGTACCTGGCGAAAGGACCACGAGATGCGTGATTTCAGGCTTCCTCCGTGATGTCGGTTATATCTGCGCTCGTCTGGGATATTACGCAGCGTAGAGTGGTAGTTCTGTACCGACGTTTCGGGAAAACCTATCGGTCCCATCCTCAAGGATCAAGAAGTCCTGACCCTTGAGGATGGGGCCGATAGGTTGTCCCGAAACGCCGGTACTGAACTGCCACTCTACTCTGCGTAATATCCCAGAAGAGCGCAGATATAACCGACTTCACGGCGGAAGCCTGACATCGCGCAAACCCCACAAGACTTTTAATCTACACTACGCAGAATACATGCCATGTATTGTGACTAAATCCTCAAACTAAAAATTCATTCTACATGCACACGGGATGCTGGGCCCTGCTTTTCGGTTTCTTTTGTATCTCCTTCGCTCTGTTATTTTTCTCATCTTTTCAACTTTTCCCAGTAATGTACGAATTACAATATGCAGCATGCAGGCCTATACAAAAGGCCGTTGGACAGTTTTGCCCCGTTAATAGGAGGCAAAACACAACACCAAACCACATGTTTCAAAGACAGATATTCACAAAAACAACACAACACAACAAAACACAAAATCACATGTTCCAACGACAGACATTCACAAAACACAACACAAAATCAATATTCAAACACAGATATCACAAAACACAACAACAAAACAAAACACAACAAACAACACAAATCACAGTTCCAACGACAGATATTCCAACAGACCGCCGACCTTTGCATTCTTACGTCCGTTTTTATTCTCTCATTAAAGAGTTTCTCTCTTTCACAGACAAGTAATGCTAAATTTACGCGTATGAAGACCACGAAAGCATATGGGGGAGTAAAGGTACAGCCCATTCATTCTTAAATTCGACAACAGATGAAGATCAACGGTCAGGTGTCAGATGTAAGGTAAAGGTAAAGTTCTCCCTAGAACAGGCCATGAAGGCCCACAGGGGTAATAGAGGTACAGTTCTACTCTTTCTTTAACCTCGGCACTAGCTGTGGGTGGGTGGTCAACGCCACGCCCCGGCCGCTTTACCCCCGGGAATGACACGGTACCCATTGTACAGGAGGCTTGGTAGGCCCCAGGGCCGGTCTGGACGGGTGCTGAAAATCTCGCATCCACCGGGATTCGATCCCCGGACCGTCCAGCCCGTAGCGAGCCGCTATACCGACTGAGATATCGCGGCCCATCAGATGTGAGATGTATACTTAATAATTTCGAGATCGAAAAATTTTCCGACAAACACAGGTGTAAACAAGTGGCAAAGTAGTTTTGGTAGGGGACAGAAATGGCTTCTTCAAATTGACCGCATAATGGGCACAAAATATGCTATTAAAACTAAGGAAATGTGCTGACTGAGGACAAGCTGTAAATAAATGGAACGACACAACTAGCATGTCAATACCATTCATCTAGGCACATCCTGAACTACGACTGGCGACCAGACACGCACTGAACTGCGCTCCAATCCACTCCACCATCCCCAGATACAGCACAGTACAGTACACTTGACACTGTATATACCGTGCAACATTATGATAATATAGAACTTACATAATCAACCAACTGATGCACACTAAAACCACTTTTTATGCAGCTTTATTATTAAAATTGTTAAAATTGTACCCCTACACGTTTTTCGATCCTAGGATCATCGTGACGATGATCCTAGGATCGAAACACGTGTAGGGGTACAATTTTAACAATTTTAATAATAAAGCTGCATAAAAAGTGGTTTTAGTGTGCATCAGTTGGTCTGTAACTTAATTTAATATGACGAAGATGCACGGTGTCAACAGTGTGAAATTTACATAACCAACATTTATTGCACAAAAATATAACTAAATAAGTTTATCACTAAACCCTACATATGTTTCGGTCCAAAATGGGCCATCATCAGGGGTTGCTGTTTTTTAAGCTTTCACTTGTACACTTCCTTTGGTATTGTTGAAAATATCTAATGTGAGTTTTTTTTGTTGCTACCATGGTTAGAACATGGTTAGAATACGACAAACCACCACAACGTCAACAAATAAGTAGAGTGCATAGTGTTTCAGTGTTCTCACCATGGTACCAACAAAAAACCTCACATTAGATATTTTCAACAACACCAAACGAAGTGTACAAGTGAAAGCTTAAAAACCAGCAACCCCTGATGATGGCCCATTTTGGACCGAAACATATGTAGGGTTTAGTGATAAACTTATTTAGTTATATTTATGTGCAATAAATGTTGGTTATGTAAGTTCTATATTACAGTGCAGTACAGTAAAACCAACGCTGCGGACCCCACAAAAAAAACAACATTTTATTTATGTGCGTGGCGAATTCTCCTGTGGGGGTCTGCTGACCTTCCTATTTAATGATATATGGGGGCCCTTCTACCGGGGCAAAACAGCTCCGGCACGAACTTCATTACTCACCTCCATCTACTGCACAAGCCAAGAAAGAGTGGAGCCATACCTCAACTTCCCCATACACATTCATGGGGCACAGAATTTTACCTTCGTTTCCCCTTACAGTTACACTTACTACATTACTTCTTGGCAACTATGGCCAAAAACAGACAAACCATCCTATAAAATTATTTTAGATAAATGTTTGCACAGAAGTAGCCTATACGGAAGGGGCCTAAACCCGACATTTTTAAATTCCTATCAAATATGTTTTGACAGATAAATGCATCAGAATTTCTCAAATCCACATAGAAAGCAGAACGCGGCAAGTACAATCTCTCTTTAAGCACAATACCACGAAGGGTTCAGTTAAGTTGCACGCATTCTTAATCTTGGCACCAGACAGAATTGTGTAATCAGCTTGAACTTCCGACCAGCTCATCCCCTGTGAAAGACGTCCCGGTAGGTATTAGCAATAGAATGCTATGTATAAAACCGACAAGCAATCTGAAATCTGCGGTCTTCTGGGGTATTACGTGGCGTCGTGTGGTAATTGTTTACCGACGTTTCGGGACAACGTATCGGTCCCACAGTCACGATGAATATGGGACCGATACGTTGTCCCGAAACGTCGGTAAACAATTACAACATAACGCCGCGTAATACCCCAGAAGACCGTAGATTTAACCAACATCGCGGCGGAAGCCTGAAATAAAGATAAGCAATCTCATTATTAGACACTATTACATGAACATTATGTCGGGCTCATTATTAGACACTATTACATGAACATTATGTCGGGCTCATTATTAGACACTATTACATGAACATTATGTCGGGCTCATTATTAGACACTATTACATGAACATTATGTCGGGCTCATTATTAGACACTATTACATGAACATTATGTCGGGCTCATTATTAGACACTATTACATGAACATTATGTCGGGCTCATTATTAGACACTATTACATGAATATTATGTCGGGCTCATTATTAGACACTATTACATGAACATTATGTCGGGCTCATTATTAGACACTATTACATGAACATTATGTCGGGCTCATTATTAGACACTATTACATGAACATTATGTCGGGCTCATTATTAGACACTATTACATGAACATTATGTCGGGCTCATTATTAGACACTATATACATGAACATTATGTCGGCTCATTATTAGACACTATTACATGAACATTATGTCGGGCTCATTATTAGACACTATTACATGAACATTATGTCGGGCTCATTATTAGACACTATTACATGAACATTATGTCGGGCTCATTATTAGACACTATTACATGAACATTATGTCGGGCTCATTATTAGACACTATTACATGAACATTATGTCGGGCTCATTATTAGACACTATTACATGAACATTATGTCGGGCTCATTATTAGACACTATTACATGAACATTATGTCGGGCTCATTATTAGACACTATTACATGAACATTATGTCGGGCTCATTATTAGACACTATTACATGAACATTATGTCGGGCTCATTATTAGACACTATTACATGAACATTATGTCGGGCTCATTATTAGACACTATTACATGAACATTATGTCGGGCTCATTATTAGACACTATTACATGAACATTATGTCGGGCTCATTATTAGACACTATTACATGAACATTATGTCGGGCTCATTATTAGACACTATTACATGAACATTATGTCGGGCTCATTATTAGACACTATTACATGAACATTATGTCGGGCTCATTATTAGACACTATTACATGAACATTATGTCGGGCTCATTATTAGACACCATTACATGAACATTATGTCGGGCTCATTATTAGACACTTTTACATGAACATTATGTCGGGCTCATTATAGACACTATTACATGAACATTATGTCGGGCTCATTATTAGACACTATTACATGAACATTATGTCGGGCTCATTATTAGACACTATTACATGAACATTATGTCGGGCTCATTATTAGACACTATTACATGAACATTATGTCGGGCTCATTATTAGACACTATTACATGAATATTATGTCGGGCTCATTATTAGACACTATTACATGAATATTATGTCGGGCTCATTATTAGACACTATTACATGAACATTATGTCGGGCTCATTATTAGACACTATTACATGAACATTATGTCGGGCTCATTATTAGACACTATTACACGAACATTATGTCGGGCTCAGCACCTTGTTTAGCCAGAGCCTGCGTTAACTCTAAAACAAAGCACTGCTCCTTCAGTAGATATTCAAGTGACGCAGAAAGTGCCCTTAATGAATCCAGACATTCATCAAATTAACCACACAAGCAAGCCATCATGGGTGTCTCATAACCATCCAGTTCATAACTTCACAACTTGTTTCCTTATCATCCATTTTAATATTATCCTTCCCATTCACCCAACCAAAGCTCTCCACGTCCTCCCTCTTCCTCTCCATCCAGGCGACATACACAAAAAATCAAAACCGCCAGCAACAAACCCACCAGTTCTCTCCCTGCACTTTGCAGTGTCAAAGGCCCAATACCTGTCCGGCTGCGTGTGCATTCAGCCAATTAGTTTCACTTGAAATCTAACGCGAGCACACAGAGGACTAGTGTGACCGGACAGTCCGCTGATCTAGTGAAATCCTTTGGATCCAGCACCATCGCAGCCAAACACAACAATCCTCTTTTCGTCGATCTCGCCAAAGTTCCACACACGACAAATTCACAGGACAAACCAGACAGAGAAAGACACAAGTTGCTTAACGACGCTGCGAAGTACTAAGACTATTTAGCGTCGGTAAGAGAGGAACGAGCCGATCCCAGTGGCCGTGCGGTCTAAGGCGTGGGTCTGCGGCCGCTCGCTTGCTGGGATTGTGGGTTCGAATCCCGCCGGGGTCATGGATGTCTGTCTGTTGTGAGTGTTGTGTGTTGTCAGGTAGAGAGGTCTCTGCGACGGGCTGGTCACTCGTCCAGAGGAGTCCTACCGAGTGTCGTGTGTCTAAAAATGTGTGATCGTGAAGCGTCGAAATGAGGAGGCCTAGGCACCCGAAAAGGGGCTGTCGAGCCATAGGAAAAAAAAAAGAGAGGAATGAATGCTGAACCCAGTGGCCGCGCGGTCTAAGGTGTGGGTCTAAGGCCGTTCGCTTGCTGGGATTGTGGGTTCGAATCTCGCCGGGGGCATGAATGTCTGTCTGTTGTGGGTGTTGTGTGTTGTCAGGTAGAGGTCTCTGCGACGAGCTGGTCACTCGTCCAGAGGAGTCCTACCGAGTCTCTGAGTGTGATGGTGAAGCCCCGACAATGAGGCGGCCTAGGCCCCCAAGGGGCTGTCGAGCCATTAAAAAAAGAGAGAGAATGAATGAATATGGAGCAACTGTGGAATGACTGGGAGGCAAACCTGTCTCAGTGCCACTCTGTCCACAAAAAAATTCTACATGCAATGACCTGGCAACGAACCCGGGCTTCCGCGGTGAGAGGCTGTAGACTAACCGCCTCAGTCATGGCACGGACCCAAAAGAAGTCGAAACAACACGTAATACTAAAATGGATCTTCAAGACACAGGATGAGAAGGCATGGAGTAGACTGATCTGGCTCAGGATAAGAACAAGTGGCGGGCTGTTTTGAAAACGGTAATGGATCTTCGGGTTACACAAAATGCTGGGAAATTCCTGACTCTCTCAGGAACTACTACCTTTTCAGGAAGGACTGTAGTCCATGTAGTTAGTTGACAAGGTATACAAGGTATGCTGTCATTAAACCAAGACACATCCAGGTGTGTAAGACAGAGACACTCAGATAACCCACCATTCCATGTCGCCCAACATTTCTCGCTCACCCGAGCACCCCCGTACCCCACCCCCCACCGTCATGACGCCACAAGTCATTCAGAGGGTAGCCACCTCAAGCACCACTCTGCTGATAACCGAACCTAAGCACCTTGCATGCTCGTAAGTCCTAATGCCCTAATGGAGTTTTAAAAATCCCCGGAACAACACGCGTGCAGTCACTGCGTCACTGCTTATGCTGCTTCCAGACATTTTTGTAAGTTATCAAAACCCCTTTTAAACGTCAGACCCACACAATTCACTGCAGTCCTCTTAGTGGCCAATTAGGGAAAGAGAGATTTGAGGTTCTGGCAGTGGTGTTGCTGAAGATGCAGGGATTCTTGGGCGTTAGGCCGTGTCGACTTACATTTACCGACTTTTCTAAAGATCATAATGCCACAAGACACTAACAACAAAAACAGGGCTCGGACAAAACACTAACTAACTCCACGTAGCAGAGTCCTTCTTGAGAAGCTAACAGGTCGTCACCTAGTCAAGAAATTCCCCGCGTTTTATGGAACCCGAAGGTTCATTACCGCACTCACAACAGCCCGCCACCTGTCCCTATCCTTAGCCATATCAATCCAGTCCATGCCTCCCATCCCACTTCTTGAAGATCCATTTTAATATTATCCTCCCATCTACGCCTGGGTCTTCCAAGTGGTCTCCTTCCCTCAGGTCTCCCCACCAAAACCCTGTATGCACCTCTCCCCTCACCCATACGTACTACATGCCCCGCCCACCTCATTCTTCTCGATTTGATCACCCGAATAATATTTGGTGATGAGTACAACACTATTTGTACACAAACCAATTGCCAACAATTTTTAATAATTTTTTAATGACATTGTATTATCATTTTTTACGCTTTTAACCCAACGATGAAAACAACCCACGCCAAGACATCTAAAAGATAAGGTTGAATAAACGGTAACAGTGAGTGTTACCAACTGTTAACAGATACTTGACATACATTGTGGTGTATATGTGGTGATACCAAATGGATTAATGAATGTTGAAGTGAACGTGACCTTGAACCCCTGATGATGGCTCTATTGCAGCCGAAAGATATGTAGGGTTACTGGACATGCTGAAGAAATAAAGTGCATTTGTTGGTTTAATTGTCGAGTGATATCAAAATGCCGTCATCTTCAGGGTTCGAAACACCAAAAAGACTCGCTCAACAAAAAAGCATCATGTCAGAAGACTTGGTTTTGCGATTACGGAACTCCTTTAATCCTACGCCTACTAACAGCATGGCAGGCACTTGGAAACTCAGCTGGTCAAGAAATTCCCATCCATTATGCAGACACAAATAACTGTTAACGTATTCATACAAAAACCTGACACTGGACTACCTGCCGGGCTAGTCAACACTTCCTGGCCCTACAGCTCTAGATCAACTTTAGTAATATTCTTCCATCTAACACTGGATCTCCCAAATATGCGCTTCTCATGGTATTTTGCGACATTTTTATGCGCCTCTAACTTCATCAATCCGTCCTACATGTACCAGAAAATTTATTATTTTTGTTTTAATCTCTGCAACAAACTGTGCAAAGTGACCAAACTGTGGGGCTCCTCGTGATTTCAGTCTTCCGCCGCGATGTTGATAAGATCTGCGCTCTTCTGGGATATTATGCAGCGCCGAGTGGTAATCCTTTACCAACGTTTCGGGACAACGTATCGATCCCATATTCAAGGGTCAAGAAGTCCCCTAAATAAACTGCGTACTGTCTTGCCGGTTTTTTTTCTTGGACGTCTTGACCCTTGAAGATGGGACAGATACGTTGTTCCGAAACGTCGGTAAAGGATTACCACTCGACGCTGCGTAATATCCCAGAACAGCGCAGATCTTATGAAGCTCCTCGCTACGTAATTTTCTCCATTTATCTGCTACGTACCCCCACTTATAAGCCAGATATTCCCAACACTCGACTCTAAAACACACAAACACACACGCCATATAGGACTTCTCTTTTCCCTCAGGGTGAGAGACCGAATTTTAGAAGGGTCAGAGGGCCCAGTCTCTTGTGTACACAATTCGTATCAAGCAGGAGAAATCCCCGTTTAATAGGCGAGACCCCAGCTAACATTCCACCCGTCCAGTAGCGGAAACAGCAATTAAGATGGAGCCACCACAGAGCATCAAGCAACGATCCGCTCCTACAGAGCGGAAAGTTGAACATCTCTTATCTTCTTAACACCAGACACCAGGAGATCTACCGTACAGTTCTGAACAGCACAGCAGTCAAAACAGAACTAAACATACAGCAATGCTTCGGATTCATTTCGCTCGCATGTTCAGCGGACATAACGAGAAATGGAGTGTACACAAGGGCCCTGTTTTACACTTGTTTGTTTTACACCTCTTTGTTTAAACGCCCCATTCCAATTTACACGTCTTTATTTGCGCTCTCTTGATTTTCGGTTTAAAGCCCTTTGGCTCGTTTATTTAAGCCTTTTAGGGGGCGTTTGCAAAATTCCGAAAAGCGACTATTAGCTTCGTCATGTGTGTCTGTCTGTCCGACCGTCCGTCCGTATGGAACAACTCGGCTCCCCCTGGTCGGATTTTCATGAAATTTTATATTGGGAGTATTTTTTGAAAATCTGTCGAGAAAATTCAAGTTTCATTAAAATCTAACAATAATAACGGACTTCACAGAAGACCTACGCATATTTATGATATTATCTCGCTGAATTCTTCTTAGACTGAGAAATGTTTCAGACAAAAGTTGTAGAGAAAATCAAAACACACATTTTATGTTCTATAATTTTTTTTTCGAAAATCGTGGCCGTTTATGAGATAATGTAGAAAAATATGGTACAGCCAGACAGACCACAAACGACAATATAATACGGCGCATGCGCTTTGCATGCTGTATAACTAATGCTACAGACACACACTCAAATACATGTAATACTTATTGCTTTTCCACGGCAAAAGGGGTTAGGCGAACGCGCCTCAGTGTTACGTTATACTACATTGCCTGCCTTGTTTTCTTAACGGAATATTATCATTTATTTACGCCTTTTTCATTATGCCAAGATTTGCAGGAACGCAACTAGGGCGTAAAACAAGACAACTTGCTGCAGACTGGTAGACAGATGGCACAAGGCCTGCACATATTCACACTATGTAGCTCCTTTGTATGTTCAGTAATTTTGCCTTGCGAGGTCTCAGTTTCTCAGAACGTTGTTCCTGATAATGCAGGTCTACCGGGATGTGACACCCTGTCGTTCGGTAAGTGGTTCCCGACGTTTCGAAGGACGGCAGTGCGTTGATTTTCAATGGCGAAGCAGTCCAAGGAGAGTACTTAATACACTGCTTGAACCTTAAACACGAAACACTCCACGACGTTCAAATTTCTCAAACATGCCTGACCGTACAAAGTTGAACACATAACACAGAACATTAACCATATTAAGATATATGGCGTACATTTGCAACTGTTCTCTACAGCGACAAAATAAAATGAAAAAAATATCTAACTCTGTTGAGTTGGCTCTGTGGTGTACAGTGTTTTGTAACAACCAGTGCGTAGGCCAATTTGCAATAAACAAACACTAAGTCCAGTGTACAAAACCCCAAACAAAGCAGTTCAAAAGTATATATTAAATTACACCTCGTCCAATCGTTTCCACCTGGATGCAGTTAGGCCACTTCACACATACACTTCCTCCTAACTGTCACAGTAAACACGCAGTGCCGCCTGCGAACGCTTCAAATTTCATTTTCCAAGTACACAACAATTACGTATGGCACAAAATCCTGTATGTGTGAACTTAAATACGGGGTTTCTTAGGGTCTATAAGGGAAATGGTGTGTTTCGAAGCGGTTCGGCTTTTTCCGGCTTCCTCGTGGACATTGACGAAAAGGCCACGGCCTGACCGGCGCGTACCGTTCGCGCGCAGTCGCGGTCTTCTTAAAGGATTATAGTCCCCTAAATGTATTCAAACTTTTTGTTTATATCGTCTGACAGGGAAGTCAACCTGAGGGCGTAGTTCCAATCTCTTAGTGTTGTCCAACGTTACCACTGAACATAACGCTGATACTTTGGTATAAAGGTAAGAAGATGCACAAAGGTACATAAGAGAGGTTAACCCAGTCAATCGCATGCATATTCAAAGCAGCCTGTACAACTTAAGCGGAAACTAGACACACGTTCTTGTAGCTACTGAAAATACTTCAGTTCCGGTGATACAGGGAAGTCACTTTGAGGAGACATGTTCGGGAAATTACCAATTCAATCCGTCCCATTTCAAAGTGACCGCATCTGCAGTACCTCGTCAGAAATGACTGAGCCTTATGAACTTGGATGGAGATTAAAGGGGCGAAATTTTAGTGTATCAGAGAAGTTTGAGGCGGTCTCCTTTTATGACGGAAAGGACCACTTTGGCACACTTTGGCACAGCGAAACTCTCTGAAAAAGGCCACAGTGTCAGAGGTACGAACTTTGAAACACGGTGTTTCCACTACAGAATTACAAGTAGGAAGGAAGATCACAAGAACTGACATACTAATGGCTTGAAAACAATACTACCAACCTCTTTTACAGTTCACGCCACATTAATTACATGCCAATGAGCTCAGTTCCTACACCAGTAAGCCTAGACTACCATCACGTTCTGTGGCGATCTACAGAGCATATTTTATCGTGTACATGAGCACGGCAGCTGTCAAGGTATGTGACGGAGAATGCAGGCTTCCTATGCGATAAATCTGGCGTACTCGCAGGAATTAGAAAAGAAACGCCCTGTAGAAGCTTAATTTTCTGAAACAAGGCATTCTGGGAAGACAATACGAAGCTGTTGTATGGAACTCTTCGTAAGAACTCTTAAATCTATTTGGTAAATATAAATTAATGCGTCTAAAGTTTTGTAATTCGTGGTTTTCATAATATCTACAAACACAGATTCACAACACATTAGGCACGTGTAGTAGATATGGCCTCAGCTCTTCACAGTCCCATAAGGTTTGTATACACATCTAACTAACTAACTAACTAACTAACCAAACGACCAACCAAGTACACGGAGCTTAGTACCTCTTGAGAAGCTAACACTTCCCCAACTAGTCACAAAATTCCTCTCCTTTTATAAAACCCAAAGGTTCATTACCGATATCACAAAAGCCGGCTACTTATCCGTATTCTACACCAGATCAATCCACTCCATGTCCTCTTCAATCTAGTTACTTTAAGATCAATTTTAATATTATCCTCACAGCTACAATTGTAATTTCCAAACACACAAATAAATGCGACTGTTGAAGTTTTCAGAACGTTGTAAGCGGGTATTCCAAGCTTCTACAACGTGATGATCGTCGCTTGGTTAGTGATTCCCGACGTTTCGAAGGAACATGTTGCCTCATCTTCAAGGGTCCTTCATCCGAAACGTCGGGTACTAGTTACCCAGGGGTGCCGTCACATTCCAAAAGGCGGGAATCATATATAAATAAATATTTTATGTAATATCTGCAGACAAATTTATAACGTAACTTACGTCCATAAATAACACACATGCCTAGCCCCAGTGCTTCATCAGTAATGGCTATCAGGCGGGAAGACTTCTGACGTTTCGTGCCTCCGCCAAGCAGTCCTTACACGTTACACACACAAAATTACAAGAGTGACGTAGCATACTTTAGAAATTGTTACGATGCAAATTTCAGGACTGTAAGATAAGCGACGCCAGTGTCGATTCCACCTCACAAGTTCGCACTTGCAGCATGCTGGTATTACTGATCACGTGTGTGTCAATCGAGCATTTCATTTTTTGGTAGGAAGCAGCACATGCAGTGTGGATAGCATGCAACAGATGGCGCAACAGTCAGTGAGATGCTGTTCGTGGGACAAGTTGATGTGCAGTGGCAACAACATACATACATACGTACATACATACATACATACATACATACAGACACACACACATATGCACAACACACACAACTACGAGTACATGTCAGATCCAAAACCTGTCATAAGACAGCCAGATATGAGACAAGTCACAGTAGTACAATACACAAACACACAATCAAAGCAACACAAATAACAACACACACACGTCACAGTAGTACAATACACAGACACAAACAAAGCAACACAAATAACAACACACACACACGTCACAGTAGTACAATACACAAACACAAACAAAGCAACACAAATAACAACACACACACACGTCACAGTAGTACAATACACAAACACAAACAAAGCAACACAAATAACACACACACACACAAGTCACAGTAGTACAATACACAAACACAAACAAAGCAACACAAACAATACACACACACAAGTCACAGTAGTACAATACACAAACACAAGCAAAGCAAGACAAATAACAACACACACACACACGTCACAGTGGTACAATACACAAACACAAACAAAGCAACACAAACCACACACACACACAAGTCACAGTAGTACAATACACAAACACAAGCAAAGCAAGACAAATAACAACACACACACACAAGTCACAGTGGTACAATACACAAACACAAACAAAGCAACACAAATAACACACACACACAAGTCACAGTAGTACAATACACAAACACAAGCAAAGCAAGACAAATAACAACACACACACGTCACAGTGGTACAATACACAAACACAAACAAAGCAACACAAACAACCACACACAAGTCACAGTAGTACAATACACAAACACAAGCAAAGCAAGACAAATAACAACACACACACACAAGTCACAGTGGTACAATACACAAACACAAACAAAGCAACACAAATAACACACACAAGTCACAGTAGTACAATACACAAACACAAACAAAGCAACACAAATAACACACACAAGTCACAGTAGTACAATACACAAACACAAACAAAGCAAGACAAATAACAACACACACAAGTCACAGTAGTACAATACACAAACACAAACAAAGCAACACAAATAACACACACAAGTCACAGTAGTACAATACACAAACACAAACAAAGCAACACAAATAACACACACAAGTCACAGTGGTACAATACACAAACACAAACAAAGCAACACAAATAACACACACAAGTCACAGTAGTACAATACACAAACACAAACAAAGCAACACAAATAACACACACAAGTCACAGTAGTACAATACACAAACACAAACAAAGCAACACAAATAACACACACAAGTCACAGTAGTACAATACACAAACACAAACAAAGCAACACAAATAACACACACAAGTCACAGTAGTACAATACACAAACACAAACAAAGCAACACAAATAACAACACACACAATATCAAATCTGTATAACAAAACACACAACACATACTAAAAACCCACACTAAAATCATAATACTCGTACAATTTCAAACATCTTGAATACAAATCAAAGTGGTGTGATTAGATTTTTAAAGGCGAAACGTGTCGAAATTCACAGCCAATAGAGCTAGCTCTACGGTGATGACGTAATGAGCGTGCAGCATGTCAACAAATGCTACAGAGGGTTCGGAAATGGTCCAACGGATATCCATGGCGATAATCGTACTGGTCGACCCAGTACATCGCTGACAGATGTGAAGACAAAAGTGACTTTGTAAAACCGACAAGTCACAATTCCAGACCAGCGTCGCAAGGAACTGGACATAACACTGCCCAAAGATTGTTGCGATTCCTACCGTAACGGAATCTTTACAGACTCTTGCCAAGCCGCAATAAACGTAGCAATGTGCTCAGGGAGTGCTCTGATGAATGATGTCACTGCAGTGGAACAAACGAGACACATTTAAGGTTATGATGACTTATCGTTTCATTGTTATTAGGTGGGGAAAATTAATTGTAAAGGATGTCATCGCGTTGTCTTGATTAGAACAGAAATCAAGTCGAAATCTGTCCAAACACAACTAAATTCCATTTATTATGCAGAACAACATGTTTAGACCTATTTCAGGTCATCCTCAGGTTCACAGTTTGTGTAAAGGTAAAGTTCACCCTAGAACAGGCCATGAAGGCCCAGAGGAGGAGTAGAGGTATAGCTCTACTCTTTCTTTAACCTCGATGCTAGATAGGGGTGGGTGGTCAACGCCACGCCCCGGCCGCTTTACCGCTTTGACCCTGTACCGATCACAGTTTGTGTTTAAAACATATTCCTTCCTGAATATGTTTTAAACACAAACTGTAAAACTAAGGATGACCTGAAATAGGTCGAAACATGTAGTTCTGTATAATAAATGGAATTTCGTTGTATTGGGACGGATTTCGACTTGATTTCTGGGGAAAATTGCTTCTTGAACATTCCACCTAGGAGACTGACACTGGCAACGGTGGGGTGTCCAACGGCGAGAGGTTGTGCGTGCAGTGTTACACAGTGCGTGGAATGGCACACTGGTTATTAGGTGGGGCAAACGCACACAGACAAGATGTAATATGCGGGACTTTTGAAGTCAAAGGCAAGACAGAGTCTTAATGAAATGCGCCACGTTCAAAGTCATCACGACGCCTTTTGAGCACGAGGGGAGATGTGGATATGATATCCGGAGAGCCTAGGAGACGCTTTCCACATGACTCAGTAAATGAAGACAACTATCTCCAAGAAGCCTGCAGTATTTATACACTGCAACAGTCCGCCGAGTTCTTTATCACGTCTTTCTCAGGACGAAAGATTAACTTTGCAACAATTTAAAAATGTAAGTCTTCCGAAATGTTTCACCGTGTCCCTTGGTAAAGCGTTACCGATGCTTCGAAGGACTTAGTGCCTCAATCTTCAGGGTCAAGCAATCCACAAAGCCTCCTCTATGACTGCTTGACCGCTTCATGGCGTGAAGTGACAACTTTACCGTACCTTAGGCGCGATACGGATCAAGAAGGAGATGGGCGGGTCATGTGACATGTATGGGGGGAAAGGAGAGGTGCATACTGGGTTTTGGTGGGGAGACCCGAGGGAAAAAACCACTTAGAAGACCTAGACGTAGATGGGACGATAATAATTAAACGGATATTCAAGAAGTGGGATGGGGAGGTATGGATTGAATTGATCTGGCTCAGGATAGGGACAGGTGGCGGGCTCTTGTGAATGCGGTAATGAACCTTTGAGTTCCATAAAATGCGGGGAATTTCTTGACTAACTGAGGAGCTGTTGGCTTCTCAGGAAGGACTCTGTTCCATCGAGTTAGTTAGTTAGTTAGTTAGTTAGTAAGTTCAGTTCAGTTTAGTATTTATTTAATTTAGTTAGTTTAGTTAAGTTTAGTTTAGTTAGTTTACTTTACTTTAGTTAGTTTAGTTACTTTAGTTTTAAGTTTAGTTTAGTTAGTTAGTTAGTTAGTTTACTTTAGTTAGTTTAGTTTACTTGAGTTAGTTTAGTTTAGTTAGTTAAGTTTAGTTTAGTTTAGTTTAGTTTAGTTTAGTTTATTTAGGCGCGATACAGTGCTACATCATCCAGTCCTTCTGTGTGCAAGCTCATCACTGGTGTAACGTACCACGACCAACTACACGTATTTAAATTACGAATGCCATGCATATCATTCTATGTTGATGTGTCGCACTAATCCGAGTATCAACACACTGCGCGACAAGCGGACGTCTTTATAAGACGAACGAAACGCACAGAGCAGAGTAAAAGGTACAGCGATCCCTGTACAGGCCTGGACAGGCCGTTAAGGTTCCAGGAGGTTGAGGCTCCCAGATTTCTAGACAATTGGCACATGAAGGTGGCAAGTTTGTCAGCCTCCACGGCGGCTTCCCCAGGAAGTATTTCTGGTACTCATTTCTGTTACAGGCTGTGTGCGGCCGGAAGGATTAAGTCAATGAAAAATCCCAATGACCCCATCGGGAATCGAACCCGCGACCTTCCGACTTGTAGCGCAGTGCCTCAACCAACTGCACCACCGCGTGCCCCCACACAGAGCAAGTTACTAGTTCCTCGACTAAACAATAAATCACCCACATTTTACAGAACCTGAAACTTCATTAACGGTTTCACAGCATTCCGCCATTTGTTGCTATCCAGAGCCATATTAATCCAGTCTACGCCCTTGAAACCTATTTGTCTAAGAACCATTTTAATATTATCCTCCCATCTACGCGTTGGTCTTCATAGTAATCTCTTTGCTTCACTTTTCCCCACCAAAACCCTGCATACCTTTCTCGTCTCCACCACACGTGCTACATACCCCGCCCATCCCATCATACTTGATTTGATCATGCAAGTATTTGAGTGAGGAGTACATAGCGTGCAATTTCCTTCAGTCTCCTGCAAGATAAATGATTAGTTCTCAAAATTGGCTAGCTGGAGGAAAAAAGCCACGCGTTCAACAGTCTGCTTGTAACACAGCTCGGAACAGCGTGCCTGAGGCCGCTCTGTTTAGATCCCGTCGATAAGCGTAGCGAGTGTTTGCTGAACGACTAGGAGGTGGCGCCCAACGAAACCTGTTACACTGCGCCTTTATTTAGAACACCACCGCAGTGAGAGCTGTAACGTTTACACGGGGTGCGTTTGTGCGTGGGAGAGTGATATTACCATCAGTGGCGTGCGAACCCTGGAAATAATGAAAAACGCAAAAATAAAAAAGAAGGCGAAAAAGAAACAAAGATACAAACATTTACAATATTTACATACGAATCAATCCTCTTCGAGCTGTGTAAGTCATTACATTTTTTTTCTTCGACAAGACGACGTAATTACACAAAAATAGATTTTTAAAATGACGGCTTAAATAACTCCACGTGTCAGTTCTAACTTATTACTCCTGCTTGCCCCCAAACGGAATTAATGTCTTCCTTTAAGCTACTCGTCTTTCCTCTTCGTGAATTTCAAATATAGAATTACTCTACGCTTTAGTGTGCCGGGATAGCTCAGTCGGTATAGCGACTCGTTACCGGTTGGACGGTCCGGGGATCGAATACCGGTGAAGGGCGAGAGTTTCAGCACGCGTCCAGACCGGTCCTGGGGCCTACCTAGCCTCCTGTACAGTGGGTACCGGTCGGAGTAAAGCGGCCGGAGCGTGGAGTTGACCACCCACCCCATGTAGCGCCGAGGTTAAAGAAAGAGTAGAGCTATACCTATACTCCCCCTCTGGGCCTTCATGGCCTGTTATAGGGTGAACTTTACCTTTACCTTAGCCTTCCCTACCAAACTGAAAACTCAAAATTAAATACGTCAAACTACTGACAAGTTATTGTTTTACAATTTAAAAACAAAAAACCGACCCATTTTTCATATTTCCAAAGGCCTGTTTTCACACATCAAATCAGCACCACGAAACGCTAATCGCTCCACGCTCCCAACCTGCAGGTACTTGACTGCAGGCAGTTACAGTCTACTAGGTTGGCATGCCTTAAATGAAGGAGCACACTATCAACTTTGTGACACTCTCGACGCCATGAAGGCATACTGGCGGAGCAGGCGTCTAGTTCCACTCATTCTCAACCTCGGCACTAGATGTACATAAATGGTTAACTCACCTCCCCGGCTACTTTACTCCCGGAGAAAAAAGACCCCGGTCCCCTTGAATAAAGAGCCAGTTGGGCCCTAGGGCCTGTCAACACGTTTAAACACGAGGAAATCCCTTAAAACTGCTAGAAACCGAAACAAGATTTCCTCAACTATCCACCCCGTAGTCTTAAGTCACTATACCAACTGAGCTATCCTGGCTCAGCGGTCTACTGCGAATAATCTTAGTGTTGTTATTTCTTGCTTTAAGCACAACACAACATAAAAACAAAAGACGGTTCCTGTCACCGTGTCCAATTTCTCTACATCAACGAAGCAATTCAAATGCCAAGATCCTAACAGCGTGTATGAACACTTTGCTGACAGCCATTTGTGTCACAGATGACAGAAGTCTCTACCGGGTAAACATTTTTTTATACAGTCGCAGCCATAAGTGCTTCCCTGTTTCAGCCGCTTTAAAGAACATCCTGTATAATTTTATAAAACACAAAGCGCTCAATACCCTTGCATTACGGGCGTCATATGGCGTGGAGGAGTCTTAATAGTCCTCCTTTCTATAGTCGAAGATCTGGTTATTTTGGGCGTCTCACCTGTTTTCCTTGACCGCTGTAAGCATATCTGTGCTACTGCGACAGTGTCGAGACTGTCGTCGTGTGGGCTATGACGCCGTGTTGTTTCGAAAGTTCCCAACTTTTCACAGGAACCCGCTGCTTCTATAGCAGTCAGATCGCGATCTTATGGCACCTGCGCGCGCCGGCAGTTTGCTTATAGCGTAACAGTACGAACGGAGTGGGTGTGATAGCACGGGCGGTTGATGGGGAAATACGTTTATACTCGTAGTACTCACACGGCGTTAACCAAACATTAGGGTACGGTTTTCAACTAAGTACCTTACTAACCACTACTTAATTATTATTACCAATGTTACTACTATTACTACTACTAATCACTACATACTACTATTATTACTACTACTATTATTATTACCACTACTACCACTACTACTACTACACAATCGTCACCACCACCACTGGTCTTCAGAGGGAACGCCTTGACTCTTGACAGTGTAAATGAAGAAATTTGGAGAAAGGCGGTATGTCACAAATGATCGTTAAAATGGTTAAATAACGAGACGAACTGGAGCTTTCCTCCACGTCCCATACGCGTGTTTTTACGTTTACGCATTTGCAATGGTAATCTGCTTCGGCAAATTCACATGCACTAGAGATATTATTACCTGGTTATTTGATATACTATTAGTCTATTACTAACAGTACCGAAGTGTTGACTAAACAGGCTGACTCAATTCTACGCGACTAAAATACTTTGCTGATGGATTTTTGCACAGTTACTTCGTGTACCGCAGCTATAAATCTACAGCTTCAAGGCCAATCCACATTGTACTGAAAAAAAACAAATATTTTCTCATTTACTTAGTTAAATATTCACTACGTTCAATAACGTTCCACATAAAAAGTTGCATATTTTAATCAGCTACATTCTATGCTGGAAGCACGCGGTGGCGCAGTTGGTTGAGGGTTCGATTCCCGATGGTGTCACTGGAATTTTTCATTGGCATAATCCTGTCGCACTATTTCTAAAAGAAATGAGTACCAGGAGTATTTCCTGGTGGGTAAAGGCAGCTGTTGCGTAGGGCTGACAACCTTACCACCTTCATGTGCCGATTGTCTAGAAATCTGGGAGCCTCAACCTCCCGGAACCCTAAGGGTCTGTCCAGGCCTGTAATGGGATTGCTTTACCTTACATTCTATGCTGTCAGTATTCTCAAGAACGAAACAGTTAACAAAAGATAAATTTTACTTCGTTGCTCCGTGAAAATTTGTAGTTACAATCGACATGTTCACATAAAAATTTTAATTAGTCCAATAAATTTCGTTCAGAAATAAAAAAAAACACGAAATTTAATCGAAATGTTTCGTGAATGAAACGTGCGGACAGAGAAATATGACTTCGTTACTGTATCACCGTTTTATACACCTTGTGCACAGAACATTCTCCTAATCTTCCAAAGTAAAGAAGCATGTAACGCACACATATTGCGTGTCACACTCGGCCATGACCGCTAATAATGTCCAGACATTATGTACGACATACATTGACATGTCCAGTTTGGAACGCGAGTCCTCTGGCATCACTGTTTGAGGAGTGTATTACCTGCAGCTCCCCTATACGGAGTGTGCTCTGTAGAACAGACAGATTCCTAGAGCCACTTGTTAGTCCACCTACACACTTGCCACGCATGCAGTTTCACGCCTTGAAACTGGGGTGTTCCAACCTTATACAAGACACACCATATAATTCCCATTCTTTACACGTCTGTATGTACTGCTGTGTACACAGCCTTTGTTACTTCACATTAAATTACAATCACAAAAGGCTTAAAATTCTGGTCACAGTGTGAAGTCATTGAAAATGTTCAGAGAACAAATAATATTTCTGCCATATTGGAATTGGCACTTTACTGGTTGGAATTTATTGGTTTGGTTTTCTGAAAGGCAAAGATATTTTGGGGATTGGTCGCTTGGGTCTGGCTGAGTTAAAATTTTTGACAAACATTCGTTGCTAAGGATATGACGTTGCAAATACAAGAATGAATATGAAGCTTGAATATAGACAACGTTCTATGCTTCTTTCAATAATCCTATTTTTTTATAGAATTACGAACAGCAAGTGTGGCTAGACACACGATACTACCAACAGGCCTATAGAATTTCATGCACCGGAGGTCACGTAAAGAAACTTCGGTTTATCTTTACTGCAGCCGCAATATTTGTGACTAAAAATATAGAATATCAGATTAGAAATTTTATATGACTTTCACGTGCATTTTCAATTCACTGTCTATTAACCAACTAAGAGAATATAATCATAGTCCTAACATACATCTATTTGTTTCACAGCATATTATAAATACGAACTCCAAAATATGAAAAACTACGATTAAAGACAACTAGCCAAATGTGTGTGAAAACATGATAGCCATGTTGACGTTTTTAGCCTTTTAAATACAACATTGAGGAGCCTTTTATGAACTCATAAATAGTGTTTTTATATATATGTCACAATTTATTTTTTAAATACGTGTTTTTAGAAAGTGACTACAACCTACATAAAAGACTGAACTGAACTAGACTGCATATGGTGACAGATTGAACCTGTGGATGTAAATAAAGTGTAGTTTGTGTACCCCCTGATGATGGTCTTTGTATGGACCGAAACGTATGTAGGGGAATATTTGTAAACTATTAAATAGTTGAAAGTGAAATTGCATTTAGTTGGTTAATAGACAGTGAATCAGATTAGAACTCTGTTGAAAAAAGAAATCAAATATGACAACAAGGATAGCTTGAACGTTAGAGATGACAGCATAAAGATCATTCGAAACGTCGGAAAATAAACAAACGACACAGAGTCACATCACAGAAGAACTGTATCTCCAGCAACACCTCTAAAATAAACTCAAATATTTCGGAGGAAAAAAACTGCCTTCATCTTCAGGGTATTTCTACCATGAAGATGGTGACAGTAATTTCCTCAGAAGCGTTGGTACCTACCTCACAGACCTAGAAGGCAGTTAGACGTCATGTGCAAACGAAACGCGCGTTTTCATTTCTACTCAAGCGAGCTTTTCCGCGTCTTTCTTGTATAAATTGAGTAAATGCACAAAATAAATTTGGTTCATGCGATCTTGCATTACGAGGTGTTTGACATGACCACAAATCGGGGAATGTCCTTAAGAGAGACAGACAGACGACGACTGACTGATGACTGACTGAGACGACTGACTGACCGATGACACCTTAGCAACCAGATCTATTGCAATGACAAAGAATTAAAAAAAAATAATAACAAATAGGCATACATGGAGCAAATAATAAAAGCAAAGCAAAACGCGTAAAATAAAATAAAATCAGAAAATAAACAAACAAAAGCATCAACGCGGCCCCAGACTTCCTCCACGGAAGTCCGTTACAGAAACGTAGAGACGCCTATAGATAGCCTTAAGAAATACTTTCTGAAATCTATTTATTACACTGACTGTACACAAAAAAGGCAACACTTATTTTTTATTTTCTTTGTTGGTATAAGAACACCAATTTGACACCTTTCTTTTTGGACGTCTTGACCCTTGAAGAGGATACCGAGAGGTTGTTCCCAAAACGTCGGTGCAGTCTCTCTTTTGGACTTCTTAACCCTTAAAATGGGACCGATAGGTTGTCCCGAAACGTCGGTACAGAATTACCACTCAACGCTGCGTAATATCCCAGATAGTACTAACCTCCCATCTACATTTAGGTCTTCGAAGTGATCTACATCCTTCACAGTTTCCAACATCAATTCCTTACGTTAGCGACGTTACGACAGATTCTGGCCACGTCAGACAGTGAACCGTAAACAGAGACTAACACGAGGCTTGTGTTTCGTGTTCGCTAACACCAACAAACAACACGGTACTGCGTGTCAGTACACACGTTACTGAACACCACGTGTTGTGGGGAAGTAACACACTACAGGGCGTCTTATGGCTAACGGAACTGCAGTGTATTAAATTTCACACCTGCATAATTCGACGCCAAGAGCTTCAAGTAATTACATTCATCCTTTCTTCATTCGGGCCAGAATAGCTCAGTCGGTATAGTGACTCGCTACAGGCTGGACGGTCCGGGGATCGATTCCCGGTGGGGGCGAGATTTTCCGCATCCATCCAGACCGGCCCTGGGGCCTACCCAGCCTCCTATACAATGGGTAACGGGTCTCTTTCCCGGGGTAAAGCGGCCGGGGCGTGGAGTTGACCACCCACCCTCATCTAGCGCCAGGGTTAAAGAAAGAGTAGAGCTATACCTCTACTCCCCCTCTGGGCCTTCATGGCCTGTTCTAGGGTAAACTTTACTTTATCTCTCTTCGTTGTTTCGTTCCTTGCTCCTCTCTATCCTCGTCTTCACTTCATTCATTCATTCTTTGTTCCTCTTTTCTATTTATCTCTCTCCACTCCTCACTCCCATTCCCTCTCCACACACTCTCCGTTCCACTCCGCTTCTTTCAAATTCTTCTCTCTTGATCTCTGCTTCTCACTCCAACTACGTCTCGTCCGTCTATGTGCCCCCACTTCGTCTGCAGGCAGTGACATCTACACCAAAGTCGTGAAGTCAACTCTGGCGTTGTGGGTCGGCCCGACTTGACGGGCGGAGCGTCCGACTTTTCCACCTGAGAACACGCTCGTAACGGTACACAACTTCCATAACAGACGCACGGATGAATAACAACAGAACACTGGTGGAATTATAATGACAAGGGAACACCAATGCACACGGAGAAAAACCTGTCCCAATGTCACTTTGCCCACTATAAATTCCACCTCGATTGCCATGGGATCGAACCCGGGCCTCCGCGATGAAGGGTCCGACGAGTAGCCGTCTGAGCCACCAAATGGCTTAAGCTGTACATATCCATAAAACAGCAGTGTTACCTTCTGTCCAGTGTTGCTCTGTTTGGCTTTGAATTCCATTCCATACAAACCAGGCCCAGTGTGTTATTTAGCATGTTCTGCCCGATCACCTACTTTTTTTATTAATCCTTTAAAGATTAAAATTAACCTGACATATATAAAGACTCGGTTCGTATCGCGCAGTAAACACACTACGTCTCAGTTATACAAACCAATCAGTTAGTGCTGTACAGTGAAATAATCGCTGTTTGTTCTGAGATCCACACAAAACACATAAATACATTGTGTGGGCAGAACGTAGAATTGTTGAATGTTAAACAAAGTGGTACATATAGTAACCACTGGGCTTTAGGTGTGTATATATAAAGACACAGTCCGTACCGCGCAGTAAACACACTCCGTCTCAGTTATAAAAACCAGTAAGTTAATGCTGCATAGTGAAATAATCGCTGTTTGTTCTGAGATCCACACAAAACACATGAACGCCCTGTGTTGGCAGAACGTAGAATTGTTGAATGTTAAACAAGGTGGTACATATAGCAACCACTGGGCTTTAGGTGTGTACATATAAAGACACAGTCCGTACCGCGCAGTAAACACACTGCATCTCGGTTATAAAAACCAGTCAGTTAATGCTGTATAGTGAAATAATTGCTGTTTGTTCTGAGATCCACACAAAACACATAAATACACTGTGTGGGCAGAACGTAGAATTGTTGAATGTTAAACAAGGTGGTACATATAGTAACCACTGGGCTTTAGGTGTGTACATATAAAGACACAGCCCGTACCGCGCAGTAAACACACTACGTTTCAGTTATACAAACCAATCAGTTAATGCTGTATAGTGAAATAATTGCTGTTTGTTCTGAGATCCACACAAAACACATAAATACACTGTGTGGGCAGAACGTAGAATTGTTGAATGTTAAACAAGGTGGTACATATAGTAACCACTGGGCTTTAGGTGTGTACATATAAAGACACAGTCCGTACCGCGCAGTAAACACACTCGTCTCAGTTATACAAACCAATCAGTTAATGCTGTATAGTGAAATAATTGCTGTTTGTTCTGAGATCCACACAAAACACATAAATACAGTCCGTACCGCGCAGTAAACACACCGTCTCAGTTATACAAACCAGTCCAGTTAATGCTGTACAGTGAAATAATTGCTGTTTGTTCTGAGATCCACACAAAACACATAAATACAGTCCGTTACCGCGCAGTAAACACACTCCGTCTCAGTTATACAAACCAGTCAGTTAATGCTGTATAGTGAAATAATTGCTGTTTGTTCTGAGATCCACACAAAACACATAAATACACTGTGTGGGCAGAACGTAGAATTGTTGAATGTTAAACAAGGTGGTACATATAGTAACCACTGGGCTTTAGGTGTGTACATATAAAGACACAGCCCGTACCGCGCAGTAAACACACTACGTCTCAGTTATACAAACCAGTCAGTTAATGCTGTATAGGGAAATAATCGCTGTTTGTTCTGAGATCCACACAAAACACATAAATACATTGTGTGGGCAGAACGTAGAATTGTTGAATGTTAAACAAAGTGGTACATATAGTAACCACTGGGCTTTAGGTGTGTACATATAAAGATACAGTCCGTACCGCGCAGTAAACACACTGCGTCTCGGTTATAAAAAACCAATCAGTTAATGCTGTACAGTGAAATAATTGTTGTATGTTCTGAGATCCACACAAAACACATGAACGCCCTGTGTGGGCAGAACGTAGAATTGCTGTTAACCGTCGGTCACATATCCCAAAGGCAAGTACCTCTTCTTGATACATGTAACTGATAGGCTGATAACAGGCATTATCATTCAGTCCTGTTATCTGCACCCTCTCTGAGTCCTGACCAGCATTTCCGGCATCATCCTCAAACAATGAGGCTCAGTCTCTTCAGAGACGCAGCAAAGCTGACTGCAGAAGCAAAATGGGTCTTATAATGCGACATTTGAGCTCCTCATAGCGGTGTTTCTTAGGTTTCAGTTCCAAGAAGTACGTACAGCTTGACTCTTGAGATGACGCCACTACGATCATCCGAAACGTCGGGGACCGCACAACCAAAGACAAAGAGTCACATCCCAGAAGGCTTGAATCCTCAGAAGCTGGTAATGTAAGCCGTGACACAGGATTTTGCACCAAATCGTGCGAACAGCAGGTCTTGGTACAGTACAGGCTGCATACGTAATGAGAGAAAATAGAATGGCTGCATCAGAATTTGAGGCTACGCGATCTTTATGGAAATTGGAATCCGCGGCGCGGGAGGACAGGTTTAGAAACTGTGGGGTACAACGCGAGCAACAGTGACTCAAGGCACATCTACCGTTCCAAAACTTACGTATAAAAAAGTATTCCAAATGTTCGCAAACAGAGCAAATTTTGAATTCTAAAAGGTTGTGACGATGGTATATAACATTGTGAACCACTTTTTTGTTGGACTTTGTCCATCGTCTTTAATGAGAATAAAATATAAAATGTAAAAATATAAAAATCTAAAATTCACTACGTTTCGGAAGATGGCTCTTCTTCCGTCTTCAGGCCTACTCAGTTGGGTCCTGTTGATTGAGCTAGTCTCAATCCGGTGATTCAGATTGTGACCTTCCTCAGTTATTCTGTACAAGTGTCGAGCTGTCCTTCCACAAAACCCAATAACAATTCCTTTCCTATTCCTTTCCAGGACACTAAGCGTCCAAATTTGACCCTGTCCACGACATGAAGGCATCCAGGTACAGCAGATTTACAAATCTACTCACTTTTAAACTCAGCGCCAGATGGAGGTGAGTGGTCAACATCACGCCTCGGCCGCTTTACCTACGGCATGCAACCCCAGTACAATGAAGAAGAGACTGGGTGGGCCCCAGAACTGGTCTAGACGTTTTGGAAAACAGGAAAGTCTCTTGGCTCTGCAGGAATTCGAATTCCGGACTGTCCAGCCTGCAGCGTTGTTACTATTTCTTTCGAATGGCTCGACAGCCCCTAGTGGGCCAGGGTCTCCTCATTATCGAGGCTTCACGATCACACTCAGACACACCACACTCGGTAGGACTCCTCTGGACGAATGATCAGTCCGTCGCAGAGACCTCAACCTGACAACACACAACACTCACAACAGACATCCATGCCCCCGACGGGATTCGAACCTGCAATCCCAGAAAGCGAACGGTCGCAGACCCACGCCTTAGACCGCACGGCAACTGTGATCGGCAGTGTAGTTACTACACCGACTGAAACCCAGCTACAAACTCAAGTTGGAGAGAAGGTTAAAGCAGCGGACATTAGCTACTGAAGGACGGACAGACAGGCAGGTAACAGTACACCAAGGCTGAAGCCGTGACCTCAGCTTCAGTAACATTCAGTTCCTGATGTGAACGCAGACGTCATCCGCGTCGTGGGAACAGCAAGTCATCCATCCACTCTTTACTTCCCCGTCAAGTAATGATGCAGCTTCCACAGCATCATCCAAGAATCCAGCTTTCAAGTGCTTGGCTGAATTCCTGCCCGTACGAAGACCACTACGAATGCCAAACAGGCGGACCGCCAGTTCGCTTTAGGCAGCTACTATAATCACAAAGTCTAACCCGGTTTGTTTCACTTCAAGAAGTAAAAACGTTTCTTCCTCACGGGTTATAATGAACCAAGGAGATTTTCCTATCGATTGATCATAACATACAGCATAAATCAGCAAAAAACAATGAAATTTTAAAGCCAATAATAATAATATTTGAGTATTGTTATTAAAGCCGATGCCAGTGGCCGCGCGGTCTAAGGCGTGTGTCTGCGGCCGCTTAGGGCATGGATGTCTGTCTCTTGTGAGTGTTGTGTGTTGTCAGGTAGAGGTCTCTGCGACGGGCTGATCACTCGTCCAGAGGAGTCCTACCGAATGTGGTGTGTCTAAAAAGTGTGTGATCGTGAAGCCTCGAAAAATGAGGCGGCCTAGGCCCCCAAAGGGCTGTCGAGCAATTGGAAAGAAAATTGTTATTAAAAGTCCACTGCCGGGATGATCCATCGTTCGAACTGGATTTATAAACATAATTTAGATTAATTTTAATCTTCAAAGAGTTAAGACACAATTTCTGCTCTAAACAAATCCAGAAAGCAATACAAGAAGCAATATATATATATATATATATATATATATATAACAACACTAATTAACTGCGTAATTAATTAACTACTTGAATGCAGCAGAGTCCTTCTAGAAAAGTTAACAGTTCCTCCGATAGTCACGAAATTTCCCAATTTTATGGAAACCGAAGGTTTATTTATAGAAAAAGAGACAGAAAGAAAGCCTAAATTTCAAATGAGGTGACAGAAAACTATTTGTACACAGTTTTGTGAAGTGTTAGTTCGCTTACGAACGTCAGGCAGACAACGCGTGGGAATGTGGGTGTACTGGACAACTCTCCGCACGATAGCAGCACTGTCGCTGTCACTATGCACAACACTCGCCAGGTGCAAACGCGTATTGGCCTATATGCAGCTCGGCTTTAACAAACTTGGTCACACTACATTCAAAACTTCAATTCAAATTCAGTTTTATGCCCACACTGAAACGTACAGTCTAATATAAACAACTAGCTTATCCTTAATCTTGGTGTGAGGATTCCCGTTGTGTTTTCTAATACGAAACTCAGAATTTTATCGACTTCGCACAATTTTCACTAACTTATAATACGACGTAACAAACATTACATTGTAACCGCAAGGCTAAACAGACATAATAATACGTACATACATATGTACAAAGGAGACCACTTGGAAGACCCAGGCGTAGATGGGAGGATAATAATAAAATGGATCTTCAAGAAGTGGGATAGGGGGCATGGACTGGACTGATCTGGCTCAGGATAGGGACAGGTGGCGGGCTCTTGAGAGTGCGTTAATAAATCTTCGGGTTCCATAAAACGAGGGGAATTTCTTGACTAGCTGACGACCTGTTAGCTTCTCAAGAAGGACTGTGCTCCATGGAGTTATACGTACGTACAAAGTGCTGTAACGTGGCATCATGCTACTACGTTGGAAATGAGATTATGTGATACAAGGTGTTTACTTAACATACTGTTATAATGGTGTAGCGTGATGATGGCTTTGGTATAAAAGCCGAAACATGTAGCGCTTTATTGTAAACAAAATGAATTTGTTTACCAATAAGCAAGCTGTGTCGACAGTCAACAAACTTATCTTAGTTCCAAAGTAGCCCACTCCTTCCTCAGTCACTCCCCGATTTACGTGACAATGCCGGTCCGCAAATCGACGTCAAGTTTCTCTAGAACGCGGTGAAAGTACTGCGATCCCGCGGAACTTGAGATCCACTGACTCAGCGTCACAGAGTCACGTCCCAGACGACCTGCATCCTTACTGTCGAGTTGTCTGTAAGTTTTTATGTAAAATGTACTGTGCGTGAAGTGCGTAACATACCGTGCGTGAAGTGTGAAATGTACTGTCTGAAGTGTGTAACATACTGTGTGTGAACTGTGAAATATACTGTGCGTTGAGAGTGTAATATACTGTGTGTGAAGTGTGAAATATACTGTACGTGAAGTGCGTAACATACCGTGCGTGAAATGTGAAATATACTATGCGTTGAGAGTGTTATATACTGCTTGTGAAGTGTGAAATATAATGTGTGTGAATTGTGAAATATACTGTGCATGAAGTGTGAAATGTACTGCGTGTGAAGTGTGAAATATACTGTGCGTGAAGTGTGAAATATACTGTGCGTGAAGTGTGAATGTACTGTGTGTGTAATATACTGTGTGTGGAACTGTGAAATATAATGTGTGTGAAGAGAGAAAATTACTGTGCGTGAAGTGTGAAATGTACTTGTGTGAAGTGTTAAATATATTGTGCGTGAAGTGTGAAATATACTGTGCGTGAAGTGTGAAATGTACTGTGTGTGAAGTATGTAATATACTGCGTGTGAATTGTGAAACGTACTGCGTGTGAAGTGTGAAATATACTGTGCGTGAAGTGTGAAATGTACTGTGTGTGAAGTGTGAAATATACTGTGCGTTAAGTGTGAAATGTACTGCGTGAAGTGTGAAATGTACTGCGTGAAGTGTGAAATGTACTGCGTGTGAAGTGTGAAATATACTGTGCGTGAAGTGTGAAATCTACTGTGTGTGAAGTGTGAAATATACTGTGCGTGAAGTGTGAAATGTACTGTGTGTGAAGTGTGAAATATACTGTGCGTGAAGTGTGAAATATACCGTGCGTGAAGTGTGAAACGTACTGCGTGTGAAGTGTGAAATATACTGTGCGTGAAGTGTGAAATGCACTGTGTGTGAAGTGTGAAATATACTGTTCGTGAAGTGTGAAATGTACTGTGTGTGAAGTGTGAAATATACTGTGCGTGAAGTGTGAAATATACCGTGCGTGAAGTGTGAAATGTACTGTGTGTGAAGTATGTAATATAATGCGTGTGAATTGCAAAAAAAATATTGTGTGTGAAGTGTGTAATATACTGTGCGTGCAATGTGTAATATTTATTTTCCAGGAATAAGAACCTGCGTTGAGCGAACATGTCGGGAACACAAGTATTTACACTTCGGAATCTCTCTGCATTCAGCAAGACCTTGCTGTACACGGCCGGACAAACTCATTTCCAGCCTTATTCACACAACGCTGGAGAAACCGAATGAATGGAAATGGCCATATCACAACAATTGACTGGAAGGCTTGCTCAGCATCAGGGAACACCTGAGACTGTATAACAGGGAGGGGCGTCGGCGTGACCAGATGGCTCGATCCAACCAACACAACCACACACTTCGCGCTAACACCAAGTTATATCATTACTGCAGCAAGATGTGGGCAGCTGCCGAGATCCGTGGGACGACATGAGTCACTCCTCGTGAGGTGACAACCTAACCCTCGTGACCTCAGGCTCCCCCCATCCACCTAACGTGTCTCTAACGTCGTTAGCAATGCGTGGGCCATACGTAATTTGGAACAATTGATGTTACGCAGTGTATCCTCGCTGAGACGGATAGGCGCCATTACATTCAGCCAATTAGCATGGAGACACGCACCGCCTTCAGGAGCAGCTGGTAACGACCTCTGTGGCAGAGCGGCTCATAAACTGTTAGCAGTTCCTACCGATTTGTAAGTCATATGTCTTCTGCTTCAGGCACGGGATGTTTGGTAAAGGGCAGTAATACGAGATCGGAGGTTCTCACAGAAGTGTTCCTGAAAATTCATGTCTTCTGGGACATGACGCCGTGTCGTGGGGCGAGAAATAACTTTCAAACATCAAGCACTGCCTTTAATACTTACATATATAGGTACAGAACATAAAGTTGTCTCTGCCCATGCCATGAAGGCATACAGCTCCACTCATTCTTAACCTCGGCACTACATTGAGGTGATTGGTCAACTTCAAGCCCCGACCGCTTTACCCACGAGAAGGAACCCCGGTACTCGTTAAATAATAGGCTGGGTGGCCCCCCAGAGACGGTCTGGATGTTTTAGAGAAGAGAAAAATCTTTTCAGAAGTTAACATTTCACATCCGTCAACTCTTGCGACAAGCCAAGCCATTTCTCACAGTGGCAACACTGACACGTGCACCTATAAGGTAGCCGGCTCGAACTGTAGTCGATGTATCGGTGACTCCGCGCCTTTTCTTTATTCTCTCCACGTGTCCAATTTACACGTGAAGTGCCTTAGTCCATAAGGACGAAATAATATTGCTGAAATTTATTTTCAAATTCTTGTTCTCAGAGCGGAATTGTGTGTCTACAGACAGACAGACAGACAGGACAAAGTAAATACGCGGTTAGGTGTTCTTCTCATACTAGCCTACAAACATTAAACAAACGAAATGGGTCACAGTCCTACGGTAATTTTATATTATACTCCCATGCACGCTCGGATTTCCAACTGATCTCTTCTCTTAATGCAGTGTTTCTCAACCCTTGTTTGTTCGTGACCCCCCTATGAACTTGATTTATCTGTGTGCCACTCCCCCCCCCCCCTTCGTAGACGCTGTTACTTATGAAAAGAACTTTTCTTTATTTCCACATTGTTGATTTATGTATTAGAATATATTTATATTACTTTTAGTTACAATACTGTACTGTTCATAAATATTTTATTTAGGTATAACACAATGTTTGCCGATCCCAGTGGCCGCGCGGTCTAAGGCGTGGGTCTGCGGCCGTTCGCTAACTAGGATTGTGGGTTCGAATCCCGCCGGGGGCATGGATGTTTGTATCATGTGGGTGTTGTGTGTTGTCAGGTAGAGGTCTCTGCGACGAGCTGGTCCCTCGTCCAGAGGAGTCCTACCGAGTGTGGTTTGTCTGAGTGTGATTGCGAAGCCTCGATAATGAGGCGGCCTAGGCCCCCAAGGGGCTGTTACGCTATGGAAAAAAATAACACATTACATACTTATTCAAGTCAAATTTTTCTGTTAATAATTGGTATTATATTCAGTGTGTTACTAAATCCAGTGATTTAGATGGCGTCCTTCTGAGTTATATCAGTGAAATATGGCAGGTGAACAACATCGTTTCGGAAGAATATACTGCCTCCATCTTCAGGGCAGAAATCGTCTTAAGATGGATGTATCTGTTTCCTCCTACACATTGGCAATCACCCGCCAGACCACACGGTGGCATAACCTACAAGACCCCCAGACCGCAGACTTGACCGTCAGTAAATCTCAGAACCTCATAGGTATTGCAACAAACAGGTTCCAACACTCCAGATCACTGCACGCTAATTGACCATGAATTCTCAGTACGTGACAAGATACTGCTAACGCAATACGGACAAAACGAACCGTCTCTACAGACGATCTTACCAGACGATTTGACCACTCGCTTCTGCGAACACAGTCCATGGTTACACGTCACATATTTCGCCGCTATGATGATAATGGTGATAATGACTTCGCCCAACGCTCCCGCAACACGTAGGCCACATCGAGCACTCCAGAGACACATACAACTAGCTCTGTAATACGCAGTGCAGAGCGAGCTACGTCAGTAGAGCAAATAAACGCGTATAGAACAGTCTAATGATAATGACAGGAGTTTGCAGTTGACCTTGGCAGTGGTTTTGGGCTCGAGAAAGCCGATCCTTCCTTGTTTGTGAACAGTAACTGCTTCATTCCAGTTACAAACATATTGGGCTGAAGTGCAGTTGTGTTTTGTGCGTGCGAGATAATAGTTATTTTCTGTAGTGTTCTGTGTGGTTAGAGCTGTGCATAAATTTGACTTCAGGCTTGTTATAAACGCAACACCTAACAAACGGAATGAAGGCCTTACAGTGATAGACTCGTGTTTTTGACGCTATCTATATGTTTTTCCCTCGAGAGTCGTCGCGACTGTTAAGTGACTCTACCCACGCTGTGCAGGTCAAACGCGTTCTCTTGAGTAAGGGACAGTACAGTCTTCCCATCACATCACTTCTCTCTTCTCATTTCATCCCTTTCTGCTTCTCGTTCTTTCAGGAATGGACAGACGCCGCCTACGCCCATTGCGAAACAGTGACGCCCTATCTACATCATGTTAATGCCACTGCATTGCATTCTGCAGGCACGCAGTTCAAATTCCGGCAGGGACACTAACTATACGATACATAATCAGACCTTCTATGCCAGTTATTAAACTTGACAATAGACGGGATTAATTAGCCTATGTCTTCGTTCATTCATGCTGTAGTCTGTCTTACGACAGGTCCGTAGCCTCTTCATTCTGCAGTCTGTCTTACGACAGGTCCGTAGCCTCTTCATTCTGCAGTCTGTCTTACGACAGGTCCGTAGCCTCTTCATTCTGCAGTCTGTCTTACGACAGGTCCGTAGCCTCTCATTCTGCAGTCTGTCTTACGACAGGTCCGTAGCCTCTTCATTCTGCAGTCTGTCTTACGACAGGTCCGTAGCCTCTTCATTCTGCAGTCTGTCTTACGACAGGTCCGTAGCCTCTTCATTCTGCAGTCTGTCTTACGACAGGTCCGTAGCCTCTTCATTCTGCAGTCTGTCTTACGACAGGTCCGTAGCCTCTTCATTCTGCAGTCTGTCTTACGACAGGTCCGTAGCCTCTTCATTCTGCAGTCTGTCTTACGACAGGTCCGTAGCCTCTTCATTCTGCAGTCTGTCTTACGACAGGTCCGTAGCCTCTTCATTCTGCAGTCTGTCTTACGACAGGTCCGTAGCCTCTTCATTCTGCAGTCTGTCTTACGACAGGTCCGTAGCCTCTTCATTCTGCAGTCTGTCTTACGACAGGTCCGTAGCCTCTTCATTCTGCAGTCTGTCTTACGACAGGTCCGTAGCCTCTTCATTCTGCAGTCTGTCTTACGACAGGTCCGTAGCCTCTTCATTCTGCAGTCTGTCTTACGACAGGTCCGTAGCCTCTTCATTCTGCAGTCTGTCTTACGACAGGTCCGTAGCCTCTTCATTCTGCAGTCTGTCTTACGACATGTCCGTAGCCTCTTCATTCTGCAGTCTGTCTTACGACAGGTCCGTAGCCTCTTCATTCTGCAGTCTGTCTTACGACAGGTCCGTAGCCTCTTCATTCTGCAGTCTGTCTTACGACAGGTCCGTAGCCTCTTCATTCTGCAGTCTGTCTTACGACAGGTCCGTAGCCTCTTCATTCTGCAGTCTGTCTTACGACAGGTCCGTAGCCTCTTCATTCTGCAGTCTGTCTTACGACAGGTCCGTAGCCTCTTCATTCTGCAGTCTGTCTTACGACAGGTCCGTAGCCTCTTCATTCTGCAGTCTGTCTTACGACAGGTCCGTAGCCTCTTCATTCTGCAGTCTGTCTTACGACAGGTCCGTAGCCTCTTCATTCTGCAGTCTGTCTTACGACAGGTCCGTAGCCTCTTCATTCTGCAGTCTGTCTTACGGCAGGTCCGTAGCCTCTTCCAAAGTGAGTTATCCACAGGGTGCGATATAGTGCTTACTCTTTCAATTTCCGGTACCTTCTCTTTTCCTTAAGGTCATCAAGTAGCTGCTTACGTCTTCTCCCTCGTCTTCCCGTCACCTCCTGATAAAGTGCCAGAATTATCCCCTAGACAGGGGGCTGGATGGACCACCGAGCTAGTCTGGAGAAGGTAAAGTTGTCCCTGTGCACCTACGAAGGCATAAAGCGGGACGGGAGGTATAGCTCTAATTATTCTTATCCTTGATACTAAATGGAGGTGCGTGGTCAACTTCACGCCTCGGCCGTTTTACCTCCGTTATCTATCAAACAGAAGGCTCGGTGAGCTCCAGATGCGGTCTGGACGCCGTGGAAAAGAAACAATCTTGCCTCTACCGGGAATCAAACCCAGATTACTCGAATGTTCGGGCCTTAGCCTAGTGAATATACTGACTGAGCTATCCTTGCTACAGCTGGTCTGCGAAATGTGTAGAAAACAAATTAATGTCCCCCATCGGGAATCGAATTCTGGTCGGTCCAGTACGTAGCCCAGCCCCTGTGCTGAACTGTTGTCCACAACCGCAGTACAATTTATTTTAAGAAAAACTCGAGACAGGAATGAACACTTTCGCTTGCAAAACACAAATTTTCCGAACAGTACGTCCACTACGGTGAACAGTCTGGCAAACCTGCGAGGCACGTATAATTGACCCCAAGGCGGGATCACTTGAAATACGGACACACTCAGAGCCATCACTTAACTGTTCACTTCTCGTAACAAATGACTTTCATCACCGTCACGTAACGCCCTCAAAACTGCCAAATTTCAGACGACGCACTGCCTGTAACGTGATGCTATCACTCAGATCGTGGCTAAGTTGCTAAGGTTGGACGTGATAATGATGCTAAGCTGTCACCCATTTTGCACTTCACCTGTCTCGGCGTTGTTTCATTACCAAACCATTAAAACACACCACAAGTGTGGAGGTAAAGCCCCACGTGTTATTCACATCAGCGCCATAAAAAAGCGAACAGGGCACTTTCGCTGTCCAGCCGAAATCTCCCGAGAGCCATTCAGTGTACTGAGTGGTAAAAGGTAAAGGTAAAGTTCACCCTAGAACAGGCCATGAAGGGCCAGAGGGGGAGTAAAGGTATAGCTCTACTCTTTCTTTAACCTCGGCGCTAGATGGGGGTGGGTGGTCAACGCCACACCCCGGACGCTTTACCCCCGGGAATGACCCTTTACCCATTGTACAGGAGGATGGGTGGGTCTGGACGGGTGCTGAAAATCTCGACACGACCAGGATTCGATCCCAGGACCGTCCAGCTCGTAGCGAGTCGCTATACCGACTGAGCTATCCCGACCCACGTACTGAGTGGTGAAGAGAAAACTTTAAACGCCCCTAGCGCGCATCAAGTCCACATTCCGTCAACAAAGTAGCTCCCAAGGGGTTTGTCACAACAGGCGAGGTACGACAGACGATGTTTCCTGCTAATGGCAATACACCAAGAACTTGCAATTCCCACGCCCGATGCTGGCGGACAACGCGAAGTGTCACAGGATGATTTACGGGTTTTTAACCTCAGGAATGCGAAGGCAAGTTAACGAAGGACGGTAGGAACAGTAGCATATGTATCGCATTTCAAAATTTGCACAACACAGACGTAAACACCGTGATTATATTTTTATAACATATTGTCATGTTTGTATTTTGCCTGTTGTTTCGTATGGGTCTGAAACTTGGTCTCTCACACTGAGGGAGGAACACAGGCTGAGGGTGCTCGAGAATAGGGTGCTGAGGAGGATATTTGGGCCTAAGAGGGACGGGGTAACAGGGGAGTGGAGAAGACTACATAACGAGGAACTTAATGATCTGTACTCATCACCAAATATTACTCGGGTGATCAAATCAAGAAGAATGAGGTGGGCGGGGCATGTAGCACGTATGGGGTGAGGGGAGAGGTGCATACAGGATTTTGGTAGGGAGACCTGAGGGAAGGAGACCACTTTGAAGACCCAGGCGTAGATGGGAGGATAATATTAAAATGGATCTTCAAGTAGGATGGGAGGGCATGGACTGGATTGTTATGGCTCAGGATAGGGACAGGTGACGGGCTGTTGTGAGTGCGGTAATGAACCTTCGGGTTCGATAAAACGCGGGGAATTTCTTGACTAGCTTACGACCTGTTAGCTTCTCAAGAAGGACTCTGCTACGTGGAGTTAGTTAGTTGTCATGTTTGTGTTAAGTCGGTTCCTGTAACTCTCGCCGTCTCCAGTAACGTCAGTCCAGCACGATAATTGCTAAAGGCGGACAGCACAGCTCACAGCTTCCCTAAAGCCACTATTGCAGTACTGCAACACTTACTGCAACCCGATCCCAATACGACAATTACGCACACATTTTTGCACACCCACTGTCGTTACAGCAACATCCTTAAAGGTGAGATCTGCGCTGTTCTGGGATATCACGCAGCGTAGAGTGGCAATCCTTCACCGACGTTTCGGGACAACGTATCAGTACCATCTTCAAGGGTGAAGAAGTCCAAGAAGAAAAGTTACCACTCAACGCTGCGTAATATCCCAATATCACAAAATTCGGCATTATTTTCTATTTACTCTTTGCTATCAAAGTTTCAGCATAAAAGCTTCAGCGCAAACAAATTGCATTATTTTATCTGACAACTATCATTTGCCAATCCCGTCGACTCGTTTATCGTATTAACGTAGCCAACTCGTCCGACCACACACACAAATCGGCTGGCAGTGACAGACGATAAGTGTAAAATAGTGTATGGCTTTAACACTAACATCATTTGAAAACACAAAGTTGAAAACAGATGTTACGTTGGGACACCGCAAATACCGCAAATAAGCAAATCCGCTAATTGATATAGCGCAGAAATCGTCATGACAACTAGATTATTATTCAATACACATATTTTAGACGATTTAAGCCCTTGCAATAGATGGCTGAACTCCTCCGCATCACTGACAACCATTACGACAACTTCCCAGCGTTTATTGTAGTAGTCTGCCAGGAACTAAACAAAAAGACAGAAAGCAAATAATTTCAAATAATTCTGTGTGACACGCACAGTTTACATTGTGAGATGAACAAATTCGGGAAAAAGCTGTTATTACATCGTCTATTTTCCAAAAAAAAAAAAATGTAAATGAAAACAATGTGTAACAATACCAGTGACCAGATAACTTGCTAGCTGAGCTCCCTAACACTGTACGTAGCTGCAGTCGGCAAGGCGTGGTCGCTGATAGGCTCGCCTCGGAATGGCCAGGCAGTGTTATACCTGTTTCAAAAACATTTATTGTGTTGGGAGTACGTTCATAGCTTCATCATTAATGTAGGCGTGGACTTTAGGAACTTCCGGAAATTCCGTTTGGTCAATAGAAATTTGTAGAAAATAAATAACTTACTATAACATTTGTTCTTATCAATACTGTTCCAGTAGCTGCCTTCGCAATCCGCAGTGCGTATTCATTAAGAGACTGCGGGAACATACGTCAATGGAGGTGTAACACGCCTATACACACATTTACACAGCTGGGTCATTGTTTCGGTCAAAGTGCGTAACATACTGATATAGGTAAGGTAACGGTAAAGTTTCCCCTTCCCACGCCATGAAGGCATATAGGAGGAGTAGGGTGTTAGCTCCACTCATTCTTAATATCGGTACTACATGGTCGTGAGCGGTCAGCTTCACGCCCCGGCCGCTTGTCCGGGGAAAAGGGCCGCCGATATCCTTTGAAGATGAGGCTGTGTTGACCCAAGACGGCAGCAGATATCCTTTGAAGATGAGGCTGTGTTGGCCCCAAGAGGGCCGCCGATATCCTTTGAAAATGAGGCTGTGTTGGCCCCAAGAGGGCCGCCGATATCCTTTGAACATGAGGCTGTGTTGGCCCCAAAGCGCGAATGAAAGAGCGCCGGCCGATATCCTTTGAAGATGAGGCTGTGTTGGCCCCAAAAGGGCGGCCGATATTCTTTGAAGATGAGGCTGTGTTGGCCCCAAGAGGGCGGCCGATATTCTTTGAAGATGAGGCTGTGTTGGCCCCAAGAGGGCGGCCGATATTCTTTGAAGATGAGGCTGTGTTGGCGCCAAGAGGGCCGCCGATATCCTTTGAACATGAAGCTGTGTAGACCTCAAGAGCAAGATTGGACGTTACGGAGAAGATATAAATCGCTTGCTCGTAGCGGGAATCGAAACCAAGATCGACCATCCCATTACCCAGTCACTATACCCACTGAGCTATCCCAACTCCTCGTACTAACACAGAATAACAGAAAACTAATCAGTCTGAATAATCTTGCATCTTCGTAAGACATACTTCGCAAGGACACACACATAGGCCTACGTAAGACTGTCACAACAAATACAGTCTAACTCGGTTATAACGTCACGAAAAGGACTGGAAATTTTGTGTCGTTATAAACGAGTGACGTTATAACCGAGGACTATAATGTTATGGTTAACAGTGTGGAATTAATTGGTACCACAGAATATCTGACGCTATAGACGAGGTGTCGTATAAACCGATGTCGTTATAACCGGGTTCGACTATGCTGTAACGAATTTACTGCAGTACAGTCAATTAAAAAAAAACAAAAACAGCTGCTATCGACAGTCTGTTTATATGACACTGTACACTAAGTACACATTTCGAACACATCTGCGCCATTGTCAGGGACACACCGTCACACGCCATCACCTCTCCTCCACTAACAGTAATTCCCATCTCGGAGCAGGCCGTGCTGTACCTAAGGCGATTGGACGAAAACAAAAAACCGACAATACATGCATTGTAAACTTATTTTCTGACCGACGACAATATTGCCAATTTATACTCTTACATTACTGCGAATAGGACGCTAACGGAATTCAGGGTTGTAGAGAAAGGCAGGTGTCAACGTTGCTTTAGAGTTTACCTTTTTTTTTCGTTCTTTATTTTTTTGAAGGGCCCCACAGCAGATGCTACGGACGCACCGCAGTCTTGAGGTTTCTTGTGCAACCCTGTGATGATGATTAGTTTTTTCGTTTTTCCTTGTAATGGAGCACCGGTGGAATGAAATTGACAGGGGAAAACCCAAGTACTCGGGGCGGGAACCTGTCCCAGTGCCACTTTGTCCACCACAAATCCCACATGGACTGACCCGGGATCGAACCAGGGTCTCCGCGGTGCGATGCCGGCGACTAACCGCCTGAGCCATGGCACGGCCCTAGAGTCTACCCTTTGCAGTCCGCACGCACATTCCTACGCCAAGTGCTTGCAGATTGAACAGCTGTACCGTTGTGACAGGACACAATGTTTGTGTCTTCAGCTGTACCGTTGTGACAGGACACAATGTTTGTGTCTTCAGCTGTACCGTTGTGACAGGACACAATGTTTGTGTCTTCAGCTGTACCGTTGTGACAGGACACAATGTTTGTGTCTTCAGTTGTACCGTTGTGACAGGACACAATGTTTGTGTCTTCAGCTGTACCGTTGTGACAGGACACAATGTTTGTGTCTTCAGCTGTACCGTTGTGACAGGACACAATGTTTGTGTCTTCAGCTGTACCGTTGTGACAGGACACAATGTTTGTGTCTTCAGCTGTACCGTTGTGACAGGACACAATGTTTGTGTCTTCAGCTGTACCGTTGTGACAGGACACAATGTTTGTGTCTTCAGCTGTACCGTTGTGACAGGACACAATGTTTGTGTCTTCAGCTGTACCGTTGTGACAGGACACAATGTTTGTGTCTTCAGCTGTACCGTTGTGACAGGACACAATGTTTGTGTCTTCAGCTGTACCGTTGTGACAGGACACAATGTTTGTGTCTTCAGCTGTACCGTTGTGACAGGACACAATGTTTGTGTCTTCAGTTGTACCGTTGTGACAGGACACAATGTTTGTGTCTTCAGCTGTACCGTTGTGACAGGACACAATGTTTGTGTCTTCAGCTGTACCGTTGTGACAGGACACAATGTTTGTGTCTTCAGCTGTACCGTTGTGACAGGACACAATGTTTGTGTCTTCAGTTGTACCGTTGTGACAGGACACAATGTTTGTGTCTTCAGCTGTACCGTTGTGACAGGACACAATGTTTGTGTCTTCAGCTGTACCGTTGTGACAGGACACAATGTTTGTGTCTTCAGCTGTACCGTTGTGACAGGACACAATGTTTGTGTCTTCAGTTGTACCGTTGTGACAGGACACAATGTTTGTGTCTTCAGCTGTACCGTTGTGACAGGACACAATGTTTGTGTCTTCAGCTGTACCGTTGTGACAGGACACAATGTTTGTGTCTTCAGTTGTACCGTTGTGACAGGACACAATGTTTGTGTCTTCAGCTGTACCGTTGTGACAGGACACAATGTTTGTGTCTTCAGCTGTACCGTTGTGACAGGACACAATGTTTGTGTCTTCAGCTGTACCGTTGTGACAGGACACAATGTTTGTGTCTTCAGTTGTACCGTTGTGACAGGACACAATGTTTGTGTCTTCAGCTGTACCGTTGTGACAGGACACAATGTTTGTGTCTTCAGCTGTACATTCACTCTCATGTCCGGGAAACTTGCTATAAAAATAAAAGTCTAACGAAAGTATCACAGCGCGCGGTGTATCAAGTAAAGACATATCATCAAAAACTCGTTTGCATATATAAGGTGCAATTTGAGTTAAAAAAACAACTTAATTATAGTAATTTAAATGCCAAATATTTTAGCAGAATTAAAAGGCCACACAACTAAATCCAAAACTTTGTATGTATATAAAATATATATATATATATATATATATATATTCTTGTAGTTTGTTTTCATTGATGACAGACGGACTACTGGCCGTGTTCCAGAATTATCTCTTTTTCGCACCTGTATACGTCAAATGCCAAACACACAGAGTTTCACTCTAACGCGTCGCGCAATGGCAACCTTAGACACCACCGACGCACACCGTCACTTTTATTATCAATCACTTGCCAAAGGGCTGCAAACGTGTAAAAAATAAATACAGCTCCAACACACATCTTTCCAGCATGCGGAGAGGCGGACGTTCAATTCAGGTTTCAAATTAATCCTTTCCATGCATTGTGACAAAACCTGAGGATCATGTGACATTGAACAAAAATATTAAAATTGTCATATACAGAACTATAATTTTGCCTGTTGTTTTGTATGGGTGTGAAACTTGGTCTCTCACAAAGAGGGAGGAACATAGGCTGAGGGTGTTAGAGAATAGGGTGCTGAGGGGGATATTTGGGCATAACAGGGACGGGGTAACAGGGGAGTGGAGAAGACTACATAACGAGGAACTTAATGATCTGTACTTATCACCAAATATTATTCGGTAATCAAATCAAGAAGAATAATGTGGGCGGTGCATGTAGCACATATGGGGGAGGGGAGAGGTGCATACAGGATTTTGGTGGAGAGACCTGAAGGAAGGAGACCAGTTGGAAGACCAGACGTAGATGGGAGGATAATATTAAAATGGATCTTCAAGAAGTGGGATGGGAGGCATGGACTGGATTGATATGGCTCAGGATAGGGACAGGTGACGGGCTGTTGTGAATGCGGTAATGAACCTTCAGGTTCCATAAAACGCGGGGAATTTCTTGACTAGCTGACGACCTGCCGCTTTTCAAAAAGGACTCTGCTACGTGGAGTTAGTTAGTTATTAAAATTGTCAAAACCCTTTAAAGTCCAGTGGTTACTATATGTACCACGAGGTTTAACATTCACAAATTCTACGTTCTGCCCACACAGTGTATTTATGTGTTTTGTGTGGATCTCAGAACAAACAGCGATTATTTCACTGTACAGCATTAACTGACTGGTTTGTATAACTGAGACGGAGTGTGTTTACTGCGCGGTACGGACTGAATTTATGTGTTTTGTGTGGATCTCAGAACAAACAGCGATTATTCACTGTACAGCATTAACTGACTGGTTTGTATAACTGAGACGGAGTGTGTTTACTGCGCGGTACGGACTGAATTTATGTGTTTTGTGTGGATCTCAGAACAAACAGCGATTATTTCACTGTACAGCATTAACTGACTGGTTTGTATAACTGAGACGGAGTGTGTTTACTGCGCGGTACGGACTGTATTTATGTGTTTTGTGTGGATCTCAGAACAAACAGCGATTATTTCACTGTACAACATTAACTGACTGGTTTGTATAACTGAGACGGAGTGTGTTTACTGCGCGGTACGAGCTGAATCTTTATAATTCAGGTTAGTTTCCGAAGTGCGAAGAGCCCCACTCAGTCTTGTAAACCTCGTTGTCTGCACGCCACTGATAACCACTACCCCCAGTGGTTGTTGCGTTACAAAAAAAGTTCCTTGCTGCATGCCATTATCCCTCTCCAGACCGGTGTCGTAACAAAGGTAAGGCTTCACAGCCAGTCTCTACGTCTGTCTGCACCCTTACAGCCTGTATAACAACAGACACGAAAGATACGCGAGCGTTATCTGTTAATCAGTACTTAACACGATCAACTGTCAGCCGAGTTCGTCAGTGGAGTTTCAGCGCATTTCGTGACCCAGCTATCCATCTGATACAAGACACGTAGCGTTATTGGCTACGGGCAGGAACCGGGGGTTCGACACCCGACATCACCGGGGAAGGTTCTGCGAAATTTCTCATTCTCACAGCGGTGGTGATGGAGATACAACTCGTCTGTGATGATAATTAACGACGTTTCGGTAGAGATTGGTAACTACATTCTCAGGGCCCCAGCAGTCCAAGAATTAATGGAGACATACGACCTCTCCATTGCGCGTTCACGTTACGTACTTCGTGTATAACAAGCGTGAAAAACGAAGTCACAGTCTGATAGAAGTAGTGGTTACATTCTGACTTTTGGACTTTACCGCGAAGCAAAACAAAACGCCATAAGGTACGAGTGCACAGATCCCGGTCGCCACGTCGCCCGGACGACTAAATTTTCTAAGATGGCGCCTAATATTTGTGGGTCCTCAGTACTGAATTTGCTTCATGTCACACTTCTGTCGTCCAGAATGTTGAGGTGGCTCCTAGGTTTCTGTAAAAGTTGTGCACCCCTGCTTTATGTGGAAACCAAGTCTGTCCGCAAGGCCGTGCCATGGCTCAGGCGGTTAGTCGCCGGCCTCTCGCCATGGAGGTCCGGGTTCGATCCCGGGTAAGTCCATGTGGGATTTGTGGTGGACAAAGTGGCACTGGAACAGGGTTTTCCCCGGGTACTTCGGTTTTCCCCTGTCACCACCGGTGCTCCATTACTTGGAAAAATTAAAACACGCTAATCATCTTGATTTCAGGATTCCGCAGCGATGTTGATGAAATCTGCGGTCTTCTGGGGTACGCGGCGTCGTGTTGTAATTGTTTACCGACGTTTCGGGACAACGTATCGGTCCCATCTTCATGGGTCAAGAGTCCGAGTTGGACCTCGGACTCTTGACCCGTGAGGATAGGACCGATACGTTGTCCCGAAACGTCGGTAAACAATTACAACACGACGCTGCGTAATATCCCAGAAGACCGCAGAACTAATCATCTTCATCACAGGGTTGCACAATAAGCGTCAAGGCTGCGGTGCGTACGTAGCATCTGCTGCGGGGCCCTTCACCACAAATCAAAAAGTCTAGCCGTATGTTTGTGACCAGGTACCAGCGACTAAACATTTGTTGGATTTTCAGGAAAATGGGTGTAAAGAGTTCTACGCAAAAAGTTGCCGAACAGGCGTTATGAGTTTCTGTGACAACCGGCTCAGTCACATCTGCACAATACTGAGTTGCACAAACACATTTCTACCCACATTTTCCATATTTTATGACCGGTTTGGTGAAATTCGGTAAACAAGTTCCCCACGCAATTCAACTAAGCAATTGTGAGTTTCATGAAAATCGACGCAGTTAAAGTCATACTCTACCTAGGGGCGTAAATGACTTCCTACATTTATTGTCCGATTTGTGTGAAGTTCGGTACAAGAGATCTGCACATAATGCTGTTGAACATCTGAGAGTTTCATGAAAATCGACGCAGTTAAAGTCATACTCTACCTAGGGGCGTAAATGAATCTGTACCTGTATTTCCTACATTTATTGTCCGATCTGTGTGAAGTTCGGTACAAGAGATCTGCACATAATGCTGTTGAACATCTGAGAGTTTCATGAAAATCGACGCAGTTAAAGTCATACTCTACCTAGGGGCGTAAATGAATCTGTACCTGTATTTCCTACATTTATTGTCCGATCTGTGTGAAGTTCGGTACAAGAGATCTGCACATAATGCTGTTGAACATCTGAGAGTTTCATGAAAATCGACGCAGTTAAAGTCATACTCTACCTAGGGGCGTAAATGAATCTGTACCTGTATTTCCTACATTTATTGTCCGATCTGTGTGAAGTTCGGTACAAGAGATCTGCACATAATGCTGTTGAACATCTGAGAGTTTCATGAAAATCGACGCAGTTAAAGTCATACTCTACCTAGGGGCGTAAATGAATCTGTACCTGTATTTCCTACATTTATTGTCCGATTTGTGTGAAGTTCGGTACTAGAGATCTGCACACAATGCTGTTGAACATCTGAGAGTTTCATGAAAATCGAAGCAGGAAAGGCCGTACTGTTGTTATGGGCGTAAATGGAATTAGATATAAGCGTGTACCGTGACACCGTGTGACATTTTAAGAGTAAAAAACGCCTTGGTGAAGTCTATATACTGCGTCACCCAGTACACCGTTCGCAGTTTTGTTAGTTCATTAAACTCGTAACAGTGCGAGCTGCTCACCAGCTCCGTGCAGCCGCCAACAGGTGGAGGTCGCCTCTTGTACCGAGAACCACTGCCTTCTTCGTAACATGGCGAGGAGAGACACCAGAGCAGGCTGTGTTGTGTTGCCAAGTTTGGGGACCTCGCTGTATTGGCTGAACACTCAAACCGGCTCTGGTCCTCTCCTTTCTACTACAGGAACAGATAGTAAGCCAGAACCTCCACAGGGACCTCGCATTTCATAGCCTGCAGGTTCTTTATGGTGACAAGTTAGCCCACGCCCCAAATTCTAAGCTGCAGTACCATCCTCTTGTGGGCCATCGTCGACTCTTCAGTACCTTCCATTTACGAACCATATCTAGAGGTCATTCCTAGATCAGCAAAACGGGGACTTCCCATACGCCGGTGATGAATGGTGCACTTAATATGATTAAAGGCCTAACTAACTAACTCCATGGAGGAGAGTCCTTCCTGAGAAGCTAACAGTTCGTCAGCTAGTCAAGAAATTCCCCGCACTTTATGCAACCCGAAGGTTCATTACCGCATTCACAAGAGCCCGCCACCTGCCCCTATCCTGAGCCATATCAATCCAGTCCATGCCCCCCCCCATCCCACTTCTTGAAGATACATTTTAATATTATCCTCCCATCTACGCCTGGGTCTTCCAACTGGTCTCCTTCCCTCAGGTCTCCACATCAAAACCCTTCCCCATACGTGTTACATGCCCCGCCCACCTCATTCTTCGATTAAAGGCCTACTGAAGATTAAAATACTGCAGGCTGGACCGCTTAGTTTATATACTAAGGTACATATGGGTGTGAAACTTGGTTTATTCACCGTAAGGGACGACAGTACATATGATATATTCAGTAAGAAACTACCGAGAGGTAGATTTGGACCTCACAGGCCGGAAACGGAATAGAATCACATAATGACGGATTTCATATTCTGTATTCTAACGTAACAATGTTACAATTAGGAAGTAAAGAATGCCGAGACAAGATAGGCTTGTAGAATGCGTAACGGATACAAGAAATACACACAGAATTGAAGGTTCAACTAAGAACAAAGTCTTACAGACACAGTCACGTCCATGAACTCTGATCTAGAACTAGATTGAAGTGAGGTATCAGGTTCAAGCTACGGCCAATTTCCTCCAAGGAAAATCCCACTGAATAGAAAGCAGCGTGGCGAAGAAAAAGACCCCTGCTACTGTCGGGGACCGAACCCCAGTCCCCACACAAGTAACACAATAACTTAACAAATAAAAGTGTATTAACCATTTCCGTACACCTCTCTCTGACTAAGGCTGCCACTTCATAATTTTAACTTGCACAAATACAAAGGGAAGTCATTTTCTGGAGGCCGTTCGATGGACAATTACGCACATTTTATTGCGTAATGTTCATCTTTCTCGTACTTACCTTTCTGTCTACTCATTTCTCCCGGTAGTGACTAGTAAAGTTGTTCCGCTGCTTCCAGCACCCAATCATAAATAAATGCGTGGGTGTGGAGGTGAAACTCCACGCGTCTCTAATCTCAGCATTAAATGCAGGTTAAGTGGTCAGTTTCTTACCCCTGCCACTTAACCCCGGGGGAAAGAGAAGGCGCTGTCTATTAGATGAAACCGGTGGGCCTCAAAGGCGGTGACAAATGACCTCGCCTGTGCGGAAAATCGAAACTTAGGCAGCTAAAATACACAAAAGAAACAATGCTATCGCAGACGGTACCTGGACATACCTTTAAACGGGACATGCAAGAACATGGGAGTCGCTCATCCATCTGCAGTCAGAGAACATCCCTTCATTGCCACCAAGACTGGTCATAGTAAGCCGGGACAATTGTACACGCCTGGTCTCGCCACACCTCGTTAAGACTAATGACCTCTGTTCCAAAGAACATCCACGACACCTTTTGTCTGCTTCACTGCGGGATGGCTGTAGTCACAGAGATACAAAAACTACTGCTTAACCGGAAAACAACTTCCGCTAAGGCGGGAATTTACATTTAACGAGTCGAATTCCTCAAAAGTCGTTATCAAATTCAGATGAAATGGGTGGGGCATGTGGCACTCATTGAATAGCACAGAAATGCATTCGGGGGGGACGCTCTTGGAATAGTAGGCGTACATGGTAGGATAATATGACAAGTTAGGAAAAGTCCGCAATGCGCAAGACTTGTGACGCTTTCGCTGTTATATTCGCGAATAATTTCAAGAAAAGCAGTGGAAAAGCGAGTACTTGACACAAGTCTTACCACATTTGACACGACACACACACTGTAAGATGTCTCCGTATCTTACCAACACATTTAAAATCAATCATAGTCGATATATCGTAAACTTCGAGTTTTCGTAAAAGGAGCGATTTGTAATCGATCACATTCGAGTGTTATATTTACATCGTCAGCTGTTTCTTCGGCCTCAGCTTACGTCACAGAAAACACAGCCTGTTTCAAATATAAAACCGATAATGGCGATATATCATGAACTTGTGCGTTTCTTCGCAAAGCGTGTCCTTTATTTTTGTCCGATTTTAATCAAAATCAGAATGTGCTGACAAATTTTGGAGAAAATCGTAAATATGAAATTTCATGGCCATTCTTCCGGTGCGAGTAGCCCTGTTTCATACGTACGATGGAAACGACAATGGTAATGATCCCTTCGAGTTCCACGAAATGCGGGGAAATTTCTTGACTAGCTCAGGAACTTCCAGCCTTTCAAGATGGACTTTTCCATGGAGTTGTTTATTAAAGAAAGTGACAGGACAAAGGACATTATTAGGCTGCATGGTGTCTCCTTTGAAAAGCTGTCAGTTTTAGATGGTCAATAAACACCCCGCTGTTTACTGACGCATTACAGCACTAACAAAGTCAGCAAATGGGCCAAGTCTTTTACACAAAGGGTCTGGAAAATTGCTTCAACACCAAATCATCTAGGCGGCTTGAAAAACTGTTTGGTCTACTTTCTTAGTTAATTTAACGACGGTTTATCATGTGTATAGACGTGCACACATCTAATGTAATATTGAAGGTTCAGTCTCTGATATAAGTTGAGGCGTTGGTCGCGGTATATTCTAAAGCAAACTTAACTTGTTTCCTAAAATGATCGCGCAGTTGGTATGGTTACTAGGCTACGGAGTGCACGGTATGGGGTTCAATTCCCTGCAGGGGCAAAATACTTTTCTGTCTTCCAAAAGTCCAGACAGGCTATGGGGCCAACCCAGTCTCCTGTACAATGGGTACCGGGGCTCTTTCCCCGGTGGTAAATCGGCCAGGGCTGAATCTGACCACTCACCCCCGTCTAGTACCGAGGTTAACAATGAGTGGAGCAATACTTCTACTCCCCCTGCACACCTTCATGACGTGGACAGGGACAACTCCTTTTCGTAGAGTGGCTAAGATGAAACAAGAAACACGAGAAAAAACTTTGAATTTCAGGCCAAGAATCAAAACAGGTACCTCCAGAAAAAAAGCAGTGTTGACCACCACCTCTCGACGTTTCGTATCGACATTCCAACTCTGTGCTCAATCGGAGTGACGACGAGGGTGTCCCACACACACGGCAGTTCCAAATGTGCCAAATATGTTGATGCAAGGCGATTAGGGAACGACAGTGTGCCAGAGATGGGTCTGTACAGGGACAGCGCTGTGTGCCAGAGATGGGTCTCAACAGGAACAGCGCTGTGTGCCAGAGATAGGTCTCAACAGGACAGCGCTGTGTGCCAGAGATGGGTCCAACAGGAACAGCGCTGTGTGCCAGAGATAGGTCTCAACAGGACAGCGCTGTGTGCCAGAGATGGGTCTCAACACGGACAGCGCTGTGTGCCAGAGATGGGTCTGAATAGGGACAGCGCTGTGTGCCAGAGATGGGTCTCAACAGGGACAGCGCTGTGTGCCAGAGATGGGTCCCAACAGGGACAGCGCTGTGTGCCAGAGATGGGTCTCAACACGGACAGCGCTGTGTGCCAGAGATGGGTCTCAACAGGGACAGCGCTGTGTGCCAGAGATGGGTCTCAACAGGGACAGCGCTGTGTGCCAGAGATGGGTCTCAACAGGGACAGCGCTGTGTGCCAGAGATGGGTCTCAACAGGACAGCGCTGTGTGCCAGAGATGGGTCTCAACACGGACAGCGCTGTGTGCCAGAGATGGGTCTGAACAGGGACAGCGCTGTGTGCTAGAGATGGGTCTCAACAGGAACAGCGCTGTGTGCCAGAGATGGGTCTCAACACGGACAGAGCTGTGTGCCAGAGATGGGTCCTGAACAGGGACAGCGCTGTGTGCCAGAGATGGGTCTCAACAGGAACAAGCGCTGTGTGCCAGAGATGGGTCTCAACAGGGACAGCGCTGTGTGCCAGAGATGGGTCTCAACACGGACAGCGCTGTGTGCCAGAGATGGGTCTCAACAGGGACAGCGCTGTGTGCCAGAGATGGGTCTCAACAGGAACAGCGCTGTGTGCCAGAGATGGGTCTCAACAGGGACAGCTCTGTGTGCCAGAGATGGGTCTCAACAGGGACAGCGCTGTGTGCCAGAGATGGGTCTCAACAGGGGCAGCACTGTGTGTAAGACTTCCTGCCCTCGCTGCCCGAAGTCCTTGTTAACAAGGTGAGTGTTCATTGCGGGTTTATCGTAATTACAATCAGAAGTAAACTTTCATAGCGATGGCGGGTGTGGTGGGCCTCAAGGCAACAGCCCCCAAACTGCACAAACCGGACAACACTGACAACCAACGCTCTCTGACTGCCGTTTGTCAGTTACCTTGGCGTTTTTGCGAATGAGTCACAGGCAGACGTGTGGCTGTGACTGAGATATCGCCGTAATCACTGCGATTTAGTCATCGCCAATTCTGATAAAGCAACCTGAAGATTCATCAACAGTACCAATGCTCGCTACTACAGCACACTGAGAAGCCGAGATACTGTAGGCGGTAGTTGCCGGGCAATCCGGGGTTTTGAGTCCGGGCAGCTGCAAAGCTTCCAGACCGGCTTTGGAGACTACCCAGCCTCTTGTTCAATGGGTACCGACGTTAAGAATGAGTGGAGCTATACCTCTACTCCCCCTATATGCCTTAATGGCGTGGACAGGTGCAACTTTACCTTTATTCCTTAGTCCTTCTCCATCGAATTTGTCGCTATATAACCTATTTCGCGAAGTATTCGCCAGAGAGAAGTTACAAGTTACGGGTATCCATATAAGAAAAATGGCCTTGATATACAAAACAGCAAAATTTCGATAGTTCGAGATGAGAAGCGTCAAGGTTACCTCGAGTAACCGAAAACCTCCAAAAAACACGGATTAAGAAAATTTAGAACACATGATCACGTACATAGCATCTTACACACATTGTGTTAATACGTACTGTGTACACGCAGCCCTACAAACGTACAAGAGTGTAATAATATAATAATAATACAAACATACATACATACATACAGTACTAAGTTGGCTTGTAGTGCCATGACTCAGGCGGTTAGTAGCCGGCCTCCCACCGCGGAGGCCCGGGTTCGATCCCGGGGGTCAGTCCATGTGGGATTTGTGGTGGACAAAGTGGCACTGGGACAGGTTCTTCCCCGAGTACTTCGATTTTCCCCTGTCAATTTCATCCCACCGGTGCTCCATTACTCGGAAAAACGAAAAAACACTAATCATCTTCATCACAGGGTTGCACAATAAGCCTTAAGGCTGCGGTGCGTCCGTAGCATCTGCTGCGGGGCCCTTGAACACAAAAAAGTTGCTTGTACAGTAATCACAACCTTCCCTCTCATTTAAGACACCAACAAGTCAATAAGGCTTCGGTCCGGACGAACGGAACCTCGAACAATCGGGACTCGGAAAATCGAGACTGCACCGTATATGGATAAGACACACTCATTAGAGCACACAAGATGGCGCAGTTTAAGTGTCCCCAACACCACGTGTGCTCGTTCCATTCGGGTGTGAGTACAAACAGCGATCGTAGAAGAAGCTGCGGGACATTTTCATCCATCATGTTTCATTAATGGTCTGCCCGACGTAGGGATGGCGGTGGGGGGTGCCCTGAATTGTCCCACCTGCACCCTGAGGGACAGGATAAACTTGGCAGCGAGGCTTCCTTACTCTGTACGCGGATCACCCCCCTCCTGTTCATGCAGGCCCGCGTCATTCAGCCGCGTAATCCCTTTAGTGTTTAAACACTACACACATTTCGACAGCCATTGTTTGTAATACAGATTTATTTTCTGATGCGTTCTTTGAATATAATAGCGGGGCTGTGTCCATTCGTCTTCTGCCCGCATCTATCATACACTTCCAATACTTGGTAGATTGAGATGAAATTTGGTACTGTATATCTACACAAGAAATGGTAAAAATGTAAAGGTAAAGTTCTCCCTAGAACAGGCCATGAAGTCCCAGAGGGGGAGTAGAGGTATAGCTCTACTCTTTCTTTAACCCTGGCACTAGATGGGGGTGGGTGGTCAACTCCACGTCCCGGCCGCTTTACCCCCGGGAAAGAGACCCGTTACTCATTGTACATGAGGCTGGGTGGGCCGCAAGGGCCGGTCTGGACGGGTGTGGAAAATCTCGCCCCCACCGGGATTCGATCCCCGGACCGTCCAGCCTGAAGCGAGTCGCTATACCGACTGAGCTAACCCGGTTCACACACAAGAAATGGACCAAAATAAAATTGAATAAATAAAATAAAAAAGCAGTAACAAAACTGAATTAGAGGTTGAGACCTGCCATCTTCTGGCAAGGTTCTTGAGCCCGCGGAACTTCGAAATGACGTCATTCGGCTCCTGACCGAAACACAATTGCTCAGACATGAGAACAAGGCCGCGTTCCCGCGTTGCCACAACTGCCGCATTTGACAAACGGGCTAAACACTGTGCACTGTACAAGGGACCAAATGAACAACCGTGCTGTCAAATGTACCCAAAACAACACGTACATTGAATTCGACGTTATCCGTCCCGTTGTGTACATACAGACTTCACAAACAACGCTACGTATTCCGTCTGACACAACCTTTATTCGTTTGGTATCACTTTCTCAAAAACTACATGTTTCGATCAAGCCAATCATCAGATGTTTATTTTTATACAAAAACTCAAAATTCAAGGTAAAAATGTAAATTTTTGCGAGATCATCACGAATGATATAAAGTATAAAATTGTGTCACGTTGTATTCACCGTGCATCTTGTTACTAATTAAAAGTTTTATTACACCAACATACGCACTATATATTTTATACCATGTCATTCGCCCCTGATGATATGATGACATGATACAAAAAAAATATACTTCATATGTTGGTGTAATAAAACTTTTAATAAAATTCTGTGTGAGATCTCGCAAAAATTTACATTTTTACCCCCGATTTTTACGTTTTTGTACAAAATAAACAACACGTGATGATCTGTTTGATCGAATCACGTAGTGTTTGAGATAATAATAATAAATACACGTTGTGTCAGACGGAATACGTAGTGTTATTTATGTAAGAGTCGACCTCGGTGGACTAGTGGTTAGCGTGCTCGCCACTGGACCCAAGGTTCGCGGGTTCGATCCCGACCGAGGTCGATGGATTTTTAAGGGTGATAAAAATCCGGAGCACCACTTCCTTCGGAGGGGAAGTAAAGCCGTCGGTCCCATGACGTAGATTTACGGCATGTAAAAGAACCTTACGGGCATGAATAGAAATGTTTCGTAAGCTAAATTCAAAGCCTCCATTTCTCACCCAAGTCTCCTGACTGCCTGCCAGATGGCTCTGGCGGACACATCAGGATCGATAGAACAGCAGCGCGGCCAGTTGGCCAGTCACCAACTGCCACGATGCGCACCTTAGTAACCTCGGAAAGAGGAGGCAAGAGGAGCCCGAGCCCATATAGGGCTGTTGAGCCATGGTTATTATTATATTATTATTTATGTAAGACGTAAGTTCTTTAAACGTGACAGACTTCCACCTAAACACAGTACTGTAACGAATATCGCTAGCAGCCCAATTTAACAATTCTGAAAGCCAAGACACGGTATATTTTACACACACACCCCGCACCCTAACTATATTGCCAGTGACGTGAATTCAATATATGATCAGGTTATAAGCCAGTCTCGTAGTAAGCGCGGTCTAATGGGGGGAAAGTGCCTGCGAATTCTGTAACGTGGGACAAGGTGTGCGACTTGGCGTACGAGTATTTGTACGCATTTGACTGTATCGTCCTGTGACAGCACAGCGCGGAATAGTCTGAATGAACATACAGTTTAGGAGCCCTCGATTTGCAGCAGGCAAAGATGAAATAAGAAATACAAAACCTTAAGCGAGATGGTCATTTGTTATAACTACGAAAAACATACACATCGGAGCAGTTCATGTATACGTAATACATAAGGCGTTATTCACATTTTTATGAACAAAATATTTATAACAGCTTGAAAAAAACACTTTTCAAATACGCACAGGAACTGTATCCTGAAGACGCCAATGCAAAAAAAATGTGAATTACTGAGAAAAGTAAAGCCAAAACAATACCTTTCTTTTAAGCCACAGTGACAGGAGATTGAAATTCTGCTTTCTCCCCTGCAAAATCCTGACAAAAAAAAATGTATATATTTATGGCACAATTAATTTCGAAATTACAGCTGATGTGATGAAACTAGTCACAACAACTAGACACGGCATATTTGTGGCATGTGATAAAAATGCCAATCAAGTTCACATGAATGTTTTTCTCAAAACACCATATTCTACACTCCTAACCCCCCCCCCCCCTGGGCCCCTCTAGTTAAAAAAATTACAATACGGTAACCAGTCACTTAAGCCAAATTTGCTCTCATGGTATTGTGACGTTGCATAGCTCCATTATTTACCGACAGACGCCTGTGTTTCTATTAAAAAACGTTTAAACAAATATTTGAACATGAGTGATTTTCACTCTAAAACAAATCTGACTTAGGTGACAAGTTAAGATGTTTATTTTAATTTATTTAATGTGCTTTATGTTATGAATGTCTGCGTGCACTGGTATAGCTCACTGCGTGCACTGTATAGCTCACTGCGTGCACTGACAGTCACTGCGTGCACGGTATAGCTCACAAGTAAAGCAGCTGGCCTCAGGTTACGCAATCGCGGTTCGATTCCCTGGGGATTTATGAGACAAGCGATGAGTCCACAAACATTCTCATTAAAGCACATCGGGGAATTCCTTCACTGGAGACAAAGCGGCCGCAGCGTGGATCTGACCATTCATCTCCTTCTAATACCAAAGTTCAGAATGCGTGTGGAGCTTTACCTCCAATCTACCTCAGGTCTTGAAATGTTACTGGCAACGATTATATTTGACTAATTAACCCTTCAAAGACGAAATTAACTGAATACTATAAACATCAGTCCGTACGCGCATAATACACCTCCGTCTCAGTTATACAAACCAGTCAGTTAATGTGTACATTAAATAATCGCTGTTTGTTCTGAATCCACACAAAACACATAAATACAGTCCGTACCGCGCAGTAAACACACTCCGTCTCAGTTATACAAACCAGTCAGTTAATGCTGTACAGTTAAATAATCGCTGTTTGTTCTGAGATCCACACAAAACACATAAATACAGTCCGTACCGCGCAGTAAACACACTCCGTCTCAGTTATACAAACCAGTCAGTTAATGCTGTACAGTGAAATAATCGCTGTTTGTTCTGAGATCCACACAAAACACATAAATACAGACCGTACCGCGCAGTAAACACACTCCGTCTCAGTTATACAAACCAGTCAGTTAATGTGTACAGTTAAATAATCGCTGTTTGTTCTGAGATCCACACAAAACACATAAATACAGTCCGTACGCGCAGTAAAACAACTCCTCTCAGTTAAATCAAACCAGTCATTAATTGCTGTACTGAAAAACGTCAGTTTGTTCTGAGATCCCACAAAACCCCTAAATACAGTCCGTACCGCGCATGTAAAAGAAACATCGTCTCAGTAACAAACCATCAAATGCGTTACAGTGAATAATCGTCTGTTGTTGAGATCCACACAAACACATAAATACAGACCGTACCGCGAGTGAAACACACTCCGTCTCGTTATACAAAACCCATCATTAATGTGACATGAAATAATCGCTGTTTGTTCTGAGATCCACACAAAACACATAAATACAGTCGTACGCGCAGTACACACTCGTCTCAGTTATACTAAACCAGTTATTAATGCTTGTACAGTGAAAAACCCGTCTGTTCGAATCCACACGAAACACATAATACGTCGTACCGCGCAGTACACAACTCGTCTCATCTCACAAACCAGTTCAGTTAATGCTGTACAGTGAAATAATCGCTGTTTGTTCTGAGATCCACACAAAACACATAAATACAGACCGTACCGCGCAGTAAAACACACTCCATCTCAGTTATACAAACCAGTCAGTTAATGCTGTACAGTGAAATAATCGCTGTTTGTTCTGAGATCCACACAAAACACATAAATACACTGTGTGGGCAGAACGTAGAACTTTTGAATGTTAAACATGGTGGTACATATAGTAACCAATAACTTACAGAATTAAAATCCCAAATTCTGCAAGACGTTTGCGGAATTTGACTTACTAAAAACGGTCAGTCCTATAAAGTTGTACACCCCCTCCCCCTGACAATAAATCCTGAGTCTGCCACTGTAGGGGAAAGAAACAGCGAAACAAAGCGTTTGAAACTCTGCTGTGGAAATCGAAACAAATACAGGAGGTATCTGCTGAACGCACTGGCGATACGGACATACATAATAAAAATGACCCCAACTCGTCTGTGGTGAGACGCCCTGTCGTTGTGGGGAGCACAACTCGAAGAATTTATCTTGGATTTCTTAACGCTTAAGAATAAAACACCACGATCTTTCGAAACGTCGGAAAACTAATCGATCAACGACACAAGCGTCACATCCCACAAGACCTGCTTCATCAACAGCGTCGCCAAAAATCTCACATAACGCACACACAACACGCATAGAAACTTCTGTATCGTACTCACACTTTTTCTGCATCGATGGGTAGCTTCTGTGGTACCTGGGCCAGACGCTGGCGAGTGCAGTCAATAACAAGGCCACTGCAAGAACAGGCCGGTGGACAACGTGTAAGTTCTCCCATTTGATGGCGGAAAGGATTCAAAACACCCGCTATCACATGGGTACTGCCAAAAATCACATCGTTACTACAACGGACTGTCGCTATCGCAGCCACAAGAATCGCCACAACATAACACATCGCCATGGTCAGACTCTTATCACGATACACACACAACGTTCAGAAGTCACTGGTTCAAACCGTTAGATACTGGCGCGAATTGGACGCCGACCCTGAGGCAGACACAGCAAAGCATCGTTTGTATGTTTCTACTACGCCCGGACAAGTTTGTGAGAGCCTAGGACTCTCCGATGATCGCTTTACCAAACACAGAAACAAGTTTATGTACTACTTTCCTTACATTCTAAGAGCTACAAACGATCCAGCACACTCAGAGCACTACACACGTCTAGGAAACCGGTTCTAAAATTGGACTGTTCCGGACATGTTATGAGATGTCACATTTTGTTTAGATCGCTACGTCTTAATCTGACAACAAGTAACACACCACCTTCCGCTTTAGAGGCGCTCGCCTGACTGCCTCGTTCGCCCGCATTCATCCGTCTCCCGAGCAGACCGCGCGGCGCGTGCATATAGTTCGTCACATTCCCCCTAGATACCGACACTTGTAACACCCCTCCCCCCCCCCCCTTGCACCCTCGCGGAAATGTAACGTATATCAAATAAATTTGCAAATGCGAATGGTTGCCTAGCGACTGTTAACGTCAATGTGAAATAATGACAACGGATATCTACACAGAAATTATTAATAATGTTGCTAAAGTTCCCATTACGAAATGCCAAACAAACTCCCCAAAAATTCAAGCAGACTAGCAGTGCAATTTTTACATGAGAAAACTAGTTTTATATTCAGCAAGTCATTCTTCTTTCTATATACATATATATAATATATATATACAATATTATATACAGTATATATAGATTCCGCCGCTCGCTTACTGGGATTGTGGGTTCGAAATCCCACCGGAGGCATGGATGTCTGTCTCTTGTGAGTGTTGTGTGTTGTCAGGTAGAGGTCTCTGCGTCGGGCTGATCATTCGTACAGAGGAGTCCTACGGAGTGTGGTGTGTCTGAGTGTGATCGTGAAGCCTTGATAATGAGGAGGCCCTGGCCCTCTAGGGGCTGTTGCGCCAATGGAAAAAAATCAGAGTAGAAAAAATGTTGGGTGAATACATTCGATGCTAAATTCGAAAGAAGCGTCTTCTGCATTTTCGAGGTGCAGCGAGCTCACAGGCTAATAAAGACGAATAAGCAAAAAAAAAAAAAAGGATCCCTTCCAAACAAATATATGTAGGCCGTGCCATGGCTCAGGCGGTTAGTCGCCGGCCTCTCACCACGGAGGCCCGGATTCGATCCCAGGTCAAGTCCATGTGAGATTTATGGTGGACAAAGTGGCACTGGGACAGGTTTTTCTGCGAGTTGTCGGTTTTCCCCTGTCGATTTCATTCCACTGGTGCTCCATTAATTTTAAAACTTGGTATAAAACTGCTCATCTTCATCTTCAACACAGGGTTGCACAAAAAGCCTTAAGACTGTGGTGCGTCCGTAGCGTCAGCTGCGGGGCCCTTCATCACAAAAAAAAACAAATATCTGTAAATATGTTTATATGAAGTGGGGGACTTACAACAACAACAAAAACGGCCACCCTTTTACCTTCTGTGAGGATGCACAAATAACGCAGAGACAGAAATTGGCCACGTACGTATTGTCAGAACGTCGTCCTGTCCAGTTTGGCCACGTACGTACTGTCAGAACGTCGTCCAGTCCAGTTTGGCCACGTACGTATTGTCAGAACGTCGTCCTGTCCAGTTTGGCCACGTACGTATTGTCAGAACGTCGTCCTGTCCAGTTTGGCCACGTACGTACTGTCAGAATGTCGTCCTGTCCAGTTTGGCCACGTACGTATTGTCAGAACGTCGTCCTGTCCAGTTTGGCCACGTACGTATTGTCAGAACGTCGTCCTGTCCAGTTTGGCCACGTACGTACTGTCAGAATCGCCCTGTCCAGTTTGGCCACGTACGTATTGTCAGAACGTCGTCCTGTCCAGTTTGGCCACGTATGTACTGTCAAAACGTCGTCCTGTCCAGTTTGGCCACGTACGTACTGTCAGAATGTCGTCCTGTCCAGTTTGGCCACGTACGTATTGTCAGAACGTCGTCCTGTCCAGTTTGGCCACGTACGTATTATCAGAACGTCGTCCTGTCCAGTTTGGCCACGTACGTACTGTCAGAATATCGTCCTGTCCAGTTTGGCCACGTACGTATTGTCAGAACGTCGTCCTGTCCAGTTTGGCCACGTAGGTATTTCAGAACGTCGTCCTGTCCAGTTTGGCCACGTACGTACTGTCAGAATCGTCCTGTCCAGTTTGGCCACGTACTATTGTCAGAACGACGTCCTGTCCAGTTTGGCCACGTACGTATTGTCAGAACGTCGTCCTGTCCAGTTTGGTCACGTACGTACTGTCAGAATATCGTCCTGTCCAGTTTGGCCACGTACGTATTGTCAGAACGTCGTCCTGTCCAGTTTGGCCACGTAGGTATTATCAGAACGTCGTCCTGTCCAGTTTGGCCACGTACGTACTGTCAGAACGTCGTCCTGTCCAGTTTGGCCACGTACTATTGTCAGAACGACGTCCTGTCCAGTTTGGCCACGTACTATTGTCAGAACGTCGTCCTGTCCAGTTTGGCCACGTACGTACTTGTCAGAACGGTCGTCCTGTCCAGTTTGGCCACGTACTATTGTCAGAACGTCGTCCTGTCCAGTTTGGCCACGTACTATTGTCAGAACGTCGTCCTGTCCAGTTTGGCCACGTACGTATTGTCAGAACGTCGTCCTGTCCAGTTTGGCCACGTACTATTGTCAGAACGTCGTCCTGTCCAGTTTGGCCACGTACGTATTGTCAGAACGTCGTCCTGTCCAGTTTGGCCACGTACGTATTGTCAGAACGTCGTCCTGTCCAGTTTGGCCACGTACTATTGTCAGAACGTCGTCCTGTCCAGTTTGGCCACGTACGTATTGTCAGAACGTCGTCCTGTCCAGTTTGGCCACGTACGTATTGTCAGAACGTCGTCCTGTCCAGTTTGGCCACGTACGTATTGTCAGAACGTCGTCCTGTCCAGTTTGGCCACGTACGTATTGTCAGAACGTCGTCCTGTCCAGTTTGGCCACGTACGTATTGTCAGAACGTCGTCCTGTCCAGTTTGGCCACGTACTATTGTCAGAACGTCGTCCTGTCCAGTTTGGCCACGTACGTATTGTCAGAAGTCGTCCTGTCCAGTTTGGCCACGTACTATTGTCAGAACGTCGTCCTGTCCAGTTTGGCCACGTACGTATTGTCAGAACGTCGTCCTGTCCAGTTTGGCCACGTACGTATTGTCAGAACGTCGTCCTGTCCAGTTTGGCCACGTACTATTGTCAGAACGTCGTCCTGTCCAGTTTGGCCACGTACGTATTGTCAGAACGTCGTCCTGTCCAGTTTGGCCACGTACGTATTGTCAGAACGTCGTCCTGTCCAGTTTGGCCACGTACGTATTGTCAGAAGTCGTCCTGTCCAGTTTGGCCACGTACGTATTGTCAGAACGTCGTCCTGTCCAGTTTGGCCACGTACGTATTGTCAGAACGTCGTCCTGTCCAGTTTGGCCACGTACTATTGTCAGAACGTCGTCCTGTCCAGTTTGGCCACGTACGTATTGTCAGAACGTCGTCCTGTCCAGTTTGGCCACGTACGTATTGTCAGAACGTCGTCCTGTCCAGTTTGGCCACGTACTATTGTCAGAACGTCGTCCTGTCCAGTTTGGCCACGTACGTATTGTCAGAACGTCGTCCTGTCCAGTTTGGCCACGTACGTATTGTCAGAACGTCGTCCTGTCCAGTTTGGCCACGTACGTATGTCAGAACGTCGTCCTGTCCAGTTTGGCCACGTACGTATTGTCAGAACGTCGTCCTGTCCAGTTTGGCCACGTACGTATTGTCAGAACGTCGTCCTGTCCAGTTTGGCCACGTACGTATTGTCAGAACGTCGTCCTGTCCAGTTTGGCCACGTACTATTGTCAGAACGTCGTCCTGTCCAGTTTGGCCACGTACGTATGTCAGAACGTCGTCCTGTCCAGTTTGGCCACGTACTATCTGTCAGAAACGTCGTCCTGTCCAGTTTGGCCACGTACTATTGTCAGAACGTCGTCCTGTCCAGTTTGGCCACGTACGTATTGTCAGAACGTCGTCCTGTCCAGTTTGGCCACGTATGTATTGTCATGCACGTATTACGTCTCCTGTCCAGTTTCAGGCAAAAACAAACAAAAATGTAAACACGCAGGTCTAAACTACAGTACTCCGATGTTGACCACAAACATTCTTCTTTGCTATTTTGCAGTCGTCATATCTTCATGCTTATTCATTGCCGATACAAATACATTCATATAAAATCCATTGCTAATAATATATCTATTAATGTAAAGCAATTCTTATCACAAAAGAAGCAGAAATTATTTTATTTCTACCTAACCCCAAACTACATGTAGCAGGAATTACTTTAAAATTATCCATTCCGTGCATTTTTGACCAAAGTATTCAAGTTATTTTACCAACTAAATGCACTCATTTAGTGGGTACAATAAATTGACTACGCTGATCAAGACAATTCATGGAATGAAAACTTTTAAAATAATTGATACTAAACAAGCAAAGATAGTTAACAAATTCAAGAATGCCAAAGAAAAATTACTTAAAACCAAAGCAGCTTTTTGGTTCAGTAAGATCTGTAAGATGAACCACTTAAAACAGAAGGTCAAAACCAACAGAGCAGACACACTAAACCTGCTGTAACGAGTGTATTTAGTTGATACAATAAATTGACTACATGTAGCAGAGTCTATCTTGAGAAGCTAACAGTTTCTCAGCTAGTCAAGAAATTCCACGCACATTTGTCTTATTTTTTTCCCCAATGGCTCGACACCCCCCAGTGGGCCTTGGCCTCCTCATTGTCGAGGTTTCATGATCACACTCAGACACCCACCCTCCGTAGGACTCCTCTGGACGAGTGATCAGCCCGACGCAGAGATCTCTACCTGAAAACACACAACACTCACAAGAGACAGACATCCATGCTTCCGGTGGGATTCGAACCCACAATGCCAGCAAGCGAGCGGCCGTAGACCCACGCCTTAGACCGCGCGGCCACTGGGATACATTTTGCTTCCAGCTCATTATATATTCAGCACATCTCTACACTAAACAAATGTTGCGCAACTTAAGTAATTTTATACGTGTTTCCCTAGCTAAGACTTCCTTTCTTTCTCCCGTATTTGAAGGCGCCCACTGTCTGATCGGTTTGTGCCTTGCGTCATCTGACGATAACCTCACTGAGTGCCTCAGGACACATCTTGTGGAAAATTTCCGACTGTCCTTTTTAAAAACAAATTACACTGTGGAGACTCAGAGCACAGACTTACTGTCAATCTGTACTTTGGATAAACCGTCTTATGTGTGTTTTCAACAGGCTTCATGAACAGAGTGAAATGTAAAATGGAATTTTGACTGACACAATAAATTTGGTGTTATGTAAAACACAAACTTTGACTGACACAATAAATTTGGTGCTCTGTAAAACACAAATTTGACCGACACAATAAATTTGGTGCTCTGTGAAACACAAACTTTGACTGACACAATAAATTTGGTGCTCTATAAAACACAAACTTTGACTGACACAATAAATTTGATGCTCTGTAAAACACAAACTTTGACTGACACAATAAATTTGGTGCTCTGTAAAACACAAACTTTGACTGACACAATAAATTTGGTGCTCTGTAAACCACAAACTTTGACTGACACAATAAATTTGGTGCTCTGTAAAACAAACTTTGACTGACACAATAAACTTGGTGTTCTGTAAAACACAACATTTGACTGACACAATAAATTTGGTGCTCTGTAAAACACAACATTTGACTTACACAATAAATTTGGTGTTCTGTAAAACACAAACTTTGACATACACAATAAATTTGGTGCTCTGTAAAACACAACATTTGATGACACATACATTGCTCTGAACACAACATTGACTAACATACATTGGTGCTCTGTAAAACACAAACCCGACTTTTTCATTGAATTGAGACAAAAAAAAAAACAAATTTTTGACGTCATAAAAATTTTCTATTATTGATCCCCGTGGCGAAGCTTGTAACGCAATTCGCTTTATCCATTCAACAAACAATTCTTATTTTTATATTCCGAAAATGGAGGCAGCCTGTTAGGTCGAATCTTCAGTATATTTATACCAGATTGCACAACGTCATTTTCCGGGTGATAGTCACTGTCATAGTCACTGTCATAGTCACCGTTCCTACAAAACCAAACCTCACACTGAGGCAATTCTATGCCAGTTTTTTATACTAGACCGATAAAATTGTCCATGCAATTTTAAGAAGCTGACAGTAGTTCAGCTGACACGTACATTTCCTTAATTTCATACAATCCAAAGCCGCATAATCCTTCTCATAAGAGCATAATATTGGACCCTCTTATAAATCCATCATATTTAGTATAAATCCATACAATCTATTTAACATCTACCTTAATATTATCCTCGCATCTACACCCCAGTCTCCTAAGTGCTTTTTCATCTTCAGGTTTTTTAGCTAATACTTCATATTAAATCTCATTTTTCCCAAACGTGCTACATATCATGCCGATCCCACTGGCCTTGATTTGATCACAGTAATAATTCTCTGCTGAAGGTTCGATAAGAACCAAAATTAAATTCGCTTACAAATTTCAATATAAGGCCTAGAGTGTAGAATAAATTATATTGAATTCTTTAGTAGTCCGCAGCTGAAAAGGGAAGATAGAGACAGAGAGATAGAAGTACGGAAGGACACAACGTGTCCTTTGGAATTCAATCCATAAAATTTAAAAACACAACACATAAAACTCTAAGAACAGATTAGCAGCACCTACTCCAACCAACACAAATCTCTTTCTTCATAAAACAAAGTAAGGCTATTATAGAAAAGACTTCATTTTTTACTGGGATTCCACTACTTAGAAACCACCCCCCCCCCCCACCCCACTCTTTTCCCTGCTATCTCCAGAAACACTTATGGTGTGGATTTCAATCGGTCAGCAGTTAAAAACTTTGGAGACAGACATTGATTGTGTCTGATGTGTGGTTGTCTCTTTGCCCTGTGTTCAAATTACCCACCATCAGTTCTGCCCATTCCGTAATAGCAAGATTATTGGGTTATTCGGCAGCTCAGTATGAAGAAAAACTACGGACTGCGCATTGCGCGCAGCAAAACAAGCTGCAGATAATGACCGCTGCATTTAGAGACGGTTCCGAGGTTCAGGTGTGAATTTAACTCAGTCCTACGTTCTCTGGCCAGAGGTTTCCTTTACCACTTTTGGAAGCGACTGTACAACACGGCGCCGCCATCATCTTTCTTCGCAATTCTCTCGCTAAGAACTTGTTTGTTGAAAATCGCTGGGGGCAGTATAGATCAATCGAGCTCTACCTTATAGCTCAGATCTCGGATTTCCTCTGTCATAAGGCAGGGATCACGACTGAACCCCGACACAAGGGGCCCGCGGGGGGGGGGGGGGCTTTTCTGTGTCCTATTCAGCAGACTAACAAGTCCCTCTGCTGCAATGTGAGAATTGGCATTTCATGTCCGACAGCCTAGTGTGTAGAGCTACATTCGTATAAATTGTAGTTATACGAATGTAGACTGCTTCCTTTATTTAACTCTTCATACATTAAGTGGCAGTACTTTTAAGAGAGTGCTCCATGACTTCCGAAAGAGCATTGCTTTTGGAAGTTCCCCAGGCTTCGCCCATTTGTCCTAAGATGGAGATGAGTATGGATAATTTGTGGACTGATACTGACAGGGGAAAACTGAAGTACTAGGAGAAAAACATTATACAGCGTCGGTGATTGATGAATGAATGAGTATGGAGCATTGGTGGAATGATACTGACAGGGGAAAACTGAAGTACTAGGAGAAAAACATTATACAGCGTCGGTGATTGATGAATGAATGAGTATGGAGCATTGGTGGAATGATACTGACAGGGGAAAACTGAAGTACTAGGAGAAAAACATTATACAGCGTCGGTGATTGATGAATGAATGAGTATGGAGCATTGGTGGAATGATACTGACAGGGGAAAACTGAAGTACTGGGAGAAAAACATTATACAGCGTCGGTGGTGATGAATGAATGAGTATGGAGCATTGGTGGAATGATACTGACAGGGGAAAACTGAAGTACTGGGAGAAAAACATTATACAGCGTCGGTGGTGATGAATGAATGAGTATGGAGCATTGGTGGAATGATACTGACAGGGGAAACCTGAAGTGCTGGGAGAAAAACATTATACAGCGTCGGTGGTAGATGAATGAATGAGTATGGAGCATTGGTGGAATGATACTGACAGGGGAAAACTGAAGTACTGGGAGAAAAATATTATACAGCGTCGGTGGTAGATGAATGAATGAGTATGGAGCATTGGTTGAATGATACTGACAGGGGGAAATTGAAGTACTGGGAGAAAAACACTTTACAGCGTCGGTGGTAGATGAATGAATGCGTATGGAGCAATGGTGGAATGATACTGACAGGGGAAAACTGAAGTACTGGAAGAAAAACACTATACAGCGTCGGTGGTAGATGAATGAATGAGTATGGAGCAATGGTGGAATGATACTGACAGGGGAAAACTGAACTACTGGGAGAAAAACATTATACAGCGTCGGTGGTAGATAAATGAATGAGTATGGAGCACTGGTGGAATGATACTGACAGGGGAAAACTGTAGCACTGGGAGAAAACATTATACAGCGTCGGTGGTAGATGAATGAATGAGTATGGAGCATTGGTGGAATGACACTGACAGGGGAAAATTGAAGTACTGGGAGCAAAACATTATACAGCGTCGGTGGTAGATGAATAAATGAGTATGGAGCATTGGTGGAATGATACTGACAGGGGAAAACTGAAGTACTGGGAGAAAAACATTATACAGCGTCGGTGGTAGATAAATGAATGAGTATGGAGCATTGGTGGAATGATACTGACAGGGGAAAACTGAAGTACTGGGAGAAAAACATTATACAGCGTCGGTGGTGATGAATGAATGAGTATGGAGCATTGGTGGAATGATATTGACAGGGGAAAACTGAAGTGCTGAGAGAAAAACATTATACAGCGTCGGTGGTAGATGAATGAGTATGGAGCATTGGTGGAATGATACTGACAAGGGAAAACTGAAGTACTGGGAGAAAAACATTATACAGCGTCGGTGGTGATGAATGAATGAGTATGGAGCATTGGTGGAATGATACTGACAGGGGAAAACTGAAGTACTGGGAGAAAAACATTATACAGCGTCGGTGGTGATGAATGAATGAGTATGGAGCATTGGTGGAATGATACTGACAGGGGAAAACTGAAGTACTGGGAGAAAAACATTATACAGCGTATGTGGTAGATGAATGAGTATGGAGCATTGGTGGAATGATACTGACAAGGGAAACCTGAAGTACTGTGAGAAAAACATTATACAGCGTCGGTGGTAGATGAATGAATGTGTATGGAGCATTGGTGGAATGATACTGACAGGGGAAAATTGAAGTACTGGGAAAGAAACATTATGCAGCGTCGGTGGTAGATGAATGAATGAGTATGGAGCATTGGTGGAATAACACTGACAGGGGAAACTGAAGTACTGGGAAAGAAACATTATACAGCGTCGGTGTTAGATGAATGAATGAGTACGGAGCATTGGTGGAATGATCCTGACAGGGGAAAACTGAAGTACTGGGAGGAAAACATTATACAGCGTCGGTGGTAGATGTATGAATGAGCATGGAGTTTGGTGGAATGATACTGACAGGGGAAAACTGAAGTACTGGGAGAAAAACATTATACAGCGTCGGTGGTAGATGAATGAATGAGTATGGAGCATTGGTGGAATGATACTGACAGGGGACAACTGAAGTACTGGGAAAGAAACATTATACAGCGTCGGTGGTAGATGAATGAATGAGTATGGAGCATTGGTGGAATGATACTGATAGGGGAAACCCGAAGTACTGAGAGAAAAACTTGTCCCAGTTCCGCTTTCTCCACCACAAATCCCAAGTAGTGTGTATGATAACAAGATTAACCTATCGTGACAATGTAGATAATATTACTGTCTTTCTATATTTCATTACATATTTATATATATATATATACACACAAATCTGTACATTAAGCCTCTGCTTCTCTCTACGGTCACAAGAACGTGTCTAATTTTTCATGACGGGGATGGCATTATTTTTGTCGATAACGGTAGAACGCTGCTCGCAATAAGAAACTGTAGACAGTCTATTGTTCTTTGTAATTGAGTACTGCTCTGGTAATCTGAAGAAGACTCGTAGGTACACTGCTCTCAAGTGTGGATAACAAACTCGCTACATAAGTTTATACAGCATGAATTTAAATTCAGAAAGCAGAGTCCTTCTCGAGAAGGTAATAGCTTCTCTGTCAGCCAAGAAATTCTCTAGATTTTATAGCACTCGACGGCTCATTACGGGTTTCACCACCACCAGCCATTCACCCGTATCCTAAGCCAGATCAATCCAATACACGTCTTCATATTACATTTCTTTAAGATCAATTTTAATATTATCCCCCCATTTAAGGCTAGGCTATCCAGGTGATTTCTTTCCTTCAGGATTCCACATCAAAAACCCGTCTGTATTTCCCTTCTTCCCTATACGTACTACATGCCCCACAAATTTCATCCTCGATAGGACCACCCCGAATTTTAATAAAAAATGGAGCACAATTTATACAATATTATCCGATCTCTTCTTACGTCCTCCCTCTAGACACACATATCTTCCTTACCATTCTACTGTGAACATCCCCACTCTTACTTTCTTCCATTAATGTGAGAGACAAAGTTTCTTACCCATATAAAACAACGGGCAAAATTATAGCTTGGCACATTTTGATGTTTATATTTAGATGGCAAACGAGAGGTCAAGATTCTGGCCCTAAAGGTAGCAGGCATTCCGCGAGTTCAGTCTGCCCTTGGTTTTTTCATGAACGCAATTCATTTTCCTCATTCTCAAGTATTTAAAATTTGCCATTTTCTAAAACAAGCACTAGAAAATCTAGGTCAAACAGGCGGCCTTCAAAAAACAGACATCAAAGGTAAGTTGAACAAACTGCGTTCAAATGTGTATCAGTTGCTGAATGTATTATCACAGACCACTCATTCAAATTTGAAATTGAATAAAGAGTACGTAATTAAGGCTCTTAAAATTTCAGAGATTTAAAAGGCACGTGAATAATAATTTTATAGCCTTGTTTCTACGCCCAAGAAAACACATCATACCCGTAGTAAGAAAATCAGTTTATTGATAATGTATGGAGAAATAACAGGTGTCATATTGTGTGCGAAATGAAATTCATAAACATCCTGTATGTAAAAAGTACTAAAGTATCCAATATTATTGCACGTGGTTATGCAGGGCTGTGATTTAAACAGTCTGTATAACATCAGTAGCCGCTAAATAAGCAAACATTTAAAAATTATTTGAGATATACCTTAAATACCTTAATGAGGAAGATTTGTTGAACATTTAATTTTTTGGGACGTGATGCCGTGTCTTTGGACAAGTGGTTACCGACGTTTCGAACGGTCGTAGTGTTTCCTTGTTCAGGGCCAAGCGGTCACAGAAGCTGCACGAATAAGAAAGGTAAACCTGGTAACCAGAATATCGATGGTAACCTTAGTAATTTCGGTAACCGTCGTGAGAAGATAACCACAGCAACTATAAGAATATTGGTAACTATGGTAACCATGGTAACTTTAGCAACCACAGTAGTCACAAATGTACGTAACTGTTCATGAAAAGTGTCTTATTTTTGTGCGACTGAAAGAGAATGGAATCTGTGAACCAATTTTAGTAAAAACCTCCGATATAAATTTTCACGCAAATCTCTCATGGGATTAATTTCCTGAGATAAATATCCAGGAGAAGGGGCGTGAAGTGAAGACTCACCCCATAAAATTCCAAGGTTAAGAGTGAGTAGAGCTATACCTCCATCCCCTACACGCCTTCTTGACGTGGACGGTACACCTTTACCTTTACCCTTCCAGTTGTTCCATGACAAAACAGATGAACATGACAAGGCTGACAGTCGCTTTCCACAAGTGCCTTGTGCCCGCGCCCTGTAGCTTTTGCCGCCTAGCTGTAGCCTGCACTGTAGCAGCAAGCTTGTGTTTCTTCGCTGCATGGAGCCTAGACGCCACTGGTGTAGCCGCGTGCATTTGCCTTGTCTGTCTTTGACGTAAATGGCTTTCGGATGAGTGAGAGACGAAGCTTTATCTTGGGCCGGTAGCCCAGCCTGGGGATAAGATTTCTTTTCGTGGCGACGCCGACGCTGCTTCCATCTGACGGATATAGACGCAAAAGCCCCCCCCCCCCCACACACACACAGACACGTGCGATATAAAAGAGCATTCCAAATGAACCGATAACACACCCGCGCCTTCCGTCATGTGCTGAGGATCATTCCTCCACGGTGCATTTATACGTAGCCACTAAGCCATCCAGAACTCTTTTTTGTGACCCCTTTTAGGCCCGCATTTTCTTTACGCAGTCCTCTCCAAACCCATTATGCCATTAAAATGTTTTACCATTTCACAAAACGAGATGTCCGGTGACGTCACTTTATCACGACACAGCGCTTCAAACATTACTCGAAAAATAGGAATGTGCTTTATAGTCCAGAATCCTGAGTTCTAAACAATGTCCACAAGTCATACCTTCAACCTTACACACATCCAGCATTAACACATATCTGTACTCTCACGCGGTGGCGCAGTTGGTTGAGGCACTGCGCTATAAGCCGAAAGGTCGCGGGTTCGATTCCCGATGGTGTAATTGGAATTTTTCATTGACATAATCCTTTCGGTCGCACTATGACCCTGGGGTCGACTCAGCCTCTAATAGAAATGAGTACCAGGAGTATTTCCTGGGGGGTAAAGGCGGCCGGTGCGTAGGGCTGACAACCTTACCACCTTCATGTGTCGATTGTCTTGAAAGGGAGCCTTAACCTCCTGGAACCCTAAGGGTCTGTCCAGGGATTGCTTTACCTTTATTCTCACCAAATCAAGAAGAATGAGATGGGCGGGACATGTGGCACGTATGGGGGAGGGGAGAGATACACACAGGAATTTGGCGGGAAAACCTGAGGGAAAGAAGCAATTTAAAGACCTACGCGTATATGTTTGTGTATAATATTAAAATGGATTTACAAGAAATATGACGAGGGCGTGGACTGGATTAATCTGGCTCAGGACAGGGAAAAGTGACAAGCTGTTGCAAAAGTGGTGATGAATACAAATAAGTTTATTACCAACCAACTGCACTTGTCCATATGTAGATAATTGTCATACATGTTTCGGCTATTATTTATAGCCGTCTTCAGGGAGCGTCAATATGTCAACTAAATGACATACGCAGCATCAGCACCTAGCTTAGTCTATTGTAAATGGTAAATTGCAGAATGCCAATACACTGTTACGACAATTGTTGGCAATGTTAAAGTTATGTTAAAATTACTCTATAAAATTATAACAAAGGATTATCAGTAAATTATCTGGCATTCAGTCATGTTGAAATAGTAAACTGTCTTCGAGTTTAGTCGAGTGGTAAGTCAGTATGTCGTCAAGCTGTGTACACTGTGAAAGACCACTCCATAGTACGAAACATCCAGGCCTTCAGCGGGATTCGAACCCGCAATCCCAGCAATCAAACGGCTTCACGCCTACGCCTTAGACGGCAGGACCACCGGGATCGGCGTTTACTCTCAAATTGTATAAAAGTTTACCTAACTTTCTCAGTTCTATAACCTTAACACAGTCAATTAATTTCTCATATGCTCTCTCCTATCCATATTCAGCCACTTACTGCATGCACTCCTAACACCAACTTCATGCCCTCGTTTTACGCCCAGTTAAAGAGCTCCCTCACACCAATAGGATGTGAGGCTTAATGACATACGTGTGGATAATTTTACCTTTAGCATTACCTCAATAAAGAGGGCATGTCACACGGAGAGGCTCGCGCCCCTTTGGTTGGCCACTATTTGTGTTACAGTCGGTGACTGTGATGCGATTAGAACCGACGTTTCGTATCAAATAGAATAAAGAGCATTAATAAGATAAAAATGGCTTAGTCCAACACATCCATTTTTGATCACACATTTTTCAACCAACAAAATGCACACTTGTTATTACACCATACAACTTCTTTCCACAATAAAATTAATCCAACATGTTTCGGTTCTGCATTGGAACCATCATCAGGGATTTAAACCTTAATTTTACTATATATTTATAACATAACAAACAATTGGCACATATTAAAAGTTAAAGATGTAAAATGTGGATTTTCTCTGTTGTTATAAGTAGGTCCACTGCGTATCAGGCGTTATAAATATGTGTAAAATCAAGGTTTAAATCCCTGAAGATGTTTCCATTGCAGAACTGAAACATGTTGGATTAACTTTATTATAGAAAGAAGTTGTATGGCATAACAAAAAATTTGCATTTTGTTGGTTGAAAAATGTATGATCAGATGGAAATGCACGGTATGAACAATATAAACAAATCCATTTTTGTTTCAAAACCAAAAAACTTTGTCTGTATAAATTTTGCTACATGTTTCTACCCGATCGGGTCATTATAAAGCTTATAAAGTGTATAAAAGGAGGCTAGTTGTATAATTACAATTATCGTTCTAGGAACAGAAATCTCTTCAGCAAGTTTTATTACGACTGCCAGTCGAGCTTAAAGCATCCATCAATAAACACGACGGAATGTCTTCAATCAAGCATAGGCAGCAGTTACATAGCAGGTTAATCGCTACACGTCTATTTATTCCTGGTTTCTTTTGATAAATTAGGTTAGTGTTAGATTACAATCATACAGGAAAGTGCTATTTAGCAAGAAGACTTCTTCTTCTTCTTCTTCTTCTATGGCTCAACAGCCCCTTTTCGGGTGCCTAGGCCTCCTCATTTCGAGGTTTCATGATCACACACACTTTAGACTCACCACACTCGGTAGGACTCCTCTGGACGAGTGACCAGCCCGTCGCAGAGACCTCTACCTGACAACACGCAACACTCACAAGAGACAGACATCCATGCCCCCGGTGGGATTCGAACCCACGATCCTAGTAAGCGAGCGGGCGCAGACCCACGCCTTCGACTGCACGGCCACTGGCATCGGCAGCAAGAAGACTTCACACTGCCTTTGTCTGCAGCAACACACGCCTGTCTTGTAGCCCTCAAACATCACGGAATAAACAATAGTCATGTCTACTTTGTGTCCTTCAAAAGTCTAATTAATTTGATCCTCCTAATTTTAAGTGCAGTTACTTAACCCTTACAGAAATTAACCCCCCCCACCCCACCCCTCGGCCACCCTTCAACACTTATCTCCTTTCCGTCCGAAGGCACTCAGATAGTAGCTTAGAAAGTTTGAACACGCCTCGGGGCTAACAGCGCTCCCAAACCTTTATTGCCACGTAAGTATTCACGTTTTCATTTGCCCAGGGCACTCTGGCGGTTTGAATATTGCACGAGACGAGTTAAACGAGCGTCTTCATTGTGTTCTTGAAACTTTCTTCGACTCCTTCCAAAGCACAAAACCGCGATGCTTTCCGGCAATCTCGCGCAGTATTAGGGAGTATCCGGGTTCGTGCCTTGACATGTGGAAAAGCTATTCTGACTGACCATTGTCTGAGTCGTAAGGTACCAGTTAGTAACCTGATATGGTTCCTCTCTGAGTCACGTGAGTCAGTAACCTGACTGGTACTGCCAGAGATATGGTTCCTCTCTGAGTCACGTGAGTCAGTAACCTGACTGGTACTGCCAGGGATATGGTTTATTTCTGAGTCATGTGAGTCAGTGACGTGACTGGTACTACCAGCGATATGGTTTATTTCTGAGTCATGTGAGTCAGTGACGTGACTGGTAGTGCCAGGGACGAGGTTAATCTCTGTCATTTGAGCCAGTAACATGACTGGTACTGCCAGGGATGTTTCATTTCTGAGTCATGTGAGCCAGTAACGTGACTGGTACTGCCAGGGACATTGTTCCTCTCAGTAATGTGAGTCATTAACCTGACTGGTACTGCCAGGGATATGGTTTATTTCTGAGTCATGTGAGTCAGTGACGTGACTGGTAATGCCAGGGACGAGGTTAATCTCTGTCATTTGAGCCAGTAACATGACTGGTACTGCCAGGGATGTTTCATTTCTGAGTCATGTGAGCCAGTAACGTGACTGGTACTGCCAGGGACATTGTTCCTCTCAGTAATGTGAGTCATTAACCTGACTGGTACTGCCAGGGATATGGTTTCTTTCTGAGTCATGTGAGTCACTGACGTGACTGGTACTGCCAGGGACGTGGTTCCTCTGTCATTTGAACCAGTAACCTGACTGGTACTGCCAGGGATATGTTTCATCTCTGAGCCAAGTAAGCCAGTAACGTGACTCGTACTGCCCCGACATGATCCCTCTCTTGAGTTGCTAGTACTAAACAGAACAGTCGCAGTCCAGCTGTCTACATGTGAGCTGACAAGTGATACTGCATAAGGGCGACATGGGCAGGCATGACGCGGTTCGGCTTTTTCCGGATACTATGCGCCTGAGGCCACGGTCCGACACACCACAGAGTGCAGCTCTGTATGTGTGAGTTAGTCTGAGAGCAGACCACAAACTTTTCTTTCCACGTCCTCTTAGTTTACCATTCAGTCATTTACCATAAAATTCCGTACAAACAATTAAACTGAAAAGAATCCGTAACTATCCCAATAACCGCGATTCACGTTAGCCAGAATAATTTATCACTTTATATCTCAGCTTCAAGAGTTTATTCCTGAGGTCATCCAATGTTAATAGTCATAAAGACACAGGTCGGATTCCAAGGATTACGGATTCGTTATTACCAGGACATTGAACGTAAGAATAAGAAAAGGAAACTTGGGTCAATTTACCAGTTTGCATGCCATGAAGGCATACCGGGAGATTGGAAGCACTAGAACAAACTTTTCCCCAGTACTTCAGTTTTCCCCTGTCAGTATCATTCCACCATTGCTCCATAATCATTCATTCATCTACCACCGACGCTAAATAATGTTTTTCTCCCAGTACTTCAGTTTTCCCCTGTCAGTATCATTCCACCAATGCTCCATACTCATTCATTCATCTACTACCGACGCTGTATAATGTTTTTCTCCCAGCACTTCAGTTTTCACCTGTCAGTATCATTCCACCAATGCTCCATACTCATTCATTCATCTACCACCGACGCTGTATAATGTTTTTCTCCCAGCACTTCAGTTTTCACCTGTCAGTATCATTCCACCAATGCTCCATACTCATTCATTCATCTACCACCGACGCTCTATAATGTTTTTCTCCCAGTACTTCAGTTTTCCCCTGTCAGTATCATTCCACCAATGCTCCATACTCATTCATTCATCTACCACCGACGCTCTATAATGTTTTTCTCCCAGTACTTCAGTTTTCCCCTGTCAGTATCATTCCACCAATGCTCCATACTCATTCATTCATCTACCACCGACGCTGTATAATGTTTTTCTCCCAGTACTTCAGTTTCCCTGTCAGTATCATTCCACCAATGCTCCATACTCATTCATTCACCTACCACCGACGCTCTATAATGTTTTTCTCCCAGCACTTCAGTTTTCCCCCGTCAGTATCATTCCACCATTGCTCCATACTCATTCATTCATCTACCACCAATGCTGTATAATGTTTTTCTCCCAGTACTTCAGTTTCCCCTGTCAGTATCATTCCACCATTGCACCATACTCATTCATACATCTACCACCACGCTATGTAATGTATGACCAAAACTATCGAAAATCTCGGAAACGTTGCTTCGTTTGAGTAAGGGTAAAATTGCTATGTTATTACACCTTAGGACACAAAAGAGTCAGGAATAGAGAAAATTCTAATCCATTGAATTTTCATTTTAAATTCTTTGCCATAGCGTAGATGGAAAGAAATAATATTAAAATGTGTTTTCAAGAAATAAGGTTGGGTTCTTAGACTGGAGTGATCTGACCCAGAATAGGGATAATTCGTAATAAACTTCTTGTTTCATAAATTGCGGGGAGTTTCTTGACCAGCTGAGGAAATGTAAGCTTCTGAAGAAGGACTCTACTCCATGGAGTTAGTTATTAGACACTTTGTGCAAACAGCGTATACAAATATGTAATTTACTAGCTTGCTTCCTAGTTTCTTGATTGACGCACCGTAGAATTACTCAAAGCGAAGCTTTACCAGTAGTCAGGCTTCCCATTTATACGAATACATAAGCCGAAATGCTTCAATCGAAGGTGTGACACGCTGCATCCAGGTGGCCGCGATCTGCCACTAATCCTCCGGTACTTTGCGACGTCACGGCTGTTCCCACGTGTGAGTTTCCCCTCAGGAACTTACAGATGGCAGTATCATCGTTATGTATCAAGTAAATTGGATCGGGTGAAAATCCCTTCGTAAGTACCATTAAGCATTTACAGAACAGGGAGAGAAGGATGTTGATACATTGAAAACATTTTGTAAATCCGATAGGGCGACCCTACATCGGTGTGACTTGATTTTAAGTACCCCTTGTTTACTTGCTTTGTTCCAGACGTTTTGATCCATGGCTTACACCTTCCTCTTTGTAGAGGAGACAAACCGTGAGATGCGTAATGTCTTACACAGCAAACTTTGTTAATGACTTTCGTATTAAAATAAAGCACAAGATTTACAGACGTTGTCATGGTAACAATTTACAGACGTTTGTTTCTCAAAGCGCTGGTCTTTATGGCCTGAGTTTTAAGTGTTTTAGGAGATCAGTGGCAAAACTCACGTTGTTGCTTTACGCAGACACCAATTTCAACGAAAGCTGTTTGTTACTCCACAACATAGCACGCAGAGAAAGAAAGCCACAACGTGGGCCGTGCCATGGCTCAGGCGGTTATTCTCCCTCCTCTCACCGCGGAGGCCCGGGTTCGATCCCAGGCCGATCCCAGTGGCCGCGCGGTCTAAGGCGTGGGTCTACGGCCGCTCGCTTGCTGGGATTGTGGGTTCGAATCCCGCCGGCGGCATGGATGTTTGTGTTTGTTGTAAGGACGGTAGCATGGAACGTAAAGTGACATGAAGGACGAAAGGATTTAAACAGTACAAAAATGGATCAAAGGGGGAAAACCCCGGACAGGCAAAAAAAAAAAAATCCCGCCGGGGGGGCATGGATGTCTGTGTTGTGTTTGTTGTACAAGGACTAGTATGGATCATAGGTGACATGAAGAAGGACGGAAGATTTAAAAGTACAAAATGGATCAAAGGGACATAACGGGACAGAAAAAAATCCCGGGTCAGTCCATGTTGGATTTGTGGTGGACAATGTGGCACTGGCACAGGTTCTTCCCCTAGTACTTCAGCCTTCCCCTGTCAATTTCATTCCACCGGTGCTCCATTACAAGGAAAAACGAAAAAACTAATCATCTTCATCACAGTGTTGCACAATAACCCTTAAGGCTGCGGTGCGTCCGTAGCATCTGCTGTGGGGCCCTTCACCACAAAAAAAAACAACCTACGTAATAATGCTTGATAGTGTGTTTACCAACTCAGAAATTCGCATTGCCGTCATTCTGTTGTTATTAGTGGTAGGAAATATGAATTTACAAAGGTACTTTGACCTCTCGTAAGCTATTAAGTTTCGTTAACCTCAGCACGTTAATTCATATGTTGTTACGGGAGACAGTAACTGCTTTACGAGGTATGCTTTCTTACAACATTCTCACTTGCACGTACACAATGACAACAGGTTCATTAAAATGTCTTTAAATGAAACTTAAGCAATGCCCGAACAGGTAAACACTTCTCTGGTATTTTTCCTATTGAGAATGGCCTGAAAGGAGATGCTTTATCGCCGTTGCATTTTCGACTACACTTAAAAATATGCTACTACGAAAGTTGAAGAAAACCGCGAGAGACAAATTGAGTGGGACAAAGTAGCTTCTTGTTTATGCTGATGATAATTTATTGGGTAGAAACAAAATTAGTATAAAGAAAAGCACGGCATCTTTGTTAGTTGCCATTAAGGGGAATGGTCTAGCAGTAAATGCCATGATAATTAAATGTAAGTTAAATTCATCGTTCTGTAATCTGTCTTATGACAGGTCCGTAGCCTCTTCCAAAGCGAGTTCTCCACAGGGTGCGATCTAGTGCTTCCTCTATAAATTCCCAGTACCTTCTCTTTTCCTTAAGGTCATCCAGTAGCTGCTTACGCCTTCTGCCTTGTCTTCCCGTCACTTCTATCCTTTCTTCTAACTTTTCTTCAATCACGTGTTTCAGAAGGCAGTTCCTACGCAAGATGTGACCAATCCAGTTAGCCTTTCTTCTTTTTATTGTATGTAGGATATTCCTCTACTCCTTGACTCTGTGTAATACTTCGTAAGTTAGATATGGTGACTAAAACCAAAAAATCCACACAAGTTTAAGAAGATATAATATAATATATTTTCATAAACGTGTGTGGATTTGTTGGTCTCAGTCACCATATCTAACTGCTCAATGCACGGTTATGGGTCTATTAAAACTAAATGTTAATTGCATTTCTCGCGAGCAGAATGCAGGACAAAATCATGGTATAAACTTAGATAACAAATACGTTGAAACTGTGTCCAAATTCAAGCATTGTGGAACAACGTTAACAAATCAAAACTGGATTCAAGAAAAATTAACAGAATGCTAAATTTGGTGAATGTTTACCACCATTCGGTCCAGAATAATTTTGTCATCCAGTTTGTTAAAAAAAATACAAAGATCAAAATACACATAACTGTAATTTTGCCTGTTGTTTTGTATGGGTGTAAAGCTTTGCCTCTCATGTTGAGGAAAACCCACAGGGTGTGGTTTTTGGAAAAACAGAGAGCTAAGAAGAACTGTGCGATCTAAGATACAGGAAGTAACAGGAGGCTGGAGGAAACTACGTAATGAGGGGCTTTATGATTTGCATTCCTCGGTAAATATTATTAGGGCGATTATATCAAGAAGAATTAGAGGCAGGCATGTGGCACGCATGGGGGAAAAGAGAAATGTATACAGGGTTTTTGGTGGGGAAACATGAAAGTGACCACTTGGAAGATCAAGGTGTAAATGGGAGGATATTATTCAAATGGATGTATCTGGCTGAGGATGTGGAAGAGATACCGGCTGTTTTGTTCAAGGTAATGAACTTCTGGGTCAATAAAATGCGGGTAATTATTTGACCATCTAAAGAACTGCACTGAAGTTGGGCCCTGCTCCATGCAGTTGGTCACCCCAGTGTTATGTCCGTGCTACGTGACCTGCCTCACGACATAAGAAAATTACGTCTATGTTAAAAGGGAATGACTGCAACATAATTCGCAATAAAGCAACAGCTAGACAACGCGGGACCTGTTCCGCTGCCTCTGTACCGCGTGGCAGTGAGCTGTGTTGCCGACATTGTGGAAAAACTTGCTTCCTAAACTTTAAAGTTTAAAACTGTGAAGAAAATAAAATGTTCATATGTGTCCAAGGGGGTCATCTCTCCATATAACCTTAATATTTTCTCTCCTTAATCACTTCTACCCTGAAGAAGGAAGCAGTATTTTCTTCAGAACACGGACAATACGGTACAACACCCTCATATGGGATCAACACCAGCAATGAATCACCGTGAAAGCTTACAGTTAAGCTGAACAGCTTCTGCCGGCAGAGCGATGAATGCGTTCCTTTAGCTTCACTCTTTAAGCGACGGGCTCCGTGTGACTCAGCTCGGCTTTGTATGGTTTCCATTGATACAGGAGCGATCCGTGCCACCGCATTCGTTTCGAATGACTCTGAAATTAATTTCTTGACTCATCCCTGAGATTGGAGGGGGGGGAGGTTTGCAATGTGCGTTAAAATTAAAATCATGATTACAGGCTGCACTGTGATTGCACTGCAGTTATTACAGGCTTCACTGTGATTGCACTGCAGTTATTCTTGTTAAACTGCATTTGTTGACGGCGGACAACAGTTAGCGTCTAGATCAGGGACCTCCAACTGGAATAGCACGCCAGTCAAACGGACAATTTGACACTTAAGGCGAGACGCACATCGCTTTAAGCGATAAAGAGGGTGAGTATTTTCACGACAATGAAAGGCATCATTACGAATTCTTCATAATCTTAATAAAAGAATTCAAAGTGTGTTTCAGTCACGAAATCAAAGTTTTGTTGCGCCATATCAAAAACCAAGACCAACTAGATGCACAATCACTATTAAAAACTGTAATAGTAGTATTGTTGCGCTGTTTCTCTGTGCTGTACGTTGCCACCAGGGACACAAATTTGTTTATGTTTTTAGGCTACTGACAAAATACGTTTCTAACCAAAAACCTCAGCGACACTGAACCAGAGCACAGTCTACATGGTTCGAATCATATAAGCGAGAAGGCCATATAAAATGAAAAGACAGGCCGCATATTTGACACCCCTGTTTCGTCATACAGAGCCATTAACACACACATAGTCTGACTGTCCTTTATTCATTCCACAACAATCGTCGTTTTTGTTGATTGATTACGAAAGACAAAGAGCAAATATTCGCCAGGAAGAGTCAATGTACGTAATAGCCTTAAGTAGCTCTCAATGTTAAGTAATAGCCTTAAGAAGTAGCTCTCAATGTACGTAATAGTCTTAAGTAGCTGTCAATGTAAGTAATAGCTTTAAGTAGCTGTCAATGTAATAGCCTTAAGCAGCTGTCAATACACTAATAATCTTAAGAAGTAGCTGTCAATGTAAGTAATAGCCTTAAGTAGCTGTCAATGTAATAGCCTTAAGTAACTGTCAATATAAGTATTAATCTTAAGAAGTAGCTGTCAATGTACGAATAGCCTTAAGAAGTAGCTGTCAATAAAAGTAATAGCCTTAAGTAGCTGTCAATGTAAGTAATAGCCTTAAGTAGCTGTCAATATAAGTAATAGCCTTAAGTAGCTGTCAATGTACGTAATAATCTTAAGAAGTAGCTGTCAATGTACGTAATAGTCTTAAGAAGTAGCTGTCAATATAAGTAATAGCCTTAAGTAGCTGTCAATGTAAGTAATAGCCTTAGTAGCTGTCAATGTACGTAATAGTCTTAAGAAGTAGCTGTCAATGTACGTAATATTCTTAAGAAATAGCTGTCAATATACGTAATATTCTTAAGAAGTAGCTGTCAATGTACGTAATAGTCTTAAGAAGTAGCTGTCAATATAAGTAATAGCCTTAAGTAGCTGTCAATGTAAGTAATAGCCTTAAGTAGCTGTCAATGTACGTAATAGTCTTAAGAAGTAGCTGTCAATATACGTAATATTCTTAAGAAGTAGCTGTCAATGTACGTAATATTCTTAAGAAGTAGCTGTCAATGTACGTAATAATCTTAAGAAGTAGCTGTCAATGTACGTAATAATCTTAAGAAGTAGCTGTCAATGTACATAATAGTCTTAAGAAGTAGCTGTCAATATACGTAGTAATCTTAAGAAGTAGCTGTCAATGTACGTAATAGTCTTAAGAAGTAGCTGTCAATGTACGTTATAGCCTTAGCAAGTAGCTGTCATTTTAAGTAATAGTCTTAAGTAGCTGTCAATGTGCAATAGTCAGTTCTCCCTCACGATGGTGTACGACCGAAACATGTAGCAGTTTAGCATAAACAAGTAACAACCATAATAGGCGAGTACTTGGACGGTTCTATGCGACAGAACAAATTAAATAGCTCGTAAGGTCACACAATTCTTTCAACACTCAGGACATTGGCTGCCAGCAATGCACTGGAGCTGTACCAGACTCATTCAATGCATACAGCTGGTTTGGAGCGATCAAAAGTTCAGTTAACTCTGTACACGGACTTCAAAGACGCCTAGAAAACAAAGCTGTCAGCAGTGTCACACCGCCAGTCTCTCGGGGAGAGTACGTTAAGAGCCAGAAAAAACTATAAGTAGGATCCACAGGAAAGAAGAAGGCACAAACGTTTCGTTACAACTAGCGATTCTATGACGTCATGAAAATGAAACTCCCTGCAGTTCAAACATGTCCGAAGCTACATTACCGAGAAGGGCCAGAATCTCGTAAATCACGAGATTTAAAACCATCAAAGCGACGATTAACGTTTCTTATGGATAGAATAACCGTATGGGGGGGGGGGGGTAGAAGGGGGGCAATTTATCTGGTAAATTATTGTCGTTGTTGTTACATACAGAGCATCTGCTCTCTTACGGCGGGAGGAGGGAGGGGAAAAGCTCTTGCCTCTCCTTGAATCTTGTTGGGGGGAGGAACCACAAAAGTAATAACTTTTATTGCATGCATGTGTATGCCTAACATCCATGATTAATTTTGGACATAGCAGTGAGACGGGATGGGTGTTGAAACACCGTTTTATCAGGAATTAACCCTTTAAAGCCCAGTGGTCACCATATGTACCACCATGTTTAACATTCACAAATTCTACGTTCTGCCCACACAGTGTATTTATGTGTTTTGTGTGGATCTCAGAACAAACAGCGATTATTTCACTGTACAGCATTAACTGACTGGTTTGTATAACTGAGACGGAGTGTGTTTACTGCGCGGTACGGACTGGATTTATGTGTTTTGTATGGATCTCAGAACAAACAGCGATTGTTTCACTGTACAGCATTAACTGACTGGTTTGTATAACTGAGACGGATGTGTGTTTACTGCGCGGTACGGACTGGATTTATGTGTTTTGTATGGATCTCAGAACAAACAGCGATTATTTCACTGTACAACATTAACTGACTGGTTTGTATAACTGAGACGGAGTGTGTTTACTGCGCGGTACGGACTGGATTTATGTGTTTTGTATGGATCTCAGAACAAACAGCGATTATTTCACTGTACAACATTAACTGACTGGTTTGTATAACTGAGACGGAGTGTGTTTACTGCGCGGTACGGACTGTATTTATGTGTTTTGTGTGGATCTCAGAACAAACAGCGATTATTTCACTGTGCAGCATTAACTGACTGGTTTGTATAACTGAGACGGAGTGTGTTTACTGCGCGGTACGGACTGTATTTATGTGTTTTGTGTGGATCTCAGAACAAACAGCGATTATTTCACTGTGCAGCATTAACTGACTGGTTTGTATAACTGAGACGGAGTGTGTTTACTGCGCGGTACGGACTGTGTTTATGTGTTTTGTGTGGATCTCAGAACAAACAGCGATTATTTCACTTTGCAGCATTAACTGACTGGTTTGTATAACTGAGACGGAGTGTGTTTACTGCGCGGTACGGACTGTATTTATGTGTTTTGTGTGAATCTCAGAACAAACAGCGATTATTTCACTGTACTGCATTAACTGACTGGTTTGTATAACTGAGACGGAGTGTGTTTACTGCGCGGTACGGACTGTATTTATGTGTTTTGTGTGGATCTCAGAACAAACAGCGATTATTTCACTGTACAGCATTAACTGACTGGTTTGTATAACTGAGACGGAGTGTGTTTACTGCGCGGTACGGACTGGATTTATGTGTTTTGTATGGATCTCAGAACAAACAGCGATTATTTCACTGTACAACATTAACTGACTGGTTTGTATAACTGAGACGGAGTGTGTTTACTGCGCGGTACGGACTGTATTTATGTGTTTTGTGTGGATCTCAGAACAAACAGCGATTATTTCACTGTGCAGCATTAACTGACTGGTTTGTATAACTGAGACGGAGTGTGTTTACTGCGCGGTACGGACTGTATTTATGTGTTTTGTGTGGATCTCAGAACAAACAGCGATTATTTCACTGTGCAGCATTAACTGACTGGTTTGTATAACTGAGACGGAGTGTGTTTACTGCGCGGTACGGACTGTGTTTATGTGTTTTGTGTGGATCTCAGAACAAACAGCGATTATTTCACTTTGCAGCATTAACTGACTGGTTTGTATAACTGAGACGGAGTGTGTTTACTGCGCGGTACGGACTGTATTTATGTGTTTTGTGTGAATCTCAGAACAAACAGCGATTATTTCACTGTACTGCATTAACTGGTTGGTTTGTATAACTGAGACGGAGTGTGTTTACTGCGCGGTACGGACTGGATTTATGTGTTTTGTATGGATCTCAGAACAAACAGCAATTATTTCACTGTACAACATTAACTGACTGGTTTGTATAACTGAGACGGAGTGTGTTTACTGCGCGGTACGGACTGTATTTATGTGTTTTGTGTGGATCTCAGAACAAACAGCGATTATTTCACTATACAGCATTAACTGGTTGGTTTGTATAACTGAGACGGAGTGTGTTTACTGCGCGGTACGGACTGGAGAATTCTTACAGACATGACGCACAGAGACGACAAACTTACAAAACTACATGCCCTTAAAAGGGTAAAAAAGGTAAATTTTTTCCTGTGCACTCCATAAAGGCGTATGAATGGGGAAAGTGTGTAGGTTCATTCATTCTTAACCTCGGCACTAGACTGAGGTCAGTGGTTACCTCCAAGCCATGTCTCTTTACTGCCAGAGAAAGAAACACCATTGCACATTAAATGGCAGGCTCCACGGGCTCCAGAGCCGGTCTGGACGTTTTGGAGTAGAGAAAAATTTCTTGCCTCGTCCGGGAATAAAATCACGGCTCTTCGCTTGTCCAGTGCGTAATTTATCCACTAAACCGACAGAGCTATCCCATATCGTTTTGGAAGGGAAAGCAGGAATAATCTCAACAGACATCACATTCAGAACAGCTAATGTTGCCAGCAAAGCCCGGGTGACATTTTGAAAACTCCGCCACTGACCTGGTTATCCTAGGTCACATCCTCAAAGGCAGCTACAAGAAATCCGCCACTGACCTGATTATCCTAGGTCACATCCTCAAAGGCAGTCACAAGAAATTCGCCACTGATCTGGTTATCCTAGGTCACATCCTCAAAGGCAGCTACATGAAATCCGCCACTGATCTGGTTATCCTAGGTCACATCCTCATAGACAGTCACAATAAATCCGCCACTGACCTGATTATCCTAGGTCACATCCTCAAAGACAGCTACAAGAAATCCGCCACTGACCTGGTTATCCTAGGTTATATCCTCAAAGGCAGCTACAAGAAATCCGCCACTGATCTGGTTATCCTAGGTCACATCCTCATAGGCAGCTACAAGAAATCCGCCACTGACCTGATTATCCTAGGTCATATCCTTAAAGGCAGCTACAAGAAATCCGCCACTGACCTGGTTATCCTAGGTTATATCCTCAAAGGCAGCTACAATAAATCCGCCACTGATCTCGTTTTCCTAGGTCATATCCTCAAAGGCAGCTACAAGAAATCCGCCACTGACATGGTTATCCTAGATCATATCCTCAAAGGCAGCTACAAGAAATCCTTAAACATTTTTGTTGGAAAATTCTTGAAATGTAGAATTTGGCTTTATTCCCTCCGTTTCCGATTTCACTGCCGTCTTCACCCTAAAGCCTTGAAGACAGAAGCAGTAAACATCACCGAAGTACAGTAAACTACTGTCAGGTGTCACCATCCACAAACGTGGTCAATGTTAAGTTTCTAAATAATCTTCCTGTTTGCCGACATCTTCTCAAAACCTGCAGGTCTATAATTTGGGTGTACACAAATGACTAACATGTGCAGAGGAATATTGTGATTACAGATGACGAAGTTGATGGTGGGAGGCGATCATAATAATGATGATAATTGCCATATTTGAAACCACTTACTGTTACACGCCCCAAAATCACTGTAATCAATTCACGCGTGATCATCTTCTACACTGCTTCACGTTTTATCCACATCTGACCTGTCAAAATTCTTCCCCCACTATTCGATGTACTGTGACAATGTCATACTAACTCCATTAGAGCCGCGCGGTCACTAATTCTGTATATTACACCGATCGACCAGACCAGAACTTATCAATTTAAAGCTGTTACTGTAATTTCATCCTGGACAGTTGCAGAATTCAATTGGAAACTGTCACGGCATTATTACATATGGCTTCGGCCGTGATGTCACCGACTTCACAGGTTCACGGAATTGTCAGGTCGATTGGATAATGAACGAAACAAGCAACAAGTGGCAAACAAAGTGAAACAACTACGTAATTGGTGTCTTGGTACCTGCCAAAGCAGCTACCTAATGAACTAACTAATGTAGGTACCTCAGTCATATGAAGATACTCTAAATTTTTTAAGAGATAATTTAGTGCAAATGGCTTCTGATGGCGAAGAAATATAAGACAGAGGGAGTGGTTGATGAAGATGGAAGGATAAGAATTGTCTGATTCTGAAGGTGATGATTGTGTGATTGGTGATAATGTATCAATTACAGAAATTGTTCAATGTCCGATGAAAGGAGAGGATGATTGTGAAAAGTAAATAAGACGAATCAGATGGAAAGGGGCGTCTTAGTTACATGACGCAATAGTTACCGAGGGAATAGTATCTAAAATATATAAAAAATATGACTACGTGTTTCGGCTTATCATAAACACATCATCAGGGCAACCAAACATACGTAAGGTACTTAATCAATATACTGATGTGTTACACAGCACAGGAGCTGTACGATATATCACATACTTCATTATATATGTTTTGTATTTATACTGACATTTTCCGTTTTATGACAAAATATTTCAAAGTTCTTTAAAACGTATTGTTGTCTTTCCTTTCTTATCTGAATTCCTGTAAATAACATTTTAAATAACTCACTACTATCAGTATTAATCACTAACAATCGATTTGTTGTAATTAATGTCCATTATTATCGACAAAATTGTACGCGAGGTGTAACTCAATCACACTATGCGCCTAGTTTTGTGTGACTGGTGTATGTTCTTATTTGACTCGTATTACACACAACGCGACGTGTCAAGCTAACGAAATTAGATGGTCACTAGGTGTGCATATTTTAATGCACCGTCCAAGCATGCCGAAACTAATAATCATATTGTACAGGCCAGACATATTGTTTGAGCAATCTATGGGCCTAAGACGAGATGTAGGAAAATTCTAAGATGACTGAAAAAAATGTTGTAACTATACATTTTACCTGAAGGCGGATAATTCTGACTACGTATACAGGTGGCGTTGTGTTCAGCGGATAATTCTGACTACGTATACAGGTGACGTTGTGTTCAGCGGATAATTCTGACTACGTATACAGGTGACGTGTTCAGCGGATAATTCTGACTACGTATACAGGTGACGTGTTCAGCGGATAATTCTGACTACGTATACAGGTGACGTGTTCAGCGGATAATTCTGACTACGTATACAGGTGACGTTGTGTTCAGCGGATAATTCTGACTACGTATACAGGTGACGTGTTCAGCGGATAATTCTGACTACGTATACAGGTGACGTTGTGTTCAGCGGATAATTCTGACTACGTATACAGGTGGCGTTGTTTCAGCTGATAATTCTGACTACGTATACAGGTGACGTGTTCAGCGGATAATTCTGACTACGTATACAGGTGGCGTTGTGTTCAGCGGATAATTCTGACTACGTATACAGGTGACGTTGTGTTCAGCGGATAATTCTGACTACGTATACAGGTGGCGTTGTGTTCAGCGGATAATTCTGACTACGTATACAGGTGGCGTTGTGTTCAGCGGATAATTCTGACTACGTATACTGGTGGTGTTTTGTTCAGCGGATAATTCTGACTACGTATACAGGTGGCGTTGTGTTCAGCGGATAATTCTGACTACGTATACAGGTGGCGTTGTGTTCAGCGGATAATTCTGACTACGTATACAGGTGGCGTTGTGTTCAGCGGATAATTCTGACTACGTATACAGGTGGCGTTGTGTTCAGCGGATAATTCTGACTACGTATACAGGTGACGTGTTCAGTGGATAATTCTGACTACGTATACAGGTGACGTTGTGTTCAGCGGATAATTCTGACTACGTATACAGGTGGCGTTGTTTTAGCTAATAATTCTGACTACGTATACAGGTGACGTGTTCAGCGGATAATTCTGACTACGTATACAGGTGGCGTTGTGTTCAGCGGATAATTCTGACTACGTATACAGGTGACGTTGTGTTCAGCGGATAGTTCTGACTACGTATACAGGTGGCGTTGTGTTCAGCGGATAATTCTGACTACGTATACAGGTGACGTTGTGTTCAGCGGATAATTCTGACTACGTATACAGGTGGCGTTGTGTTCAGCGGATAATTCTACGTATACAGGTGGCGTTGTGTTCAGCGGATAATTCTGACTACGTATACTGGTGGTGTTTTGTTCAGCGGATAATTCTGACTACGTATACAGGTGGTGTTTTGTTCAGCGGATAATTCTGCCTACGTATACAGGTGGCGTTGTGTTCAGAAGGTAGTGTAGCCGTTTTGCTTTCCTACTGACTTGCGAGACAAAACAGCAAATGGCGACAGGAAGCAAATATCTGCCCGTAATTGCCGTCATGACTGTCCCTTATATCTTCAGTTCGGATAATCGGCAGTACGAATAAAAAAGCTGTCAATGACAGAATCTGCACGTCTTCTCAGTTGCCTGTTGACATCAAACGTCAGCAAGCCAACAGGAGAAAAGTTATATACTGCATTTACTGTTCGAATGAGTTCTGCGAGAGGAAATAAGAAGAAGGGGGCGCAAAGGAGCGACCAGTAGCAAAGACAAGGGATGATCAATTGGTTGCTAGGAGACGACAGTGCACTGCGGACTTCACTTGTTGACAAACGGCGCTTCTTCCTTCTCCAATACTTTTCGCAAGTAGTTTTTTGTCTATTTGTCTTTCTTTCGTTATGTGCATTCTCTCCCATACATCACAGGATGGTCTCTCTTTGTTTCCGAATAGACTTCCTGGATTCTAGTGACTTGCATTTGGGAGGTAAGATTCCGTTTTCTTTCGGTAGCTACTTTATTACACAATAGAGTCTTTGTAAGGCACAGTGTTATTACACAATGCTACTCGTTGCAATGTCTTTGAAACCCAAACAGCGCTAATGCATCTGAGCCTGCAGTTAATATTACTTTTCATTTTCTCTGAACACTGGTTACTGACATTTTTCAGTATAACGCGACTTAATAGACACACCAGTCTGTCCTACGTAGTCCTGCTTTCGATCAGCATCAGGAATTCATATTATTTAATTTATTTAATTTAATCTACTTTGTTCCGCGAGACCATTAAAGTACCTTGCACGTAATGGCACAAGACCCTTTAACATTTCAACTTCAAATTGTTGCGTTATAAAAAATAATTATTGATGAAATCTTCGGTTTTCTGGGGTATTACACGGCGTACGACGTCGCGTAATACCCCAGAAGATCGCAGATTACATCAACATTGCGGCGGAAGCCTGAAATCAAGATTAATAATTATTGAATTTGTAACATAAAATATGTCTATTAACAAAGTATGACCCAATTTTTGTAAAGTTGAGATCTCACTTAAATTTTATCTGGCAAAGTATCGTTGTAATGGACTATATTTAAATTATCTTTCTTTATGCATTTTTTCTAATTTCCTGAAAATCAAAAGCCGAAACATGTAGAAAGCATCAAAATGATATAAATTAAGTTGTGACTGAAGGTGTTTGCTCCCTTTCTGCTGTTCATCTACCACAATGGGAAGTCATTGATAACGAAACATATCTCTTTACGTGTACAGTCTTATGCATATAAACACAACGCTCGTTACGCACCTAAACTCTATAACAGTCCGAATGAATAAAACAGGAAGACATGCAGCACTTTTTATCGATATGAAACATCAAATGTCGCCGTAACAAAAATCTTCCAAATTGTTATGATCAGACATCACAGTCACTCAAATCACACTGCGAAGGAATATTCGATAACACGATAAGAAAATATTTGTTAATTACATATGGCCATATACATCAATGCCTTGTTTGACTAAGCTCCATCGTGACCTTGAAACCCGGTGGCTGCGATGCCATCGGTGTGCTACTGTCATACAAAGCAAGGGGTAATATGTAGACTGCTGGGTAAATCAGGCTTAATCCTTTCCCATTTTAACAGGGACTGTACTTATCAAAAACATTGCAGTTAAGTAAAAAATTTGGAACAAAATTATAGGCAACAATAAATATTTTAGCAGAATTTTATTTTAGTTTCTATCACACTACAAAGCACATTTTTTCCAATTAAAAATTAGTCCAACATGTTTCGGATCTCCAATGCAACCATTATCAGGGATTTGAACCTTGATTTTACACATATTTATAACATAACAAACAATTGGCACAT